>JAUMJK010000832.1:1200000-1800000 GCA_033558105.1 Coccyzus lansbergi
AAACAATCTGATGCTCTGGGTTACCGATGTCCTGTTTTTTCTTTTATTACCCATTTGCTATCTCACTATCTATAGAACGTGAGAAACTCTGGTACAACTATAGATTAATATATTCATCCCAATATTTTTTCCAACCTAAATGATGCTGGTTTTTTTAGACTGCAAATAAAATTAAGCCTGCAGTAGAATCTAATATTTGGCTTAAGTTTGATGTCTTGTCATAAAGCATGATTTTCAGGTTCTGATTCAAGAAAAAAAAAAGCAACAAAAAAACCAAAGCACAATTTTTGAAGCAAGGCATGAAAAGCAAAAGCCTGCCAAAGTTGCTATATGAGTACTGATCAATAAAAGCTTATTTGTACTAGAAAAGAAAATCAGTTGTTTTGATTAACATAATTTATTATCATAAAGGGCTTTCAAGGCCATTTCCAATGAAATTTCAAGGCCTTATGCCCTGGAGACCAAATTAACATGACCATCAGCTGCTCAAAGTCTTAACAAAAAGAGATAAAAAAAAAAATCAGACCAAAATTGTAGCAGTTCCACAACAGTACCCAGCTAGAGAATGCAGGGCAATGGCGACCAAGGCAAACTGAGGTCTTAGCTTTGACTGTGCAAATGAGGCATGATTTTCCTTGCAAAGAGTAGAATTCTGCAAGAGCAGTCATGCTTCTAGGTTTCAAAACAAAGCTGCCTTGGTCTCATTACAGCCATTCAAACAGACACACGGGATATGTTTCAGACTCTGAGCTGCTATTACCCACTAGATCTGTAATTATCATTTTGAAGTTTAGGAAGGTTTTATAAAACCAAGGTTTTAACAGGAAGAGTAAGAACAAAAGGTTCAAGTTTAGCTGGATCACAAAGGCTCTCAGTCAATCAAAATCAGGAACAGATCGGTAGTCATCTCACAGTGTATCCATCTATCCACAATAAACAGTAAAACAGAATGCAAAGGATAATTCCTCCCTCATTTCCCAACTTCATTTAACATGTTAATACTCATGTTCATTCTCTCACAGGTCTAATATTTCCCACTCTGTCTTCATTATGCCCATCTGGATCTTCAGAGTTCAATTAACTCCTACATAGAATGATTGCCTTCAGCTGATTTTTTTGAGGCTGAAGATGGGAATTATCTCTAAATGTTCAGCTCACCTGGGCCATCCATATGAATGCCATTTGTGAGGACTTTAGGATTTTGTTAAATTGACAGAAGTCCTGTGGACCTCATCCCAGGAACTCTCGTTCAGTCAGCAACTCCATAGGGAACATTCCCTCGGCTTTTTCCAGCAGCAGGGGGCACCAACCCCTTTTGCATTCAGTCTTTTACAAGAGTAAGCACCTGCTTTCCACCTTCACAGGCTGTGCCCATTGAGCCAGCAACTTAAAGGACACCCCATGAATTTGCTCTCACCACCATGCCCAGGTGGCTGCCAGGCACAGGCTGTCTGATGCTTCCTGCAACAACTGCACAGTCTCAAGGCCTATTGATGTGAAATTTTAAAATAAGATGCACTGAGTTTCTTTCCACCCTTCCAACTAGAAAGTAGTCTTATATTTTCTGGAGGCAGCTATGAAGTTCAGTGAAGGGGAACGGGATTCTAAATTATTTGCACTGCAGAATGACATCCCTTGTAAGATTAAAAGAATTAAAAGCACAGGAAGACAGTAAAAAAATATGTCCACCTATAATAAAATAACTATGAAATAATGAATCTGCAGGATAGTTGACTTGTACTTCTTACTTCGCATACAGTGTTTACTCCCAGAACTTTTTTTGTCATGCTTCATTCTTCTGCAAACAAATGCAAACAAAAATAAGTGTATTGCAGGACTTGCCTTTCCTTTTCAGCACTGCAGGTCTGCTGCTGCCTCTTCAATCTGGAAACGCTTTAACCTACACTTCCTGCTTTTCACACCCTGGTGAGTCTCCTTTTTTTGTTGTTCTCTGGGTGAAGAAAAACCTCAGTCCTGCTGGAAACGCTGTCTAACAATTAATAAAACATTTGAAAATTCGCTGAGAAGTAGAGAAGAGCCATTTCATGACTAATACAGTCAGAATTATTGTTTCAGACATTGAGCAAATGGATAGGAGTCCTGAGACCCACTCCTAACAGCAAAGTCTGTTGATCTTGTGTGAAGGGAATGAGCAATACAAAGAATTGATGCAGTAAAAACAAGGCTGTTCTGCCAGATGAGGGGCTTTCATCAGTGAGAAATATTGATCCTCTTGGGCAAAAACAGGGAGTTAAAGGAAGGATCTCTATATTTCAAGTGAGTGTTTAGCCCACTAACTAAAACCAAGTGTCACGTTGTAAGGGATTTTTTAGTATTTGTGCTGTTTTATTTATGTATCATTTCCTTATATGTAGCTTTTAAAGGTATTTTTACTTTTCAAACTCCTTGGAATCTCATTCTACCACTTGGCATTAACTGTTATTCTACTTCTCTGCTTCAGTAGTATTGCTCTCTCACACATCCTCAGACTTCTTATAAAAGTTGTCCCAGTGTAAGTCTTTGTTTCACTTTCTTAAGCAAAGTTCAGGCAGCAGAATCACACAATATTACTTCGTGGTAGAAGTGGGATTAGATCCTACCTATGTTGTCCTTGAAAATTAGTTTCAGTAACAAATAAGATCATAGGATCAGACCATATTGTAACCAGAAGGTTGCAAGATGAGGTTAACTGCACAGAAGTTAAGCAGCAATTTCTATCAAGTAAGAGGGACCGTTAAATCATCAGTTAAGCAAAATTGCCAAGTCACTTCTGTCCAAGCTGAAATCAGTGTCAATGTTCTTAGGATGTGGGCTGGTTTTACACCCCACCCCACCCTTCTTTCCTAGACCTTTCCTAGTAGCATTAAAATACAGTAAAGGAAATTGATGCTTAGAGATCCTTAAAGTTTTTAAATGTAATGACTTGTCTGAGGACTGTACAAACAGAACTCAAACCTGAAAGTCAGAAGTTTCTTTATCAGATCATTTAGCATTCTTAGTATCTGCCAGAAACACAGCAAGGAAAATGCAGTTAGTTTTAATGATTTGCTTGACTTCATACAGACACTAACATCACCGCAATCAGAAAACTATTCATATTTTTTTTCTATGTACACAAGTCCATCTCTTGCTTAGAGTCCCTCAAATGTGGTAAAATATTAGTATAAATATTTTCTATCACTATAGAAAAAAATCAGATTTCTTAAAAAACCTTTCTACATTATACAAGTTTTTAAAACAGGAACAGACACTCACGTATGCACTAGAGGGACTGTTCTGATGTCTGAATCATTGCTTCTAGAAATCCCTTTAGTTAAAGATTCATAACATCTTAGAGACCTTTTATGATAATTAAATCTTGGCTTAAAAAAGAAGCAAGAAACTTGGGTTCCAATTTCCTCCTGTTGTACCTTTCTGTGCCAGTCATTGAAATAGGGAGCCTTATGTCCTTGCTGAGATGCTTCAAGACTTATACTTTTGCCAAGATTAGCCCTTCTGGATAACCTGCTGTATGTGATGGCCTCTTGATGAATACAAGTGACCTCAGGTGTCACCTGTACAGCCTGGACCACCTGGGTTTCAGTTTCAATCCTCACATTTAAGAGTGGGGAAAGATAAGTCAAAGCTCTCTAGTAAACCAGACTTATGTAGTGAACAAAGAATTGTAGCTTTGCAGCTGAAAAGAACTGGTCAAACAAGTGACCTTCAAATGTTTTCACAGTTCATGCACTTCTATAAACACAAATCTAGAATTACATTGACAAATACTTACGCTAGCAACTAATACCTGCTACATATATAATTTCTAGTCCATAAACCTATAGGAGAAGAAAATATCAGAGGAACCTGAATTACTTTGTAGGTTCTATAAACCAAATTATGAAATTACTGGACACGTTTTGTTTTCTTCTGTAATTGCATAAACACAATAGAAACTGAAATCCAGCCCTTTTCTTTTTCCAAATAAAGGCACAACCAGTTTTTCACAAATGTTTTTTGTCTCATTTCCCCAGAGCTCCTAGACAAGTATTCCACTTAATGTTTTAGAGTTTAGTTTTTTTGATTGAGGATCACTGTCTGGGATATGGGTGGATGGAAATCAGTCAAAGAATGAGAATTAAATGCAGTTCAGTGTTACCTACAGCCACTAGAAGTCTGAAACCTATTTTATGCTGGGTATTCTTGCCTTCCTGTCTCTTCTCTCTTTTCTTCCTTTATGATTCCTACTTTGACAACTGACCTATGGTTAATTGCATGTGAATGTTATTTTGCAATGGTTTCCACAACAATTCTGCAATGCTTAATATTCACATGTGTTCTCAGGCACTGTGTTCAATAAAGTTGATACATTGTGATTATTAAGCATCTTTTATCCTCTGGCTTTAACACAATAGTGATGGCTGACTTGTATGTTGTCTAATGTGGAAAAAGATATTTGCTGCAGCTGCTTTAATAGTGAATTTGCATGATTTCAGCTTTTAAATTGATTGTAATATGTAGTTTTATCTTAGAATTTGCTGTTTTAAAAACCTCTACACTCCTACCTCACATTTAAAATGTAGCATTTTAAATACTTTGTTTTACTGCTTCTATGAAAAGTACTCCCAAACATGCTTCCACTGCTTAAATGGCTAAAGAAACCACTGGATTAAATGTTCTAGAAATAACTATACACCTATTATTTCTATAGGACACCAACAGTAAGTTCTGTAGGTACCCTTGAATTTCATTCTGCTCAGTTAATTAAAGTTTGGAAAACATTATTTTCTCATATCAGAATATTCTGACTTAAGTAATTACTAGTATCTTTTCCACTCCAGTATCACCAACCAATAAAAATAAAGCCTTGCAATAGCCTGTTGAAATTAAAAAATGTTATTCTTGTTGAGTAGCATATGAGAAGGTAGCATATAACAACAGCATTATTTTCAGTCTCTTAACAACCTTTCTTTGATTACTGAAGAAGCAAAGACTTACCTGAATAGTTATGACATCTCTAAAACCAGATGAATGTTGTTTATGACATCCTAAATAATTTGCAAAACATTTTTACAAGTTTTGCTCTAATTTGCCTTGAAATATTACTGTGATATGGTTGACTAGAAGTTTCTCACATAAAGCAATTAAACATTTCTGTGACTGCATTATCTTGCAATATGACACAACAAAGTAGCTACAAGTCAAGGCACGGAAAAAAACCCCAAGCAAACAGCTGCCCTGACTTAGCTGTGTATCTAATTACTAGACCTCTTAGACTGTGTCTGCCAAATAGCTTTAACAGAGACAATTTTCCTCCTTTAGCTTCTGCTCTGTTTGGTTCCATCCAGAGAAATCTGCTCCTGATCAAAACATACAAACTCCATTGTAGATCATCAGTGGAATCAAGTTTAGGTTTGGGTCAGCCTGTTCATTGCACTCATGCATGTTTCACACAAGAAGAAAATAGCTTTTAAAAAGCTCCTCAGTTTATTAACATTTTTCTCTCTGGATCTAATTGACTGGATTAATCCATGTGAATCTGCTACCTGTTTTCAAACTTCTGACACTCAAAGACCTAGAATGAGAAGTAAAATTCCTACCAGAAAGAACGGAACTTTATCATCCATCCCTCCCAGTTCCAAAGCGCTCTCCTGCTTCACAGTAGCTCTCAAGGTGCAGAATTTATTTCAAAGGAAACTTCAAATCTCTTGCAAAGCTCTAGGGAAAATGGGCCACAGAGAATCCTGCAGTTATAGAATAGTATGGGTTGGAATGGACCTTAAAGATCATCCAATTCCAAGCCCCCTGCTAAGGGCAGGGACACCTCAAATGAGACAAGGCTGCCCGAGGCCCCATCCAACCTGGCCCATAACACCTTCAGGAATGGCGCAGGAGCAGCTTCCCTGGACAACCTGTGCTGGTGCCTCACCACCTTTATGTTGATGCACACTCACAAATGCATCAGGCTTTCCAGCCTCTAGGTAGGATGTCAGTTTTAGGGACAGCCTGATACAAGAGCTTATTCTGCTTGCTAAGAAGGATAGTTTTTTCATTCCTGAATAACCCAAATCAAATAGAAGAGAAGTTTGCAGTGGTGTCGTCTGTAGGGTAGCACCCTTAGTGAAATTTAGAACAGTTTTCTGAGGGGTCAGTATTCTTAGCTGGTTCATAGAAACAGGCTCTTTGGGATGACTGAAAGCACAGCTTTAACCCAGCTCCAGTTCAAAAGGTTTTCAAAGACAGTGAAAATTCTTCTCTGTATAGGCAGTGCACATTGTCTGGGAAAATGAAAGTCACAATTCTAAGAAGTGTTTCAAAATGCATGCTGACTTGCCTTAATGTTATAAATTAGTCCATTTTAAACTCAGATAGGTGGCTCTTTATTTTCAGACTCTGTTTATCATGCAGTCTTTTTATTTGTACACCTGCACTTGTAGGAACAAAACACTATTATTTATAACTGGGCTCTGTTGCAGAAACCAACCTTCTGCCAAAACCCTTAGAATACTGTGCAACAAAATGGAGTAAATAATGCACCAACTCTAATTTTACCTAATACATACTGCAGTAAATGGCATTCTGATCGCAGCTGAGTTTATTTCCCTATGTAAGCTGCAGCAATTCACTTGGTCTTCTGGTTTCTTCCCCTCTTCTTTACAAACCATAATAAGACAGTAAGTGTAAATGGGGAAGAAGTTCAGTTTAGAAGTCCAAGTAGTCCCTGAATTTCAGACCTGAACAGCTACAGCTTTGCATTGAGACATTCTTGGTTGCATCAGGAATGCTTTCTGGTAGTTGCTGAAGTCTAGGAAAGGCTCAGTGGGAAATAAAATCCTGGCTTGTAGAAAATTATTGGCTTGGGAAGTTGTTCTTCCAGGACAGAAATTAAAACATAGCCAATGACCACCATATGAGCAACTGAGGTTCAGAAATGTTCTGGATGAGTCCTAGAACAAATCAGTTCTAGGACATGGTTTGCACGTCAGCTGGTTTGATGTCATCCCGCTTCTGAATAAATGCCATTTTTCACCCGATGAACTGGGAAAGGTTTCTCAAAACTAAATTTTTCCCCAGAAAATCACAACTAGCAGAATCTGGAACTGCTTACTGTCTCGTGTAAGTGACACTAACTGTACAGTTCTCTCTATTTTATAAACTACCCTGAAATGCTTCTGAGAGCAGGTCACCTGCTACTTAATTCCAGCAAATACATTAAATCCAGAATAAAATCTACTGGTAAGCTGGAACAGTCAGGCTGCATCAAGTCACACTCACCATATCAGAGTCTTTATGTTTAATCCTCTGTGAAGTACAGGAGAAAATGAAGACAATACTGCTCCTTTCTTCCTATGAAAATGTAACTACCTTTCTAAGGCAAAATTACTTAATTAACATGCTTCTCTCTGCAAACCTTTCTGCTCTGTCACGTGAATGCAAATTCAGTTGTCTTGCAATACCAATGCCTACAGAGGTTGACTGTGACATTTTGGGAAATGCTCATGTAAATTCTATCTTCACAAAGAGTACAGAAAAACGATGCCTCAGTCTAAATATAAAGAATGCCAAATAAACTAGAAGACAAACATGCTGTTACTGAAAGCAAGGAGTTAGAACAGGAGCTTTACTGTAAGTCATTCATGATGCAAACGTTATTGATTAGCAGAGTCTGACTGTGATTTGTTGAACCTATAATAAAATTTACCTTACAGCAATAGGAGCCCCTAGTGCGGTTGCTGGAACCAACAACATTGGGCTCCTCTGCTGTAAAGAATTCCAGGGGATAAAGAGTGTTAAGCAAGTTTCTGAAAAGCATCCTCAGCTTGGTTTTCTTTCTCTAAATTCAGTCATGATGCTATCTAATATTTCACTCCGAAACCCTTGGCTAAGTGGAAATAACTTTATTCCAATTGTCCTGCTACAATTTATTAGTATTACCCCAATATTGGTAATTGGTTTTGACAGCCTTTTTGCAGCTTAGGCAATCTCATTAAAATATATATATATATAATTATAGTGTAAGACTTACAGAGATAGGTGGAATTGAAATCATTAAAAATCACAATCAAAAATTGAATCTGTGTATACTTGTGTGCACTTTGTATTACTAATGTTACTGAGCTCTAAATTACTGGAAAATTCCCAACATTTTACACATTAAGCAAATATGATAAACTAAGTGTATCATGTATTGCTTTTTCTTGCTGGCTTTTTTTCTGGGTTTTTTTGGTTTTTTTTCTTTCTGGCCAGCGTACTGGAAGTCACTGGCTGATGAACCAGTTCCAATTGCATTATCTAAAGTAAAGCCTTTTCTCATTCTAGTCATCACAAAGGTAAAAATTTAAACTTGTTAAAAAATTGCTAGTATCTTTGTCACACTCACCATCTAGTTTCACAATGACCTACAATGACATAGTGCAGTCAGATTGCCGTAAAACATTAGGATTGGGAAGAAGTTCTTTCTAAACAAGGCAGTACTTTTACACAGCAACAAAGCAGCAGCTTTTTTTTTTTTATCAAAACAGCTAATAAAATGTTCTTTTGAGAAACTGTGAGAAAAACCTGCAATTTAGGTTCACGTAATTCCTCCCTGATTGACTGTAATGAGTCTTCATTTGTCTTGTAAACCGAATACTTAATCACTATGTTCAAAATGACATCAGGTTATTATAGTGTTCAGTACATCTAAAACGGAAAGCTATTAACTGTCTGATTTGCAAGCCTTAAGGGACTTCAGAATCTGTATTAGATAATACATTATTTATATTTTAGGATTATGGAATTGGCTCCATCTGGCTCCCTGTGGCTTAGAAAACAAGCTGCCAGTAATTAAAATTTCCACCATTGACCACTGACAACTTCCAGCAAAATTCAGCTGGAGAAAGTAAAATGCACAGAAACGCTGCTTATCATGTTTTAAGAGACAGGTATGAAAAAGCCAATGTGCATCTTGTGAAATTTGGGGGAACTGAGGCATGAAAATCATAAAATATAATCTTGGGAAACTCTGGTTCATTTGGCACCTAGTCCTATGAGGTCCTTACTCTCACTATTTTATTCTGGTGTCCCCCAGACACTTGGAGTTCAGCACCCAATGCACTCCTGCATTTATCTACCAGTCCTTGGGGCAACTTCCTGAGAGACCATGTCACTTATAGTGACAGGATGAAGTTCCTTGCAAAAGACAATAGCCATTGTGCTTAACACAGATCTAAAAGTGTTGGTGCTGTTTGTAGGACCCATCTGTAAATGAAGCAGTGATCCCAGCCACAGGAGAGGAGGTCCCTTTTAACCTGTCAAGGAACAAGGACTTCTTTTTCCCTATTTCCAAACCACCAGCCTGGGAGATGTTTTGCACAGGGGTTCCTCCAAGTCTCACCTTGTGAAGCTGTGAAGAAAACTGGCTGCAGTTGCTTAAAGCAGGGAGAAGCCCTGGATTCTCACCAATGCTATCAAACCTGCTTTTGAACTTTCTTCAGAGGCCGTTTGTAAGAGCAGAAACCTCTCCTGGGTAACTGGATGAGTGTGACTGCCATATGACTCAGAGGGGCATATTTACATTAACCAGTGCTTCCTGGGCTCCTGCTGGAATGCCATACCTGGTTTATCCCAAAAGTTGTTGGGACTGCTACCTAACAACAGCAGAGCGTGCCCTGTTCCCACCCTGGGAAGGAGCCAGATTTAAGACTCAGTCTAACTACTGCATTCGTCGTCCCTCCGCAGTGCGACATATTTCCCATCATGTAAGCACAAGGAGCTCAGCTGCATAAACCAGAATTTCAATTTCTCTATAGAGATCAGATGTTCTAATTGCCTCCAAAATCCATGATATTTCTTAGCATATAGACTTCAACTACTTGTCCAGCATTACGGAGGATGTAATGCCCCTCTGCAGACAGCAAGTGCATGGAGATCTTATTTAATTTGTGTGGGACTTAATATTGTCATCAGATTTCAAGTTGAATTTCACTCGCAGGGGGATAGTGGCAGAGCTAAGAAAATATACTCCAATTAATTTCCCTGTTCTCCCACTGCCCAGACAGACTAGGCTATCCATGCCATATTTCTCTTTAAGTAATTATCGAGGCAACAGACTGTCAACTGATTTAATGCATACCCATTTTTTGCTATAGTTTTCAACTATTTTTTTGAGATATTGTTGTTAGTCAGGTCTAAGTGTGACAGCAAACCTGTTAATCTACCAGACATGCCAAAAAACAAGTGTCAAAGGGATAACAGATATTAAAAGCTATCCATCACTATGCCTGCCTTCCTTCAGACTTCCAGTGATCCTTGCAGTGAGAATCTCTCAAAACAACAACAGAGGGGAAGAAGGGGAGGGAATAGGAATTCAAGTATATTTTGTTCATGAGATTTCAGAGATTTTCCTCTGCTACAAAATCTGCACTTTCATAAATGGCTTGGTTACTCCATGAGATCAGAACTCTGTGATCTGTCCATCCCTCAAATCACTGAGAATAGTGAAGGGAATCAAAGACAACACAAGGCATTAGAAATGAGAGGGTAGTTGTATCCGAGACCTATTTTGTTAGTGCTATCCTGCAGGAGGCTTCAGAAATGGCAAGCTGCTCATTGAATCTCATGGTGACTGAGGGACTGAAATCTCTCAAGATATCCAGGGGCTGGAGGATAAATAAGGCAGGGCCAGCTGTTACATATAAAACAGCTGCCTCAGTAGGATACTGGCACAGCCCAGGAGACAGGAAAGTGGTTCCCACTTCATACATCAGCCGGACAGGCTCCTGGCTAATAAATTCTTGCCAAATGCATGCCCTAGGCATTTGGCAAAAACCTACAAAACTCAGTTTATGAGGGGAGACTGTCCCTGCACAATATTTTTCTGAACACAAACCCACAAGAGCTGACACTGAGAACTGGTAGCGCAAGTCATCTGGACATGCATAGCCTTGGCCGTCATAACCTAACCTATGCAATCTTGTTAAGTGAGATGTATCTGTGGAAAGCTGATGGGCTAAAATGATAGCACTCAAAGCAACGTAACAGCTTTCCCAGCCTCTGCTGGAATTACACACAACTTCTCCATCTTCAGCTGAGCACATTGGAAAGAGAGAAGCCCCCCCAAGCTTACAGCAGTAAGCTTTAATACACTACACTAAGCAGAAGTAAGTGATCTAATGGTGCATAACTGCTGGGATGTATCATGCTTGTTTATAGAGCTTGTAATTATTACAGGGTAACCACTAACCTTTTATTTCTTCCTAAATATGTTTTGGCTCATTTTTCTGTGATTTACATGCAGAGAACAGGTCTTTAATGCAAACAAGTTGTGCAAGTTATAGAAAAAACTTAAGTGAACAGCCTATTTTCTGGCAAGTGTGGTTGTGCTTAGAAAAGTTTTCTTACTGACGACACCTTGATCTTCAGCTTGCTTAAGAATTTTGTTATAAAATACGGTCATTTTTCCTTCGTATAAAAGATTACTGGAACATCAGTCCTTAGAACTGAGCTGCGTGTCTGAATGTCAACACTCATTTTCATGCCAAATATATTGACAGGACAAATATATATTTTCATGCCAAATATATTGACAGACTTAGCCTGTATACTAAAGTTCTTACTCTCCAAAGCACAAGAAATTGAAATCCCTTCTAATGTGTATTATTTATATCACAGCATCATAGGTTGGTTTAGGTTGGAAGGGACCTTAAAAATCATATAGTTCCAATGCCCCTTCCATGGGCAGTTTCCTCAGTCTCATCCAGCCTGACTTTGAACACCTCTGGGATTGGGGCATCCAGGACTTCTTCGATCAACCTGTTCCAGTGCCTTACCACCCTCAAAGTAAAAATTTTCTTACTCACATCTAAATTGAACCTCTTAGTGACATCCCTGACACGAGGCCCTGGTAGACAGCACACGTCATTGAAGAGTGGGTTGGGTCAGCAAATGGGTGCCTCCGTATCTCTCACAAGAGTCTCCCATTACTACATCACCTGTCACCTTTTTATCATTGTGCTGATTGTTACCCACGGAGCAGATTGGGCTGTCTTACTTGGCTTCAGCATGTCTTTGGAAGTAATGGGTGTTTCTTCTTCAGCCTGCAGAGCGGTGAAGCAGTTCTGCAAGGGCACCTCTGGCTGTAGGGGAAGTCTTTTCCTCATGCTGGCCCCTGCCCTTGTAGGCTTCCATTCTTCATTATTATCCCCCTCCCTCTGTATGTGCCAGTGGAGGATATTTTGGCTGTTCGGCTGTGGGTTCACTGTAGACTGCACCTTGAACCAGCTATCTAGTTTGCTGTCAACTTCCCTCATGCTGCTCAGCCTCTTCACTGCCTCCTGCAGCTCAGCCACTTGCTGCAGGATCTCCTCTACCTGCACACACCTTTTGCACGCAAGTCTGCCACCTGCTCCTGCCCCAGGAGAAATGTCTAGGCACTTCCTGCAGTCTGAGGTCTGCACCACATCCTTGCCCCTCAGCAAATCTAGGTCATCCCCTGTGGTAACTTTCTGGAGCAAGCAATACGTACACACGGGAAGGGAAGCCATGCAGTGAGCCTTGTGAAGGAAGCTGCCACAGCAAGAAAATCTAAATTTAGAATAAATACAACATTGCTCATCATCAATTGCTCCAGTCCTGGGAAAGCGACTCGCAAAGTCCTGACATTTTCCCTTTGCATCATCAGTACCATCACCAGGCAGCAATAATGCTGTTAGCAGCACCACTAAATTTCTGTTGCCTTGGTTTAACTGTGTTCAGAGCTAGATCCAAACAGAACACAGCTGCCTGAAGCACCACCACACCAGAATTGTGGTGCCCAAATTCAAGAACACATTCCTGTGAAAATCCCTCTTCCCTACTGCAGAAGCCAGCACCTACTGCTTTCCTACTGTGTATACTGAGGCTGTCCACATTTGTGGGACTTGACTCGTAGTGTGTGGACACTGCTGCTCTACCATCACTATTTTTCCTTCCAATGGGCAGCAGTTGGGAACAGCACAGCCCAGCACTCACAAGCTGCTGAGGGTGCAGACACAACATAATCCTGTGCCTACTCCATTTTAGGAATTAAAACAATTACAAAAAAAACAGTCAAACGCAACAATCACTCCTTTGGCAGTACACTATGTTGCTGTGGATTTCATGGGGTTTCTTGTACTGCACCTGTTGGCAATACTTGCAGCGAGATTTTTGAGAAATCTATTGTTCTAATTAAGGACTGTGTTCATAACCAAACTAGTGACTAAAAAGCACTCAGCAAGATGTTTGTCAGAGTCTAATAATAGTTACCAACCTGTGTTTCCAGCTCCCGTGCTGGAGATTAGCTTAACAAGCAAGGATATGGTACTGCACCCTGAGAACTTTGTAAACAAAAGGAGATTAAGATTTGACTTCACCTAGGGACAAAATATTCCAAACCACTCAAAAAAAAAAAAAAGCACAATTTTGAGGAAAAGGAGAGTCTTGCTTCTTTAACAAAAAAAAAAACCACCCACAAAAATTACTTATGATAGGAATTGTAAATTTATGTTCGTTCCAAGTCATTTGCATTCTCTGTAGTCCACCCAAAAACCTATGCACCGTGTAAGTAGTATTTGAAAGTCAGGGAGAAAGCTTTAAAAAGTACATGAACCTTGAGCTACTCCTTTACAGAAAAATGCATTTTTCCAAACAAGTATTTGGTTTTTTAAGCTACAATAGATTTTTTTTTGTAATTAGAAGGAAAAAAATACCAGTCATCTCCAAAAGATTCCATAAAAAACAAGAACATTCCAGTTTTTTATGGAATCTTTTGGAGATGACTGGTATTTTTTTAGTTCTGTCTCCCTACTTTTTCTGGTTTAGAAAAAGATAACAGAAATGAGGGAATGAAGAACTGTGATTCTTCTGGTCATGTTCAACATCAAATGAACATGCTGTGGCTACTATAAAAACACTAGAACAGGTTAGCATTAGTATATTCCCCCTCTTTGGAAGGAAGACACAATTTGAAAGAAAAGCTTAGCTGTAAGAACAACCAACCTTCTGAGTTTCTAAAGGAAGGACTAAGAAACCAACAGCATTCTGGAATGGCAAGGTAGCAGTGTTCTGGTTTCGGCTGGGACTGGGCTGGGATAGTTAATTTTCTTTGAAGTAGCTGCACTTCTCAGTAGCTGAAGCATTTTGAGTTCAGTGTGAGAACAGTTGTCATTGCATAATGGTTTTGTTCAGCTGGGATAGAATAATTTTTCTTCTCAGCAACTGCTTCTCTAAATTCTGGTATGAGAAAAAAATCTGAAAAATAACTGCTGTTTTGGATTGTTGCAAAGGAAACAAAGGACTTCCTCAGTTTCCCATTCTTCACAAGCGAGCAGCTGCATGAAGCTGGGAGGATTGCAGCCAGAACCACTCACAAACTGGCCAAAAGAAGTATTCTATACCATTAACATAATGCTCCATATGTAAGCAAAAAGCTTCCTAGGGATGGCTGCATTCTTCTCAACGTGTGCTGTCACTTGCAGTCCTGGACTCCCTCAGAACTTCTTGGTGTCCGCATTCCACTGCTCTGAGTCTTGTCTCAGTTTTTGGTGATTTCTCTGTCTTTGGTGATGTCTTTGTGTTCATTCTGACCTTCACATCTGCTAGAACTGCTGCACTTGCAGTGTTCACCATCTGGTATTCACTCTTGAGAAGCACACATTCTGTGATTATTAATTGGAGTGAGTATTGTTTTGTACATTTTACTATTATTATTATTGCCATTACTATTTTATCTTATTGCTCTACTAAAACTTTTTATTTCAACCTGTGAGCTTCCTTTTCCTTCCCAATTCCCTGTTGTGGGTGGAGAGGGGTAACTGGGTGATAGAACAAGTGCCTACTGTTTAGCTGCCAGATAAGACCTTAATGGTGACACGGAACTTTAAATGAAAGGTAGTGGAGAAACAAGAACAGTCAAGAAAGAGTAAATAGGAATGGTTTCTGAAGTCCAAAAGACATAACAAATTTATTCCTAATACTCTATTTCATGCTTTCACAGTAATATTCTTCTAACAGATGGTTCCTTGAGTCATAATTGGCCATCTTTGAAAGACAATCTGAGACACATCAACATAGCACTGCGTAGAGGATGTAATCTAAATTTGGTCTCCTTTGGAAATACCCAACTCTGTGGCATGTTATTAAATATCATGTGACAGAGAGACAGAACTGCTAACATCTGTACTTTTCACTGAAAATCCTGTAGCATTTACTGTTTCACTTATAAAAAAACTGTTTCTTGGAACAAAGTGATTATGTGACAATCTCATTTTTAAATAAAAATGCAGGCACTCACACTTGTGTGGTAATCCTAAATGTTCCACTACAATGAGAAATTAACAACTTATTTCTAGGGCCTAATATTTTCCTATACTAGTTAGTGACTTCCAAGCTTGGTTGTTCTTCAAGACTGCATGGAGCTTACGCAGCAAAACAAATCAAAGGATAGGTAAAGCTACAAGTATGGTCTTCCTGGGGTCCTTCAGGCAGAAGTGCCAAAACTTGGTGAATATTATTTGATTCACTAAGAAGTTATGCAAAAGTCGTTATCTTTTGTCCACTGTGACCTCTGATTGAGGAAAAGTTTAATGTCTCAGAAGACATGGTCTCTGTTCAGCACTTCCACAGAGCGAATTTATGCAAGGCAATGTGTATTATGTCTGTGAAAGGACCTCCAGACAAGTCTTGAAGTTCTTTCAGTTTACAATTTTTTCATCTCAAAAAGTTGTCATCTCAGAGACAAGCATCTTTTGAAAAAAGAGAATGGCTTAATTTCCTGACTATTCAAAAAGTTTTTCAAATTCCTATGGCTTCATTTGTGATCTTGGACCTGTGAAGGATAATAAGTTGGGAGAGTATCACTGCAGACAGACAGCTCTTCAGTTCCAAGCTTGAAGGCAGCCTGCATTGGGTTAGATTCACCCTTCAGTGCTGTGCAGTTTCTCAGCTGCAGTTGTTTGGTGAAGCAGAATTCAATCTGACCAATTGTTTGTGCTTTTTCACCCTAGAAACATGAAGGATAAGATTAGCTTGATGGGGAGAAGAAAATAAATCAATTCTTCAGATAAATTACCTTATCTATAGAATACAGTACCACTTATTTGTACATCTGACACTTAAAAAATGTGAAGGAGTCAGGTACCAGAGGCATCTTCTCTGAACATCTTATGCTACACGCTTGTCTTTAAGGAGCAAGCAGACATGGAAATGCATTCCAGCAACATAAGTCAGCGATAATTTGGGGAATTTGCCATATTAGTAACTCTCAGCATAAAATGCCACAACACAGATTATTTTAGCATCTACCAAATCTGCAGAGTACACAGAAGCTGCTCACCTTAATGATGAGCTCTGGCTGAACTCTGTGAATATTGAAAGGTATATGTGTGACCTAAAAGTGACCTTTCACTAACTCTTTGATAGCAGAATAGGAATGAAGGCAAAGAAAAGTCTCCAAAAAGGGGAAGAGAAACTTGGTTTTATAATAGCTTTTACTGAAAAGAATACAGAAGCAAGCTGTCAGAAGTAGCAGAAAAGTCATTTTTGGACTATAGGACAGACCAGGAAGCAAAATACTGGCAACGAGTAAGGAAGGCAGTCATGGAAGCTTTTCATATGAGGAAGAAACTTATACAAAAATCCCCCAAAAATGCTCAAGTGTGACAAAGTGTATGTGGGAAAAAAAAATGGTTTTGAAACCACCAAGCAGGACAAAAACACATGTACGAGACAAATGAAACTGTAATGGGCTTTTTATGTTGTTGTTTTGGTTTGAGGGGCAGTTTCAGTTGTGGACGTTTTGTTTTGGGATTTGGTGGTAGTGGTGGGTTTGAGTGGTGGTTGTTTTCTTTGGTGTTTGTTTTTCTTTCTTAAAGAAACCTACTAACACAGCAAGTGTGAAATATATTTTGTGCAAAGTGTACTTCAGGCATCAACAAGGCTGGAACTCAAAAAAGCACTATCTTTCAGTAACTGGGGTGTAACTTTTCCTTTCTCTTACCTATCAGCTTAAGCTGTTAAGCACAGGGTGCTCAAGCTGCAAACTGCTTTCATGTAATTTGAGCAGTATCTTAATTGTACTAAAGCAATGGTAGAACTACAGTGAACAGCACTAGAAACTGGGTTTGTGTTAGCTCTATGTTTCTTCAGCATCAAGAGGTGGGCGAATTTGCAACCCACACTCAAGTCATGTTCCATTGTTGCTTAAAGTAATGTAAAAATACATTTTAAAAAGAACTGTGACCTAGAATTCTTTTTCACATGGAGAAATATCTGAGCATAAAACCCTCAGAGTGCTCCTAAAGCAAATGAGCTGACAATACACCAGCTACTGAATTCCAACAGCAACTGTATCTTGGCAAGTTTTCATAAAATTGTCATTTGTGTACAGGCAATAACTCTGTCAAGTGTTTTGTAGTAAACGACTTTTATCAAGCTGAGATAATAAGGAAGTACTTGTAAGAGAGAAAGCTACCTTGTGGGTTTATTTTTTTGTTTCATTTTTTAACAGAAGTAGAATAACCTAGCAGAAAAAGGAAATAAAGAGCTATGCAGCCTAGCTATGTAATTATTCAGAATATTACTTTGTTCCTTTAAAGGCATTTTTGGTTCAGATATGGTGACCTGTATTTTATGCTACAACACACTGAGTTGGTGTACCACATTCTCTGCTGCATCGTGATTCACAGTAAAATCACTGGCATGGAAAAAAAAAAAGAAATGGAAATTTTAGACACTGTTGGTTCAAAAAGATCATCCTGAACCACTCTGAAGACCAAAATACCTTTTTGTACCTTGTTAAAGTAGGCGGTTTTGAGAACAACCTCAGAGACAAGCCTCTCAGCTGCTTTCTGAAGGTTTCTGTCAACTGAGTAACTTTTTCATGCAAAACACGAGCCATGCCCAGCAAAGTGAAGACTGTTGTTGACAGGCAGTACCCTTGAGAAGACCAAGTCATGGGCTCCATTCAGTTCACTCTTGTTGGTTCTATTAATTTGCTATATGCCATTAGGCTTTAGCAGGAGCAAAATACTCAGCTCCAGCAATATCTCCAGTGTGGTGGCTGCAGTATTCATACAGGAGATGCAGGTTCAAACCTTTTAAAACAGCAATCTTGAAAACCCAACCTCCCACTTTCTGTCTACGTATACTAACAGCAAGTTATTAGGAAAAGAAGGGATGTTTCCTCCACTAACAATATTTCTGCATTAAGAAAAGGTTGGGCAACAGCAAACTAAGTTGAACTCAGCAGTGCCAGTACAGAAGCAGTATTTTTATGAACTCAACTCTAAAAATCCAGCAATATATAATCTCCAAAATAACTGTGTGCATAAGGAACACCCAGACCTATATTTCACCATGTTGAAGCTTTTTTGCTCTATTTTTGCTTTGGTTTTTTTTTTTTTTTTTTTTTTTTTTTATAAAAAGTTCTCTTTTGAAAGAAGAAAAAAGCTGGTTTATAGTTTGTTTAGTTTTTTTGTTTTGGGGAGGCTGCGAGGATGTGTGGCTTTTTAAGGGGGTTTTACCTCTTCTGGAGGAAGACATTGGATCTTTGGTGTTACACCATAAAATTTTGTAAGAGCTTCCTTTATGGCAGTCATCTGAAAAATTAAAAACCTCATATAAGTTAATAAGCACATCTTCCAGAAGCTCTGACACTTGCTAGGTTGACAAAAACTTTTAGATAAGGCACAACCTTAAAGGACTATACAATTAAAACAGATCACTTACTCTCTAGAAATTACTTTGCTCGTGCTGAAAAAAAAGTACCTGTACATGATTGTTTTACATAAAGATTGCCTCTTACCTGGTAGTATGAACTGCCTGGCTTTATCCCTGCTTTCAGGAGACAACTGAAACAAAAATAAATCATTTTTCCATGGTTCCTGTATACAAACATAACTTCCTAATCATTAAGTAAATGGATAATCTCAGTGAGAGTCTGGCAAGTATAGCAGGGATGGGAAACAAAGGAAACTTGTATTCCATGCTCTGCCAAGCCTAGGAATGGTTCCCCTTTTCTGAAAGGCCACTTTCCACCCAACTTGGTTGGGTAGAGGGTTCTTCCTGATCCTGCCTTAATCTGAGGAACTGAGAGAGTCAAGTGTTCAGACACAGCAGAATGCTCCGTTAGGTGCCAGGTAGAGCATGCAGTTTAGTTGCCTCTTGTCCTCTGCCTTGAGCAATACACCTGAGCTTCAACCACCAGAAAGAGACAGAGGCAGACGTGTGAGGTTGCTCTAGGCACCTTCATGTTGTAACTGAGTGTGGGCTTGCTGGGGTAGGAGGCACACAGCACACTGGGAGAGGGACAATGGTGCATGGATCTAGACGAACATCAACATCAGAGAAGAAACTTTTCATAATAAATATGCTTTTAAAAAGAAAAGGTTGTTCACATAAGAAAAACAAGGTAACTCTCAAGAACCTTTAGTCTATATACCCCTTCCTTTACAATCAGTCCTGAGGGAAGTCCACACTTCTAGGTGACAATAAGACTCAAGACTCAACCACTAACAATACTTTTTCCTATTCAAGTATAAATGAAGTACAATGAGAACATTAGCAGTCTTTATTCTTTTCATTAAAGATTAATTTAATTATGTTCATTTTTACAATAGAGAATATGGTCTGAGCAATTAATTCCAACATGTTTCAGTCTATTCTTTTTTGGTGTTACACACGCTGATAGAGTCACATAATTGGTCACCGTGCCATCTGTAAAATGTTTTAGTCATACAATCACAGCTACTTAAGCAACTGACTTATCAGACATTATTAACACCTCTTGAGCACTGTGTCTAGTAAAACTTAAGCAGATTTTTCAAGACACCTACAAAAACAGGAGGGGAGTGAGAGAAAGACATTTTCTTTGTGCATATGCAAAGCGAATGAGACTTTGTTAAGAGATTGCTTGGACATGACACTGAACTAACATCAACAGGATTTGTAATCTTCTTTTAACTCTTTTTTTGTATCTAGAAATGTATCTTAAAGAACTTACTCACTCTCTCAGATCCTGTTGTCTTACACAGAGGGACAATTCACAGTCAATAAATCCAAATTAAACTTTCTCTCACCCATACCAAACACTGGTCAAGAAAGTACTATGGTCTCCTGGCATTCACCTGCAGCCAGAACGTGCACATAAAGTGCTCAGACAAGCTACACCATTACCATCAAGATTTTGTATATGAAATGGTCTGGACCCATGAGGAGGTATTAGCCCCTAGGACAAAGTAAGAGTGCCACATTGGAATTATTTGGAAGGACAGCAGAGGGCAGCCTGCAGTGGCTAACACTGCCCTTCAGGAAATTTATGTTATATCTCAGTCATTTCCAAGGAAGTTCTGTATAATTTTGCCTGCAGCTCATCCTTTCCTCTGAGCAGAGCACTGACTTTTCTAAAAACGAGTGTTTTGGCCTCAGTATAAGTCAGTAGTTTGGGGGGTTCTGTCACTTGATCTTTTGGTAGTGAGATATAGCCAAGACAGCTTCTCAAAATTTACTGGCTCATGTTGTCTAAAATGATGCTGTGAAGAATGCCACTGGCTTACCAGACTCTGAGATGACCAGAGAAATGCTTCTAGGAGTAGATAAATCTAGTATTAGACTTCAGAAGAAGGGTTAATTGATGATAATATTAATTTCCCCTCTGCCACCAGATTGTTAACATTTTGGGGGGGTTAGATTTGAACCTCTGTTTGAGCCGAAAGAATCTAGATTTGAACCAACTGTTTGAAATAAGAGGCAGACGATCCAATTCATTTACATACCTGTTAAGATCAACGCGCTCAAAGAGTTCTAAGGCTTTACCGAAGTATTTCTTCTGAGAATTAAGGATTTGAAGAGTGGCTGCACAAGTGCCGTGTTTCTCCCACTCATGCTTCCTATAGAAGAAAAGCCAAATTTAAGTTTTATAGAATATTAATTGCAGACATGTATGCTTCATAAAGTAGCCAATGTAGTTAAAACAAGTATCTGAAAGGCTACAAATGTGAAATAGGGAACTGCACTCAAAAAATATTGTGCATGCTATAAGCAGAACCAAGAAATATTACTCCCACCATTTCAATTACAGCAACATTTGTATATTTTTTTTAGCAGAACTGGTTACCAATGGATTTTGGACCTACCAGCAGAGAAAGGAAGAACCGCAAGAAGCAACAAAGCTGGTGAAGGGGCTGGAGTACAGGCCCTATGAGGAGCGGCTGAGAGAGCTGGGGTTGTTTAGCCTGGAGAAGAGAAGGCTGAGAGGAGACCTCATTACTCTCTACAACTACCTGAAAGGAGGTTGTGGAGAGGAGGGATCTGGGCTCTTCTGCCAAGGGACAGGGGACAGGACAAGAGGGAATGGCCTCAAGCTCCGCCACGGGAGATTTAGGCTAGAGATTAGGAGGAAGTTTTTCACACAGAGGGTCATTGGGCATTGGAAAAGGCTGCCCAGGGAGGTGGTTGATTCACCTTCCCTGGAGGTGTTTAAGGTACGGGTAGATGAGGTCCTGAGGGACATGTTTTAGTGTTTGATAGGAATGGTTGGACTCGATGATCCGACGGGTCTCTTCCAACCTGGTTGTTCTATGATTCTAAGAAGTCCCTCATTATGGCTTGTAACATCAAACTAAGACAAAACTGAGACAATAAGTTGTACTGAAAATATATAAATGCATTTGCCTTAACATTGGCATCTGCAAGAGAGAGACTTCAAATTAATTTAAGAGCTGTATAAGATAAAGAAGAGGGAAGTCTAATGGTCTGTATATTATTCTTGACCTGGAACATTCAGAATTGGTATTCTGTTTTTCTGTAAACTATATTTATGAATCTGTGCAAAAGTCATCTACAGTTCAGCCCTTCAGCTGTGAAGCACCAAAACATTAACACTCTTCTCCCCTGACTTCCACCCAAGCTATGTTTTTAAGATTGGATGCTGCAAGGTAAGGAGATAAAATAAAAACTCATGTGGAATAATCCATTGCTTCACTCTAAAGCTGACTAAGGGAGCTTTGTGTTAAAAGAGTGTGTCAAAACTTCATCAAGCCCAAAGCACTGTTCAAGTGTTACTTTAGATTAAGTTAGCCGAAGCGGTTTGGGTTTATTTTAGCTGTGAATTTGAATTAGCTTGTTTTTGAAATAATTAAATGAAGGAATTAATGAAGTAACTATGTATCATGTTTTTATGATACAAAGGTCTCTCAGTGTATTAAAGAGATGGTTTGACATCAGAATGGTAAAATTTGCCTAGAAGATGAGCTTTTCTAAACTTGGTATAAGTTTCTGTCAAGTCTTTTATGTTAAATGTGCTTTCAAAGCCCTATAAGTTTTTCTCAACTAACGAGACTAAAACAAGACTTGTCTCAACTTTTATATTGGCCTGTGACAGTATATTTGTAGGTCTGCTCTAAAGTCTTGCACGAAGTATTCTAATACCACAGAGCAGAAGTGCAAAAAAAGGAATTCTTCCAATTTATGACATACAAACTCAAGTAGGACAAAAAAAAGGGGGACAAAGCTCAAAATATACTTCTATAAATTCTAAAGTCTATTGAAAGCCTAGACAGTATAACATTTAATAAGACCATCTGTGGCTTTAGGGTTAATCTGTGTATTTTTCCTTCTCTCTTTCAAATTTTCATGAGCCATTTGAATTAAGAAGGTATCAGTTGAGCAGACGTACACAAAAAGCTATCAAACCACAAATTGCTTCCACTACCACAGCATTCCTTGACCTTACGATGCTTTAAGAACCTCATAGAAAAGCAGAGAAGCACAACAACAACTATTATTCACTTGAAAACCTGTCTTTGAATTCTCCACTCCTATTAAAAAAATTCAGATTTTTCCGAACAAAAACACTTTAAATAAGTTATGGTTGTATCTAGAGAAATTTGTACGCTACTTCCAAACAGAGAATCGATTAAGCAACTGAGGCGTTAAGAGATTTAAGACAGGGCAGAAGACATGTTACTTGAAAATCTTCACTATACATTCCTAAATTTAACCTTGGCTGTAGCACTTAACTTGACTGCATGTCAAGTGAATTGTTTACTGTCTGAAGGAGTCCTCTTTCAGATACTAATGCTTCCACAGGAGGCTAAAGAGAAGATTTCCTGTCAAGGGATTTGAAACTACTTATGAGAAAAACAGACCACAGTTTTGAAAAAAGGGAAGCTCCTTTAGGGGTAAATTTGGGAAGAGATATTGAGCAGTTGCTTGGATGAGAAGCAGACAATATTGAAATCCAAAGGGCTACTTGAACAGCAGTAAGCTGGAGGTAAGTCTTTGCATATAGGACAACAATTTTTCTTCAAAGAACACATGCATGCCTGCATGTAAAACTAACAGTAAGGTGTTGTACCTGTTTTTTAAAGGCTTTCAGTAACACTTCAAAGTGTCCTACTGTATCCAGAAAGAAGGCAGAAATAGAGGGCCAAAGATGTGATGATGCTCAAGAAGCATACTGCTGCCAACATGAATCTGCTATTGAAGTGGTTTGGTTCAGTTCACATTGACCACAGAGCAGTACCGCAAATGAAAATACACAGGGCTACCCACAGACAGTGCCTACACATCATTCACAGCAGGCAAATGTCCAAGATTTTTAATTACTGTGAACTTCCAAAATAGAGAGTTACTTTAGAATTACTATGAAACAATTAGTGAAACTTTAAGATGACACTCTTGACATTGCTACTTTATTCTGCAGCACAGCCATATGGGGAAAAAAAGAAAAAAAAGATTATGCAGATACAGCTAATTCTAACCATACAGCACAGGCGTATTAAATTTCACCTTCAACTCTTCCACTCAAACGCAAACTGAAGCAGTTAAGAAATGAAGGAGCTGCCTGTACCAGGGAATAACATAAAACAATTTGTTTAAAAATCAAAAGAATGAATGTCTCGATTTTATTTACTGGGACACATTATCCTTCACCCAGACCACAATAAAACAAGGTAATTCTACTTGAGTCTTAGCTCACAGCTGGGTGGCATGAAAATATGCCCTGTATTCATGGAGGCCACCCACCCTTCTGTACCCAAGAGCTAGGCAGTAGCACACAGCATGCATGCCTTGTATGACACAAGTACTTTGTCAGCCACTGACAGCCATTGTTCCACTATACAACTTGGCCTTCACCATTTTTTCTACTGTGCTGCTAAGAATAAATGTTACTCTTGCATACCTCAAAGCCAAGTCCTACAAATGAAGTACTAGGCAGGGTGCAGAAATGTAAAGGAATGAAACAGGCACAACTCAGATGTGTGGAAAGGAAGCTGAACCTCAGTCAACTCACTTCCTGTACAACAAGAACAGAGTTCCTCCAAGCAAAAAGTCACAAATATGTGACCAATGAAGTCAGGAGCACATCATGTAAGTCCAAGGATTATAAAAATGCCCCAGCCTGAAGATTGGCTTATTCTTAAGATAGGAACAAAACAGGTCTGTAGAGCACAGCTGCAAGTGCTGCCCAAAAAATGTAGAACATTAGGGACACTCAGCTGTTCTACTGGCTGAATATTGATTCCTTCTTTTGTACCATATGTATAAACTGATCCTGAAGGGTATCCCTCCTGGCCTAGATATTTTTATTTGGTCAAAAAAATTATTAACTACTATAAAACAGATGGTTTCAGTTAATAAATTTTGAGATACAAAGTACATATAACACGTGGCCCTGTATTAAGTAACTTTGTCACGTTGAACTCAAACCCTTGGGTGGCTGTCATTGTTTAGCCCTTAGGCAGTAGCTAAACAGTATGAAGCCACTCTCTTATCCCTCCACGCTCAGTGCATGGGAAGACGAATCAGAAAAGAAATGGAAAACTCACAAGTTAAAATAAAGACAGTTTTAACAGTAATGTACAAGAATGAATATTTTTATGTATATATTTGTGTATATATTCATTCACCAGCCAATGACTACCCTGATCGCAGCAACAGCAGCAACACTGGCGAACACAGCTGTAGCAGAATGTGGAACACCAAACATGGAACCCTGATCACCTGCCACCCGCCCTTCAGCTCAATTCCCATTTTTATACTAAGCATGATGTTATGGTATGGAATATTCTTTTGGACAGTTTGGGTTAGCTGTCCTGATGCTGTCACTTTTTTCTGTGCACTAGAAAAACATGGAGAATTAAAAAAAATAAATCTTTGATTTCCTAGCAACAACTAAAAACATTAGTGTATTTTCAACATCTTTCTCATACTAAATAATAAAACCCAGCAGCTACTCAGAATAAAAATAACAATATTCCAACCAAAACCAGTATAGGGGCAATTGTCACAGTTCGCAACTTAACAAGGTGAAAAAAGGTGTGTAATTATCTTTACAGAAGCACCCACAGCCATCTTAAAATCACCAGGAAGATTCTTTAGCTCCCCTCTTAAGCCAGGGCTACAGTTAAGAGGTAAAGCCAGGAAGAAACACACTACATAATTACAGCCCTCTTGGAAAAACCTTGATGTGATGTGCTAAGATACTGAGTATCCATTTCACTTGTCATTGCTTGTGCTATTTACCCAATTAAGATGCCTTTAGTCTACAACAATGAAAACTGTGAATAATTAGTTTTACTTTCAGATTTTTACTTCTGCTGTGTTGGTATTTTAAACTATAGAGGGCTTTTTTTCCCCTTAAATTTTGAAGTATGGTATTTTAACTGAAGGAAGACGTACAACAGGATCTTTTTGGCTTCCAGTTGGCTTAAAAGCTTGCATTCACAAAATTTGCAGGTAGAGTTGCCAATTACAGTGCACTCGTCACCTTACTGAAAGGGATTTTATTACTCTGGTAATCAAAATATTAATTCCAGTGTTATAATCTGACTTTAGCATTGCTTTTATCGTATTTCTGACTGTATTTCCAGGTATTGCAGTAAGTGCTATTTCCTAGCCTTGAACTGAAAAGAAAAAGGTTTTAATTTCATCTGTTCATATCTGCTGCCTACCAAAATATCTCTTTTAGTAAACAAAGACTGGTATGCACCTGTTTTCATGAGCTGCTAGGTGGTCAGGACACACAAGCTGCTAGATTTATGACACATTTTCCTTATACTAATTCCAAGAACAGTTTAAGGGGACAAACTTGTGCTACTACAGAAAGCAGAAGTCAAGCTCTCCCTAGCACAGTGTAAGAACAGAGAAACACAGGAAGGAAAAGCGAGACCATCACTTTTGATAGTTAAAAGTTTAGGCTGCCATAAGACATTTGTGGAACCAGTTTAAGACTCTGAGGACAAGCGCATTCTGTAGAGCAGGGCTAAGTCTAAAAGAGATGAACATTGCCTTCAAAGCTCTGACACTGGGAAGGAAGAGTTATCCAATCCAAAGGAAAACATCTGAGCACTTACAGTTGAGAACATTTTAAATGTGCTACTGTCTCTAGTTATATGCCTTGCTTCTTACTTGATGTTACTTTCACTGTAGATGAGGAAGAACAAATTGCATACCCACACCTAAGCTGATGCAGCTTATGGCCAAACAAATTAACTTGACCTCCACTGATTTTAGTTTAAAATAATGCACTCAAACTGAAGCCTGGACAAACTCAAATATCACCCCTTCTGCTCTCTGTTCCAACTGACTGATTAATCAGAATCTAAGTAAAACATGAAGAAGAAGGAGAACAGTACTGTTGTCACGGGAGATCAAAATCTCCTCCATTCCTATAAGCCAAGTATGTTGATCCCTAAATAAACTCTCAGATCAGCTTTTAGACTGCTAGGAAAGTCATTAAAAAGAGAGCATTTTTTAGAGAAGCAACTAGAATGATTCAATGCATTCTGGTTTTCCATTTCCTCCTCTGTGAAAAAGAACCAAAGGAAAGGTCTCTCAAGGACGGCGATACAGTGAAGCTAGTGAGGAAAAGAGGCCTGGAAGCTACTCTTGTAACATTCCGAGAGTGCTGCTGCTATTCAGACTTAACATATCAACAGCTACTGCTTTTCCTCCCTAGGGGCAAAGGGTGGAAAACATTCTGTCTCTCTCACTAAGTTTCATTTCTCCAAAACCTCTGCCATAGCCCTCACTTCAACAGCTACATTTTGCAGGTCCTCTAACAAGAAAACTCCTTTATTTTGCAAATGAGACTAATAAGGCACACTGCTTTCTGTGGCCTCTTGGACATTGCTTCTCATGCACAACATCTCACTTGCAGGATTACTAAACCAGACAGATTTTTTTTTTTATAAAATAATATCCAAAATAATACTTTTTTTAGGGTTTGTTTTGTACTCACCAAAACTGAGTGCGATTCAGAGACGAATGAAGCACATCAGGCCAATAGTGTCTCATGTCTGTCAAAAGATCCTAAAAACATCACAGCTCATAAATACACCTACAGTGTTGAAAAGCTATTTCTTAGACAAACTACCTATAATTTCTAGAACAGAAGTCTCATCTTATCCCTGTTTACAACACATTTGAATGAAATATGGAAATTGTTTTGGTTAAAAAATAATATATATGTGTATATATATATATATATAAATGGACTAATGCCCTGGGAGAAGACACAGAGAAAAATTTATTCTGCACTCTTATTTGTTGTGTTTTGGCTTCACAGCAGAAAATGGGAGAGACCATGACTGACTGTAATCTCTTTCTCACAGCTAATTCTTGCCACTACAGATTGGCTTACATTCTCTAGATTTAAGGAGGATGCAGCTGAGCAAGTCAAATAGCATGTCTACAAATAAGCACCCAGTGAATATGTGGTGCCCTTAGTATTTGTAGTGACCAATATGTTCTTTTAAGCATGATACACTATAAGGTACATATTTTGCATATAGGATGTGCAAAAGTAACTGCATTTAGCTCTGCTTGGTATGACTTTTGTTGTTTCAAGAATACCTTGATCTCGGTGACATTGAAATGCCATGTCCTATTACACTCTTCACCTTTGTCAGGCCTAGGGAAGCAAAACAGAAGAGAAAAAAAGATGTTCACTAACTCACTAATGGTAACTAGCAGCATTCTATTCTATATCATTAGCTTGAATTTTAAATAAGCAACATTATAGCTAGAGATTATATTTAAAAATGCAAGTAACATATCAGCACCTACAGTGCTTTAGAAGGAAAAAATCAAGACATATGGACATAACATTCCCCATGCAGGTATTCCTCTTGAGGCCCACACTCTGTGTAAGATATTGGAAGAGCAAATGACATGGAAGGTTCTTGCACATGATGTCAGTAATGATGCTGACCTCCTCAACCACTGCACTAACTGATGATTCTGCAGGTATCACCAAGACACTCACTGGAAATCTAGACATAACACTGTCTAGGATGCATAGCTTAAATTCCTGTGCTTAATTTTTTCTCCTGTATTTGTCAGAAAAACCTTCGAATTGCTGCCATTGGCACCAATTCCATTAAGTTGATTCCTTTGAAGCAAATTATGTTTTTACTGTACTTTTGCAGTATTTGTGCTAAGATACTTAAAGCCACAAGCAGTCACGAGATTTAACTCTGTGTAATCAGGAAGGGGGAAAAAAAAAAGGAAAGAGGAGAAACTATACTTCCCTTTCTGTCTGAGAACATTACTGGTCTTATAAGGAGATGTATTATTAAAATGCTTATTTGGTACAATGATACAGACATGCATTTCAGTTTTATATCAAAGCATATGATTTTGATTTTCAACAAAAAGGCACCTTTTATTTCAAGGAATCATAAAACCATGTAGATTAATTAAAAAAAAAAACCCAAAAAAAAACCCCACCAAAAAAACCCCAACCAAACAAACAAGCACAAAACATCCGTCATGGTACAATGCATGATGTTCCTTTCCAGCCTGAAATAAAATCACTCTATGATCATACCATACCATAGTCCATGGATTGTCCAGTACTGTGGAGGGTCTTGACAATCATTAGCACTCATCTGTGGAAAACAAAAGCACAGAATATTTGTTGTATGCATCCAGGGATGATAGTTTAGAGTAAAAAATAAAGTCTTATTCAGTGGTGGTTTGAGGCTTTCACGAGACATGAGAACCCACCGCTTGCTCAAATAAAGAACTGGTGAGTTCCGGTTACTTGTAGCTGTTATGGATTGTGCCACTTAGCAGAGATCAACTAGCATTAAAATTTTGAAGCAAATCAAGTAAATATAATGGGACATCCTAAACAGGCGGTGTAAAAAGAAGACAACGAACAGGTTATGAGGTAAGAGCCTGATACATGTTAAATGAAAGCAGCTAAAACTGCATTTATCATACTCCAGGAAGCAGCTCTCTATTTTCCTTACCATCAGACCTTTGAAAGGTGTGTCGAGCCATTAAAATAAACAATAATATTACACAAGCACATCATCACCTTTAAGCATCCAGTAGTAGGGTTTTCTGTTGTATTAAAAGGGAAAAATATAAAGAATAGATGAAATAGGTTACTCATTCCAAGTAAAATGGTTAGAATTTATTTTTCAAATATTTTGATTTGAGGAACAAAGGAACAAGGAAAAGAGGAAAGACTGTACACACATCTATAAAAAAAAAATCTAAACTTTTGATAATGCAGAAGAAATAGCCCACACATTAATTATAGTTTACAGCAGGGTACTTATTCCTGAACAAAATAAAAAAAAAAAAATCCATGTTCACATATCACACAACACTATTATTGTCTTTTCCCTGATTATTCTGCTTAGTAATTACAGATCTTTTTACTAAAACACTTTACACCATCAAATAACAACCTCCTCAGACTTTCTTCCCCTGTAATAATAGCTTTCCTTTTCAGCTCTGCATCCTGTCTTAATTATGCCACAACACTTTTTATGTCATGCCAAAGCAAGAGCAGAGCATAGACAAGAGCAGAGAGATGCCTGTAATATTGCTAATTGCCTTCCACATGCCACAGGCCAATGGCACCAAAGCTGCAAGCTCTGCAAGGCTTCCTTGTTCTCTATGCCCATTTCCTTCCTCTCCTCTCTTGTCACCAATAACAGTAGCAATTAAATCCAGCAACTGTTTTCCCCACCACCACCCCGAAGGGAATATTTTCAAACACATTGCAAACACTTAAATAATATCACTCATGTCAGGTCCTAGCTTTGTGGTTCGGGAAGAGTTCAGCTATCTAGCCCAAAATAAAGCAAATTAACAGCAGCTAATATATCATCCCCTGAAAAACAACCTGAACGCTAACTAGCTTGCTCAATTGAGTGTGGTAACAGGAATAGTGCAATTGTGCTCCTCATCTAATCTTTAACCACAGTTCTCAGTCTCCTGCTAAAGGAAAGCCCAGAGTACTCTAAACTTGGAATCAGTTTTTCCCTATTGACAGCACTAACCAGATTAACAGTTTCTTCTACACACTTCATCAGGCCTTGGGTGTTACACTGTGTGCTGGCAGAACTGTGACGTCAACACAACTTAAATTGTATTAGTTCACATCTGTGTGCTTTGACCAGCTTCATTCATCCTCTTTTTATAATCATTCTAGCCATGGTATCTGTCCAATGTTCGTTTTAAATCAATATCATAAAATGAGCAAACACTAGTCTAAGAAGCTGGATCAGCACACACACGCAGTAAAAGGTAGATCATTGCAAAGTTTAGTATCCATTTCTTTACCATCTTTCCCATTCTCAGCAGAGAAGGAAATGAATAGCTTACTGCATCAGATTTCCCCCGTTTCACAAGCAAACACCCACAGAAAATTTTTCTCTTTTTGCAATCTCTAAGGTACAAGCGATGCAATAATATTTCCCTTTTTAAGTTCTTCAATTAAAGATCTTCACAACTCCATAAAAAGGGAGAGGGAAAGTCCCTTTTCTTGCCTTTCAGTTGCTCCCATTTCCACTGAATAGAATTCATATTAATTTGCGAACAGAAATTTTAAGTGTGATATGAGTTAAACCCACATGAATTACAATAAATTGCACCACAAGCACAATTTCTTAAAGGAACATGAAACATAATCAGTCCAGGTCTGTAAATTTAGCTTGGATATCTTTGTAGAAGGCACAGTCACTTCAGGCCAGTTACACGGTACTGGAATTTCTAAGCGTGTGATGGGCAAGAACATCTCTCTTCCTCCTTTACCCTTTCGCTGCAGCAGTCAGTAGTGAGTCATGAGGTTATTGTTGCTTCCATGATACTTGCTGCTTTATTTTAATAGGCTAGTTTAGCAGATATTATTACAAAACACTTAATTGTCAGTTTAATTGTGCTGATCACACTCAATATAAAAAAGTACCAGCTGAACCCATATAGTTTAAAGCATAGGAAAAGCTGGTAGATGCATGTTGTCAATTTTCCAGCATGCTGAACTGTGCCCACTAAATTCCAAAAAAAAAAAAAAAAAAAAAAAAAAAGGATGAATAAACCAGTACGTACTGGCACAAAATAGCATCTCAATTTTTTGTTACATAATTGATATAATGAGTTTTGCCATTTCCTTCACCTGCCTATATTTCTTTTCAGCATCATATCGACAGTTTTAAACTGAAGAATTACATTAAAATGACATTTCCTCATTGAAATAACATCACAGTCATATATAAATACACTGAACATGCAGGAGAAACTATATTCTATTAGCATATTCTATTCTATACATCCATTTATTTAAAAAAAAGTACAAAAGAATTTGGGAACTCCTTTTATGCTAACACTGGCAAAAAGAAAGCTATTACAAGAGTACAGTTGAGATTTTTTTTTGTTCATATGACTCAGTAATGTGAAACTGAGTAACAAGTTGGTTAATATTATTTTAATTTTATTTTTTCCCTCTTTGAATGCTTCTGTACGCTGCTTTCTATAGTAAAATACATGTACTTCTCAGAAATTTAGGCAGCATGTGACTTTTCCTGCTACTGCTTTTATACACATTTCCAGAAATTGGAATGAGACATTAAACAGTACCTGAAGCACAAGAAATGACATTCTAATATGGCAATAAATAAACCTAAGTCTCCCAGAACTTTTTGGCTCCAGAGACATTTGTCTGACTGAAATTGAGGCCTCTCTATTATCCACAGGGTTTTTCATCCTTGTGTCAGTAATTCTGATCACACCTTCCACTTTAAAGTACAGCATATTTTTAACTGAGCTGTATGAAAAGAGGCCTCTGAGTATTTCCAGTACAGGAAAAATGTTCTACTTGCCATAAGGCAGTAGGTATTTAATAGCAAAGGGGACATAAGTAGCACCTCTATCGGTTGTGCTTTTGACAGATACGTGTTGGAAGGTTGGGCTCATTTTTTGTTCCCCTCTCCCCCCAAATACAGAAATTATCAAAGACACCTGCCACAAAAGCTTCTTAGTTCTCTCCTTCCTGACTGAATCCATGTTTGACAACTTATTAAAAATGTGGAATCAACATTACAAAGCTAAAACTTGTTGTGCAGTAGACACTTCAATTAGCAATATGCTGTCTTCACAGAGGCAAAGCAGTCAAGTCTCCTTACAGAGTCTGATGGAAGTCTGGGACTAAATTTACAACTAAGACACAAGAAAATATATAACAAGTAATCAAGGCTTAGTGTACAGTATATTCTACCTTAATTATGATATCTGTAATAACTGTAACACACCACAATCCTGTCTTGTTTACTGCTAATGTGAAGTGCAGAAGAAGTAACAAAAGTCACAAGACCAGTGAAAGCCTTTATAAAGATAAAAGGGTATAAGGAAAATCAAATGTTTGGTGGGCTATGTTCATTCTGTTATCAAACATTTATTATCAAGGTTATCTTTGCAAGGATAAAAGAGAATAAATCAAAACAAACCCACCCTAACTCACCTTACAGACAGTCACCGGCCAATGATGAGCAAGATACAGCTTTTTCCAGGTATGAGGGTAGTTGTCACTGGAGAAAAACAGACAAATCTATTTTTCCTCAAGTATTTTAAAAAGACCAACACTATCAGCCAGCAGCATGATGCGTACTAGTATAATGCATTGATTTTAGAGCTGGTTGTTTCTTACAGCTTCTATTACAATACTTGAGAACTCCACACAGAACAGGACCAAACTAAAAAATCACATATAAACAACATATTTAGCAACTTGCCAACACTCCCCCACTGCTAAACAAATAAACTCCTGGCATCTTATTTCCATATGTTTTCCATTTCTTAAATAGAGCAGAAAAAACCCTTTTTTTTAAGTTTAGGAGAGGTCTTACTGGCAACACTTATTTTTTAATTATTGTAAAAAATTCTTGTTTTAGGATAAGAACCTTCTAATTCTTCTTGAAAGGTATATTAACTGGAAAGAAAACCTACAACCAACCACAAGCAAAGTAGTTGACGCTGCAGGAGATCAAATTTTGATCTTGCAAGTGTTTCCAACCTTGCAGATAAAAAAAGAAACTTTTTATAATAAGTAAAGCGAAACACATCTCAAAAATGGTGACTTTACAAAGTTAGAAATATTTAATTGTTACTTTTTAGAAATGCCAAGTATAAATTAAGCAATTTCTAAGCACTGAATAAATACTGAAATTGTGACACAGTCTTAAGGATACCTAATGAAGAACTGATGGAGGAATATCCTGTATTTTACAAAAGCACTTGTGTTTCAAAACCTTTTAGAACAAAGGGATCTAAAACTCACAGAGGCATCAATACTATCTTATTCCTATGCAGAGGACAAAGAAAGCTTACAAATTTTGTTTAAAAAGTGTTGGAAGCATCTATCATGACTTCACCACTTCTACAGAAGCATTTTACAACAGTTTGAAGCAGACTTATCCTGGATAAGCTAGACGTAAATAAAAAACCTGTTGCTTCAGACACTATAGCAGGTATGTTTAACTATTAAGCAACCACATAAAGCAATTAAATAGATCAGCAAGTGGGAAAATCTAACCAATAAAAACAGAACTTTAAACTGTTCAAACTGACAGTCCTATGGGCAACTGCCAAAATAAATTGCTCTCTGGAAGTTAATAGCCACAAGTCCTTTGTTATTGTTTGCCAGAGGTAATAATAAAAAAAAAAAAACAAACATAAGGACAATAATTCTCATCCTGTGGAAGAAAGGATGTTCCCATGTTATATCACTTCTCTGTTTTTCCCCTCTAGTTTTACTAGTTTGCAATGGGCAGGTTTTCCCTTAAGCATTCACATGTATCTGTGGTTTTTAAATAATTTAGCAGAATATCTCTGGGACAACTTAGGCATAGCCACAACGAAAACTAGTAACACTTCTAACTGTTCTTTACAGCTGCTGCAAAAACCTAAACAGAAGAATTCACCAAGATTGTAGAGCAGTATGTTTCCTTTCCTTAAAAAAATCCTTGCTTAGAAAAATACCATCTTTTATCTGTACTTAAAATAGTACCTGAACTTTTGCAACGACAATCACAACAAAACAAGTTCTCCTAAACCACATTTTTGGTTAAGGATGGGTCACAAAATGTTGGGTTATTAAATAGAGCAAGATTTAGAAACTTAAAAACTAGAATCCAAGTAAAGCCATGTTCAATACCTATTCAGCTTAAGGGATCTCTCCCCCCTTTTTGACCTGAGTTATCCTGTTCTGTGCAGTTTGCAATTTGCCTCTGGAGCTGCCTCGACTGACAAGCCAGCCAACCCAGGCCCTGAGGATTCAAGAAACCTCAAAGTAGTGCCTAACCTACCAACCAACTGCAATTTAGCCAATATATCAAGTTCAGATCCAAACTGAGCATCCTTAACCATTCTATCACAAAATCATTGAAAGAAAGAATAAAAGCTGATTTCCTAACATAATGTAATAGAAATCTGAGCTTCTATCACAGACAGATGTGTTTCAGGGCATAGGTTCCCCCATAACTCATTAATATTCAAACTCAGATTTTGCGAAGTGCAACAATCACCAAAAGGCTGCATGGCTCCAATCCAGCCCCAGCTGGGATGCTGTATGAAAAAGATTATTGGAACTAAGATAACAGCAAGGGGGAGAAGATATTTTACACGTATAGAATGTAACAGTTAGTGCAATTCATGCCATAGGGATAACTCCAACTTTTTTGTTATAGGTTACATCTCATTTCTGTCATTACTACATCGCTAGACTAATTGATTCATTTAAAGCAAGGCTGCAAAGCTTTTAAGTGCAATGACTGTAATTTAAGTTTCCTCTCTTTCTTCATGCTGACACATTAACTAACATAAAGCTTTTCTTAGGCATGACCCCCACTCATTCAGTAAATTTAACTGTCTCGTTTTACCAGTGACCTAAGGGAAGAATAATGCATCAAAACCAGCACATAAAATAAGAAAATTTACACTTATTCAAAGTTAAACTGTTCTGCTCTTCACTTATGAAAGAACTGCCAGAGATTTCTTCTTGAAGCATAACTTACCTTTGATTGAATTTATCTGAAGTACACCAGCAACATAACACCATAGAAAACCAACCCCAAATCCAATAATGCAGTTTTGCAGCCTTCATTTTGTTAATCAATAGCTGTAAAAAAACATTAAAAGGAGGAATCTGTTACTTGTGTAATGCATTGAACTTCAAGTGTTAAAATGCATAAAACCCCAATTATCTAAGAAATAGCAGGTAATATTGTCTCTAGGCTAGATTAACAACCATAGGTACAAAAAGCATCACTATCAAGGCTGTGTCTGATTCCCCAGCCTGTATGATAACTTCCATAAATTAATGACATTGAGGACGAGAGAATAGTTTCCTTTCTTTTCTTCACTTGCACGCAATCCCAGAGATACATAGATCTTCTACGCAACCATACGTACTGTAATGTAAGACTCTACTTGTAGTCAGGGAAATGCCCAAAGTGATTCATGAAATGAACTTGCAAATTAACACTGAGTATTCACGTTGGATTGACCAAGGCTGACATTAGAAACTCACTGGAAGTGAAGTACGATATCTGAGAACGAAATTATCTTTAAATGCCAGTTGGCTACTAAACAGATGTTAAAAAAAATGCTGCTAAAATCAGATTAGTTTCTGTTCTTTTTATAAACCTGAAACAGCCACCACAAAACCAGCACAATCTGCCTACTCCCTCATGAACCCAGAAATCACGAGAGAAAAACACCTAATCAACCTCACTTTCACCAACAGGACTTTCACTTGGCACTGGTCAAAGGAAAAAAAAACCCAGCTGCCTCCTGTATTCATCAGATATTTCACAGCATTTCAAACGCTACCACCTAGATGCTAGAAACAGACGTACATGCATGCATTTACATTCAAGTTTTAGTGCCTCACTAAACCTACTTTCCTACTTTCCCACTTTGAGAACCCTAACAAAAGCACTACAAAATGCTGTGTGCGACCTGTGTGCCCCTTCTAAGATCACTCACTGCATGAACTGTATCCTTTTTTAGTTTATTTTTTCTAGAAATTAAAATTAGTTGCCTGCATTCTATTCCCTTACTGGGTTTTAGTTTGGGTTTTGGGGTTTTTGGTGGTTTTTTTTTGTTTTGTTTTGTTTTTTTTGGTTTGGTTTGGATTTTTGCTATTAATGAGTAGCTTGACTAACAAACCCCACATTTATATAAAAATTCCTGGCTTTCACTTTAGTTTGGGCATATCAAGTCAGCACAGAGCAGAGGCTGCAGCAGGACACTTAAGCATTAGCAGAGGGCTCCCAGGGCTAAGAGAACAGCAGGCACACAGCTAAGCGTCAAAGACCAGAGATGACAATCAGGACAGCTACTCTGGCCTGTAAAAGCACAAAAATTAACACCGATGTTTTGGTGCCATCTCAAACGAGGCAGCGCACACTACCTCTGCCACAACAGGTTGGACAACCAACACTACAGAACAACGCATCAGAAGCATGAACCTAATTTACAACAACGCTGTGAGCTTCAGCAACTTTTAGCTCCACAGCGCACTCCCAGCTTAGACATTCATCCTAAGCCCCTGGAGCCAATGCAAAAAGCACTCTGAAGGTTTTCACACGCAACGCTTGCATCCTCCGGCCCAGCAAGAACTTTTTCACTGCTTGTGTCACAAAGTGCAAGTCGAAGCAAGGCTCGAGCAGCCGCGGCTTTGGAGCAAGCCCAGCAGGAGCTTCCAGTGGCTTCCTGAAGGAGTCTTGAGCGAGGTAGCACCTTGCTTCCCTGGCAGGAAAACCACCACAACCGCTCGCTTTCAGTGCAAGATTTAACTTCCTGGCAGCGCAAGGCGCTTGCTCCAGATAAACAGTCACCGGATTCCATGACAAGGGCGTTTTTATAAACTACGGAGCAGAGAATGCGAAGTGGGACGATGCCAAAGCTGATGACAAGCGCGCAAAGGGAAAAAAAACAAAAAAACAAAAAAACAAAAAAACAAACTGCGGACAGATTTGGAAAACCTCTGGGAAAGGCTGCGGTTTCTTTGGCCGGCTTGCCATTCGCTCCGCAGGGAGCGTAAGAGGTTAAACCCGACACGCTTTCAGCCCTTACCAGCCCCGCAGCCCCGCGCAGGGCAGCGATCCCACCGGGGACAGGAGGCCGAGGGCTGGCACAGCGGGACGAGAGCGACGAGCGGAGGCGGCGGAGACGCTGGAGCAAAGACGCGAGGTCTCTACCTTGCCCCCGTCTCCTCGCCCCGGCGCGACCCCAGCAGCGCCGCCTCCCGCCGCCGTCGCCCGCCCCAAGGTGGCTCCGCCTACCGGGGGCAGCGGCGGCGCAGGAGTGAAGGGCGGGGGCAGGACTGGGGCTCCTCCGCCTGCCTGGGGCAGGGGCAAGGGTTCCTCGCCTTCCCGAGGGGAAAGATAACGAGGCTGTGATAGGCAGATAAGAGAGCTTATCCTGTCTTGTGGTCCGGAAAAGAAAAGGAGGGGTTTTCATTGGAACAGGCCGCCCAGGGAGGTGGTTGAGTCACCTTCCTTGGAGGTGTTTAAAGGATGAGTGGATGAGGTGCTGAGGGACGTGGTTTAGTGTTTGATAGGAATGGTTGGACTAGATGATCCGGTGAGCCTTTTCCAACCTAGTGATTCTATGATTCTATAACAAGTAGTTACTATTATAAAAACATGGATTTTTTTGTTTGTTTGTTTGTTTAGGCTAGAATTAAATTTCGTAGAATCATAGAACCATAGAATCATAGAACAACCAGGTTGGAAGGGACCCATCGGATCTTCTAGTCCAACCATTCCTATCAAACACTAAACCATGTCCCTCAGCACCTCATCCACTCGTGCCTTAAACACCTCCAGGGAAGGTGAATCAACCACCTCCCTGGGCAGCCTTTTCCAATGCCCAACGACCCTTTGTGTGAAAAACTTCCTCCTAATCTCCAGCCTAAATCTCCCCTGGTGGAGCTTGAGGCCATTCCCTCTTGTCCTGTCCCCTGTCACTAAGGAGAAGAGGCCAGCTCCCTCCTCTCCACAACCACCTTTCAGGTAGTTGTAGAGAGTAATGAGGTCTCCTCTCGGCCTCCTCTTCTCTAGGCTAAAGAACCCCAGCTCTCTCAGCCGTTCCTCATAAGGCCTGTTCTCCAGCCCCTTCACCAGCTTTGTTGCTCTTCTCTGGACTCGCTCCAGAGCCTCAACATCCTTCTTGTGGTGAGGGGCCCAGAACTGGACACAGTATTCAAGGAGCAGCAATTACTTTCACTTAAGTAATTGTCTTTTTTGAAAGTTAGAGTGTCCCTCTGACAGTGTGTTTTTGTAGAATCATAGAATAATTTGGTTTAGAAGGGACCTTAAAGATTATCCAGTTCCACCCCCCTGCCATGGGCAGGGACACCTCCCACCAACCCAAGCTGCCCAAGGCCCCATCCAACCTGGCCTGGAACACCTAAACAGATGGGGCAGCCACAGCTTCCCTGGGCCAGTGCCTCACCATTCTTATGGTAAAGAAATTTTTCCTTGTATCTAGTCTAAATGTACCCCTCTCCAGTTTATAACCCTTGCCCCTCGTCCTATCACCACAAGCCTTTGTGAACAGTCTCTTCCCAGCTTTCTTGTAGGCCTCCTTCAAGTATGAGAAGACTGCTCTAAGGTCTCCCCAGAACCTCCTCCAGGCTGAACAACTCCAACTCTCTCAGCCTGCCCTCGAATGGAAAATGCTTCAGCCCTCGGATCATCTTTGTAGCCCTCCTCTGGATCCATTCCAACAGTTCCATATCCTTCTTATGTTGGGGACTCCAGAACTGGACAAAATACTCCAGATGAGGTCTCATAGGAGAGGAATAGAGGGGCAGAATCACCTCCCTTGCCCTGCTGGCATTCTGGGCTGTGAGCACACATTGCTGGCTCATGTTGAGCTTCTCATTGACCAGCACCCCCAAGTCCTTCTCTGCAATGTTTTCTTTCAAACAGTGTTTTTCCCAGACACTGTTCATTCTCTGGAGATGATAATGTCTTGTGTTCAGTGTGATCTGTGCTGAACAGATGCCTCTTCAGTAATTGCATCTGTCTGGAGTCTCTCCCTGTCTCAAATGCAAGGTCAGTCAGAGCTTGTTCCAAAGCTCCAAATTAGCAAGAGTTTTGTCTGTTGTTAAGTTTGTAATAAGATTAAAATTAGTCCTTGGAAGGTCACAGAATATGTGTAAGGTTTCTGGGAAAGTTTATACATGTGCATGTGAGTGGGAAATATATCTTGTCCCATCTCTTGTCTCACTGCACACAATTATCGAGATTGCTTCCTCACGTTGCCCAGGCCTGATTAAAGGATGCTTGATTTCTGAAATGACAAAATGAGTCTTAGAGAGTTTACTTACCATGCCAGTGTTTTCTATATCAATGTGAGTCCTGTTTTGAGGTGCAGTATTGATTTTCACTCCAAGGCTACTGAATTAACACTCAGCACTCTGAAAACTGAGCCCAGGAAGAGAGCATGTGTGCAGGAACAAGGCATAAACACAGGGTAGTTGGAGAGGAAATGACTTATATGTGTGGTTTTGTTCACCCTGATGTTTTGGTTGGTTCTTCATTAGCATATTCTAGGTGCTAATTTCATACTGGAAATTTCTGCAGCACAGAAATCTTAGGGAATGCAGTAAGGATGCTCTGTTTTTTTAAGTAGTCTGCTCCAATTGTAAACACAAGACTGTTGACTACAGTGAGTCCAGTAAGGGGAACAGAAGAATGCTTATACAGGCGTCTGTGGAGTACTTCTCCAAAATAATGGTAGACTTGTGTTTGAGAACACTAAGAAGTTTCTGAGGAGGAAGGAGCCTGAAGGAATGAGTTGCAAATATCCTAAGCATGACTTGGCTCACGTTTTTTCAGCGCTACAGTTAAGCTGTGGAACAGATTCCAACACCTCTCTCTCTCTGATGTTGCATGAATCACGAATGCAAAGTGTGATTCCTAGTTACTATTGTATGGTTTTAAACTGAGGGGTTGTGTCTCAGCCATCCTCCATTAATATGCTTGAGAAATAATGTGGGCTGGTCTGCTTCCACAAGCAAAACAACATTTGTTTTGGACAGATTAATTACAGCCTGTGTAATGAGGCCTTTCTTCACAGTTACAGTATTATGCACTTGTAAGGGTTTTTTAGTTGTGTGTACACATAGGAGGAGGATGAGGCAAAACTAATCTCCTTGCCTGCTCATCTATGAAAACATGAAAATGCCATTCTGGATGGAACGTGTAATCCATCTGCTGTTGCCTCTGACAATGTCTGAGAGTATCTAAAGTTGCAGAAATTTTGTTGAAGAATTAAAAATAGTGAAGTTTTCCGAATCCTTATGTTCAGTGCTGCTCCTTCTCCTCTTGCTGTTGAGGTCACCACCACTCCATTGGGCTCTCAAGTCTTTGTCACTGCCAGTGAGGAGTCAGCAGACATGGACACTGAGTTGTTCTCTCAGTCTCAGTTTCTATCTTTGTCTTAAAAAGTGCAGGCTGTAATGCACATATTATTGAGCACATATTATTGCAAAGGGACCTAAACAGGCTGGACCGCTGGGCAGTATCCGATGGCATGAGGTTTAACACGGCCAAATGCCAGGTCCTGCACTTGGGGCACAACAACCCTATGCAGAGCTACAGACTCGGAGAAGCCTGGCTGGAAAACTGCCAGGAGGAGAGGGACCTGGGGGTGTTGGTCGACAGCCGACTGAACATGAGCCAGCAGTGTGCCCAGGTGGCCAAGAAAGCCAATGGCATCCTGGCTTGTATCAGAAATGGTATGACCAGCAGGTCCAGGGAGGTTATTCTCCCTCTGTACTCAGAGCTGGTGAGGCCGCTCCTTGAATCCTGTGTTCAGTTCTGGGCCCCTCACCACAAGAAGGATGTTGAGGCTCTGGAGCAAGTCCAGAGAAGAGCAACAAAGCTGGTGAAGGGGCTGGAGAACAGGCCTTATGAGGAACGGCTGAGAGAGCTGGGGTTGTTTAACCTGGAGAAGAGGAGGCTGAGAGGAGACCTCATTACTCTCTACAACTACCTGAAAGGAGGTTGTAGAGAGGAGGGTGCTGGCCTCTTCTCCCTAGTGACAGGGGACAGGACAAGAGGGAATGGCCTCAAGCTCCACCAGGGGAGATTTAGGCTGGAGATTAGGAGGAAGTTGTTCACACAGAGGGTCATTGGGCATTGGAATAGGCTGCCCAGGGAGGTGGTTGATTCACCTTCCCTGGAGGTGTTTAAGGCACGAGTGGATGAGGTGCTGAGGGACTTGGTTTAGTGTTTGATAGGAATGGTTGGACTAGAAGATCCGATGGGTCCCTTCCAACCTGGTTGTTCTATGATTCTATAAGCTTCCAAGGTCCTGTGCTCCAATGCATGCCAGTAATGTTTTGAGGTGCAATAAGGATTTGCATTCTGAGGCTGCTAGATTAACACTTAGCACTCTGTGAAACTTGAGCCCAAAGACAAGTTTCCCATTAATGTGTCTTTAAAGAGAGATTCAAAGCTGCTCTAAAATGATGTAGGTTCTTAAAGCATCAGGGCATGTGTCATTGTATCATTATAAAACAGTGCATATTAATGGCAGCTGTTATTAAAGAGAACACTTTTGAGGAATATGAGAAAGGTCGACAATGGAGAGCTACTTGGGATAAGTATTTCCATAAGACTTTGTTTTCCATAACACTTTATGCTTAATATTTATCTATGCACTGGAAACAAAGGAATTGTTACTAAATCAATAATCTTGAATCAAATATTCTATTAGATGCAGACACTGACACCTGTAATGAGAAAGGCAAGTTCTGCTTTCACTGTTTTCAACCTTTTTTTGTTAAGAAATGTTCTGTCCTTAAGAAGATACTTACTTCACTAGTGCAAACAGCAGTTGTTGCAACCTGTTTCAAGAAAAAACCCAATAACAATAAGATTACTTTCTCAAGTAATCATTTGGGAACAAACTCATATCATCCTTCATCAAAACTTGGCAGATAGGCCATCTTAATACAACTCAGCATACTGAGGGTTGTTGACAAGCATATGTAAATATCCAGATTTATAAGATGTAGAGTGGTGCCAGGAATTCATTTATCCTGTGTTCTGACACTTGGTTATATTAAAAGAAAGATTTAAGCACTTTAGTCAGATTGAGCTGTGCTTCATGCAACTGATGGCCTCTACTGGAGGAGTTATACATGACCTAAGAGAATGTTCATTAGGAGTAAGGCAGAAAGAATTTACCATATAAATTGAAAAGAAAGGACGAGAAATTAATATGTGTGATTATCTGCATAAAGGCCATGAAAGCTGCTGGCACCTTTCATTTTTCCTGAAGTGTGGCAATATCCACACTCAGATATGAAATCTGCTATAGCCATTTTCCCAGTCAATAGACTGGCCCTCCAGTTTGAAACTAATTACCTGATCCACATCTATGTCCTGCATTATGGGAATGCAGCTCAACAGATTTACGCACACTCGGGTCCTAGAACACCAGCACATACGAACACGCTGAGAATACTCTTCTGAACTGGGACAAAAATAAAAAGTACCGAGTGCTTTCGTGAATGAAAGCCTCAATCAGAAATTGAGTTAAACTGGACTTTTAATATTCCATATAACTAATTCTAAGAAAATGACACTCTTTTAAATCTGAAAAGCATGGTAATAAAAAATAATAGATGTAATCTGGGGAATGTCTCATTAAACTTATTATCATCTTTTATTCCATTATTGACTTTTCTTTCTTTATTGCTCCCTATTAACATTTGTGAGCTATGACTAGAAATTGGTGGAAAATTGATGGAATGTCAAAACATTTGAGAAGTTTGTTTTAAGTTTGTCATGAAGATAATATTTTCCTCAAATATTTCTGAACAAACATAGCTGTAACTTAAATTTTTATGTGTTTATATGCTAAAATATGTTGCCTAAAAAAAAACCAAACCCAAAATAAGATTGGCATGATTCATCTTCTTTAAAGATTTTATGTGAAATGCTACAGTAGAGTACATTTTTCCCGCTTCCAGCAGTTTGCATTCAGATTGGGATTTAAGAGTCAAGATAGACTTTCAAATTTTGTCTCCCTAACACAATGCATTGCTTTGCTTTGATTATTCCTACTGAGCAAATAGAAAAAACAAATCTAGCTGGACTTTATTCTTAATTGTGTGTTGATAAGACAGTCATTTACAATACTCTGAGCAGATGCAAAAAATTTGGAATGTATGTAGATTCCGTTGTCCTAATTTTAAGTCACTAGACTTGGTCCATGCATGATTTTGAAAGCTTATATTTTATAATTTGATTTAAATCGTGTTAAGAGCCTGTTGCAATGTTAGCACAGCTTTTTGTTTGTTTCTTTTAAACAACACAATGTTTTGACATGGTCTTCTTAAAGCTATGCTGGGTTTGCCGGTTTTTCAGGTTTTTGGGATAATGCAATAGTCCTATTTACATTGCTGGACAAACAATAAAAATAATTTTAATTTATCTTTTGCAGTGAGTTTCTATGATTTCCATAAAGATACTTGGGAATTACATAATGGTCACTTCTGTGCTATGCAAGAACTTTGACTATCAGAATGCTTTGCTGCCCCCTAGCAGATATTTGTCTAAGCAATAGTTATTTGCAGAGCTCAAAAAGGGTCAGCTGTAGACCGGATTTGAAATACGCAACATGTATGAAAGAGCAGGAAGCCACTGTTACTGAAATGCTGAAATGAATGGTACAAATTAGGAAACTATCTTTTTTCCTTTGCTTTGCAAACTCTATCAAGTATTTTGTCAAGTGGCTTTTGTTTTTGCATTAAGCTTGGAGATTTACTGGACAAATAAAAAATCATAACTGTAATACCAGACATTACGTTTCTGTATTTATGATTTGTTTCTGACCTGTTTTGAAAAGTTACTTGGAAATTATTATTGCCTTACTTAAAAAGTGCAGTGTTGTAGGTTTACTTTAATACAATTTTTTACTGAAGTGAGGGACTGCTAACGTTTCCACGTTTCAGGACTTCAAAATGCAGGCCTGCGTTCTTTCGGCAGCTATAGAAAAGCTCAGACGTTCAGAAGTACCTCCAGGGGGCTTTGACAGAAGCAGAGCTGTGTGGATGACACCTGCCTCCTCAGCATGACTGAACCTTTGAGATGTCGCTGGAGAATGATCGCCACCTGCTGCACGGTTTTGAAAATCGACTTCAGCGGCCACTTGCTCCACCAGAGAGGTTTCCGAGGTCCCACACGAAAGAAACCCGAGACTGTGCCTCTAACTCTTTATACTTATAAATTAATGAAATTGACTATACCTTCTACCCTTCTGAGCAAACTACAGCCGCATACGGTGGTGCCAGTATTCAAAGCAATTCTGAATATTGTTTTGCGAAATCAAATTCTATAATTCAGTTAAGGGTTATAAAGTAGGTATGTGTTTATTCACCCGCAGGTGCGAGGGGGTAATTCTCCTAACTCACACACTGTATGGTCTAACAAGCAGATAGTTATAGTGTAAAGACATGACTATTCATAAACGCCTATTACATATTCATGACCTTTCCCCGCTTCCTTCTATAATTAGATTCAAGAAGCTTCTCCCATACTGGCACAGGCACAGTGTCTCCTGGTGGTCGTGGTCAAGGGTCTCAGAGGGTCTCTGTCCCTGAACTCAGTCCGTGCACAGGCGCAGTCTCATCCTGGTCGAGCTCCAGAATCGCAGAGGAGGATGCAGTCGGCTTTCTGCTGTTGCTCACATTCCAGCTTTCCCTTATCAGTGAATGTCTGCAAACAAGCTCCTTCTTTATCAACACCCAGGGTCTTCAAGGCCTTTACTAGCAAACAGTGTGAACACCAGTGAGCTAAGCCCTTCTCCGAGTTCTTTCTAACTTCTACCCTATATCATATGTCTGTTTATCAATTCCCCCCTGTCTTTTAAACTCAGGCAAATTCATTTGCCTCATACATGATTCATTTTTCGAAGGGAAACTGGATAGTATTTGGCTTGAAAATTACTTTTCAATGCATTCTCATGGGCACTAGACATAGAAGTCAAAATTGTTAGTCGTTGTAGCATTCTCCAGTTCCAAACAAACAATACAGTAGAGAAAACAAAGCTAACTAAAACTAATATAAAAAGGATAATAAAGGGGTGACAAAACTTATTTAGAATGCCAGTCATAGTAGCGGACCATCCAAATATATTCCACCAATGATGTTTCGCATCTTCTCTTACCCTTTTCAGGACCCTGTTTATTTCCTCCATGTCATAGTGGACTGTTATCAGGGTCTTTCTCCCACTTTCTTGGACCTCATCCAAGATTTTGATCTGATTCTGATGTTTTGTGAATTGATTCATTCCAATATGTACAGGTGATAACTTGTGAAACAGTGTAGTTAGAGTTTATCAACTGGTAGGATACGACTGGTGCTAAGTAAGAAAAGTCACACCCGACAATCTTAACAAAATTACAAATACAAAAAGTAGAATGATTCTTGCTATCTATAATTGTCTCTTCTTTTACTACAGAAATACAAGCATTTCTTAAACATACACAACCTTGGCCAATATATACAGATTCGGTCTTCTGATTAGTGTCTGGATGGATCTCAAAGTGACAGATGCTTCGTTTAGGGTCAAGGCAGATGTCCTGAGCATTGATTGTGTTACTTTCACAGACAAATCCTTGTTGTTTTCGTGAAATGCAAGACAGCTGTATAAGTTGTCAATAGAACCTGGAAAGGTCCTTCCCATCTCGGCTCCAAGGATGAGTCTGAAAGAGATCTGACATATACATAATCGCCTGGCTCTATATTATGTATTGGCCCATCCAGGCCACGAACATGGGTTCCCAAGATCAATTTTTCTATTTTTCTAAGTTGGTTTTGTAAGCCTATTACATAGTCAACACTTCTGTACCGACTTGTGTTGATGTTCCTGCTTGAACCAGATATGGTCTTACATACAATATCTCTCCTTCCTTAATCCTTGGTTTGGTTCTGATTTGCAACAAGGCTAGGGGTAGTGACTGAGGCCAAGCTAATCCAGCTTCTTGACCCAGTTTTATGATCTGTACCTTAAGGAGGTGGTTCATCTTTTCCACCTAGCTGCTTGCCTGGGGCCTATAGGGAGTTTTCAATTGTCAGTCTATTCTCAGAAGTCTACTGATTTGTTGTGTGATTTTGGCCACAAAATGAGGGCCTCTGTCTGAGGATATTACTACTGGAACCCTAAACCTTGGTATTATTTCACATAGCAGAGCCTTAGTCACTTCTCTAGCCTTGTTTGTTCAGCAAGGAAATGCTTCTGGCCATCCTGAAAAGGTATCAGTTAATATAAGGAAAAATGAAACCTCCTCTTTCTCGGAAGTTCTGAGCAGTCAGTTTGCCACCACTGTCCAGGGAGATTACCCTTCCCTATTTGCCCTACTCCACCTTTTGGCTTACTTGAAGATTATTTTGCAAACAAATGTCACATTGTTGTGCCACTTGTTTGATGGTTGTGTACAAATTACAGGCAACAATGCGTTTACTCAGGTACTTACATAGGACTTCAGCTCCCCAAAGAGTCTTTCTATGCTCATTCATTATTATAGACCAGAGTAATGTGCTAGGCACCACTACCGTCCCTTATAGTATCCTAACCCAACCATCCTCCTCTGTCTTTCCCCCTAAATCTCTAATTAACTTTTGGTCTTCTTTTGAATATTTAGGAATTTGGTTGATTTGAATTTTTCCCTCTAGAATCAAAGATTGTACCTCTGCCATACCCTTTTCAGACGCTTTCTTTGCTTCCCAGTCTGCCATAGAATTGCGTATCTCTTGTGCAGCCTTGTGAGCCTTTTGGTGAGATTTGAAATGCATAATTGCAACTTTTCTGGTAGTTGTACAGCCTCCAGTAGTTTGAGAACTTCCTTTGCATATTTTATATACTTTCCTTGCATGGACAATAGTCCTCGCTCTTTCCAGATGGCTCCATGGGCATGAACTACTCCAAAAGCATATTTAGAATCTGTCCAGATATTAATCTTCCTGGGTTTGGCAAGCTTTAATGCTCAAGTTAAAGCTATTATTTCTGCCTTTTGTGCAGAGGTGTTTGAGGCAAGGAGCCTGGACTCTATTACCTTGTCTGTAGTAGTCACTGCATACCTTGCCTTGCGCTGGCCATTTTTAACGAAGCTGCTGCCACTAGTATATCATGTATCCTCAGCATCCTCCAGTGGCTGTTCCTTCAGGTCCAGTCAGCTGCAGTAGACTGCTTCAATGGCTTCCAGGCAATCATGAGTCACTTGTTCCCCTGTAACTCCGCTAAGGAAAGAAGCTGGGTTGACAATGTTAGTTACTGTTATCTGGACATCATCCTGCTCTACCATGATGGTCTAATATTTGAGGAATCTTTGCGGGGATAGCCAGTGCCCCCCCTTTTACTTCCAGTATGGTGGACACTGTATGAGACAATAACACTGTCATCTTTTGTCCCATCATGAATTTACAAGCTTCCTGGATGTTAAGTACTACTGCTGCTACCACCGTCAAGCAGCTTGGTCAGCCTCTACTTACTTCATCCAATTGTTTGGAAAAGTGTGCCACCACCCTCCAGTCTGGGCCAAGGTTCTGAGCCAGTATTCCCACTGCAATCCCTTGCTTCTCATGAGAGAATAACCAAAAGGGTTTCGTAGGGTCTGGTGAGCCTAAAGCTGGTGCCTGCATTAGTTCTCGCTTTAATTTGTGGAAGGCCTGAATGGCTTCTCCACTCCAAGCAAGATTCTTTGAGTGACTTCTTAGAAGCTTATAGAGTGGCTTCACTAAAAGTCCATAATTATAAATCCATAATCGACGCAAACCTGTCATTCCCAGGAAAGTACGGAGTTCCTTAACTGTCTGTTGCCTAGGAGTCTGGCAGATGGTCTCCCTCCATGCTGCTTCCAAGGTCCGTTCACCAGCTATGACTTCATATCCCAGATATGTCACCTTTTGCTGGGTTATTTGAGCCTTCTGTGGATAAACTTGATAACCACTTAGTCCAAGAAAATTCAATAAGCTTACAGTCCATGTTATATTTTACTCCTCTGTTTCAGTGGCTACCAGGAGGTCATCCACATACAGCAATAATGTTCCGAGCCCAGACGGTCACTCCCATTGGTCTAAATCTTTAGCCAGCTGGTTGCCAAAAAGAATAGGTCTGTTTTTAAAGTCTTGTGGGAGCACAGTCCATGTGAGTTGTGTTTTTCTTCCTGTCTCTGGATTCTCCCACTCAAAGGCAAACAATAATTGACTCTCCAGGCGCAAAGGTAGGCAGAAGAAAGCGTCTTTTAAATCCAGTATCGTAAACAAGCCCAACTCAGGTTTTAGTTTTGTTAGCAAGGTATATGGATCGGCCATAACAGGGTATAAATCCTCACTTATTTTATTGATGGCCATAAGATCCTGAACTACTCTGTATTTCCCATCCAGCTTCCTTTCTGGTAATATGGAAGTGTTATATTCACACTTGCACTCCACCAATAACCCATACTTCAAAAATTGCTCTATGATCGGGCAAATTCTTTTTCTATCTTCTAGCCTCAAGGGATATTGCCTCACTTTCACTGGTTTGGTTCCTGATTTGATTTTGATTATTGTAGGTAAAGCTGGTTTTGCCCTGCTGGGCATTTCAGTGGCCCACACCCCGGGGAATACTTGGTCCTGCACTTCTTTTGGCCCTTTTATCTCTTTGGAGGGACTTATCAAGGCCGAACTAAAAAGTTCTATTAACTGGTCACCTTCCAGTTTAAATTTTATTCCTTCTTTTCCAAATTTTACTTCTGCTTCCAACTTTTCCAGTAAATCTCTCTCCAATAGAGGTTTTGGTGAGTTTGACATATAGAGAAACTTATGAATCCCCAACTGTTTTCCCAGTTCAAACTTCAGAGGCTGGAGAAAGTATGCCTTTTCACTTTGGCCAGTAGCTTCCTTCACCGTTACAAAGTCATTATCTATAGGCATCAAAACTTGATTCAATACTGAAAACACTGCACCAGTGTCCACTAAAAATTGTCCCCTCCATTGTTGTTCCCCTAGCTTTAAGTAGAACCAGTGGGTTCGCTAGGGTAGATTCCCCAGGTCCCTGTCAGTCATTCTGATCCACTGGGGCTTGGATTCTGGGGATCCTCATATTTTTCCTGTATCCCTGCTTCCTCAGGGGGCATTCTTTTTTCCAATGACCAGTGTGTTTACACCATGCGCACTGATTAACCCCTAGAGGAGGCCTCTGGAGATCTTTATTTCTGGAGGCCCTCGTTTCTCTTTTTATTAGGGCTCCACTCTGCTGTAAAGCTGCTATTAGAGCTCTCCTGTCTTTTTTACGGTCTTCCTCTGCTGCTCTACGGTCCTTTTTTTTCTCCTCCTCTTCTCTATTGCTAAATACTTCCCAAGCCTCATCAAGAAGCTTTTCCAAATTTCGTCCCTCAGGCATTCCCAGCTTTTGTAACTTCTTTCGTATATCCCTAAAAGACTGCCTGATGAAAAGCGAAACTAACTGCTGTATTCCTATTTCCGAATCAGGATCTAATGGAGTCTGGCATCTCATTGTATCTCTCAGTTTGTTGAGAAATTCTGACGGGGACTCATTTGGCTTTTGCCGGATTGCATACAATGCTGACCAATTTACTGTTTTAGGGATAGCTCTCTCTATTCCTTTCGCTATCCAATCTCAATATTGCTCCAACAGCTCCATATGTGCTGACCTGTTAGGATCCCACCGGGGATTCTGCAAGGGAAAATATTCCTTTATATCCTCCCCTGATCCTTTAAGATGGTCTTCAGGTAGCTCTTGAGCCTTTTTCAGTACTAGCTGCTTCTCAGTTTCAGTGAGACTGTCTAGCATTAACTGAACATCTTTCCAATCAGGGTTATGCTGTCTGACTAAATATCGGAAATGTTTTGCCACTCCAATGGGGTCCTGCCTATAATCTTTTGCTTTCTGTTGCCAAGATTCTAAATCCAATGAAGAATATGGTACTCTAATTAGTATGACATTTCCCTTCAGTCCCACTGCTTCCTGTAGAGGTGCTTGGATATATTCCCTTTTCACCTCCAGTTTTGCCCTTGTGCAGGAAGCTCCAGGGCTTCCCAGGGCACTATCAATGTCTGGGGTACTTTCAGGCTCTGATTTTTCAGAGCTCCCCTGTGGCCTTACTGGGGGTGGTCTTTCATACTCTGGCAATCCTTTATTTTGTGCTTTCCGAACCTTATCAGGATTTATACACCTCTGTCCTATACTACATGCAGAACAGCACCTCTTCAACTTGCCTTTCTCCTCCTTCAGGATTTCCTTCTCTAAGGAAAACACCATAGGGTCTGGTGATGGGTTAAGCCCACAATCCTGTCGATAGTCTGGATGATTTCGAAGAGTGAAGAATAAGTCAGCATATGAATATTCTTCCCACTTCTGTTCCCTCCTTAAAAATAATGCCAGTTGCAAAAGGGAGTCATAATTCAGGGTGCCATTTACTGGCCACTTCTCCTGATCATCCAGTATATAGAGAGGCCACCACTGATTGCAAAACATCATTAGCTTCTTCTTGCTCATTGTGCCCCCTGGCCCCCTTACTAATTCCCTCCAGTGTTTCAAGATGCATCCTAAGGGGCTTGCTTGAGGAAGTTCCTTACTTGATTTTGACCCCATTATATTACTTTCTGATTTTCCTCTTTCTAACTTTCAAACAAACTTTTTCAACCACCTACAAATAGCTTCTCCTCAAGTTCTCAGGGACTTCCCACAAAACCAACAACAGCAATTCCCATCCACAGATTATAAGCACTCAGTGCAACAAATTGATCTTAGGCTAGCCAGATAACACAATAAAACCCAATGATAATCTAAACATCAAAGCTTGATCCACTCCCGCAACTTGTAGAATCCTGACACCCCTGTCTGTGAAGGAACAACGTCCTCTTCACCTCCCCCCCCACCGTCTTTTCAGAGCGGGCAGGCTGTCCTAGTTTTATCCACACCTGCCTCTCTCCCCACCAGTATCTAAAGTTTTAAATTCCTGCCCAACTCCAGCACTCTATCATACATTAAACAATTCACGGAGCACAGATCAAATTAACAAAGCATAACAATCAAAATTCCTCACTTGCCCTGCAGCAGCACTGCATCTCAAACACACCGCCACTCGTTTCAGAGCCAGCCCAACTCACACAGTGGTAAATTAACTTATTGGATCCACAATTTCTGATGTTATGGATATTTGAACTACACACAGTGCTAGGTACATACAACACTTAAAATATGTGCATGCAACAGTTATTACTCCAATCCCCTGTATTGTCCCCTTAAGGTCCCATGGGCCGAACTTAAAACGAACTCTTAGCAATGTTAAGATATACACATTACCGGGACAGAATACTTCCAACAAATATATACAATGATAGCTATTCCCAAAATCCTCCAGCTATCCCAGCGGGAAGAACCCCCACTGCAGCTCAGCTCACTATGCGTCCTTGGCAAGCTATACTATTTCCCTTTGGACCCAAAAATTCCAATTCCCAGGGGTGAGCAATCTAGCTCCTCGTCTTCAGACAGATGAGGAGTTTACAGACTCATCCCCTGCCTCCCCCCGGTATCCGTATCCCCAAGTCACATACCTTGTCCACCTACTGATGAGCCGTCTCTCTCCCTGCAGCGATCGCATGGGGATGGGAGATTCTCTGGAGAAATAGCCTGGTGGCACCTAGAAAGTCCCACTCCCCACTGGTCCTGCAGCCGGATAGAGAGGGGTGTCCCACCTAGGGTGCCAAATTGTTTTGCAGAATCAAATTCTATAACTCAGTTAAGGGTTATAAAGTAGGTATGTGTTTATTCACCCGCAGGTGCGAGGGGGTAATTCTAACTCGCACACTGTATGGTCTAACAAGCAGATAGTTATAGTGTAAAGACATGACTATTCATAAACGCCTATTACATATTCATGACCTTTCCCCACCTCCTATTATAATTAGATTTGAGAAGCTTCTCCCATACTGATGTATGTGCGTTGTCTTCTGGTGGTCACAGTCAAGGGTCTCAGAGAATCTTATTGTCCCTGAACTCAGTCTGTGCACAGGCGCAGTCTCATCCTGGTCGAGTTCCAGAATCGCAGAGGAGGATGCAGTTGGCTTTTTGCTGTAGCTCACATTCCAGCTTTCCCTTATCAGTGAATGTCTGCAAACAGGCTCCTTCTTTATCAACACCCAGGGTCTTCAAGGCCTTTACTAGCAAACCGCATGAATTCCAGTGAGCTAAGCCCTTCTCCGAGTTCTTTCTAACTTCTCCCCTACATCATATGCCTGTTTATCGATAGCATTTTCTGAAGGGTTGTTGAGAATGTGTCATTTTTGTTTTCACATCATCTACCAACAAAAAAACATGTTCCTTTGAGTTCCCACTTGATCCTTGGGATATCTTCACTGTAAGACCAGAAACCTTATTTTAACTTGCTGTTCACTTACACACCAACATTTTCTGATCAAACATACATCCATTCATATTGAGTCAAGCTATCAAGCTGAAGCTTGTCTAACTGTGACAGGTTAGAAAATTCTATAACCATGTCTTCCTCTTCTCTCCCATTCTTGTTTCCTGAGCTACAGGGTTAGTCTATGTTGGGTTGGGTTTTTTTTGTCAGACCTTGTACTTGCTCAGTCTGAATATCCAGAGCTTCTGAGGTTCTTTATGACTTTGATGCCAGGTGCCCTTGTAAGCAACAGAGTAGACTGACAGGCACAATGACAGAGATCTTGCCCAGGTGTCCCTCCTGCCTTTTTCTCAGTGCTAGAGCGAGCTCAGCTCCAGAGAGGAGGTTGTTGCTCCTTAAACCCATTTCAGTGCCACTCTCCTTCAGCTTTTGGTAAGAGAGCATGAATAAAGAGCAGCTGTAGCTGTTAGGTGTGGGAGAGTGTGGGTTGATTCAGCATTCATAGAATCATAGAATCTCTAGGTTGGAAAAGACCTTTGAGATGATCAAGCCCAACTGTACCTATCCACTGTTAAATCATATCCCTAAACACTTCATCTACCTGTCTTTTAAATACTTCCAGGGATGATGACTCAACCATCTCCATGGGCAGCTTGTTCCATGCCTGACAACCCACCCTTTTGCTGAAGAAATTTTTTCTCATGTCCGATCTAAACTTCCTCACATGCAACTTGTGCCATCTTATAGCCTGTCACTTGGGAGAACAGACCAACACCCACCTCTTTACAACCTCCTTTCAGGTAGTTGTAGACAGTGATAAAGTCTGTCCTCAGCCTCCTTTTCTCCAGGCTAAACCACCCCAGTTCCTTCAGCCACCTCTCATAAGGCCTGTTCTCCAGCCCCTTCACCAGCTCCATTGTCCTTCTCTGGACACGCTCCAACATCTCAGTATCCTTCTTGTGGTGAGGGGCCCAAAAATGAATACAGTGTTTGAGTTGTGGCCTCATGAGTGCTGAATACATGGGCAAAATCACTTTCCTGGTACTGCTGGCCACACTGTTTCTGAAACAGGCCACGATGCCATTTGCCTCCTTGGCCACCTGGGCACACAGGTTAATTAAGCTTAAGCATGGCAAGAAGCATCAGGAGGGAATAGCGGGAGGAATAAAGAGGCTGAGTGGTGACTCACAGCAGAGAAGGAGGCAAGCGGCTCATTCAGCCATTAACGCTGCCCCACGATTTTAAACCTCCCACCCTCTGCTCTCAGCTGCCCATCTGCACTGATACAAGTAGTTACTATTACAAAATGTGGAATATTTTTTGACTTAGGCTAAAGATAAGCTTCATCTAGGTGATTGGACTTTTTGAAAGTTAGACAGAATGTCCCTCTGATAGCATGTTTTCTGTCCAACAGTGTTTTTCCATACACTGTTCATTCTTTGGAGATGATGTCTCGTGTGATCTGTGTTGAACAGTTATCTCTTCTGTAATCACCTCTGTTTGGGTTCTTTCCCCATCTCTAATACAAGGCCAGGCAGAGCTGGCTCCAAAACTCCAGATTAGCAAGAGTTTTAACTGTGGTGAAGTTTGTAGTAACATTAAAATTAGTCCTCGGAAAGTAATAAAATATGCATAAAATTGCAGGGAAAATTGAGGCATACTCATATAAATGGGAAATACATCCTGTCCTGCTCTTGTCTTGCTGGACATGATTGATGGAGGTAGTTCCCTCATGTTGTCCAGGCCTGATTAAAGGATGCTTGCCTTCTAAAACACCAAACCATGTCTCAGAGTTTATGTGCTGGCATTTGCAGTATCAATATTAGTCCTGTTTTGACTAGGGATTTTCAGTCCAAGGCTGCTGAGTTAACACTTGGCACTCTGAAAACTGAGCCCAGGGGAGGCTCTGCAAAGGGACCTAAACAGGCTGAACCGCTGGGCAGTGTCCAATGGCATGAGGTTTAACACGGCCAAATGCCAGGTCCTGCACTTGGGGCACAACAACCCTATGCAGAGCTACAGACTGGGAGAAACCTGGCTGGAAAACTGCCAGGAGGAGAGGGACCTGGGGGTGTTGGTCGACAGCCGACTGAACATGAGCCAGCAGTGTGCCCAGGTGGCCAAGAAGGCCAATGGCATCCTGGCTTGTATCAGAAATGGTGTGGCCAGCAGGTCCAGGGAGGTTATTCTCCCTCTGTACTCAGCTGTGGTGAGGCCGCTCCTTGAATCCTGTGTTCAGTTCTGGGCCCCTCACCACAAGAAGGATGGTGAGGCTCTAGAGCAAGTCCAGAGAAGAGCGACGAAGCTGGTTCACCAGCTGGAGAACAGGCCCTATGAGGAGTGCCTGAGAGAGCTGGGGTTGTTTAGCCTAGAGAAGAGGAGGCTGAGAGGAGACCTCATTACTCTCTACAACTACCTGAAAGGAGGTTGTAGAGAGGAGGGAGCTGGCCTCTTCTCCCTAGTGCCAGGAGACAGGACAAGAAGGAATGGCCTCAAGCTCCACCAGGGGAGATTTAGGCTAGACATTAGGAGGAAGTTTTTCACACAGAGGGTCATTGGGCATTGGAATAGGCAGCCCAGGGAGGTGGTTGAGGCACGAGTGGATGAGGTGGTAAGGAGCATGGTTTAGTGTTTGATAGGAATGGTTGGACCCGATGATCCGATGGGTCTCTTCCAACCTGGTTATTCTGTGATTCGATGATCTTCCCTTCTAACCCACCCGCCGCTAACGCCGCCCCACGCTTTTAAACTCCCCGCGCGCGCGCTCGCTCCCGCGGTTCCCGCGCGGCCGCAGCCACCGCGCGTGCTGCCCCGCCCCGCCCCTCCCCTCTTGTCCCCGCCCTAGGGGCGGTGCCTATGCCGGCGCGGGCGAAGCAGCCGGTGTGGGCCTCGCGCCAGCGCGGTTGTCAGGGAGAAGCAAGATGGCGGCAGCGGCGGAGGAGGACACGGAGCTGCGGGACCTGCTGGTGCAGACGCTGGAGAGCAGCGGGGTGCTTAATAAGATCAAGGTAGGTGTGTGACTAAGGCGGGAGGGTGGGAGCCTCTCCTCCGCGCCGGTCGGGGAGGCTGAGGCTTCGCGGGCTTCGTCCCCGCTCGCTGCGTCTCCAGGTTCCCGGCCTGGCGGTGTTGCCCGCTCTCCCCCGCGCCGCTCCGTGCGGGGTAGAGCCGCGGGGAGAGGAAATGCTGCGCCTGGCACGGCGCGGCCGCTAGACCTGCTGCCAAATCGTACAATCGTAGTATGGGTTTGGTTGGAAGGAACATCAAAGTCCATCCAGTTCCAACCCCGCTGCCATGGACAGGGACACCTTCCACCAGACCAGGCTGCCCAAGGCCCCATCCACCCTGTCCTTGAACACCTCCGGGAATGGGGCAGCCACAGCTTCCCTGGGAAACCTGTTCCAGTTCCTCACAACCCTCATAATGAAGAAATTCTTCGTTATGTTTAATCTAAATCTGTCCCTTTCCAGTTTATAGCCATTGCCTCTCTCGGGGGAGTGGAGTTTCTCGTCGGTACAACCCTCCATTCCCCCTTGAAAATTTCATTTGGGGGTCCTCGAGGGTTGCTGTTTAAGCATTGTTCTTTGTGAATGTGGGTGGCATGAGCTGTGTCTTGGAGGCTTGTTAATCGTGGGAACTCTAGGGATGTTGTCTGCCTACAGGGGGAAGAAGATACATAGAAAATTCTGAAGTTCTTTTTACTTGGGTTCTCCTCTAACATTTATGTTTGAAGGCCCATCCTCTCATACCGAGTGAAGAAATCAAGCTGAGCCTTGTCTAATTGTGATGGGCTAGAATATGTGCTATAACCTCGTCTGTCGCCTCTCCCACTCTTATTTCATGAGCTACAGGATTAGGGATTAGTTTTTTTTTTTTTTGGTTTTTTTTTTTTTGTTGGACCTCATACTTACTCTATCTGAATATCCATAGCTTCTGAAATTCTTTATCATATATTCAGGTTCTTTTCAAGAAAAATCATGAGAAGTTCAGCATGGAAAAAAGGCCTGAAATCCCCACATTGTGCTGAAAGTTATGCATTACAACTTACAGAGCTTTTATACCATGCTTTTTGAGGCACAGTAACGTTGGACTGTCACACACCTACAACACCTCTTTATGCTTTTAGCATAACAAACCTGTTTGTTATAAAAGGAGGGCTCTGAAAGTTGTTTTAATGCTCTTTGATTCTGACCGCCCTTGTGTGTGGTGGATTGGACTGGCAGGAGTGGAGTGAGCGCTACTTCTAAGCCTGTGGAGTAGCCTGAGCTTGAGTCATGAAGGATACAAAATTGGTTCTGTCGATGCTTGCTTAAATTACAAGCTTCCAGCAATAGCTGTGTATAGCAAAGAGCCAGGCAGATATGTAAGCTTAAGAACTGCTGCATTCCCTTCCCTAAAGGAGAAATGAAGTCTGAATTTGTGGCTTAAGAATTTTTGAACCATGTTCTATTTTCAAGCATTCAGGAGGATGAGATCATTGCTGATAACTTCAGGAGAAGTTCAGCAATGGAAGCAAGAGTGTCTTTGGGTGTGTACTTTGAAGTCTTCTCAATTTGGGGCTATTTGTCATTTTTTTTAAACAAAACAGTAGTATTAAAAATGTGTTACTCTTGCAGTTCAAATGGATAACCCTTATTTAAACTCCATAAGTAGCTCATATAACTTGTGTTTTGTGCAGGGAGACCTTTTTCTAGTTAAGTGTCAAATAGGCTTTTTGGGCCACCTATTAACCTTTCATGTGGTGTTAACCAATAAAAATAAGGTGATAATATAATTATAATTAAAAAAACCTGCAAACCAATTGGATCACATTGAGCACATAAGCTGTAGTATCCTAATTCCTGCTTTGTGTTGCATGCAAGTTTTTTACTACTGCTGTTTGTTTTGTTTACATATACTTACTGTAATTTTTACTGTGATGCTAAAAGTGTGTGGTATCAAATAGGGTGTAAGGTATCCTGAAGGCAAACTGGCAAATTACTTACAGAAATATGACTGTACTATGTATAGAAAGGAATTTGTGAAATTAAAGTGACCGCTTTTTGTTGTAGTGTTCCACTCCATATCAAGACAAGTGTTGTGAAGCCATTGCTTGTTCATCTAAAATATTGCCTCAGGAGGGAAAGTTCGATAGGAAAACTTAATTTTACTGAGATCTGTTTAGAAGGTGTTGGGATATCAGGATTTTTGCAACTGAACTGTGTAGCTGTGCGAAGGAGACCAGTGTGCAACAAATAAGCCATATCCATTTGTGCTTAGTGCCTATTATAAGAAGTCATCTTGGTCACTGACGTACTTGTATGCTTTGAGGCATAGTAATGAATTTGAAGTCCCTATGTGCTATCCTGTTGGAAAACAATGTCTCAAGTTTTGTCATAAGACAGCAAACTCTCTTGTTTAAGTGCTACACAAATGTGTCCCACTGCAATAAAAGGCAGATGCTACAGTAAAGGAGAATTCCAGGGGCATTCTGGGTACCATTGTATGGGAGTCTGCCAGTGGGAGGTAGTTCTAGGCTGCAGATTGTACTTCAGTTCTGGAAGGTATCTTATCCTATTACTTTTCATCCAGTGTCTGAATGAAAGCTGCTGTGGATGGCTTTCGCAAGTTTGACAAATAAGATTGATTAACCTTGTAAAGGTAAGTGCTTGTTATCTTGCTGTTAAGAGCATATTGCCAAATCAGAGCGGCAGTTTTGAGATGCCAGCTAAATACGCATTCTGGGAGCCTTTGGGATAGTTCCGTGGGAAAAAGGGGAGAACGGTTCTTAGTAAGGGAGCTGTTTTCCTGTTCAATACTTCAGATACGTGCAAAAGGCTTTGTGTTTATAGGGACGCTGCCTGATTGTGTAGGGATCAGGTCAGGAAGGCCAAGGCACGGCTGGAGCTGACCTTGACAGGGGAAGTGAAGACCAACAAGAAGGGCTTCTACAGGTATGTCAATCAGAAGAGGAAGGTTAAAGAGAATGTACTCCCTCTGATGGTTGAAAATGATGACCTTGCATCAAAAGACAAGGAAAAGGCTAAGGTACTTTTTTGCCTCAGTCTTCACTGACGACTGCTCTCCTTCCCACTCCTGGTTCATGGGACAGCAAGATGCTGACCAGGAGGGTAAGCCCCCTCCCACAGTAGAGGAGGGTCAGGTTTGTGACCACCTGGGCAACCTGAACTTATATAAGTCTATGGGACCTGATGAGATCATCCCAAAGTCCTGAGGGAATTGTCAGATATGGTTGCCAAGACACTCTCCGTGATATTTGAAAAGTCATGGCAATCAGGAGAAGTCCCTGGTGACTGGAAGAAGGGTATCATTTTGCCCATTTTTAAAAATGTTGGAAAAGACAACCCTGGGAACTGCTGACCTGTCGGCCTCAACTCTGTGCCTGGGAAGATCATGGAACAGAACCTCCTAGAAGCTATGCTAAAGCACATGGAGGATGGGGAGGTGATTAACGGCAGCCAGCAGGCCTTCACCAGGGACAAATCCTGTATGATGAACTCAGTAGCTTTCTATGATGGGGTAGCCGCAGCAATGGACACAGGTAAACCAAGGGATGTGATCTATCTGGACTTCTGTAAAGCCTTTGACGTGGTCCCCCACAACATCCTTCTCTCTAAATTGGAGAGATATGAATTTGAGAGGTGGACAAGAAGTTGGTTGGATGATTGTATTCAAAGAGTAATGGTCAATGGTTCAAAGTCTAGATGGAGATCCGTGACAAGTCCCTTAGGGATCTGTACTGGGACTGTTTAATATTTTCATCAGTTATATGGACAGTGAGATTGAGTGCACCCTCAGCAAGTTTGCAGATGACACCAAGCTGAGTGGTGCAGTTGTCACACCAGAGGGATGAGATGTAATCCAGAGGGACCTGAGCAGTCTGGAGAAGTGGGCCTGTGAGAACCTCATGACATTTAACAAGACCAAGTGTAAGGTCCTATACTTGAGTTGGGGTGATCTGCAGTTTCAGTACAGGATGGAGGATGATATGATTGAGAGCTGCCCTGCAGAGAAGGACTTGGGGATGTTGGTCAATGAGAAACTTGATATGAGCTGGCAATGTGCACTCACAGTCCAGAAGACCAACTGCGTCCTGGGCTGCATCAAAAGAAATGTGGCCACCAGGTTGAGGGAGGTGATTCTGCCCTGTATCAGGGTGATTTTTCTGTTGCCCTTAGCTTTTTTTATTACTGCTTTTCAGTTTTTCCTAATGAATTTGAGATTTGCTGCCTTAACCTCACACAGATTCTGGTGTATGATTCTGTATCTAAATTACATGAGATTTTGCAAGTATCTTGCTATGATCTGAGTAGTACTCACCTCAAAGGGTGAAGGTCAGCGTGTTGGAATGGTGTAAACCTTCCTTGTGGAGATAATATGGGAGTACTCAAATTTATTGTGATACCCTCATAAGGGATGGAGGAATTGGGGGGCTACTTGCCTGTGAATAGGCTTTTGGGTGGTATTCTAGGTGATACAGGTAAGCCAAAAGGAGATTTACTAAATGCCAACTGGTATTATCTTCTGTTGATGAGGTCCTGACCTTAAGGATATAATTGGGCACTAATAAAAATATAAGTTGAACCTGCTATTCATGGGAAATAACAACACCTGGAAAAATATGGTGTCATTAAAAAAGAGAAGAGGGGGAAAAAAAGCATTTTTATCTGTATGTAAAAGCCTCAGAGTTGAACCTGGAGAAGTGAAGCAGGCCAGTAATCACAGGTATGTGAAAAGGAATGACAGTTGTGGTACTGTTCTGGACTCTTAAGGGTGTTTACCCCTACCCATATGTAATGGCTGGTCTTTTATTTTGAACAGTTGTAATAGCCAGTCTATTTCACAAATGCTTTGTTACTCTACTTGTCCTTATGTAAATATACTTGGTTTCTGTGGCATCAGTGGAAAAGAAAGTCAATCTTGCAACAGCTGAAAGTTTTTTGTAGTGAGGTAAGGCTAAATAAACAAGTTGTTAGCTGTTGGTACTGAAGTTGAATGTAAACTAATTTTTTAAGAATGATATTTAAATAAGTGAGTTATAAGAGGATTTGATGGTTGAATACTTTACCCCAGCACCTCTAAAAAAAAATCACTGCAGTGTCAGTATAGCCATTGCATATAACTGTGATAAACGTTTTGCAGTACTTCTGATGGGGAGTCTGTTGAACGCTTTTTGAATTACTTTTTGCCTTTTAAAGGGTGCATAGAGAGGGTTATGCTTAAAAAAAAAGTGTTTACTGTTCCTGTGAAAATTTGTATTTTTTATGGGAAGGACCAGTTACAGGGTAATACATGTTTAGTTACCTTTTGTAATACACGTGAAAAAATCCAGACACTTCATATTGCTTTTGTTCTTAGTGATGGAAATCAGCCTTTCTTTAAAAGCTTGCTTTCTTCTTTGCTCTTGAGAAAACTGGCATACTGAGCAATACTATCTTTTATGGTTTATAACTGCAGTGTTATGTACTGGCTATTGCAAAATGTTAGGTTAAGAATTGAAGTGGCAAACTACTTGATCAAATGTGATGTATGTTGCTCATGTGATATACTCAGTGAAAGTAATAGAGAAACTATAGTGTTTTATATTTTTTTTAATAGGCAATGCTTAAGCATTCAGGATAGTCCTTAGAAGAATTCTGATCCTTTATTCTAAGATATTCAATATCAGTTAGGTAAAACCTCTCTACAGAAATATTTGAATTGCTAGAATCGTGCTTTCTTTTCCTTGGGAGATTCTGTTTCTTTGAGTGTGATCTGACAAGAAATAGTAGGAACTTGTATATCAACATTAACTTTTAAAAATATATTATCACAAGCTATTTGTTCATATTTCCAGAGCAAACTGTGAATGAAGGGTAGGTGTTTCAAAGCTGTGTGCAAGAGATGAATTTTTAACTCTTGGAAGAAACTAATAGGACATAATATAGGTAATTTGGAATCTTTTTGTGTATGAAGAAATAATTTAGGAAGTCTTGTATCAAATCTTCACCTTCACCTTCTTGTTCTGGGGCTGAGAACTCTTCTTTCTCAGCCGTAACTCACGTTGCTTATAATCTCCAGTGTCTTAATTGCACTCAGTAGATTACAGTTGATGCAAAGTTGTTTGAGGAGAAACAAATAGCTGCTAAGCTACTTGCTGGCTCTTTGCATTCTATTTGCATAGGGGAAACGGTGCTTGTAGAAACACCATTTTTTTCTTTTTATATTTGGCAGGCAGAGTTGCGAGCAGCTGTTTTTATGGCATTAGAAGAACAAGAGAAAGTTGAGGTAAGAGAACCTTGAAAAAGAAACAAGTATCAGGATGCTGATTTTCTTTAAAATGTAAAATTAAATATAGCGGCTTTAATTTAGTTTAGCCTGGAGAAGAGGAGGCTGAGAGGAGACCTCATTAGTCTATATAACTACCTGAGATTGTAGAGAGGAGGGTTCTGGCCTCTTCTCCCAAGTGACAGGGGACAGGACGAGAGGGAATGGCCTCAGGCTCCGCCAGGGAATATAAGATTACTGAAGAAGACAGTGGAGGAGTTCTACTATAGAACAGTGTCATCTCTTATGAGAAGCTTCCACATATAAAGTACCCAGAGGACAACCTATCCTTCTTCCCCTAGCCCAGACACTCTGAATGCTACTAGGGCTGAAGAGAGATTTGCTACAGTTCACCTTTTTTCCAAACGACTTAAATGTATCTTAATATTTTGATTTTACACTGTAGGAACGCTGAAAATACATTAACACTTAGACTGATCTGAATTCCTGAACATTAAGCAAATGATATTTCTTCTTTTTATATACAGTGCTTTCTTGTGTGTTTACAACTATAATAGCAAATACTTATAGCAGATCCTTTCCTTTGAGTTAGGTTCTCACCCACGATATTTTAGTATGTTAGGAATTACTTTTAGTATCCAGTTTAAAAAAGCCGTGAACAATTTTGATAAACCCAAACATAGTTCATTGATTTATCTCTGCTTAAAAATCAAAATCAGAGAGAGCAAATCTAACGAGAGAGGAAAGCTATTTTCTTAATTCGCATAGTCCACACTTTGTCTAGATGACTTGTAAATTCCCATTTTTTAAAAAGAGGGACTGAATTTCCTTAAGCAAACTTGGCACCATATTAGAAGAGCAATTTGGGAAGTGAACAGTTTAACTTACCTTTTTAGTCATTAAGTCAATAAAAAGTATACTATTAGGAATTTTGGTGAAATTACTCTAGCTCTGTAGCTTTTATAATAGAAATACTGAGACAATTGCCTGAGTAAATCTATGGCTCTCCAGCTTTTACTTGTAGGTAGTAGACATAGTTCAAACGTAGATTTTGAAGAAGTGAAATACATGTGCCAGGCATCATCATGGAACTGAAATACCAACTTGCTGTGGTTTTCAGTTGCTTGCTGCTCGGGGGATGGTATTAATCACTGTTTGGTTTTTGCTTTTTGACAGAATAAAACACCTCTGGTAAATGAAAGCTTGAGAAGTTTTTTAGGTACAAAAGATGGTAAGTTCTTTAATTATTTTGAGAAGTATGCTAAACAAAAAGGGAAAGGAAGGATTAAATCTATGAATCTTATTAGTAACAGTACAGTCTTCATGACTTAAAGGAGTATTTTATTCCTGTCAAATATTATAGTTACTACTTACTCAGGATAGTATTTAATCTATATTTTTTTAAACTTAGTATTGTTGAAATTAAATTTTTAACTGAGGTCACTAATGCATTTAAATTATTTCATTATACGTTATAATTATGCTAACTCTGAGACATTCTAGACCAATAAAAACAGTAACCACTGAAAACTTGTTGTAGAAGTACAGTAGGGAACACACAGGTGACTGATTTAAATAATTCTTGTACAAAGGCCGAGTTAGAAATTTGAGAACTGATGTACCAGTCACCTATGTGGTGGTAGTTTACTGAATGTCTGAATGATGTTTCTAAGTATTGAATCAGTGTAGACGTTCATACAGAAACCGTATCAGTGTTAAATCTCTGAAGTAACAATTGTTTCTGCGTTGTATTTTTACTTCTCATTTCCTTTTTAGGTCGCCTGGTAGCGGGACTTGTTGCAGAATTTCTACGGTTTTTCAATCTTGATTTTACATTGGCTGTTTTTCAGCCTGAGTCAAGCACAGTAAGATATAATATTTTTATCTGTATGCTATGCTGATTGTTTGGAGTGCACGGCAATGGATACAGTAGAATCAGTAGATTTAAGCACTTACCATGTCTGTATTCTAAAAATTTTTTTCTATGTAGTCTGTAAAAGGTACCTATGACCATAAAGACACATATTCCAGGAATGTGTGTTAATATGAGTATTCGTGTTATAAGAAAATGAATGTTTGATAACATGTTAAATTTGTATTAACAAATTAATAGTTTTTGACAAATCATACAGCAGTTTATACAGCAGAATACACCTGCAACATATTGTCAGTATTTTTGCTGTGTCATGGTATTAAGTTAATATTGTTCCATGAAAATTAAAATAATGTCAGAAATCTGCTTTGAGAGAAATGTCAGTGAAACAAAGGATTTTGTGCAGGTGCACAAGACCAAAAGTGATTGAATAGAATAGTTCAGTTGGAAGGAATCTGCGATGATCATGTAGTGGAACTGATTGCTTTTAGGCTTTTGATACTGAGTTTCAGGTGTTACATTACATTTCTCCTTTTTAATCTTTTTTATATTATTAAATTCTTAATAAAAAACTTGGGTATGAAACCGGTCCGTTCAATTGAAGAATCTGTCTTTAAATCTCAAGTACTCATTTTTTGTTCTTAGTATCAGTTTAAATAGTTATTTTATTAAAACTCCAACCTTGTTGATTAATTGACTTTTTTTCTCGTAAGTTGAGGTTTCTTTGGGGGGGCTTAATCAAAGAAAATCCCATACACCCTTGTCCTTTGCCAAATAACCTTAGCTGGATATGTTGCCCTGGGACATGCCTATACAAAGATTCATGTTCACGCTACCAAATAGAAACATGCATGCTTTTTGTCTTAATGCCACTCGCTCTTGGGAGCAGTGCTTTGTCTGCCTTGTGAAGGCACTTCTTTCTCTTTGAAACATGCCCTTCTGTTTTCTAGCGAAACCATCTTTTTGCCTATTGCAGTGCTTGTTTAAAATTTGGCCAGAGTTAAGCAAGTTGTTCAAGACTGCTGTGTATAGTGCTGAAAGATTTGTCCCCCTCTGCTGGCTTCTGTCTCTGAGTAGTCTAGCGTATTGTCTCTTTATTCTCCACATTTCAGTGTGCTTGACTATGGGTAGTTTGCTTCTGTTTTTTCTTGACCAGTGTTTTGATAGCAAGTGTCACTAAATAATTCTATGACTTCAAGACAAACTGGCATCCTCTGCAGTATTGTCATTCTGAGGTTGTTTAAACCAACCTAGGTTTGCTGCAGCATTGTGCATCTGCTAGAATGTGAAATTTAGTTTTTAAAAGTATTTTTTCTTTAATTTTTTTCCTGTCACGTTTTTTGGCTGGTACTGAGTTACTTTCATCTGTGTTTTTGTCCAAACCCTTGGGTTTTTTTAAGTGAAACAGTCTGAAAGTAAGTGTTAGCCTTTGCTGGTGTACTTATGTATGCACAGGAATGGGGACTCTTCCATTCTTCATCATCCATGAATTTGCTGGAACCACTTGCAAGGTGTCCTAAGGTGCACTTTTAAATATGATAGGCTAAAATTACTTGACCATATAAGTCCTGAAATCCTGAGGCATGCTAGCAGTGAATACTCACGTAGTTAAAATAACTTTGGATGCACTGTGATAAGTTCAGATGCAGATCAGAAGTAAATGATGCAACAGATTATCATTACTTTAGTCCATGTGCAAGAGGAATTCTTAAATAATCACAGTTTAGTCAAAATATTACTGAGTTAAATAAGACCAAAAAGCTTTAGGAGTTACATTACAATATATATTGTTTTCTGGCAGTTATTTCTGTGTTATGATTTTTGTTGTTTTTGTCATGTCCCCTACCAGCTAAATGGCCTTGATGGTCGAGAAAACTTAGCTCGAGATCTGGGAATTATAGAAACAGAAGGCTCTGTGGGTGGTCCCCTGTTGTTGGAAGTTGTTAGAAAATGTCAGCCGAAAAAGATTTCGGGCAATGGAGAAGTACGTAATGTTAACATGCAGTTTCTTTCTTCCTGTTTTTTTTGTTCATATTTATTTCAATGGTGAAAAATAAACTGAAATTAAGAAAGTTTGACTATTTTAGTATTATACTGTTTCAAGTCAGTTTTACATCATGGCTTCAGCATAAGTTATCAGAACACAAAGCTAAGAGATAAAAATTATGACTATTCTAGTACTTTCAATGCCTGACTAGTACTGTTGGACATTTTACCACAACACGGTAAAACAGAGTGAACCAAATAACACAAAACTGTCACTTCCTTTCTAATTCCTAGTACAGTCTGACAACACTTTTAGCTGTGCCTGTTTTCTTTGGCATACTTATAATTTTATTATGACCCGAAAAGCTTATAATTTGTTTTGTTACAAGATTTTAATCTGTTCTGAAAACTTATGTATTTAAAATTGAATGTATGAAAGTATTGAACTACCTGAAGGTAATGACAGTAATATTTTTATAGAATATATAATTAATTTATCAGTTAAATGAATTTCAGTCAGTAGCATCTGATTAGTTCTTGTTGTGACTGACTTGAAAGAAAATTCTCTGCATGTTTAGTGCCCCAATGAAAGCTTAAATTCAGAAGTAGTTGTCATAGACTTCCTAGTGCTAGACTTCCTATCATGGTGCTACAGTTTGCCATGCTGTGTGAGTGAGGATGGTAACCTTGTTTGTTGTTGGATTGCATTGTGACGCAATTCCAATGTATTTTTAATAAGTGTTTATGTGGAACTTCTTAGGTGGCATTAGTTCTAAGTGACAGCCTGTGCCCCACATCAAAATCATCTGATGGAAGATCAAGCGCGCCCTCTATACCAAATAAAGTAAGTTTCTTTATATACAATGAAAAGCTATGTAACATAAATGAGAAGTAAAAGAGAGAACTTCTATGAAACTGCAGGTATGATGCAGGTTATTTAGGTGTGTGTCGAAGTCCTGTACCTTTCCAACTTGGTAGGTGACAGTGCATATACAGAGTCTCTCTGAGACAGATAGTTTGGAGCAAAGCTGTCTGTTTATTGGGTGAATAGCTGATCATCGCTTGGGATTGGTAAAGTGCTAGGATACAACTTCGTGTCTAGGACTGTGATTTTCTTTACTTCCTGTTGGCACAAAACCTGCATTAACAAACATCTTCCAGGCCTCTAATAGTCATTTAGTCTTGATTGAAGTGGAGCAAAAGATTGAGAGCTATGGGAAAGTGTGGGGCATGATTATTTAAGCCTCCTTTTTACAAGAAACCAGCTACTTACTGCATGCAATTTAAAAAAAAAAAAAAAGGTAAACCAACCCTGATTCAAGTACTAAAGTTTTTTTCCAAATTATTGATATAATCTGATCACATAAAAAGTTTTAATGAGGTTTAAGATATGCCTGGGAACTCTGCTTTAGAGAAGGTATTGTAGAACACTAATAGTAATTTCTCTTCTTTAAATTTATAACAAGAAAATGTGACGGTTCTTTTATCACAATTCTTTGGGCCTGTACACCTGTTTGGTGCTGTTTTACAGAAGTGATGCTATATTGCATTTTGCTGTATTCTTTGTTGAGGTCAGAATGCCTTCTCGAGTGGCTGTCTACTATTTAGATGTACTAGTCTGTAGATACACAAGCTTCTCCTATTGTCTAACTTCAGCTTAATGGTGATTGTGACTGATCCAAGCAACAATGGTGTTACAGTCCACTCCTGACATGAGTAGTGTTAGGGTCCACCCTGACCTGCACAGTAGAAAAGGGAAGAGTAAAAAGGGTTCTTTTGATATTTGTATGATAAATCAGAGGCTGACAAATCTCCCAGGGTAAATTCAAATGCAGTATTTATTTTTTTGACACAGCTAAAACCACCAAACAGATACTTGGGTGCACTCCGAGCTGCAACTCAGAGTTGCAAAACCAGATCCCAGTCTGTTCAGATCACAGTCTTACTTTTCAGATTGCAATCTGAACATAGCCAGAGTTGCTAAAACTACAGCACAATTCTGATTTAATCCTATACTTCATAGTGCCAAGGGAAAATGAAGGTACAGTCAGAGAAGGAGAAAGAAAAGTCACACCACTCTAATGGGTCACAGCAGTTCCTCAGAAAAACACAGTCCATCCAGCAGCAACTCCTCCAGCAGCAATTCTTCAGGAACATGTGGTCTAGGGGTTCTTCATTAGGGCAGTCCTTCCTGAGGCCTGTTCTGCGCTGAGGTGGGCATGTGTGCTGAGCCTTCTTGACAAGTGCTATTTATAAAGCAAGTCCATGCCCTATTAGCATTTGAGCGATGGTCTTGGCTGCAAAAGGTCTCAAACCAAGACATGTGCAGAAGCTCCTTCAGGAAGGTTCTCAAATTGAAGATGGGGTCTCCTCGGATGTGGGCAGTTCAACAGACCCTTACCAGAAACAAACAACCTATAACTGAACCCTTCGGGGTGTGCATGTGCATCAAATGTGGGAGGGGAGGCAGCACCTGCTTATACAGAATAAGGAGAGAGGATAAGGAGAGAATAAGGCTGAGAGAAGAAAGAGAAATAACGAATGGAAGAAGAAAGAAGGGAAGGAAAAGATGGCACAGGTGGTCATTCAATTATCAGAAGCTTACTCAACTGGCACAACCATGAACCAGAGCAATAGCTAAGTGAACTAGTACAAATATAAATCCAGCAATCAAAATATTTTCACAAATAACAGCTCAGAAGGCTGATACCCTTTTTTTTCCCTATCCCTTGGATGACTAGCCTTGGTAAACGCAAATGGCTCCAATTAGGATCCATAGGACACATGCTGTAATTGTGGAGCACTCGAAAGAATGCCATTTCCTGCTCTTGGATTCTTGCAAAAATTTTAAGTTTGAATTTTGTGACCAGAACCATGTTAGATCAGATAAATTTTAGGAGTATTAGGAAACTCAATGCACCATTTCACACTCAGCTTAATCATGTGTGAAGCCTCATAATAACCTGGTCTTTCCAAAGGATGGAAGTTCAAATCCCAAGGATAGAACTCACAAAACAGTATGGTGATGGTGTCTTCAAAAGCAGTATGCTTTACCTCTCCTCTCTTGTTCGCAGTCAAGATCAGTGGATCTGGTTCTTGGTTCCTAAGAAGCAGTAATGGCATTAACAGAGAACATACGGATTCCTTGGAAAAGGAAACATTCAAACTGGGGAAACTGTTGTTAAACCAAAATCCGTAACACTGGTCTTGCCCTCTGTACATAGTTACAGGAGTTGCATTGGTCATGTTAAATACAAATCAACGGATGTTAACAAAATATCTCAGCCCACCTTCAGCAGCAGAGGGCGTAGCAGCACACCTCACCTCATCCATGTGACTCCATCGTGGATCCTTTAGTTCCCCCTAAAAAAGAAGAAAGAAAACTCTGTCCAAACAGGACTGATTTTAAAAGGAAGGAACAAACTAATAAAGGTGCTTTTAGAGTAAGAGATGCCTTCCCAGTACTTGGGTGGCTCACCAGAACGAGCTATCGTAGACAATATCTATATTTAGTGAAGTCCTTCCTCTCTTCAGAGAGTAATTTATCGTAATGGGACTACAGTTCTTGGATTGTTTGTTGTTTGTGGCTTTTTCTCCTGGTTCTCTTCTTGGTAAAGGCAGGATGGAAGAATACTCTGTCTGTGCAACATACTTGTCATAAAAATAATGCAGGAAGGGGATGTTTTAGCTAGTCCCAACTGGAGCAAGATGGAAGTTACCTGAACAGTCTAGATTTCCCAACTGAAACTCTGCTGGTTTCTCAGCAAACCTGTTGGCTGAACCAGCTTACTGTGACTTGGCAGCCAACAGATGTAACGTAGAAGGGAGTATGCTAGGAGATATCAAGACCACAGCTTGTGGTAGCAGCAGAGAATAATTTAAGTGTAAGTGTGAAACCACACTCTGACTTACCTTATTAACACCATTAGTCTGAAAACCATGGTAGGCATATTGCTTTTTGAACTCTTAGCCATAGTTTACCTGTCACTAAAATTTGAGCTTCACATTAGTAAAACTTTACGATTTATGAATTCAAAGGCCAGCTGTTGTGCTTAGAGTTTCTTAGATGATATTGCAGCCTCTCGTTCCCTTGGAACCCAAAACAAAAAAGCAATTGTAATTAATTTTTAATTCTACTCAGAATATCACTAAGCTTTTAATTATCAACAAAAAATTTGTTTCTCTAGGATAGGAAATTAAAATATTGTTGTTCCTGCCACTTACAGGTTTAAGTACTTGCCTTAGAAGAACTGAACTGCTGCATGCAATTCAGTGTGGTTCTGACTGAGATATAATGACCTCGGTAGGCCTTCAACTTTCATGATACATGGTTTGAAGATTTTACTTCAGCCTTCTGAATGAGTTAGTGACTGATAAAGAAATACTTGGGACAGCGCAACCCAGATACTGGTTATTTGGATTAAACAATAATGTTGGTTTAATTTCAGATGTGTTGCTCTTCTTGGTGTGCATGATGGAAGTGATTGGGATCTTTTCTCTAGCTTAATTTTAATAAGTCTAGGGGAAGATAAAAATTGCAGTACTGCTTGCTAAGTAGCAAGATGCTATTGTTTAACAATGAAAGTCCATTTTTTTCACAACTTGATTTTCTAGGTAAATTTGAATATAGTTCTTTGGGCTATGAAGTTTTGCAAGGATATGGCTTGAGCTGTGTTACTTGGTCATAAAGTTAGCACATAGAATAGTCCTTCCAAGCTGTAGGACTGTGCCGTTAGATACGAAGACTGAAAGTTATATACTTTTAAACATCTTATTTGTGTCATTTTTCGGTTTAGTATGGAGGAAGATGATGTCATTAACTTCATTTATGCTTGCTACTTTAAAAAAACTGTTATATTGTAGAGATTACTACTTCATATGGAAGTTAGAGTAATTTGCATGGGTTTAAATTGATTTTTTTTAAGGAGATGACTGTAGTGAACAGTATTTATTTACAGATAAGTTTCAGTAATGCTCATGAAGCATGTGATTTTCAGTCTGTAAAACAAACCAACCTCCCTGTTCTATTCAAAGCTAGGCTGTACTTATCAGTCTGTATAGATTTCCTTATTTGATGACCAACATCTTTTAAAATAGATATTATCTAGATAGCAAAACAATGCAGAGGATAGAACAAAAACTTCTAATGGCAGCAACAGGAAAGAGCACTTCCTTTCTAAAGTGATAAAACAAGTTTTTTTCCTCTTGTGTGATTCTTGATGTTACTAATAAGTTCCTGAGAGATACTAATAAATTTGAGCTAACTTTTAAAAAAATGATGGTAGATGTATATGATATGTTGTGTGTTTATATTGCCACGTATGTATTATAAGACATTAATCCACTTTATATGAATTTTCTTTGAAAGAAATTACTTATTCCTTTCAGTGAGGGCTTTTTTCTTTATCTTTCAAGACTGCTGAAACCACTCAGAGTGATACAAGTGTCTCCTCAGGGGAAGCAAGCAAAAGAAGCATTCATTTTCTGCCTAATGAAACAAAACTAGATCTTCAACTAGAAAACAAAGACTTAAATACCAAAGAAAAGAGTGTGGATGAAGATGATATAGAGGGAGATTCGTTTTTTGATGATCCCGTACCCAAACCAGAAAGAACTTATGGCTGGTAAGTAACACGAATGCTCTACTTACAGATTTCTTTTGTCCTTAGTATGCTTGCAGACCTTTAATGGGTAGATAATTTTTCATTATTATGAGTGTTTAGATCTGTTGTGGAACATTTTGTTTCTAAAATGTGTATGTCTATGATTCTGTTCTAACAATTGCACACTGTCATTTGGGATCTGCATGTATCATATGTGGGGAAAAAATGTATTCCTTTAAGATGTATCAGATAGGCTGTATCAAGTCCCTATCCTATTTCTTTGGTGAACATGTATGAAGCACAGACATCAGTGTTCCTTCCTGCAGCACAGCTGCAATGGTGATCAGTATTAAAGGAAGTTGACGATGGCAGAGGTAACACTTTAGATATCTGATGGCTTTGTAAGGAGTCCGTAAAGTCTGGTCAATGTGTAAACTGGTTCCATAAACTGTAAGCATTAGGAAAGCTTTCTTACATCTGAGTGTTTCCTCTTCATGCTGCAGCACCTCTTGTGTGTCGTTCTGTATTTATTATTTCTGCATGGGTCAATTTTGCAGACACTTCTGAAAAATAGTCTGTGGAGCCTGATGAATATAAAAAGTAACATTTGAACAAACTGAACTAGTGGCTTTACTATACAACTGGGAGACCCTATCTTTGTGTTATCATCTCGAGTTATCATCACACTTAGCTTAGGTATCTCTGTTGAGAAATGCTGCAAGAACCCTTCTTGGTGTTCTTTTGCCGTGGTCCACTAATCAGACAATTGCTCTAGCTTAGTAGTGGTTGCCAGGAGAGGTTGCAGAAAGGTTTGAAAACCAGTTTGACAGTAGCTCCCCTCACGGTTATTTATTTCCCACAACTATGTCACTAATAGGCAGAACAGGATAAATGTTTTTGTAACGTTACCACTACAGAGAATGCTGACCCTTGGAATGGAGTCATTCTGGTACAGCACGAAGAAACCACACCAGGTAAACTAGGTCTATTTCTAGTAAATCAATGCACTGTTTGGGAAAAAAAAAATATAATACAGCTTTAGTAGGATGTATATAAAGAGCAGTTGGTGTTTTTTTTTCCTCCTCAAAGAGCAATGATTTTTCTCTGACAAATATAGTGTGTTACAAATAAACCTACTATGGTATTTATTTTCTCTTGTTGGAAATACCAAGATTAATACTGCATCTGAGTGCATTTATTCCTCCTTACTCAAGACCTCATTTAACTCATTTAAATGACAGCTTAACCATCATAGCAGGTGGTTGTGTTCCCATAAAATAAGCTCAAATGATAAGTTGGAAAAATTGGAAAAACTTCTGGATAATGCTACTCACCAATGTCTTATTGTTTGAGTGTTTTCATATGACAAGAAGGGAAATTAGTTTTGAAACTGGGTAAACTGTATTTCTTTAGAAAGGCCATCAAGAAAAAGCTTCTTAATTATTTAGTAAAGTAAGATTTCTTTCGTAGAGAAACTTCCCACATAAAAAAAGTATTTCCAAATTACGTTTACCTGTAGTAGAGTCATAATCCACCAAGTAGTTCTTTGTACCTCACAGTGTTGTTGCTATGTAGACAGTATAGCCATGTTCCACAGTAAGGTTTGCTGAGTATGCTAATAATAAATGAGCTAGCATCTAATTATGACTGAGCTCTCTCTGCTGGGTCTTATGCTTTTACCCTCCTGGCAGCTTCTCTAAAGGAGAAAAAAGAACATGTTCTTCGGGAGGAATCCCTTTGTAATATGTTATACTGGTGTGCCAAATTCCTAAGGGATAAATAAGTAGGAGAGGCACCAGCATTGCTTGGTTTGCAAAAATGTAAATTCCTTACAGAAGATTTGTCCATTTAGAAGGGTGCATTAAAGAGGAAGGGAGCAAGCAGTTGCAAAGGATGGAGCAAGAGATGATCCAAGCTCTTCATTGCCCCTAGGTCTTTCTTGATATTTGGTGGTATACTGGATATTTTGGTGATACAGATACAATTAATGATTCAAATGTTGTCCATTGCTAATAGAAATGGAATCACGGTAACAAAAAGTTCTGGTAATACTAAATGTGAAAATATTGATCTCTCTTTAATAGGGTTTCTCCATCCTTTACTTGCAAACAGTATTTGAAATAAACTCTTTAAAGATATGAATGAAATAGGTAGTTGCCAAGTGAACTTTAACACATAATGATGAGATCGATCTTGCTATAAGTGAGCTTTTCATTCTGTGAACTGACTGCCCTTAGGACTAATAGTTTCATTAGACGTAATCTTTTAGCTGTAAAACAAACTGAATTTTGATTTATATCTGAATTGGTTTTTGCCTCTGTTTACATGTGGGGATAATGAAAGGCCCCTTGATAAAAACAGTGATAACGGTGCAGGAGCTATGTCTGTTGAAAGAGGGTAAGCAGATGTCTTTGCCTAGGTGAGAAAATGACTTTCTTACTGAATGTTTTGCTTGGCACTTGTGCCGGTAAACTGCGTAAGGTTTTTAAGATTACAGAATCGATACGCCTTTCCCCTTGTTCTTTTTGCTGAAAAAAAACCAAAAAAATCCCCTAAAAAGTTGTTCTAGTTTTGTGACAGTTTAGTAAATAATAGCAAAAAAAAGTCACTATGCATATTTTACAACTCTGTGAACTACGTATTTATATGGTTTGTTTTAGGAAAACTGAAGCTAATAAACCAGGAGGTCTAGCATCCCTTTCTGATGCACCGCCTCTAAAAAGTGGATTAAGCTCCCTGACAGGTGCACCTTCACTAAAGGAGACTGATAGTAAGTTTTCACTTTTTTTGTGTTTTGATGAATGTAAGAGATCTTCTCTGTAATCCAGTGTAAATGTCATTAAATAGCCTGGATGTGGCCCCCTTCTGATTGTGATGTGGTGTATAGTAACGGGTTTTTTTCCTCTGAGTGGTCACATACTGGTTTTGTTATGTTATGCTACTGTTGGGGTTTCTTATGTTGTGGAGTATGAAACACTTATCTGTACTCCTTCTTTTTGTGTATATAAAGCAGTTTTCAGGAGTATAAAATTCTACTGCTCAGTTTTTAACTGAAATTGTTACTCTTTTATGTTATCTTGCATTATTTGCACAAGTCTCTAGGGTATTTACTATCATTTTGTAAAGCCTGTTCCTGAATAGTGGGAGATTGTACCTGTTTATCACTCATGTTTTTAAATGTTAGCAGAGTTCAGACCTGAAAATTTAATATAATATCACCATACTATATTACAAAATTAAAAGGTTACTGTACCCAAGCTGGGGCAGCCCCCTGTATCAATACTGGCTAGAGAATGAAGGGATTATGAGCAGCCCTGCCAAGAAGGCCTTGTGGATACTGGTCAGTGAAAAGCTGACAATACACATATGCAGCCCAGAAGGCCAACCATATCCTGGGCTGCATCAAAAGAAGCTTGGCCAGCAGGTTGAGGCAGGTGGTTCTGCCACTCTGCTCTCGTGAGACCTCACATGGAGTACTTTATCCAGCTCTGGGGCCCACAGCACAGGAAAGACATGGACCTGTTGAAGCACCACAAAAAATGATCAAAGGGATGAAACCACCTGTTCTGTGAAGAGAGTCTGAGAGAGTTGGGGTTGTTCAGTGTGAAGAAGAGGAGGCTCCATGGAGACCTTACAGCAGCCTGTCAGTACCTAAAGGGGGCCTGTGAGAAAGATGGAGATGAAATTTTTAGCAGGGCCTTTTGCAATAGTACAAGAGTAATGGTTTTAAACTAAAAAAAGGTAGCTTCTGACTATATAAAAGGAATAAATTTTTCACAATGAGAGTGGTGCAACCTGGCAGAGGTTGCCCAGAGTGGTGGTAGATTTCCCATCCTTGGAAACATTTACAAATTGGATGAAGCAGACTGATCTAGTTGAAGATGTTTTTGCTCATTGCAGGATGAGGTGCACAGATGACATTTAAGGTTCCTTCCAACCCAGAGTGTTCTGTGACTCTATGAAAAGAACATTTGTTATGGGTATGTTTAAGTCAGATCTTAGTAGAGAATCACGAGTAAAATTTCTAATAGAAATACTTTTATTACAGATTTGAGTAGAAACTCTGTTTTGAAAGACCTGCGGTTGGTGAATGCAAAACTGGGATCGCTAGAATTAGGCAAGTAACTACTAAACACAAGTAAGCTCTAATATGTTTAAATGTAAGTTTTGGCCCAACTTCCTAGAAGAATCTGAGAATCTGAAATACACGTATTAACATGAAATCTTCAGCTTCTGCTTCTGTCACTGTTTTACACGATTGGGAAACTTACTGGAGTTAAGAGTTTACCTGATCTAAAGGAATATAGAAAAGTGAAAACTAGTGTCTTTTATATGGAGTAGTATTTTACATGTGCAGCAAACTTACTTTCATTCTGTGCCCATGTTTGCTAATATCAAGTGATATTTTTTTTTTTTGGCCTGGGTTATCAAGAAAAGAGGAGGCTTGTATTTGCAGCAAAAGATAGCCAGGCAAGTTCTACAGTTTCTCAGTGAAGTATTTAATTGCACTCAACACTTTTGAAAGTTGTCTTGAAAGCTTGAGGAGCCACATGAAGATGAAGTGACATAAGAAGTATCAGGTTTTTTCTCTCAAAATAAACCCTTTGAATATTTGTCTTCAGCATGTAGTCAATGTCCTGCAAATGTATGTTCAATTTCAAAACAGTTTGTGTAAATGAAATTGACCTGAATTAATGACAAACAAACTCATTCTTTTCCTAATTTGCACAAGTAATCTAATCTACTCCCACTTCTACTGACCATTAGTGTATTTTCATGCAGGAACAGTTTTTTTATATTTCCTGAAGAGAAAACTTGTTTGATTAATACCTTCTCAAAATTATTTAGGAAATGGAGGTGACGATGAGTATGCTGATGACTTCAACAGGTAAGAGTGATGAGAAATTATTGCTTTAGTGGAAGGCTTTTTTTTTTCTTCCTGAGTCATGAACTTAGTGTTTTAAAACTTAAATTAATACTATTAGTTAATGAATATGGTGTATGCTGAAATATTCGGCTAAAAAATCAATCATTATGAGTAGGAATAATAAAATATTTAACAGCCTTATATTTATGATGTGAAGGTATTGATGTTGAGCTGGCAATGTGTGCTCACAGCCCAGAAGGCCAATCATATCCTGAGTGGCATCAAAAGGATTGAGGGAGGTAATTCTTTCTCCCCCTCTGCTCTTGTGAGACCTCATCTGGAGTACTGTGTCCAGTTCTGGAATCCCTGGCATGCGAAGTATATGGAACTGTTGGAATGGGTCCAGAAGAGGGCTAGAAAGATGATCAGAGGGCTGGAGCATTTCTGCTGTTGAGGACAGGCTGAAAGAATTAGGGTTGTTCAGCCTGGAGAAGAGAAGGCGTTGGGGGACCTTATAGCAACCTTCCAGCACCTGAAGAGGGCTGCAAGAAAGCCAGGGAGGGACTCTTTACAAGAGCATGGGGTGATACGATGTCAGGGAATGGCTTTAAGTTGTAAAGGGGAAGATTTATATAAGATATTAGGAAGAAATTTTTCCTGATGAGGGTGGTGAGGCTCTGGAACAGGGAAGTCATGGATATCCCATCCCTAGAGGTGTTCAGGGCCAGGTTGGATGGGGCCTTGGGCATCCTGATCTAGTGGGATGTGTCATTGCCCATGGCAGGGGGGTTGGAACTGGATGGTCTTTAAGGGCCCTTCCAACTCAAACCATTCTATAATTGTGTTGTAAACTGCAGGATTGATACCTAAGTATTTATCAGTATTTATCATGAGCTCATCTAGGTAGAGAGCTTTTAGTTGTTATATGTTTTTAGTAACTTCACATTTAATTTGATAGGAAGCGAAATCCGGGTCAGATGTCAGATATAAAGTAAAAATGACTGTAATACCTTGGTGTTGGGAAACAACATCTTATTTCTATTTCTTTGTTTTTCTTTCCCTTTAGTACTAGTCATCGCTCAGAAAAAAGTGATATCAGTATTGGTGAAGAAATAGATGACATTTCTGTGGGAACAGAAGAGTCGAATACCAGTGATAAAGTATGGTTCTTTGAAAGTTGTTGTTCTTGACATTCTGCTGTTCTTGATGTTTTTTAACCTTCCGTGAAGGAATGTTCCATTATCATGGGTTCCTAGGATATATCTTACTGTGGTGTTATTTATGTTCTGTATCTTTACACCTAGTGTCCTGCTAAGTTAGACCAATTGATCTATTTAGTGATTAAAAAAACCCAAACAAACAAAAAAAACCCAACCCACCCACAACAGTTGTTGTGTACCATAATTTGTTGTCTGTTTTTAGGCATGTAAAATGTGTTTGAGACTGGTCTAGTATACAATATAAGAGTGTCTCATCCCTATATTTCAAGATCTGTCTGAGCGTCTCCCAAAGAAGTTAGTCATTGCAAGAGCTGAAAGGATGGGATGCTATATGAAAGACTACCAAAAAATGCAATTTCCACGTGTTCTGAGTTTTTAATTTCTTTTATTTTCTAGCTCGAATGCATCACACAAGACCTTACAATTTCTCAGTTAAGTGATGTTGCGGACTATCTAGAAGATGTGGCGTAGAATTTGACAGCAAAACTGTTTCATTGTGCTGGACTAGAAGACTGCTGTGGACCGTTGATTTCAGACAATCACTTTTAACTGGAATGTCCACTCCCTATTTGTGCCTTGTGTTTCAAAAAGACTGTAGGTGGAGAAAGCTTTTAAATATTCTTGACAAAAACTAAATGAAATAATGTGTTCCCATTTGAGTCTGATATCAAAATTATTTGATTCAGGCAGACCTTTTACAGAAGGAGGTAGATTTTCCAAGCAGTGTGTCCATTGCTGGCAGTGGGCATAATAAAAAGGAATTCATGAGAGAACATCTATAGAGAGGCTTGTGGCTCTATAATGAACCTGTACTGTTATTTTAACAGTCTGCTTCTTTTTTTTAAAGATAACCAAAGCAAGAACCTTCAGAGGTAGTGGTTCAACTCACACTTATTTTAACAGTTTTGTCAAATCAGCATGTAATACATGTTTACGGTAACTATAGCTACAATACCTGATTGCTCCAGACTTACTTGAAACTGCTGGTTTTCAGACTCTTCTGAAAGTTGAACTTGTTTGTTGCTTTTTTTTTTTTAAGAAGGCATATCAAGTTGAGAGTATCTAAACTCTCAAATCTAAATATACCTAAATTTAGGAGCTAAATATAGCAGTAGTCTTAATTCTGAATATTCTTGCTTAAATGTGTGTCACACCATTGATAATAAGACCTAATCTGTTTTTATACATGATGATTTCATTGATGTTATCTGTTGCTAAATCACAAAATGTAATTTTTGTAAAGATCCAGAAATAACTAACTAAATCTCCTTGGGTTTTCTTAAGTTTTTGACAGTGTGGTAATGGTTTGTGGAGCTTTTATTTTTGAGAGCCTCTTCACGTGCTGTAAGCTTACTTTCATTCTTGAAAATCCTTACTATGTGAAAATGAGCACCAAGGACGGAAACCACTGTCTGTTTTTCACATTCTGACTACTGTACAGAATTAAATACAAATATTTAAGAACACCATAACAAAGGTATTATGGACACCAGCTGGGAGCAGATTCTCGTATTTTCATTATATTCTTGCAAATCAGGGTCAGTAATAGAAACACTGACAGTTTTTTAATGATACTGTTTTACATGGCGCTGCTCAAATATATAGGTCATGGACATTTGTAATATTGAAAAAAGACTGCAAATTGTGCACTTTCTGAACATTGTGAACACATTTGGAAAATATACACGTACGTGAATATGCATAACTTAATTTTTTTTTTTTTTGAGTTTTGTAATTTTTTTTCAGGAATGCTGTTGGCCTCTCAGCAATGATCAGCACAGTGGAAGGTAGCATGCTAAACTAAAGCCATGGGATAAGCATGTAGAGCTGCTACCAACATTGAATGCTGACTTAAATCTGTTTGCACTGGCCCAGCTGGCATGGAGCAGTGCTAAGAAGTTAGCCTTGTACAGTACACAAGTAATTTGAGAGGAGAGAGGAAATGTGTGCCTTTTATTTACGTGCACCCAAAAATAGCCAGCAAAAAAGCATCAGAATATTAAGTCATGGTGTTAACTTCTAACCTTGTGCCATATTGTAACAGCCAAACACAGAGGAGAGTTGATCACCCCACAAAAATCAATGTGCCACAGACTTCAAACAACAACGGTGTTGTAACACATGACACATCCTGTATTAGAGTTCTGTTAAGTATGAGGGAACCTGTGCCTCAAGGTACTATGTGTGAAAAGTTTTGTTTGGCTTGCCTTTTTTTGTTTGTTTGTTTTTTAAGAGCATGAGTGTGTCTGAAGGAAATAAATTCTACTTGAATACCTGGGAACAATTGAAGAGGGATAGAATAATGTAGACAGTGTTGTTTGATTTTGGTTTTATTTTTTTACATGTCTTTAGGAAATGTTTTCTGTTGCCTGTTAGGTGTAGGATATGTGGCAATTTATCATACCAGATGAAGAAACACTTCATTAAATGATTTCTAATTGCATTTGAAGATATGTTTTAAATAACCAATTGAATATTTTAAGTGTTAACATCAATTTTGTTAACAGCAAAATGTTCTGTTACCTTGGGAGTTAATTGGAGACCTTACCCTGTGGCTCTTATTTAAAAAAAATGCTAAAAAGTGTTAAGTCTCCGTGCTGTTCCTCCTGTGTGCTTTACTGAATTGTGTATAATAATTCAAATTGCAAAATAAAGCAGTTATGCTGGCTAAGTTGTATTGTTATTTCTTGTATCAAAATATCTTAACATTTAGGAAATTCAGGAAACATGTTAGTTAATCAATGTTAGTCCAATGTGCGTTTGAGAACGTATGCCTGCTCAGGTTCCTTCTAAACCTAAAGGAACTTGCAGATCCTGATGGTGAATTCTAAAGACTGATTAAGACCAGATTGAATAGGATTACTGGATGTGAGTCTGAGTTGTCAGATGGTTTATGATTCAACAGATGGGAGATTAAAAATCCAATCTTGTTTGGCAATGTTTTGTCTTATTTACCGTTGTTAGATATACTTAAAACAAGTCTGACAAGCTAAGCTCTCCTGAATGCTCAATTTGCTGTACGTTACAAACCATATTTGTTCAGTATTAGGCTTCTCCCTATAGGGCCTCATGCAGTTGAATACCAAACCTTACCTGTCTGTTAACAAATAGAGCCCTGTCTTAGAAGATAGGAATGTTCCTATCTAAGCCTTCTTCTGTATGCCTTTTCCCAGGCATCTCTGTGAAGAGAAAAGGAAGCATCTGAGGGGGACACTTACAACTGGTCTATGCAGTTCTATACCAGCTAGGTCTAGTTAGAAACATGTTTGTTTGTTAAATGCTCAGACTCTGTAATTTGTTCAGCAAATATTGTGATTTCTAGAAATAAATTAATTAAGTATTAAAATATGCCTAACGGTTCGATACCATTAATGTGTCTGTGGTAATGAGAATGATTTATATAAACTATATATGTCTCAGTTCTGGGGGGGGATGTGGGGTGTTGTGGTGGAGTTAGTCTGTTCAAAATTTTTTTTTTTAAGCAAAGTGAGAAAACCGCAACACATCTGATAAAGTATGTAATCATAAGTGATTTTTTTTTCCCCCACTGTAATATAATGACTGAGCTTTAGACTGTTTTGACAATATAATTCTGTAACTAACAGAGAGATTTGATGATAACGAAAGGTTTTGCTTGTTTGGGTTTTTTTAGCGAAGTCATTTTCACTGATGTGAAGTACTTTCTACAAAGCCCAACTTTCTTTTCAGGAAAGAATGAATTCATAGATTTTTTAGATCAGTTGTAGACAAAAGCTACCACACTTCTGGTTTTAGTGTTGTCTAAGCAGCAGGAATTAAAACTCCGCCAGATGACTGCACTGCTTTGTGTTCATTTCAGGAACTGCCAGATGAATCTTTTTTGGTGCATCTTTTTGGTTTGACCTTTTTCCTGAAAGGTGGAGCCCAGAGAAGTTGAACCAAGTCATAGAAGATGCAGTTTTGGTTGATTTGGAAGTGGTCTTGTTCATCATGAAGCTAAATCCTCTACTGACTAGCTATAATGAATGCAGTATTGCTGAAACACAACTTGCAATGTGCATTTCTGGAAGAAAAAAAAAAAGGAACTGGATTACTCAAAGAGAGACCCAAAGACTGAACCCCTGACAGAACTGCAATGAACATCAACAAGTTTCAGTTCCTTTGTTTATGCATCATAGAATCATAGAACAACCAAGTTGGAAGGGACCCATCGGATCTTCTAGTCCAACCATTCCTATCAAACGTTAAACCAAGTCCCTCAAGACCTCATCCACCCGTGTCTTAAACGCCTCCAGGGAAGATGACTCAACCACCACCCTGGGCAGCCTATTCCAATGCCCAATGACCCTCTGTGTGAAGAACTTCCTCCTAATCTCCAGCCTAAATCTCCCCTGGTGGAGCTTGAGGCCATTCCCTCTTGTCCTGTCCCCTGTCGCTTGGGAGAAGAAAATACTTCTGATGATAAAAATGAGAAATTAAAAAAAAAAAAAGGCACTGAAGCCCGATGAATGATCTCTAGCATACATGCATGGACACTAAAATTTGCAAATTTGTTGCTGTGGTGATTAATTTTTTTCTCAATACAGGATGTTATATGTCCATAATGTCTTTGAAGTCAATCGCAGTTCTAAACTTAGTGTATAATGCTTTCCAAATAATTTATTTTTCTTAACATTTCAGTGAGCAAAGTGTAAGCATTTATGTTGTTGTTCAAAGAAGTACCACAAACTGTTCTCTTCTGAGCCTCAAAATGAATCACCTCAGTCCACTAAGTCCTTTGTGTCTATAAATGAATGGTGAGCCAGTACAGAAAGAGGATGGAACTTCATTCTCTTTCATTAGTGCAGTCTTCAAGCATTGTGCAGTACAGTAGTTGAGACAAAATTGAGAAATCCCATCAAAGTTGAGCATCTAATTAAAATGTTATTTTGAGGACCTGTTACCTTTGTTCTGTGAACAGTGTTTGCTTTTAGTGTTGAAGTTTTTTTTGCTGAAGGGTGTCATTCAGCCTAGTAGAAGAGAGTGCTTTGTAAGCTTCTCAAAAAAAACTTTTTGAAGCTTTATAAGCACAGTACAAGAATAAAAAAAAACCAAAACAGAAGTGATGGTTAAGAGCTTAATGAACCACATCTGGGAACAAAAGGCAGTATGAGGAGTTGCACACTGAGCAGGAAATCTGCTGGGGATGAAACAACTGTGCATGAGGCTTCTGTGTCCTAGTCAGCATATGGTGTGTGAAGAAGCAGTCTGCCTGGGGGGAACTTTATATTCATAAAGTGGGAGAAAGGTAGCCAAGAACTGATAAGCTGCTTGTGGAGTATGGGTTAGTCATATGGGAGAGACAACTGTCTGGGAGGAACCATTAGTCTTAGGTCATGATTGGTGTTAAAGGTGACCCTGCACAGAGTTGTCTTAAATGTTTGGGGGAGCAGAGCAGGCTTGTGTTCATCTTCCATAACACCAAGGACTGCTGTAACCAGCTTGTCCAAATAGGAAGGTGCTAGTGGAAGAGGGTGAGCAGTAAGGCCATAGATGATGCATAACACACCAGTATGCGACACAGTGATGATGGTGACGAGCTACAAGACAGTCCTTGGTATTAGCCAGAAGAAGTACCACAGCATGCTGGAGACCTTGAACCTGACACAGCCTTGGGGAGAATGTGGCTGTCCAGATGCAGGCTGTGGGGTGTTCCTGGAGCTTCTTGGAGATTGTGGGGATAGCAGCCTCACTTGTAGGAGCTGTGCCCTGGGTCAGGTCGCTGAGCTGCCAGGTGAAATAAGCTGACTGGCATCAGGCATGCCAACAAGAGAGCAAAGATATTTGTAGCCACTGTAAAAGCAAGTACCCCAGTCACCCACTGCATCGAAGGAGGGCAAGGGCAGAGATGATGTTTAACCAGGAGAGGATTGGGAATCCTATGAAGGAAAAAAGAGAGCTTTTACTCCAGCTACGGATACTTACTGAGAGAACTGTAGGACCCTGACAACTAGATAGGGAATGACTTTTGTTGAAGGATACATATAGCTATGCTGTCAGACCCAATGAGGCTGAGAAGAAGTGACAAGTAACAGTAGTCAGGAACTTCCTTCTGCAAAGAAATGTACACACCTCACCCCAGCCCTTTGGACCTGTTTGTTCCATGCCTGTGCCCTCTTCCGGTATGTTGCTGGTGTCCCAAGCAGGGCTTTGGTGGTTTTATGGCTGTGGGATCCTCTGAGGAATGAGGTCTTCTAGGAAAAGAAAGGATACATCTGATGAAGATTATCTTTGCTGACAGGATAACTAACCTTGTGAGGCGTTTAAACTAGGTTTGTTGGGTCTGGAGCTTGCAGATATGCTGGAGTTGAAGGGTGCGCATGCAGGAGAACATGAGAGAGGGACATCCCTTACTGCAAGAAATCAAGATGACTGGGGTCATGTGAGGTTCTTTTCCACAAACAGATACGGAACAGAATAAACAAGAGAAAGAGGAAATCTGTGCAGTCACAAAGTCACAAAGTCACAAAGTTTGTCTTATATCACAGTTTAATTTGGATTAAGAACTTATAGCTGGAGATGCAGTACTAATTTTCATTTAAAACATTAAAAAAAAATACTGTATTACAGAAAGGACACTGAACTAATTTTGAGATAAATGTGTTTCAGTTTTAACTGGGAATTTTTAAATCAGTAATTCTAAAAATGCTTTAGAAGTTCTTCGGGCATATGATTGATCTTTGATTATTATTAATTCTTCCTAGTACTAGATGACTGAAGCACAGCCATGTAAAAATAGGTTTCTGTAAACTGTTACTCTTAAGAGCTATTAAGGTAATAGAAGTGTTACTAAAGGCATGTTAGTTAAATGGACCCTTCCTAAAAATCTGTAGTACACAGATCCAAAAGTGTATACATGGCTTCTCAAAAAATATTTTTTTTTTTTCACAGAAGGGGTTATTGGGCACTGGAATAGGCTGCCCAGGGAGGTGTTTAAGTCACCTTCCCTGGAGGTGTTTAAGGCACAGGTGGACGAGGTGCTGAGGGGCATGGTTTATTGTTTGATAGGAATGGTTGGACTCGATGATCTGTTGTGTCTCTTCCAACCTGGTTTTTCTATGATTCTATGAAAGCCGTGACATTGCTGGGATAACAGGAAAATAATGGAACAGCTTGTATGACTGGAGTGATACAGTGGATGGACACAAGCTTAACAAGCAGGTAGGGAAGAAAAATGGAATGGGGGAGGTCTGCAGGGGAGTAATCTGAACGTGTAGAGTACAAATGGAATAGAAAAAGCCCTGATGACAAGCCTGCTAAGAGTTTGTCATTATGACTAAAGGGGAGGCTAACAAAGGGGATATTGTGGTAAGCACTGGCAACAGATCACTTGATAAAGAAAAGGAAGAGAATGAAGCCTTCCTTAAACAATTTGAAGAAGTCTTTTAATTGCATGCTGTGGTTTTTTCATGGGGATTTTTAAACACCCCTGATTTGCAGCAGGAGCAGTGTGGCAGAACACAAACAAGTCAGGAGACTGAAAGTGTGTCAGGGACTATCTTTCACTTGGGTGCTCGATGGGATGGGGGCAATCCTCTATATATGCTACCCAGGAATAAGGAAGAAGTGCTCAGGTGTGATAATCAATGGTATCCTTTGATACAATGACCCTGAGATGACAGAATAAAAGTCCTGAGAGCAGAGAGGAAGTTGAGTAGCACAGCACTAGTGTTGCAATCCAGGGAAGTAAACACTGTCTTGTTCAGGATTCTGTTCAGCAGGAGCCCCCATGAGGGGTATAGGGGCTAGAGCTGGTTTCCTTTCAAAAGTTTTGCTTTGACTTTGCAAACCAGGACAGTCTGGTTGATTGAGAAACTCCTAGCTGAACTCAAATGCAAAAGATTGTGTGGAGTGTAGAAGTGCAGGTGGGCTACAGGGGATAACTATGAAACTGCACAGGCAAATAGCAATGGGACAAGGAACATCAAAGTTTGTCTGGAGCTGAAACTAGCAGGGGCTATGGATGCAACAAGAAAGGTTTCTGCAAGTGAAACATCAATAAAAACAAGATGAAAGAAAATGTGGTCCTGCTGCTGGATGAAGTAGGTGACCTAGTGAAGAAAAGACTGAGGTACTGCTTCTTCACCTCTGTCTTTACTGGCAAAATCTGATCTTGGCCTTCTTTGAAAGGTCATGCTGATCAAGGAATGTTCCTGACGACTTTAAAAAGGAAAATGTTATGTCTGTCCTTCAAAAAGGTGAGGAAAGGACCCAGTAAGCTATAGACCAGTTGACCTTACCAAAGTGCCTGGTACATTTGATGCAAATCCTCATTGCAACCATTTCTAAGTACATGAAAGAAAATACGTTGACTAAGAATATGAGGGGTAGATAATACCTGACCAATGTGATCACCTTCTACTATGAGGTTATTGGCTCTGGTGGCAGTAGTGGATGTACCCAAAGCACTTGTGTAGTCAAATTATGGACAGAGGGGTTGAGTAAAAAGCAGCTTTGCAGAAAAGGGTCTTGGACGCTGCTTTGAAGGGTGAAAGTTTTGAAGAATTGAGTCAGCTTGCTGACTGTGCTTGTGTAGTCAACTAGCTGAGGGAAGCGGTTCTTTCCCCTATATCATCTTCCCTGTGAGACTATATGTGGAGTAATGTGTTCAGTTTGGACTCCTCTGGTGTAAAAGGTGCCAACAAAATAGAGAGACCAGTAGAGGGGCTGGAGTATGGTGGTGGGGCTGGAGCATGTGACCAATGAAGAACTAGAACTGTTCTACCTGTGGAAGAGAAGGTAAAGGTGTGTGTTTAGGCTGTGGTGTTCCACCCTTATGGAAGGTCATATGAGAAACAGACCTGGACTCTTCCTGTAAGTGCCCAGTGAAAGGACAACCGTCAAATTGCATCAATAGGAATTCCAGCTGTATACAGGAAATAATAAAGTAAAATTCACCAGAAGAACAATCCAGGAATAAAGCAGATACCCAGAGAGGTTGGGAGTTCTCCATCCTCGGAAATCTTAAAACTCAAATGGATAGATCCAGAAGTACCTGATATAGCTCTGAAATTAGGTCTCCTTTGAGCAGTAGGCTGGACCTTCAGAGAGCCCTTTCAACTTAAATTATTACATGATTCTACCAAAAGAGACCTTTATATGAAAGATTAGTTATGGTGAGACAGACTCAGTCTGTCTCTGTGCATGCAAATTACCCTCTTTGCACGTAGCAACAGTTTTGCTGCTCTTTATTGATGCAGATATTCACATGCATGTGAACTGTGCCTTAGAGAAAGGCTGGCATTTGCAAATATAGTAGTTTAGCATCAACTCCATCATAAGGTTTTACACCTTTTGTCCTTGAAGGAATATCTTGGAAAATGTGAACTCAGCTGGACAGTGTGCTGTTCAAGTAAGTGCAGCCAATTGTTGTGCTTGGATCTATATTTAAAATTAAGCCATAGGGTTTTTAAAAGCTGTTTTTCAGTTTCTTAGCAGCTTTAAGTGTTTTGTTTCAATTGCCCTGTGCTATAGGGAAACCACAACAGATACAAGGTACTAAAATCAGGTCATTTGCGCAGTTCCCCTCTAAAAGTACCACATGTATCTTCATAGCAAGAAAGGTACTTCAGCTTTTTTTGCTCTGAAATGTAAAAACTTCCACCTTGTGCTCACAATGTGGTCTATTTTGGCTAAGAAATGTCTTTCAGGGCATGCTGCAAGGTGCACTATTGGGAAAGGTGCGACATGTGGGAGAGTGTTGTTTCTAGTTGTATTTTTGGTTTAGGTGATCATGCCGGAATCACTTTTAAACTGATTGTTCACATTCTGTTTTAGGCATATAATTCTGGTGTTTTGTGCTAGATTATATGAGTAAAAGCTCACCTCCAGAAATGGAAAGGAGGACAGAGGAATGAGGTAACTCTTGTGGGTACAGCTGCTGCTACTTGGGGCTATTCTGATTCTATATCTCCCTTCCTGCAGCATGGGGCTGTGAGGCTCAGGACATCACGGCTGCACAGACCAACAAGCCCCTCAGGAAGTACCCTGCAGCAACATCACACCACCAGCACAGAGGACCAATGGCAGAGGATCCCCTATACTCAACTTGAACCCCCAAAGTCCTCCACCCTGTCCCTGGAATGAAGCCAGCCTCCAGTCCCCAAGGCAAACACTGTGGTCCCCATTGGCTGAAGGACCTACAGAGGCAGGGACTTACAATGAGATGCTAGTAAGGATGAGTAGGGGAGTGCAGAAGTCCTGCTATGGAATATTTAAGTCTGGGACCTCAGTGGGGGACAAAGGAGAGATCACAATACTTTGTGGAAACAAGTGTGGGCAAACAGAGGGAAAATGCGATAAAAGTGACAGGTCATGCACCAACCGGTTGCTGGTCAACAGGTTGTCCAACCATGCCTGTCTCTGACCAGTGTTGTCTAACCTATCTCCTCCTTGAGCACTTTTTCCAGCCCTTTCTGAACATAAAGATGCTTAAAACAGCCTCTGTGATTCTAGGTTGTGTATGAATTACAAATGGCATTAGGCAAAACATTGAAGCATACATTTCTTTGAAATCCATGTGGTATTTTCCTACCTAAGAAATGTTTTTACAGAGACAGGTTTTAACCTAAAATTATTCTGGCAACCTTTGTGAGAAAAGGTACTTTTATAGAGCCAAATGTCTCGGATGGGTGGCTGATACTTTGACTGATGTTTTCTTCATCTCTTTTCAACTGCAAAGTAGGAGGGCTGTGCTCTATTTATTAAAAGGAAACTGATAAAACTGAAAGATAAGTAGTTAAATACAAAAAACCAAGGGGAATTACAAAATGTTAGTTTGTCTTTCAGAGACAAAAGGAATCCTGGAGATTAGAATTACTTACACTTAAATGTCATAGTCTAATACAGAATCACAGAATCACAGAACAACCAGGTTGGAAGGGACCCATCGGATCTTCTAGTCCAACCATTCCTATCTAACACTAAACCAAGTCCCCCAACACCTCATCCACCCGTGCCTTAAACACCTCCAGGGAAGGTGACTCAAACACAATACACATTAATGCAAGAAAAAGGAAATTTTGAAAAACTCTTTAAAGACTAAATTGTAGATTTAAGTAACAGACACTGCCATAACAAAGCAAGCTCTGCCCCCTGCACCAGTTACTGCTAAGTGTAGCACTGTAAAGCTGGTATTCCTCAGTTACACTCAGTTAAAGCCTTAAGCAAATTTTTATATTAGACACCAGAACTGTTAAACAAAACCATGAGAAAATGTGAATTCTGAGCAGGATTTTTTAATTTAGATCCCTTTAAGTTGTGGTTACAGATGTGCGAATGTGTGGACAACAGAAATCTGAAGTTCCTGGATAGAAATAAGACAAATTATCATGGACTTCTTTCATGATAGATAAATTAAAATTCATTAAGAACTTCCCCTAGTTTCTAATTTTAATACACGTGAGCTAATTCAATGGTATCTAATTTGAATGAGTTGGGGAAAAAAAAAAAAAAGAATGTATCAGGGCCATAGGTCTTATCTAACCCAAGAAGCTAACATAGAATAAAGCAATGTGATGTTCATGCAAAGAAGTTCTGCACTATCTTCTTCCATGCATGCTCATTTTGCATTAACTATCAACATGAATTTAGCTAAATGGTAGGAAGTTGTAAAGTAGTCCGGAGAGGTGCTAAAAATATGAGAAGGAATGAATAACAAGTACCACTTCGAAAGAACCAAAAGTAATCTGGAAAACACAAAGAAAGAGAAATCAAGCGATACCCATGAATTGGAACTAGCCCAAAGAGCAGTGAGGCTAAGACGACAACGGGTGGTAGTAGAGAGTCAGTTATGTGAAACTGAACCGGTGTGCCCACTGCCAGTCCTCGAGAGCCATGGCTTGGTGCATGAAACTCCCTTTGTGTTGCTGAAGGGACAGTTGAAGCCTTGCTCCCTTCCCTGGGGCATGTGACTGTGTTCTTGATAGTGAAGCAGATACTCACTTGGGCGACTTAAAGCAGGGATCAGAAGACGCGGGGATCACTTTGAGTTAATGTATTGACATCTGAAGACATAATAACAGCACATAAGAGATTAACTGTGAGGAGCGCTCTGGATTTGAAGCAGAAAGTCAGAATCGTGTTAGTAATTAAAATATTAGAAAGTTGATTTGGGTACTGGGTGTAGCCTGGTGCTGCAGGGGATGTGCTAGAAAATATGTTGGAAAAGGTTGTATGCCTGGAACAGCTCATATGGGCCATATGATCTCACAGCTCTGGTCACTGGTTTTTATATCATACCTGTAACATCACAGCTATAGCAGTGCGCAAAGCAGGCACAGCTTGTTTGCAGTGCAAACCATCTAAAGAGCCGTTCTGCCTATGAAACACACCATTTTTAGTGGCAGAGCTACAAATGTCATTTACTCCCTTCTGCTTTATTAATGGTGGGAACAGAACCACAGAGCCTTTTCCTGTGCCGCAGCATGTTCACCGCCACAGCAGCAGCAGCCAGCTCCCCACTCCCCTTTGGCTCTAGGTCTACTGAGCACTTCAGGTTTGTGTGTAATTCAGAAAGTGGTGCATGAAAGAAAGGGGCCTGTTTATCTCTTTCTATGTCTTCCTTTGTCCTTTTAATGAAGAGTAGCATTCAAGGTTTGATTCAGGCTTAGGGCCATGTGGAAGTCAGAAAGCATGCAGGTTAGAGAGCCACAGGGCTCATTCAAGACTCTCTGTATCAAACATTGACAGTTCCCACTCCTTCACAGTGTAGGGTTTGTACCAAAGGGTTGAATCTCTGCAGTACAGCAACAAATGTGAAAGAAAAATGGGGTCACAAATATAGGCCAATTACTCATGCATCACGGAACAGGAAATCTTGCAGAAGAGTGTTTTTCTTTTTCGTTTGCTCAGCTCCCAATGTGGTTTGCTCTTGTGGTCTTTAAAATTTTTTTAAAAAAGGATACGTCCTGACTCATGCTGTTGTTTAACAATGTCTTTACTGATCACAAAGGATCTGTTGGTCATAGGAAGCAAACCAAAGACTGTCCAGTTATGCAATAAGTAGAATCTAGACATTTTCTTGTTACTACTGCCCTCCCGCTCAGGCTAACTTGCTTTTTTAACTACACAATAGAGCCAAATTCTGCTAAGAAACCACTTCATTACTATTTGATCCTCCCTGTGTTGCCTTGAGGGGTTGAGAAGGTGAAATTTTAAAAAAACTTTCACCAGGGACGAACTTAAAAGAGATCACACAGATCAAGCAAACTTAATTAATTGGAACTTATTTTCTACTTCCTTGGCTCCAACAGTACAAGAGTCTAGACAATAAGCTGTAATAAACTGACCATGCAGCTAAAGACAAAAGAATTCTTTCTTGAGTAACAGCTGCCGCTCTCATCCCTTGGCTTTTGTTCTTAACTTGAGGGTTTGATCTAAAACCATAGTAGTCTGTTGTTTGCTGCCAGCTTAGGGCACAGTTATTTGAAATGATAATTAGTAAGCCATGCTCATTATTTTAACAAATGTGATATTTCATAGAATTTAATGCTCCAGCTCAATGGGGCAGTAAAGAAAAAACTCACACTGTGGAAAATCTGCCAGGGCTTTGGGGAAACCAGAATTTTGTGACTCGAGGTAAGGCAGGTATTGTCCATCAGCAGAAGGAACCAGTGGCACTGTCCCCACAGTGTGTTCTGTCTGGGAAGGAGCACTGGCTGCGCTGTTCACAAGATTGTACCAAGAGAAAAGAATTTAATATTGTGTTGTTAAATCTACCTAAGTGAATCAGTGCAGGGATACTGACATATATTATGGCCTTGTATTAGTCTCTGCCTATAGAAAACTGCACGTTTAGATAAAATTACACAAGCACAAATTTATATTTAGTCTCAGGCACAGAAAGGAGAGGTGAAAGACGATGGAGGATCATCTGCTGGGTATTTGCAGAATGAGCGGTCAGTGGTGAGATAGTGTGGGACTGGTCCTGAAGTCCTGATAGAGCATGGTAAAGCACATTTTGGTTGTGTGGTGCAGAGGCTGAGGTATTCTTCCTCCATGTTAGTTTGATGGGTTGTGGGAAGGTAAAAACCACTGCTCTCAGCAATGCTTTCTGCATTCATATGTCCTGAGGCCTGGCAAACTGGGAAGTCAGCCATGCTAAGCACAGCATAGGTAGTCCCTTGACTGATTGTTTCAAACTTCTTCTTTTTGTATATGGCTTGTTTCCTTTTTCATTTCCTTTCTATCTTTCCTTGCCTGCTTTGTTGTCTTTATTCCCTTGTGTCTCCTATTGGATCCTTCTCCCTCTGTTGCTGTCCCTGCATTGTCCATGCTCATCCCACGTCCTCCTCAGCTCCCTGTTGCACTTGGGTTTCTGCACAGCAACACCGCAAACTAGACTAACACAACTGTGTTCCCACTGCTCTCAGCACCAGGACAAATTATTTTTGTCCCAACATGGTCCAAGGTAGAGCCATCTGATCATTATGGCACTGACCTGCCTCTCCCAAAGTACGTTCACTGATCTGTTCCAGGTTTCTTGTGTGTTTCTGGCTAAGATGCTTAACGTTTCTGCATGCCAAGTCATCAAATGTAAAATGCAGCTGGATGGACCTGCTGCAACCTGGCAGTTCTTCAGACAGTATAGCTCCTGAAGTTTTTATGTTACATGCTGGGGCACCACTAGTATCCATATGGATTTCCACTCATGCTGATCCAGTCACTCTTTCTATCTGACCAGGGACAACTGCTGGTCATTACAATTCAATGGCTGTTGAAAGATGAGGTGGTTTGCAGCTGGCCCACTGTTTCAATCTGGCATAGAGACAGCAGGCTTTAAATGGGAGTAAAGACAGTTCAATGTATTTCTGTATGAGGGTGAGAGGCCTGGCCAATGTGTAATATCTACTAGTCTTCTTAGGGTCCTGGAAGAAAACTCTTGAATTACCTTCAACTCAAGCAGAAGGTTTGACTTCCCTCTGTGAATACTATGTATTCCCTGAAGAATTCAGTGGTGGAGGTCAGCACTTTTGGTAGTATATTAAAGCTGTTGTGGGGCAGGAGGAGGTGTAGGAACCAGGCAGACTGAGAGGTTAAACTTTCAAGAGGGGTCGCTAGGCTGATATGGGCACCCCAGAGATGTGCTTAGAAGTCCTAGTGTAGGGGTAGTGTTCCAGACTCAAGTCTGAAGCATTTGTGTGGGATAGGTGTAGAGATACACCTTGAGAGAGCAGGCTAGCAGCTATCCTAGGAAGAAGCTGCTACCTACAAGAGCTTTGAAGCAACAAGATGAGTTGGGTGTAACAGACTGAAAATCGCTCTGGGGCTTGTGCAGAAACGGGTTTAACGTTTGAAATTACCACTTCAGATATAACTAGACAGTGTTGGAGGCAGGGAGAAATCTCTGCATCCAAGACTTTTAAAAGAAGCAAGTTTGATTCTAGTCTTTTCCAATAATTAGAATAATGAGATTTCAACTTCATCAAAAATCATGTGAAAGCCCTCTCCAAAACAATGCACCTTTAGTACACAGCTTATAGGAAATCAAACTTTCTTAATTTATTTCTTCTTTATTCAAATAGCAGCTTTTTATTTAACACATAATCAGAGAGGAGTTTTTTAAGAATAAAAACTTATGTTGCCTTCAGTGAAGGGGCGTCTTCCACAGGAGAAGATCAAAATAATTTTTAACCACCAATCTCCTGTTGCTTTGAAAAATCTTTCAGTCTAATGTTCTATCTTGCCTTTTGCAGTCTTTGTTGCACTCAGCCGTGGCAGAAAATGAAAATTACTGTAAACAAAACTTCCTTCAAAGTCATAAGAAAAGCTTTAGAGGGAAATGAGAAAAATATTGGTTTTTCCCACACAACTTTTTTTCACAGGCTGGAATGGCCTCACACTTACCCTCTGTTTCACTTAACCAGGTGGGATCTATATTACATGCTTGAGGGCTTCTCTCCAGCTGTTGACATGGCCCCCTCTCACCCTTTGCAGGCACATTGTCACATATGAAGGAGGGGTAGATTCTGAAGTTCACCCTTTCCCTTATTTACCACCATCTTGTACTGTGAAGTGTTTAACTGAGTATTGAAACCTCACGGCTTGTTCAGATGACGAGGAACCTGCAAGGAGATAAATTACTATCACATTACCATACTGTAACAAGAAAATTTTTTGAGTCATTAATTCTGCCATTGCTTTCATTTATGTAGAACCAAGCCAGCTTCTGAATCCTGAGGTGTAGCTCACGGTTATCAGGTAAGAGAGACTCAGTAACATAGGACATGAATCTAGTAATTATGGTGTAGCTGCTTTCATAGTTACTTTTCAGTAATACCGTTAGGTGAGGCATGAACATGCAAGCTCTTTTGTTGTACTTGTTTGGATTGAATTTTTGAAGCAGCCCCACAATACCACTTTCAGGACTTCCAGGAACCTTCTTGCTGAGTTCAGGTAGTTAGAATCCATCCTTTTCTCCCATATAGCTGAGGCGTGGTATTCATCACATAAAATTACTAGAAAAATGTCAGCAAAATACCTATATTGGTGGAAGATGTTTGCCTATTTTTTACCACTGAAGTATGCATTGACTAGGTTATAGGTCAGCCTATGCTAGAGGTCATGTGGATCAGGTGGGTCTGACAAGCCTGTCATTGTCTGAAGAGGAACAAACCCCTCTGGTCCTTCTGCTGCATCTGCTATGTGAAGTGGCATGACATTCTTCTCTTTTTCAGTCATGTAGGTTGAGACCCCGAAGTTCCCTTCCTGCTTTTGCTGAGAGTGGTGATGACAGGGAAGCAACTTTTCCCTCCATTCTCACAAAAGACAGTAGGCAAAGCTTGCATCACACAACACTTGTATATGTTAAAATGGAAAGAGGAAAATAAAACCCTGGACACAACTTGGCTAACAGTAGGTTCCTGTGTGAACTTGGACATGAGGAATATACCCTGCTGTGGAGCTGGGTGATGAAGATATCCTCAGAGGCCTGGCTTGGCAGTGGATGCAGGATATGAGGTCAATGTAACAGAAACCTCTTTCTCTTGGATAGGTGAAAGGGGGCTCCTGAAAAGTGGGCTACTCTATGTGCCAGCCACAGCAGGGTGGGCTAGATGTGACCATCACACACAACACCTTGTGTCCTGCCAGGAAGACAGCATTAACTCTCCAGAACCAAGCTAGGGTGAGGCTTAGGGAATCCTTTCCAGACTGTATGCATCTTGTGGATTAGTGTGGACAAACCTCACCTGTGTGGGTGAGACCTTCCCTTTTGGTTGCAGGTGGGAAGGACAATTCCCACCAAGAAGAACCCTTTTCCACATGCAGAAGGAGGGTAGGCAGGGCAGACTCAACTTTACTTAATATCAGTGTCTGGGCTCTTTCTGCTGCCTTTTGCCTGACCCCTGAAGGAGTCAGTTCTGTTTGCTAAACATGGGGGAAATCCCTCATCTGGAAAAAAAAAAAAAACAAAAACAAGTCAACAAAGGAAAAAGAATAACAATTTTCTTTTCTTTTGGCAAGTTAAGCCAGCCACCTGGAGAGAAAAGCAGGTGCCAGAGTCCAGAAGAAGGTAAGGGACCACTGCCTGCATTGGCTCAACTGTCTCTTGAAACCTGACTGAAAAACACTTGGGACTATTCACTCATTTAGAAGTAGGCTGAGGTCTTAACACCTTACTAGACTGAGGCCTTCCCTGATTCAGAAGGGACTGGAGAGGAGGTGCTGCAATATTCCATGAAATGCAGTGGTTAGTAGTGAGCTTGTTGACCCTGTGCCTTCACACTGACACTGAGAAGTTAAGACACAGATTATACAAACTTCATGTAACCAAAATTGCTTTAAGAAATCAATTACAGTTTTGGATTTTGGTTTTATATATTTGATATTAAAAGGTAGTCTGCTAGTTGGTTCTTGTGATGTGTGCCTGGAGAGTTAGGGCACTTAGTCCTCGTACTTGGAACAGAACAGGGAGCAGACGTGCTTAAGATGAACAGATAAAAGATGCAGAGGAGCAGCATCTCTGACTTTGATGACTGTTAGCAGCTAGAAGTAAATGACTGGCTGGGCCAGGTCTCATTCCAACTAGCAATAATCAGAGGTATTTGGGGAGAAATGGAGCTTTGAAATAGGAAAAGGAATTTTGTGCCTGTGAAGTAGTGAAAGAATAAGATATTCCCAGCTGAGGTGTGATCCTGGCTCCAAACACAGTGAGATGAGTTGAACATGGACAGAAAGAATGCTTTGAGGGAAAGAAAAAGAAAAGTAGCTGTCAGATGGTCCTCTCTGAAGGGAGTGACTATTCTGGGACATGTTAAGATCAGTTCCTCCCAGTCCCTTCTTGTAGGAAGAAGTAGATAGACACAAGTCTGCTTTGTGTGAATACATAGAGGACAGCCATGGGGAGCAGTTGCAGATCCTGGTGAGGGTATCCCTGGTAGCACCGTGATGATTTCTGGGATAGGTGATAAAGCTTCAGAGTAGTGAGAATCTACTGAGGATGAGTGATGGACCAGTGCAAATTTAGATGTCTGCTAACACAGTGGAAGGAAATTCAACAAGTCTCAACAGCAGAGGCAAACAAAACATCCTGGGGAGAAGGGCACATGGGCAGCTATCAGTTGCCAGCTTTCTCAGCTGTGTCCCCACAGACATGCCTGCCTTTTCCCATCAAAACCAGTCTAACTTGGAGCAAGATAAATGGGACCTTTTGGGGCTTTGCTGCCTCTTGCATTTGAACTATCTGGTACAGCTTTGCACTTGATAAGGAAGATATACTGAGAGAGCTGCTAAAAAGCCCTGGACTTGCTGCAGATGGAGAAGTTTCCTTGCCAAGGTCAAGACCCAAAATCAAGTTTCCAGTTTTATAGCTCTAAATTTAGATCAATGCCTGAATGCCTACATTACTGAAACTGGCCCTTTCTGCTACCAGTGCCACCTGGCAAGACAGTTGCACCTGGATATCTGGGTTAGTCATCTACTACTCTTCACTGCATAGCCTGTTGCCTCATGGTATCATTTCAGGAGATTTAGCTGTGCTGCATGGTTCTCCAACATACCTGCCCCCCGGCATTAACAGATAACTGTCTTAGTGTGGGCTAGATTACATTTATGGAAACAAACAGCACAGAATTTATCAGCTATAGCTGCCAACTTGCCACTCCTGTGAGGAAATGAAAGGTAACGTGCCTTCTGTTACTTGTTTGGTTTCTTTCTTTTATTTTCTTTTTCTTTTTTTTTACCACCTCTATAATCACAGTGGAAAAATCAATTTTATCAAAGCAGTAACCACTAGTAAGCAACTACATGCATGAAGACCTAGAGATCAAATGATAACAGCAGTTGCCCACTCTTAGAGGGGAAGTAAAAGGTGAACTATCTGCTGCAACCTGAATTCAGAGGGCTGTGTTAGCTGTTCACAGTAGAGGATCCTGTGCCAGGAACTACTTTCCTTGTGTTCTGCTTGGCACAGCACCCCAGTGTGCATTTACTTTCCCTCCTAATCCAAATGGAAATCCACAGGTGTGCTCAAGTCTCTAATGGGACCAAGGTACCTACCTTCTGTTGACTCCTGTAAGAGTCATTTAAAGCTTATTAAAAGCAGAGTGATTTAAACACATGCTTGGTTATCTCACTGATCCACATCTGACTATAGAGAAGATGTATGATTAGAACACAAAATCCTTCCTACATCAGTCTGCACAAGTGGCATTTCAGTGGTGCCTATTCAGGAACAGTAATTCCCACTATGCAGAAGACCTCAAAGGAGATTTTCCTCCTTGCAGAACAATCTCCGGTGAGTTTTTCTCTGGGTTGCCTCAGACCATTGGTGTGGTTAGTGGTTTCAGCCTGCACTATGGTGTAGAAGTAAAATAAGGAAGTCATTGTTTCATTGAAGTGGTCAGCCAACCTCTCCAATTTGTCTTTACGTTTGTGAAAATCAGAGACCATGAGCTGAAAAGGACACTCTGCTTCTTGGTCCACACACACCAAAAGAAATCATCTTTGAATTGTATCCAGCCAACCCCAGATCTGCTTTAAACTCTACCTTTTAGCTCCTGCTTAGGCCATGCATGAAGGCTTCTGGTGTGGAAAGAGAGGTGACTGGGGCATTCCATCATGTCAGCCTTTTGTATAAACAGTCATATAAAGAAAGTACAACTCTAAAAAGAAATCAGGTCAATGAATTCAACATACTCAAGGTTGAAATGTCAGTGCTTGGGAGTATAGACTGATGACAGGGGTTGAGAAACTACTCTGGTAGTTATTTCAATGAGACGTGAAAACATGAAACAGAGAGTGAGCAACAGAGCAAGCAAGAAAAAGAACCTGTTACCACAATGGGTATGGTCTGACTACAACATCAAAACCAGAGAAATTATGTCAGTGACTGCATGTTTAACTCTGTCTGTTTCTGCTTTGTACTCACAGCATTTTTAATGCGGAAACTCACTTGTCTTCTACAGCCTAATGTAAATATGTGATACAAAGGCTGGCAATTCAGCAGAACTCATGCAGTGGAAATTTACTTCAAAAGGCAGTATTTATTTGGAAATATTTTGCCGTACTTTTTCTTCTTTGTAGTGAGACATTTCATAAAAAGTATTAGATCCACTTTAGCAACAATCTGGTTTTAAGCCTTTCAGAGTAACCGCTATGTTAAACTTGGTCTCAAGCAAGGTCCAGGAGTTCTGAGGGAATTGGCTAATATAGCCACTAAACCCTGTCCATGATATTTGAAAAGTCAGTCAAAGTCCCTGATGACTGGAAAAAGCGTAACATGCTGCCTGTTTTTTAAAAAGGTAGAAAGGCAGATCCTGGGAGCTGCCAACCTGTCAGCTTCACTTCTGTGCCTGAGAAGATCACAGAACAGCTCCTCCTGAGAGCTATGCTAAAGCACACAGAGGCCAAAAAGGTGATTCAAGACAACTGACATGAATTCACCAAGAGCAAGTCCTGCCTATCCAACCTAGTGGCCTAGGAGGAAATGACTATGTCAGTGAACAAGGGAAGACCCAAGGATGCCGTTCATCTAGAATTCTCTAAGGCCTTTGGCATGGTCCCACACAACATACTTCTCTCTAAATTGGTGAGATATGGATTTAATGGGTGACCTGTTTGGTGGGTGAGAAATTGGTTGTATGGTCACATCCAGAGTACCACCCTCCAGGGGTCCATGTTGGGACCAGTACTGTTTAATATTGTCATCAATTACACAGAGAGTGGGATCAAATGGACCCTCAGTAACACTGGAGATGACACAAACCTGAGTGGTGCAATTGACATGTCTGAGGGACAGGATGTCATCTAGAGGGACCTGGAGAAGCTTGAGAAGTGGTCCTCTGTTGACCTCATGAGGCTCAACAAGGCCAAGTGCAAGGTGCTGCACTTGGGTCAGGGCAACCCTGAGTATCAATATAGACTAGGAGATGAAGAGATTAAGAGGAGCCCTACAGAAAAGGACCTGGGGGTCCCAGTGGATGAGAAGCTGGACACGAGCTGGAAATATGTGTTTGCAGCCCAGGAGGCCAGCTGTATCCTGGCCTGCATCAAAATAAGCATTGCCAGAAGGTCAAGGAATGTCATTCTGCCCTGCTACTCTGCTCTGATGAGACCACTGCATCCAGCTCTGGAGCCCTCAGCACAGGAGAGCTGGACATGTTGCAGTGGGTCCAGAGGAGGGCCACCAAAATGATAAAAAGCCTGGAACATCTCCCCCATGAAGAGAGAGTAACAGAGTTGGGGTTGCTCAGCTTGGAGAAGAGAAGACTCTGAGGAGAATTTATTGTGGCCTCTCAGTACTTGAAGGGGGCTTATAAGAATCATAGGGAAAAACATTTTAGCAGGGCCTGTAGCAATAGAAGAAGGCGTAATGGTTTTAAACTGATAGAGGGGAAGTTTAAACTACATATTAGGAGAATTTTTTTTTTTTCACTGAGTGTGGTGAAACACTGGAACAGGTTTCCCAGAGAGGTGGTAGACACCCCAACCCTGGAAACATTCAAAGTCAGATTGGATGGGGCTCTGAGCAACCCGATCCAGTTGAAGAGGTCCCTGATTACTGCAGGGTGGTTGGATTAGATGACCTTTATTCTCCCTTTCAATCCAAACCATTCTATGATTCTATGATTCTGCGATTCTATGATTCTATGACAATGGCATATTATTGTCCAAGTGTTGCATATTATTGTGTAACGTGGGTTTGGTTGCATGGATTCATTGACCCAGATGCCTTCAAAAAATGTTGCAATAGGTACTTCTGAAATGCAATCTCCATTGGGCAGCCCCTTTCCCCTTCGTGACTTCAGAAAGGACATTTACAATGAAAGCAAGCTTTTCCCGCTAAGGAAGAAAAAGCACCTGTGTGGTGCACAGCTGTATGCAAAGAATTGTGCAGGTGGTGGAGGGACTGGGACTCATGTTATAATCTCTTGGGATTTGAGGAACACACTCCACTTTGGAGCTGGGTGATGATGTTATTTATGGTCACTGTAATAGTTTCTTGTGGGCAGAGAAGGTAGATAAGTGAGATCACAGGCACCTGGCATCTTTATTCATTTACCCTTTGGCAATACAAAGATTTGTATATATTTGTTCAGATAACTATCTGAAGGACAACAGTAGAAAACAGACCAATACAGCATAATTCAGGTAAAAGTTCTTAAATCTAAAAAGTAAAACTGGTAGGAAATTGTCTGCTCAAGCTGTTTCTTAATGGAAAAAAGTATGATTTCAACAAACCAGATTTGTCCTTCAGCATGCGCTTAGCTATCCTAGAAACATTTTGATGAAAAACTGAAATGTGTTAATTGGAAAAGCCTGCTGTTTTAGCTCATGGGTTTTATTGCTCCTCATGAAATCTAATCCTTTTCCTATCTAAGTATCTGTGTGACCTTAGACAATAAAATTACATTACTCATTTCCTACTTTCTCCATGCGAAGCCAGGAAACATAGTCTGATTGGAAAAGTCAAAGAATAAAAGAGAATAAAAACATGAACGACGATTTAATAACTCACTTGAGTGTCTTAATGCTGTTTCTAAACTCGTATTTTTGCTACACAGACAATTTTTTTTGTTTAAAACATTAATTTTCATCAACATTTTCTTCAATAAAATATTTTTAACCAGCTTTTTGGAAACCAATGATTATCATTGGGAGTATACACTTACTGCTCCTTATGCTTCTTTCTGGAAGCCAGGCCAGATAGGAACTAGGCTGATTCTAAGAAGTGATGCTGCAGTGAAGCAGCGAAGTGCTCTGAGTATGACTGTGCTCCTCCTTCAGAAATTCCATGTTCAGTCTGAGAAGAAATCACCTTTGAATATTTAGCACTTTTACATGATCAGCAAACTATTTCCCATCAATATTTTTTTGTCTCCCTCCATTTTCAAATTAAATAGCAAATGCATTGGTGGAAGAAAATTGTTAGATTATGAGGTTTTTAACAAATGCAATCATATATCTTACGTGGATGCTACAGCTAAACACTGATTATGCAACCCTTCTTGCCAAGTGCTCTATTTACAAGCTTCACTGATTTAATCTCCTCAACCCTCTGTTTTTCCTATTGCAAAAAGCCTGTAAAAAAGCCTTTAGAAGGGCTCTGTCTTCTCTAACTGGTTTGTCAAAGGTGATCAAAATATCAAAATACTGATGGATGCCAGTCAATGTGGGACAGATGTCAGTGCTGGGTTAATGTTATTTCAGTCCCTGACAGCTCATAATGTGTGAGAAGGTCTGTCTCAGGTGCAAGTGTGTAGACTGAATCAGGTGGGAGTGAGACTGAAAATGTGAATAAAAAAGATCAAAATGCAAACAAGTGAGTGGTGCTACAGAATGTGCTGGAGAAAAATTATGAACATAAAAAGACATCAAAATAAGAGAAATACAGAAAAGCTGAGCAAAGAAAGAGGAAGAAAAAGGGAGAACAAAAAACTAAATACAGAAATACCAAAACCAGAAAAAGCATGTTTGACAGGGGATGAAAAACCAGATGCAAACAAAAGAAAGCTTGAAAGAATTGAGTTCATGAAAGGGTGGGTCCTGCATGATCAATCTGATCTCCTTCTATGACAGGGTGATCTGCCTAATGGATGAGAGAAAGGCTGTGAGTGTTATTTACCTCAACTTTAGTTGAGCTTTCGACACTGTCTCCCACAGCATTCTCCTAGAGAAGCTGACAGCCCATGCCTTCCCTTGATAAAAAACTCTCTGGATGTCTAATCTCAGAGAACTGTGGTGAACAGAGCTAAATTCAGTTGGTGGCCAGTCACAAGTAGTGTTCCTCAGGGCTCAGTGTTGAGGCCAGTCTTGTGTAATATTTTTATTAATGACCTGAACAAGGGGATCAAGTGTTCCCTCTGTAAGTTTGCAGATAACACCAAATAGGGCAGGAGTGTCAATCTGCTTGGGGGCAGGAAGGTTCTGCAGAGGATCTGGACAGGTTGGATTGATGGGCTCAGGTAAATGGTATAAGGTTAACAAGGCCAAATGCTAAAGACTATACTTTGGTCACAATAATTCCATGCAATGCTACTGGCATGGGGAGAAGTGGCTGGAAATCAGAAAGGACCTGGGTGTGCTGTTTGATGTTGGTAATTGTTTCTTTAAGTGCCCTGGCAGGGTGGAGCTGGTAAAGTCAAAAAGACTGGTAATGACTCTGTTAAGTTATGTTATAGAAGATGGGGGGCAGGAGTTTGAGAGCTAGCAACAAAGTTATGTAAATTGGGTGGTTGCCAAGGAAGGCTGGTTGCTAGGGCAGAAGTGACCAATCAATGTTTACCTCATGTTTTATCCTGCTTGGTCTATATAAAGAGTGAGTTAACCCATAATAAAAAACTTCTTCATCTGAAATCATATTGATTTGTTCATGAGGTTCACTTGCCCCTGCAGCGTTAGTTTGACAACTGGGTGAATATGAGCCAGCAATGTGCTCAGGTGGCTCAGAAGGTCAATGTCATGCTGGCTTGTATCAGAAACAGTGTGGCTAGCAAGACCTGGGAACTGATTATGTCCCTTTACTCTGCATTTGGTGAGGCCACACCTCAAATACTGTGTTCAGTTTTGGGCCCATCAATACAAGAAAGACATTGAGATGCTGGAACATGTCCAGAGGAGGACAGTTAAGGTAAAGGGCCTGCAGACTAAGGTTTGGGAATGATTAGTCTGGCTTGGGATTGGTTAGTCTGGACAACAAGAGACTAAGAGGAAACCTTGTCAGTTTCCACAATGACCTGAAAGGAGGTTGTATTCAGGTGGATTTTGTTCTCTTCTCCCAAGTGACAAGTGATAGGACAAGAGGAAATGGCCTCAAGTTGCACCAGGGGAGTTTTAGAACAAGTATTAGCAAAAGATACTCTACTGAAAGAGTGGTCTAGTGGTTGAGTCACTGTCCATCAAGGTGTTAAAAAAAATTGTAGATGTGGCACTTTGGGACATAGTTTAGTAGGCATGGTGATGTTAGGCTAACACTTGGACTTGATGATCTTACATGTCTTTTCCAATCTTAATGATTCTATGAATTAATGAGAAAAATATATGGACAATATAGGATGGTAATGTTAGGAAAAGAAATCAAACAAGTAATATTAATAACTTGAATGTAAATACTTCACGTTTTGTAATCTGAAAGAAAGGTGGAGACATTAGAATCTCAACAGATGACTAGATTTTTGAATCAGATTAAACTGATCTAAATTTAACTGAATTAATATTAAGGTAGGATTGAAGTGTGGGATGTCTGTCTTTTAAAACAAAAAAAAAAAAAAATAAAATTCAATGTCATGAGTAATTTCAGAAGGAACATGTGAATTCTGGAATAACTCAGATGGTGTGTTCATTTTCCTCATCTTTCAGTATTTTCTTCCCTTTATTAGTGGTGATGGAAAACTAACATGTGGTGAGATTTGAGAAACCACAATAACCGTATTAGTTAAACGAGAGTAGATTTCCTTTCGTAGCTCTAACATATGACAAATAGATTAAAATCTGCATGTTATGCAAATGAAGGCCCCACATGTCTTAAAAAGAAAAAACCTCTTTCCACTTGCCACAGTGTGAAGGTGAAGCGCAAGTATCTGCAAGGAATGCAGCCTGGGCTTTGAAACTCAGTCAAAATAAAACATCTTGAAAAGGTAAGTTGGACAAGTTACCTTGTATTAACTTTGATATTCACCTACATGGTTAATTCTTCAACTTCTGAAAAACTGTTATTCATGCTTAGTATTGACTATATTGCAGACAGCAGGCAGAAGATGCATTTAAATTAGAAAATACCTGAATATTGAACATAATGAGCACTAGTCTTTCTAATGCATAACCTCAATTTCTGATTTATCTTTTAATGACTCTCATTCCTTGAAATAGTGTTAATAATGTTCAACTACATCACAGGCTAATCTGTTAGCATTCTACAAGTAGGTTGTTATCTGAAGTCACATCTATTTTTGTCATTCAGAGGGAATTTCTACTTCTGTTACTTCTTATTTGCTGCTTACATGACTGCCATGGTCTGCATTTGTGTAATGAAATTGAAATGTCTCAAAAAAATCACAAGATTGAGGCACCTTGTCAATCCTCTTTATTGTAGAAAACCAAAATGCTGTGCAGTTGTCTAGCACTTTTCACCACATAGTTCCTCATGCACCCTCCCCACTGCTTCTGACAGTTAAGATAGACTGCTGAGTATATTTTAAGCTAAAAATACAAAACTGTCCCACAGAACAAATGTCCATTCAGTACTATGTCCTACTCCTGAAAATGGGCAGTTGGAGACTCCCGGGGAGAAGAACACCTGCTTCGTGACTTGCCTTTTGATATCCTTGCAGCATTTAGCAAACCGTCTTTTGACCATTGCTGTGCCCTGGTCCTCTATTCTCTGCTGCTAGTTTGATTTATCAAGAGAAATTTTAAATGGAGGTAATCTTAGTTGTCTGCTACAGTTGTTTCTCTTGGCCTCCTATTTTTACCTCTTATTCTGTGCATGGAAACTCATACATTTTCTTCCCTCTGTGTACCTGGACTCTACCAAACTATATTTCAAATGCTTGACTACTTTATGGATTTAATCATAATCTTCCCTAGATCTGTGATGACAGTGAGTGGTTTAGTCCAATCAGCAATAAGAGGCCACATTAACTAAAGTCCATTGAAGTTATTTGAGTCACAACCCAGATAGATTTCATACTTTTTTTTGCTTTGTAAAACAGTGAAGTTTACTTTTCAGCAGTAAAAATCAAAACACGCATGCATTGTGTCCACATACAAACACACACATATAGGAAAAAAATGAAATTTGCATTTCAGCATTTTTAAATATCTCTGTGTTGTTCTAAGCAAATATGGTGGGATTTTTTCATAGATGAAGTCAAGGTCTTGGGTTCTATGAAGATCAGCCAAAGAGGAAATGAAATACGCTTTCTTAAATGATTACGAACCATTATGACACAATACTTTAACTCTATCAAGGCATGTTTTGATATTACGCTACATTTTTGTTTCATTCGCTGGATACGGTTAGTAGAAAGCAAGGCCATATTTAAGTTGCTAGGGAGCCACTACTGTTGTGGTATGGTTGTTTTTGTAAAAATAGATGAGTGTGATATCTGTCATCCTGCATTTCTTTAGGTCTAGCATTCTATCAATTTAATAATACCTTACAAGCCTGTCTGTGTCAATGCCATTAGGTGTCCCTAATGAGATTACAAGGTGCAACTGAATGTTCACATGATCAATTTCTAAAATAAATCAGAAACCTGAAGAGGTTTTAAATCAGTTTTTAGTTTTCCTGCTAATGTAAACATCTAAGTTGTCATCAGAAACTATGGTCAGGAAAAGAAATGTTTACAGCTTTCAAAATTCAGGAATCATGAAATGAAATGTCTTTTCATGTCTAGTTCCAACTAACTTTAACAACAGACCTGAACAGCAGGCACACAAACAGTAAATGTTTGTGCTAAACAGGCAAATAAAATGACATTTTCCTTCTTTACCTGAGTATTTGCCTATTTTATGTTAGCAGTTCAAGCAAGATAGTGTGCACCTTTGCATATAGCAGATTATTATTTTTTCTTCAAAAACTAGCTGTTATTTAATTCTGTAATTAACACTTGTCTCAGTTTTGCAGTTCTGCTGAAAATGATCTTGTTGATTTAAATGATTAAGCTACTCATCTCCATGACATTAAGTGCATCCTTTACAAATAAGAGGCTGTCATTCAAGAAGTGTTCTGAGCAGAGTGACAAGTAACACTGTACTTTTTATTATTATAATACAAGCTTGATTATTTTAAAATAGTATCAGTAGTTGAATTAAAAAATTACTTGCCCCCAGCTTGTGTGTTTCCAGCACAGATAAGGTTGAATACTTTCTTTTATGTAAAAAAGCAGGTTATTGTTATTGCTTGTCAGGAGGAAGTGGTGATTATTTCAACTCAACTCTGCACATTTAACTAATGCTGTTATTTCTTGTTTTTCAAATTAAAGTGTGCTCCTCTTGAGGTTGATGGTAAATGTGCTTGAGGCAGCCACAAAACAAAGTAACTGACTTGCACATCCTCTTTCACCTGGTCTTCAGACAGTTTTAAAATCTGGTAAGTACTAAAATCAAATGGGTAATCTATAATGTATGCATGTGTGATGAATTTATTAAACTGAACACCTAAGTAGGAGTCTACTTACAATGGTGGGCAGTGCTTAAAGAACTTATTAATTCCCTCCAAGTATGGAGAATTTTTTTCCATATAGAAGTATGTCTTCTTCCTGAGGTCTTTCTTTACTCATTGTCTTCTGCTTGTAGAATTCAAATAATGCATTCATGTTCAAGATTGTAGTTCAGTTTTACTTTTGAGTACTCATATATTACTTTCATAGTGAGAAGAAATATGATAATGTGAATAAAGTAGAAAAGTAGTGAGCTAAAATATGCAGGGCTTACATATTTAAAATATTATTGTTATTATTATTAATTGTATCTTTAATAAGTATGTTTGTGTGCACATAGATATGTGCCTATATGCAGTATATGAACAATGTTAGAATACCCCCCCGTTTGTATATATGGGAATTTTTTTAATAATTACCTAATACATTAATGCTAAATAAATCCATAAATATGCAGACAAAAAATTATAAAAGAGCCTGTTGAAAGACTGTTAGAAATATTTAAATTGAAATGAGAATTGTGTTTGTAGGAGTTTGGATTTAACTTCTATTGCAGCCAGTGTATCTTCTTAATAACTTCAGTGAATGCTCTTTCAAATTCCAAAAATTAAGTCAGCTCAAGAGATTTAAATCAGGTCCTAACTCTGAGCTCTGCAATTCTGCTTTCTGTTTAAGTCCTTCTCTACTACTCTTATACCAGCCATCCTCAAGAAGATTTTGCTGGACAATGAAGTCCTTTTCTGAATAAGTGTGTTACTGGTGGTGCCTTCGTGAATTCCCTTAGCACTAAGGAGAATATGCAGCTCTCCTGTGATGAGTAGTACATGATTTCTTCTGAGCTCATCTGAAAACTAGAAAGCCCTTCTTCAGTGCTATTCTGAACAGATCTCCTTTCTTGGTCCTCCTTGGAGGCTTTAGGAAATGCTCATGCTTCCTTACTTCTAAATGCTTCGACCTTGTCTTTTTCCTTCTACACATTATACTGGGAATAGCCTTGGTTAAGTGGCATGAAAAGTGACTGTTTTATTGAGAATATATGCTGTCAGGCTCTCTTTGTAAATTACAACCACATATGTCTTAGAAAGATATGAATGACAAGTACCTAGAGAGGAATTTTTCTTTCAATAATAAAATAACAGTTTCTAAAATAATAACCAATCAAGTACTCTGTTAGTACTGTCTAACTAAAAAGCTAATGTAGTTGCAGCCAAGTCCAAAGGGTAACAGAAACACCAAGTAAGGGCATGAGTGTCTGGTAGGATGGGGTCAGAGGAGGATAAAGGAGCATTTGGAGACTTGAGTTACTCAAAGATGGCTCAGGGACCACAGCCACAGGTGAACTGTACAGCTTACCTGCTTGCCTTACACATCTCTACACTTCTGAGAGGCACTTTAAGTTGTTTAAAGCTTCCTTTAGAAAGGTGTTCCAGCTCTTTCAGACCATCATATTCCTGCAGCTTCTAAAAATAATCTTTGAGAGCCAGCAGAGGCAGATGGAGAGATGGCTAAAGATTTATTTAAAGGGCAGAAACAGCACAGAAGCTGTGAAGCATAAGCAGCATCATACAGTGTATATCTTTACACGTCTGCAACCCCCTGTCGTAACCCAGCCTCTCCACCTGAGTCATAGTGAGTCTAATCCTCATTATGCTTTTGGAGTCTGCTCAGTATTTTCCCTTGTGCAATTTCCAAGTTTTATCTGAACTGCATCGGTCCCACCTTAGAGATTATTTGTCTCTATGTATCTTTCAAACTTCAGTTAATTTCCAAACAGGAAGAAATTTTTTCCAGACTAGAATTTTTTTCTAGACTTCTAGGAAGTACACGCAGGTACAGACTTAAAGATGTTCCTTTTCCACTTCTTAATCAGCAGCACAACTAACAAAAAGCAGAAAAAATCTAGACAAAATTGCCATTCACAGCCTTAGCAAATACAGGACCTCATGGTGTCCAGTCCCTGCAATCACTGCGTTGCTGGTATGTACGGTTCTCAATGGGCACCTAATGAAAAGGAGGCTAGAACTTATAAGGGGGAGTGATAAGGAGCTAAATCTGCCCATGAAATTCTGTGTAGTTTTAAAAAGTCATTTAAGCCCAGTTTCACTCATGTGGCCTCAAATGGCCTGCTTCCCATTTCAGTGACTTTAGACTCTGTGGTCTGCTTTGCAGAAGTCCACAACCAGAGGCAATGGATTTAATCCTTTACATAACTGAAACCCTTCATAATGCTAAGCACTCTTAGAAGTCATATTAAGAGGGTACAGACACGTCAAACTGAACCTTGCAAGTGCATACTTGCTCTAATGACTCGGTGCTCAGGTTCCTTCCCTGTAAAATAAAGGTAATAATACCTCCTCACCACAGGGTTTTGTACAAATTAAATAATTACCATTTGTAAAATATTTAGGTGTCACAGTGATAAAGAAAACAAATTATTTTCATAGGCTGCGATCTATAACACAAAGATCCACACACTGAACAAAGACAAAACAACACTAGTGCTCAGTCTGTTCACACTATAAGGAGCAATTATCCTGGTATTCTTACTTTAGTGATGTAATAAAAGAGGCAAGTAATGTGATATTACAAAGCCCTGTTCAATGTCATCATGATCAATGACCTGGATGAGGGGATCGAATGCATCCTATGTAAGTTTGTGGACGACACAAAGCTGGGTGGAAGTGTCGATCTGCTGGAGGGTAGAGAGGCTCTACAGAGAAATCAGAACAGGCTGAACTGCTGGGCTGAGACCAATGGCATAAGGTTTAACAAGGCCAAATGCAGTGCTACAGACTAAGGGAGGAGAGGCTAGAAAGCTGCCTGGAGGAGAAGGACCTGGGGATGTTGGTTGACAGCCGACTGAACGTGAGCCAGCAGTGTGACCAGGTGGCCAAGAAGGCCAATGGCATCCTGGCTTGTATCAGAAACAGCGTGATCAGCAGGTCCAGGGAGGTTATTCTCCCTCTGTACTCAGCACTGGTGAGACCACTCCTTGAATCCTGTGTTCAGTTCTGGGCCCCTCACCACAAGAAGGATGTTGAGTCTTTGGAGCGAGTCCAGAGAAGAGTAACAAAACTGATGAAGGGGCTGGAGAACAGGCCTTATGAGGAATGTCTGAGAGAGCCGGGGTTGTTTAGCCTGGAGAAGAGGACACTGAGGGGAGACCTCATTGCTCTCTACAAGTACCTCAAAGGAGGTTGTATAGAGGAGGGAGCTGGCCTCTTCTCCCAAATGACAGGGGACAGGACAAAGGGGAATGGCTTAAAGATCCACCGGGGAGGTTCAGGCTTGACATTCAGAAAAAAATTCTCCACAGAAAGGCTCATTGGACACTGGCAGAGGCTGCCCAGGGAGGTGCTTGAGTCAGTATCCCTGGAGGTATTTAAAGATGAGTGGATGAGGTGCTCAGGGACATTGTTTACTGGTTGATAGGAATGTTTGGACTCAATGATCCTGGAGGTCTTTTCCAACCTAGTGATTCTGTGATTCTGTGAAAGGCTGAGACACACTAATAAAATACCAGATTAAAAAAAAAAGTCAACATTTATGTGTGCTATCAACTGTTATGAATTATACAGAGATAGAGGTGTTTATTTATTCCATATTTCCCTCAACACGTTGACTGTCATTGTCACACAGATTTTTTGAAAGTAAAATCTAATTTAGCCTAATTTCTTGTGGTGCAAAATCAATTGGAATTAAGAGTCATATACTATTATTATATAGTGTTTATAAACTCTAGGAATAAACATTCCATGTGTAAGGATGTGCTCTCAATGTTACTGATACAAACCATCTACTTTCTACAACTACATACTGGGCTGCAGAGTTGTGTGATTTGTTGAGATTTGCGGTGTATTTGCTGTGTATTGTTTATGTAGTTGAAGTGATGAGATTCTTCTTTGAAAAAATGTTTTATTTCCAGTTTTGTTTTTCTACTTGTTCACATTTCTTCTGCTGGTTTCCCAATACAATCTACCTCATTATATCTCTTCAGAAATCCTTGGGAAAGCATTTTGACGTTCTTCTCAAAGTACACTTTTTTCTCAGAAGTCTACTACTAAAATGAATTCTGTAAGTACTACATTGATAAATTAAGTTAGTACATCAATAAGGCAAGGAATCTGGAAGTCCCAGCTTTTGTAAGGCTGCTGGGTCAAGTGCCCTAATCTCAGGAGTGATTAGCTAAAGAGATGTTTCTGACAGCAGAGTTCAATGTCCAAGCACACTTGTCTATTGGGTTTGTACTCTGCTGATGTAACTATAGGTTTGGTGTCTGTCGTGCAGGTAACTGTCTCTCTGGCTAGCCATCCTGGATTGTCTGTCTAGCTGAGTGAAAAGAAATAATCATTTTGGGGCTTGATTGAGCCAGGCTATGTTAACATGAAATGTATAGCATGCTAGAAAAGTCTGTTCCCTTCCATTGACAGAAAAGTAAGTCTAGACCACTACTTCAAGCAGACTTTCACAGTTTAGAGTGTTCTGTAACAGAAGACTAATTCTTTTTGCATGATGTATTTTGGCCATGCAAAAGTATTATTTCCACATTCATATTTTAATTAAGATTTTATGAAATTATCTGCTTCATTCTTACAAGTCTCCTCTGCATTGCTAAATGCATCCATAACTAAAGTGTGTGGTGGGTAGAAATAGTGTAAAACATGTAGTATTGGGCTATCTTGAGCTTGTTATAGACTTGAAGCTGATATATGGGAAGGACTGAACAAAAGTGTTACAGTTTTTGTGAGGGAAATGCCAATACCTTTTCAAATTGACATAGTACATAATATTTGTATACTAATTTTCAAAAGAATTCCAAAGTGCCTTGGTTTTGTATGGTTTTGTTATCTGTCATCTTTCTAGTATATAGAAAGTAGAGATTAACAGCTATGTGTTAACTATTGATCTTCTTTTTTACAGACAGAACATCATGACACAGATTATTCATATTATTCAGACTATGCTTCTCTGATCACCCAACCTTGTTCTAAGCTGGAAGTCAGGACCTTCACAAAAGCATTTCTGCCAGTTGCATATTCATTGATTTGTATCACTGGCCTAGTTGGTAACATCTTTGTAGTGATGACCTTTGCTTTGTATGAAAGAACCAAGTCCATGACAGATGTGTACCTCTTAAACATGGCCATAGCAGACATACTGTTTGTTCTCACACTCCCACTGTGGGCAGTGAATTATGCTGCTGACAAATGGATTTTCGGTGATTTCATTTGCAAAATGGCCAGAGGTATCTATGCAATCAACTTCAGCTGTGGCATGCTGCTTTTGGCCTTTATCAGCGTGGACCGTTATATCGCTATTGTACAGGCAACAAAGTCATTTAAACTCAGGGCAAGAACACTCGCACATAGTAAGCTCATTTGTTTGGTTGTGTGGATATCATCAATTTTAATCTCTAGTTCCTCTTTTCTATACAGTGAAAGTTACAGCTTCTCCATCAATGAAACCAAAGAGATTTGTGATCAGAGATTTGACAGAATGTCTGAAAGCACGATGCTGAAATCACTGCTGCTGTGTCTACAAGTTGGATTTGGATTTTTTGTACCTTTCATATTCATGATTTTTTGTTACACATTCATTATCAAATCCTTACAACAAGCTCAGAATTCCAAAAGAAACAAAGCAATCCATGTAATCGTATCAATTGTAGCTGTTTTCCTAGTTTGTCAGGTACCTTATAATGTTGTTCTTCTTGTGATAGCTATAAATATGGGCAAGATAGACAAATCTTGTGACAATGAAAAGATAATGGCCTATGCAAAATACATCACTGAAGCCATAGCATTTTTACACTGCTGTATGAACCCTGTGCTCTATGCATTCATTGGAGTGAAGTTCAGAAGTTATTTTGTGAAGATAATGATGAACGTATGGTACATGATATACAAGAAACACAAAAAACGGAGTTCAAGGTCAAACTCCGATACTTATCATTCAAGACAGACAAGTGAAACTCTGACTGACTATGGATCTTCTTTTACTATATGATACCATGTGAAAAAAATTATCACTGCAGGACTCTTCTCACTGAGCAACCCAAACCAGTGTCACTGTCACAAGTCATTTGGGTTTCTCTGCACCTCTATGAGAGATCTCACGATGTACATCTTCTTTCAGGAAAAGAATTAAGCTAAAAGAATAACACTGTCCCATGGAAAACTAAAATCTTATTCATCTTCCTTAACATTCATGCTCTTATAAAGTGCAGTCTTTAAGAATTACTAGGAAAGTGAAGTTTAGAAAGGAACCCTCCTTGCTTTCTAAGGAAAGAATGCATCCCATCTGTCGTACATCACCAAAATATCCCAAAAATACTAAGTAAACAAGCCAGGTTATGTCCACGCTCATTCTACTTACATTCATGTTGGTTTTGTTCATTACTTGTGCCTGGAAATCCTATTTAAGCATAGGTCTCCACTGTGCTTGTTTAGCAGACAAGTCATGCTGCTACAGTAATGACCTAAAGAGATGGTGTTTTGAGGAAGCATGGAGGGAAATGAAAAAACAGGCTCAAAGCTGCTAACATAGCCAGACTTAGGTGTTAGATCTCATTAATCTTTTCCTGGTCCTATGCTCCACCTGCTCATCAGGACTTGCTTACATGAAGGCTGAGGCTGGTCAAAGCCAGCAGAGACCTGTCTACTAAAAAGAATATTAGAAAAATAGAAAATTATTAATTAATGAGAACACTGAAATATCCACAGAAAGATTTTCTGACGTCTCCTGAGATTATCTTCTGAACAGAGAAAGGAGCTTTTCTTGAGGGCTTCTTCTCTTCATTTGGCATAGGATTCAGGTGCTGGAATCCATCAGTGAGCATCGCTTTCTGAAAAATTCTTTCTTTCTAGCTGAAACTCACACTTAATTTTTTGAAAGACAACAAACTGTACAGAACTGAAATGATTTCAACAGTTTTTGTTGGAACTTGGGTGGTAAAAATAGTGCATTTCTGGGTAGTTAGCCACCATTAGTAACATTTCCTTAGGAACAGATTTAGTAGCACAAATATGCATAAATGAAATTTACTTTGTTAACCTCAGAATTTATTAAGGACTAGATATAAAAATAAGATCAGAAACTGACTTAATTCAGTCAGAATTTTTACTGAGTCAGAAGTTGACTCACTCTGAGTATAGGAAGAGTTATGATAAATGTAGTTTTACCCAGCCACGACTTTTCAGCAGGTCCTTAGTGGGTCTTCTAAGCTTAACCACACGGTAGCAGTCACCATAGGATGGTGAGGCAGACAGGAGAAAGCACTGGAGGACAAGGGGACATGATGGAGGAGAGGAGAGGAGCACCACTGTTTGCAGCTTACTGAAGTACCTAGCACTTCTCTGCAGTTCTGCTGCAATGGATGTATAAGCCATGAAGTTTTTAAGATTTGTTGTTGTGTTGGACATAACACACAAGCTGTAATTTTCAGCTTGCTGTTTATCTTGGTTGGGGTTTTTTTTGAAGTTCATGACTAAAGAGACATCAGATCTCGGACCACAGAGCATATAATTTGGCGGCAATGCAAATGGCCAAGAAGGACAGTGCTGGAGCTGAAGATCCCTTGTGGAAGGGCATTGATGTGGTACAATACAAAATTAGCCTTGACTGTCACAATCCATCCTTGTTTACAAGAGCACTGTGAAGTGGTATTTTTTCAGTATCAGTGTCAGGTGTGATAAAGATTGCATGTATTTCTCACAACTGAATAGCAACTTAGGCAAGAACATGGTAAAATTTTTGTAAATGCAGATGCATGCATTTGCTGTATATAGCACCGATGACTTTCTGGAAGACAATTCAACAAATAAAACGTGTAAATGAAAAGGAAAAACATCCCCTCACATCTAAGGGTTTCTTGCTTCATGTATTGCCTTGAAACGTTCTCTTATTCAGTGTAATGACTTTTGTATCTGAATGACAAAACACTTCTTCCCCAGAGGCTGTGTGAGGGAGTGTGTCCTAGTGCGGAAAGTCCAAAACTGAAGCCTACCGAGTGATATGGAGCCTCTTGAGCACAGCCCTGCAAGGCTTGAAAAAATACCCTTACCCTCCTGCTGGCCCTCCAGCCACACCTGCATTGTTTTTCAGCCACAATGGGTTTTCAGGCCTATTGGACTCAGAAGGAACAACAGTGACAGAGGATGAGGAAAAGGCTGAGGTACTTAATGCCTTCTTTGCCTCAGTCTTTAATTGTAAAGAAAGCTGTTCCCCCTGTGTACAAACCCCAGAACTAAAGGAGCAAAATGAGGCTCCCATGGTCCAAGAGGAGGTGGTCAGAGCCTTGCTTACCCAACTGGACACCCACAGGTCTATGGGGCCAGATGGGATTCACCCAAGGGTATTGAGGGAGCTGGTGGATGTGCTGGCCAAACCCCTTTCCATTATCTTCCAACAGTCCTGGAAGAGTGGGGAAGTTCCACTGAACTGGAGGCTGCCTGATGTTGTGCCCATCTACAAAAAGGGTTGCAGGGAGGATCTGGGGAACTGCAGGCCTGTCAGTCTGACCTCAGTGCCAGAGAAAGTCATGGAACAGGTGATCTTGAGTGCTATCATGAAGCACATGCAAGAGAACCGGGTGATCAGGCCCAGTCAACATGGGTTCACAAAAGGCGGGTCTTGCCAAACTAACCTGGTCAACTTCTATGACAAAGTGACTCGGCTGCTGGATGAGGGAAAGGCTGTGGATGTGGTCTTCCTGGACTTCAGCAAAGCCTTTGACAAAGTTTCTCACAGCATTCTGTTATGGAAGCTGTCAGCCTCTGGCCTGGACAGGCTCACACTCTCCTGAGTGGAAAACTGGTTGAATGACCGGGCCCAGAGATTGGAAATGGTGTTAAGTCCAGCTGGAGGCCAGTGACAAGTGGGGTTCCCCAAGGCTCAGTGCTGGGTCCAGCCCTGTTCAATGTCTTCATCAATGACCTGGATAAAGGCTTTGAGTGCTCCCTTAGCAAGTTTGCTGTGTGGAAGTGTCGATCTGCTGGAGGGTAGGGAGGCTCTGCAAAGGGATCTGAACAGGCTGAACTGCTGGGCTGAGTCCAATGGCATGAGGTTTAACATGGCCAAATGCCAGGTCCTGCACTTGGGGCACAACAACCCTACGCAGAGCTACAGACTAAGAGGGGTCTAGAAAGCTGCCTGGAGGAGAAGGACCTGGGGGTGTTGGTTGACAGTTGACTGAACATGAGCCAGCAGTGTGACCAGGTGGACAAGAAGGCCAATGGCATCCTGGCTTGTATCAGAAACAGTGTGACTAGCAGGTCCAGAGAGGTTATTCTCCCTCTGTACTCAGCACTGGTGAGTACAGTGCTTGAATCCTGTGTTCAGTTCTGGGCCCCTCACCACAAGAAGGATGTTGAGGCTCTGGAGTGAGTCCAGAGAAGAGCAACAAATCTGGTGAAGGGACTGCAGAACAGACCCTATGAGGAAGGGCTAAGAGAGCTGGGGTTGCTTAGCCTGGAGGCTGAGAGGAGACCTCATTGCTCTGTACAAGTACCTGAAAGGAGGTTGTAGAGAGGCGGGAGCTGGCCTCTTCTCCCAAGTGACAGGGGACAGGACAAGAGGGAATGGCCTCAAGCTCCACCAGGGGAGATTTAGGCTGGAGATTAGGAGGAAGTTTTTCACAGAAAGGGTCATTGGGCATTGGAGCAGGTTGTCCAGGGAGGTGGTTGATTCACCTTCCCTGGAGGTGTTTAAGGCACAGGAGGACAAGGTCCTGAGGGACATGGTTTAGTGTTTGATAGTAATGGTTGGACTCAATGATCCGGTGGGTCTCTTCCAACCTGGTGATTCTACGATTCTATGAACAACCCAAATACTGCCCCAGTGGCCACTGGGGTTGTTTAGGGGAAGAGAGTGGCCAAGGGTCAGTCTCTGGGGAATGGGGGTCACTGACAGACCCCAGGTGGACAGAGAGGGCCCCAGGGCAGGGCAGGTGCACCACAGGCATCATGAAGTGGTTTCTGGACAAAAGGGTATCCTTAGGTATGAGGGAGGAGGAGGAGGAAGAGAGTAAACCTCAGCCCCACAGGCTGGGGCCTTCTCCCAGGCAGAAGGGCACACCAGTGGGACCCCAGTGAGCTGGAAATTGTGGTGGTGGCGGATTTGTTCATGTGGGACATAACACAGCCTCCTGGCTGCAGTCTTGTTGGAGGGAAAAATGCTTACTGGAAATTGCATTGAAAAGTAGAAAATGTACCCGTGATTCCCATTGGTGAAAAGTGTCAGTAAGGGAAAGGAATCATCATGTGTGTAAAACCAAAATGGTGCTTGGGGTATGAGCTGTGCTGATGTCAGGGTCTTGCAAAAAATCCCACTTGAGGTACAGCTGGAATCTCAATTGACATGAATGATTGCCCTGTCCCTGAGAAAAACAGGGGTGAAGGATGGGATGGGCTCTCAAGGGACTGCTGAGAAGGTAGAACTGTAGCTCCAACCTGCTGGGTGGTGGTTTTCTTACTCAAATTTCGGGGGCAATAACAGAATGGAAGTATGGGTAGTTAAAAACCTTAGTTTCCTTTAAATCCCTTATTACATTTTTTTATGAGATCTACCATAAGGTAAAAGAGCAAGACCAAATCTGAGCAAAAGCAGTATTGGAGGAGGACTCCACTGCTCTATGTTCAGCAGCAGGTGACCATAGTAACAGGTGGGCCAGTCATTATTGCTGATGATATTCAGTGTTTTTGCTGATATACAGATATTCAGTGTTTTCTTCAGTGGCTACATCAGCAGAAATGATAGGTGAGCTGGGGTTGGTGTTGGGAGTTTAGAGCATCAAATGAGCACAGATTTATAGGAATTTGCATGTTACTTCCATTGTTTATGGAGTAAATTTTTGGATCCTGCTATGGATGCTGCTTTTTATTATTATTTACATGCTGTGGTAGCTGTGCAATATGCTGTATAGCAAAAACATGGTGAAATGTTCTTTTTTGTTGCAAGTATTCCATCTATTATTTGGAAGAAAAAGGACATATTTTTATCTAGATCCTTATTTCCTACCGTATTTAATGAGAGAATGGTATATACTGTGTCATGCCATGTGGTACACACAGATGATGCGGCTGATAAGCTTTGGGAAGACAATTCATATCTTCCTCCAGCTGGGGGCTGGGTTGTGGTATTTGTCGAATGCAGAAGGTCTCCTCTTGTTAGTTGGTTCCATTCTGCTTTGGTGGTTCCATGGCAGCCCTGCTTGACACTTCCTGTTCAAGAAATTCAGAAGAAGGTAGGTCATCAGTGCACAATGTTAAATGAAGTCATAATATCTTAGTGCAGTCAGCCTCAAACTAAATCTGTTTTCTGACACATATCAGCTTGAAAATGGATTGAATTTATTAAAAAGTTCCCCACGAAAAAAAGTGGCATCTTTCTTCCAGTGGTATATAAATGTCGTGAGCTGTCTTTTCGATTTATGTATTAATTTTCTTGGAAGACAGATCACCATTAGCTGGGGTACTTGGAAGAGAGACGTACTGGACAGAGGAGATACAAGTAATTTGTGCCGTGCTGCTAAGAATGAAAGGCAGAGGAAAAGCTTACAAATTGGATATCAGAAAATATTTATTTACTGAAAGTGTGGTGAAGTACTGGAACAGGCTGCCCAGGGAAGTGGTGGAGTCTCCGTCCCTGGAGGTGTTCAAAAAAAATGTAGGCATGGCACTTCAAGACATGGCTTAGGAGGCATGGTGGTGTTGGGGTGACAGTTGGACCAGATGATCTTAGAGGTCTTTTTCAACCTTAATGTTTCTATGATTCTACGACTCTATGAAAGAAAATGACGCTATATACAAATATAGATAATAGTTGGAGATGATGAGTGGAAACTAAAGCAAAACAGGAAAAAAAAACAGTCTAGAGGAGAACATTTTTTTTTTGTTATGGAAGATTATTAATAATGACTAAGTACATATCAAGCATAACTGATCTTGTTATGTAGATCAAACTCTGCTTTAGATCTTTGTGGAACAATCTTGTTGACTAGAATTGTGAAATTTGTGGGGATTTTTGCTACAAAAGTGGCAAGGAGAGGCTTTTGGAAGATTTCAGATTTTGGACTGAATTCAAAAAGATAGTTTTAGACTAAGTAAAAATGATAACATTTTCCAAATGTCAAAGCAGTTTGTCTAATGAAACATCTAAAATGTTTTGGCATTTCTGGTTAGATTTCAGCCAAGGAAATGAATTCACAAAACTACTGAAAGATGCTTATAATCTGTTTTTTGTGTGCTTCTACCAAGCAATCAGTATAATCCCTCCTACCACCTCCCGTGTTAGGAGGTATCACCTGCCACCACTTGGGAGTTAGGGCTCATACCCTCTTTGAAGCAAAGAACAGCTCAAAAAAAATACAACCCCCGCAAAAGGAGGATGTTTCACCCTTAAGTAGTACTACAACAATAACTATTAATTCTCTTCTGGGTGATGTAGTTGTAGGTTTTTCAGGCTGAAGAGGGAATTAAATGACATCTTCACTGTGATGGTAATGGTGTGACCACACAGCTGTTCTGTGAGCAGCTTTGAGCAGAGATAAGTTCCTTTTATGATAAGTTCCTTAAAACAGATTCCCCATTTTTTGTTGAGTGAACTCCAGTATCTAACATGAGTTGAAAAGTGCATTTTATTTAGTCAAGAAAACAAAACCTATTCATTAGAAGTTATTTTGATGGTGAAAGTCAGATTTCCCTTCCCTACAAACTGAAAAACCTATTGCTTGTGCAATTTTCTTGCTGATATTCATAGTCGCTTTTACTTGGATTGATTGTATTACATAAACTAACTTTACATCCTGCTGCACCATTCATATTTTATTGAAATCAGAATTTTGCATTTATTTTCTGTGTCTTTTAATTAGAAATGCAAATTGAATTACTGCATTATAAATTTGAACTATATGTATAAAGCAAAGCTAAACCAGACAAAACTCTTTAAAGCTCTTATTCCATTTTAATATAGCTTTTTAATTCCTAGACTTTTATTTTAGTTAATACAAATTGATGCAATAATATATATTTTGTGTGTAGTAACTGGAATTTATTTATAAACCCATGGGTCACTGAGAATTAGGGGAAGCAGAGAACACTCGGCTCCTTCCATAAGAAACAATGACTGGTCATTGTAGTAAGACCTTTTCTTCAAAAGAGAAACCATTTGTGATTTGGATTTATGTCAACTATAGAGAGCCCTGATGCTTCAGTACAAAACCTGATAATTTTATATGTGAAGAATTTGTGCTTAGTCCAATGTAGTTACAGTTGGAACTTTATCTGCTATCCTTGAGTTACTTTGCTCATCTTCTGCTAACGTTCAGTTTTTGAACTATGAATTTTTCCTAGATATTACATCATATGCAGCTTATGCAGCTTTTAGTCCATGTAAATTTTTATTATTTGTTGCCAGCATCAAGTATGTATTTACAAAAAAACATTCTAGGTTCAGTATCCCATTTGCAAAAGTGCAGAATGAAAGAGAAGAAATACTAAAACCCAGAAAATTAATCCAGAAAATGTACCATTTGTTAGAATGTTTTAATGATGCATATTCATAGTATATAGTGCTGTTTAACATTTTGATCAATGACATAGACGGTGAGACCAAGTGCACCCACAGCAAGTTTGCAGATGACAACAAGATGATTGGTGCAGTTAACATGTCAGAAGGCTAGGATGTCATCCAGAGGGACTGGGACAAGCTGGAGAAGCAGGTCTATGTGAACATCAGGAGGCTCAACAAAGCCAAGTGCAAGGTGCTACATCTGGATTGGGGCAACCCCTGGTATCAATATAGACAGGGGGATGAAGGAATTGAGAGCAACCCTACCGAGAAGGACTTGGGGTTGCTGATGGACAAGAAGCTGGACATGAGCCAACAATGTGCACTCTCAGCCTAGAAAACCAACCATATCCTGGGCTGAATCAAAAGAAGTATGGCCAGCAAGTTGAGGGAAGTGGCTCTGCCACTCTACTCAGTTCTGATAAGACCTCACCTGGAGTACTGTGTCCAGCTGTGGAGACTTCAGCACAAAAAGGACATGGACCTGTTGGAGTGGGTCCAAAGGAGGATCAAGAAAATTATCCGAGAACTGGAACAACTCTGCTATAAGGACAGGCTGAGAGTTGGGGTTGTTCAGCCTGGAGAAGAGAAGGCTGCAAGGAGACCTTTTGTGACCTTCCAGTACTTAAAAGGGGCCTATAGGAAAGATGGGGACAGACTTGTTAGCAAGGACAGTTGTGACAAGACAAGGAGTAATTGTTTTAGACTAAGGGAGGGCAGGTTTAAACTGGATATAAGGAAGAAATTTTTAACAGTCAGGGGGTGAAACATGGAAGGGGTTGCCTAGAGATGCAGTGGAGACCTCAACCCTGGAAACATTCAAAGTCAGGTTGAATGGGGCTCTGAGTAACCTGATCTAGATAAAGATGTCCCCACTCCTGCAAGGAGTTGCAAATAGATGACCTTTAAGGGTCCCTTTGAACCCAAAGCATTCTGTGATTGTATGATACGATTCTATGATTCTTGACAGTTTGATTTTTAAGAGACTCATGCAGACATTCCTTGAGTTTGTAAAGGCCTTCAGCAAACCACGAATCTAACAGCTCTTTGAAGGTTTCTGCCTGGACTCTGTGATTGTAACAAGCCTGTGAATTTTCTGTCCTTGCTTTTCATTCTGTGATAAAAACTGGTGTTTATTGTTAGGGCTATAAAACCAAGTTTTTAGGAAACCTTCTTTACTCCTGTTTCTCTGCTGACTTCTACCCCACAGAAAAGCTTTTGAGACTGAAATGAGCATTCATTTCATCAGAAATGAATATTTGTCAAAATCTTCTTCCTCCTACAGAGCCAAGATGCCCTAGACATGGGCAAACTGTTGAATATTCCAGAGTGCCTGGTAAAGTCTTAAGTATATCCAGCAGATAAGTGCAGCATACAGGAATCTTGTTAGATATGGACTACTTCATTACATTCTTGCCTCAGGACAGAAGTCAAAGGTTGTGAGTGGACTAAAAGGATGAACAAAAGCTACTACATGACAGTGCAGCATATGGGGTCTGACAGCTACAAAAGTACTAGGAAATGTTTTTACCAGATGTTTTTTTATATGTGACACTTCCCACGGACCTTAATATCCTATAGAACCAGGCGTCAGAGAAATCTGGGGAAATGCTGAAAGGGTAATAGGGTCTGACATCAACTGAGACACACTCATATTTACTGAGTTTTGGTTGAAGAGTTAAATCCTTCTAGATGCCCAGATATTATCTACCATTATCAGCCCAATCTTGTTTGGGTGGAGAAGTTCCTCTAACGGAATTGTGCATCAAAGGTACCTATAAAGCAATTTGAAAATACCTTTAGCCAAAGGTTCCTACTAAAGTTGCTCCAAAATAATATTTCTCCCAAAAATCTGTCATTGGAAAGGGAGCAGGAGTTAGTGATAACTGACAGAAAGTGAGTTCTGTTGTTGTAAGCTACATCTGCATCATTGCTATTGTAGTCTGTTACAGCCAGTGTAGTTCCATCAGCATAGTGCTTTTCTAGTGGACTTCGCTTAATGTGGATTGGTAATTCCAGCAGGAAAAAGTGGATGTATAGATGAAGTCAATTATGTGGTATGATCTAGCAATGTTCCAATCTAAAAACTGTCTACAAATCAAAGTTCCCATCTTCTTGACATGAGCATGGAGGCTTGGTTATATATTTCTAAGAAAGTGTTTGGGAGTTTTTCTCAGTATGAGTTTAGTAGCCAGCAAGGTATAGAAAAATGCTACTGTTCATTAGTTATGAGGTTTTAAATTTCACATTTATCATAGAATCATAGAATGGTTTGTGTTGGAATGGACCTTAAAGATCATCCAGTTCCACACCACTGCCAAGGGCAGGGACATCTCACTAGAACAGGTTGCTTAAAGCCTCATCGAACTTGTCCTTCATCACCTCTAGGGATGGGGCATCCACACCTTCCTTGGGCAACCTGTGCCAGTGCCCCATCACCCTTGGTAAAAATTTTTCTTCATAATATCTAATCTAAATCTCCTCTCTTCCAGTTTAAAACTGTTACCTCTCTTCCTATCACTACACTCCCTGAAAAAGACCCCTTCCCATCTCTTTTATGCCCTAAGTACTGGAAATCTTCTATAAGGTCTTGCGAAGCCTTCTGTTTTCTAGGCTAAACATAACACGTTGTGAGACACTGATACTATCCTAAGAATCCTTAAAATTTCTTCAGAGATCATACGTTTCTTTTAGGCATAAAATTATTTTTATTTTTACACTTAAAGATTGACTGTGTGCTTCTGCTCTTTTAGTTCGTTGCTCACTCAGAATAGTACAAGGTTCCCCTCTAGTGGTTAAAACCCATAGAAATCGTCTTAAAGCATAATATATTTTTCCTCTACCTAGTTTTTCTGTAATTTTACATCACAAAGGATGCACAAGAAAGTCAGACCTTACAAAGCTGTTAGTACTTTGTAGGTGTACTTAAAGCTTCTTTGCAGCCTGAATGAGCAGGCATATATTACAGAGCACAATGCAGTCACTCAGTTTACTTCTCTCCAAAGCCAGATCTTTTTTTTATTGTTGTGGGCTTGAGTTGTCTTTGTGTAATGAAAGGCTGTAGGATACTTTTGCATTACAAGAGAAACCTCCATTAGGACATTCTGATCAGTCTTGTTTGTCTTAATGCAGCTGGTTTTCACATCATAGACAGGGAAAAATTATGTGTTGTGTTGATAGGCAACAGAATTTCTCCTTGGTTCAGCTTCTGCTGCATATAGCTGTATTTTTTCAAGTGTTTTTTTTCAGTATGGTTGAAAGCAAATCAGCTGGAAGTGCAATAAACTGAATAGTGCAGATATGTATGAGGGCATGAGTGCGCAAAAAGAAACTTGGAAAAAAAGACTGAAGCTGAACAATAAAATTTCCACATGGGAAAGGCAGTTCTTTCTCAAAATATGATGATTTGTTTTTACATGTAGGATTCTAGCTTTAGTAGTATGAAACAGAAAACACAGCCTAATCCCTTCCTACAAAGCTTTTATCTGCCAAAATCTAAGGGAGAAAATTTGGTCTCAGTAATATCTGTTCCCCACTCATAGCTCTCTTCTCTGTCATTTTGCCTTTTTTTCCCCTTTAATTTGTTAATCCTTTCCATACTCTTGCTATGCTGTTTGTCTCTTACTTTGCAGCTGTGTACTGCTACCTTGGTAGTGAGTTGGTCTTGCAGTAGACAGAAGAAACCTAGGAATCTGCAATGTAAAGGGAGCAAACTGCTAAGTGGATGGTCTTATTTCTGTGACTTTTACCTTGCTCCAGCACTGTAGAGTGCTCCTGAGCAAACCAAGTTGTGGTTTAAGTGCTTTTTTCTTCCCTCATCTAAATCATCTCCCATTCCCTCTTTTTGCCCTAGTTTCTCTAGGTCGAGCAGTGAACAGGGAAGCAGGAGCTGCCACTTTGTCTTGTCTGGAAGAGCTACTGGCCACATGGCACTGGACCATATGTGTGGCTCCTCCTAATCTGTTGTTCCATGTGAGACCTTGCAGAGCTTCTGCTGGGTGATTCCACCTACTTACCACCTCAGGGTATCTAAAGAAAAAAAGAGGGAGATGAGATATATTAAGATGATTTTGAGTTGCATTTTCAGAATATTGATCATATTTAAATTTAACAGGTTGCCAAACCATCCTGCATTTAAGAGAGGGGTTTTTTTATGTATGACATGGTGTACAAATGAGAAAAAAACCCAAATTCAAACTGATTCAGAAGTTTTCAACTGTGACAATAATTCTGCTGCAGTGAGTCTTAGATGAACAACATGCAAGACAACAGAAATTTCTCCTGGGAAGTTATTACAGAGATTCAATTAATGCAATTCAAGCCTACTGGAGTAGTCTAAACAATAGATAGAAAATGAGCCATGCTTGAATGAAAGTAACTCATGTCAGCTATAACACTGAATTGTGCATACTGTTACTAAGTCAACAGTAGTGTACATTCAAAACTAGTAAACTCTAAGGAGTTACTGATTCAGGAAAAGCAAGACCTCACATTATGCTGTTGCAACAAGGTCCTGGGTGGTGGTGGTGGTGTCAGGAGCTCAATCTGAATCTGCTTATCCAAAAGAAATAGAAGCAAGTATCAAAAAGCTGAGTACAGAGGCCACACTGCTGCTACATGCTTCCACACTGCAGTGTAAGTTGCTAGGGACAGGTGCCTGCACATGCTGCCAGAATCTGAGTGAAAAGGGAAGGCCTAATAAAATAAAAAAGAGTCTATGCTCTATATTTTACCTGCTTGTAGACTCCAGCTTCCTTTTAAGGCAGCTGGTAGCATCTTGCTGGGAGGACACCTGGTATCCACTTTGAGGAAGAATGTTAGGAATGCCAGTGTTAAGGTAAACAGGCTTCACAGAATAACTGTGGCCACAGCAGAGGAGACAGATCAGAGTTCAACCAAGATGCTCACAGCTACGGGTGAGAAGCAGTGTTGCTCCACCACCCGGGACGGACTTCAGCACTGTTCCTCTCGAAGGCAGTGATACGAACAATCCTCCAGCAGCAAACATTGAGGTAACATGTGCAAAACAATTTGCCAGTCTTTTCGATCAGTGATAGCAATAATGAGCTTTATCAGTCATCAAATAGTAGCTTTCAAGTGCATCAGTCATTGTGGTCATATGGAATAACCAACAGACTTATACAAATAAATGGCTATGTTCTTCACTTTAATAAATGTATGATTTTGATTGCACCATCAAACAATTGCATATTGCATAACAATGTATCTCAAAGCGCAATTAAAAATAAGCTAATATAAACATATCGCAAAACCATTAAGCTTTAAAAGAACATGGTCATCAGATACATCTTCTAAATGTATCTGTCAGCACACTTGTTACAACAAAAGTCTTGAAGAATGTAACTAAATCCTAAATATCACTAAGATCTATCCATTTTGTTTAGCTTGATATCAGTCTTGCTTTTCTCTTGAATCACTTGAGGTGTAAAGAGTTAGATTTTGCTCTGGTTTTACTGATAGGCCTTTTTCCCCCCTATAAATTTCCTTGGCTAGCTAGATATTTTTGGCAAATTATTCAATGCTTTTAAAAGAAAAAAAATGATGGATTTTTGTGTTGGTATATGATATTTTTCATTCTATTAGTTAGACTTGTCCTAAAGCATACAGAAGCTAATGGGAATTATTGGACAAACTCCATCCTTTTTATGTTGTTGTTTTTTATATTGTATTTTCATCTTTGTAGCAGCAAAACATAACTCCTGAAGCAACTGTATACTTATTTGCATAAGCAGCTTCTAAAACCAAGTGTCATTTTTTTATGGGGTTGTACCATTCCCAGTAGAAAAGGATCAAGTTCTATGCCTGGTATTGTTAAGTATCAGAGCAGCGCAGATACAGAATAATAAAAAATTTATTGCATTTTGGAGAACGCAGTGAGTGCAGGTTGAGTCCAGCACTTCAGTGATTGTTGAATATTTTATGTTCTGTGCTGCTTGAAAGAAAATTATCACCACTGACTTGTGTGGTCTTGTTCTGTTTATCTACATGCATCAAGTTTATGGCTGTGGCTCCACTTTGCACATTACAATTTGAAAGAACAAAATAAAAAATTACAACTGATAACTACTCATTACTGTCTCCAGTAGGGATACACTTCAGGAATTGTACCAGAGTTCAGGAAAATTCTTTTCCCCAGTGTCTTCCAAACTGTGATACAGGAAGAGTTTTTCCCTGGGATGCCCCTGATGCTGAAACCTCTCACAGGGCTGCAGAGTCTGGCTCCTAGGCTTCATCTGAGGTCTGCAGGCCTGAATGCATATAGTCCTAATGCTGTTTTGAAGGACTTTCCTAAATCTATTGGGGTTTACAGTTAATTTTCTCCCTGTTTTCAGGGGGATTTATAATGCTTTACCATTTTCAATGATCAGGTTATGTATGCATATGTATACTGACTTTGGACACGTAGTTAACACATCACATGTACTAATCTTACACATATGAAAGGCTCTGTGAAAGTGCAAAGTGTTTTACATAGTTGTTTTGTCTTATAATTATTGGGAGACTACCTGGGATAAAACATGTTTGTCTTTACAATAGTTTTTAATTTAAAAAATCTGCTAAAACAGAGAATCCCCACAAACATTTCACAACAGTCAATCTGTATCATGCTTCCTTCTTTGCTCTTGCCTGCTGCTAAGGTGCTCTGTGAAAAGGTATTTCTACCTCTCAGGGGGTAGTTTTCACTGCTTTGATCATATTTACTTAAGAACTACTTTGTTGCCTGGAGAGGGGGAGGGTTTGTGTGGCTTTGATTGAATGGTGCAATCTGGGAAGAACTGCAGGGACCAGGGCTGGAGGCGAGAGCTTCTGTTTATTCACTGAGTCCTTGGCAATGCACAACAATGAGAATGCAAACACTGAAAAGGTTCATGGTGGAGCAAGTTTTGTTGTTTGGTTTCTTATTCAAACTAAAGTCAGCTACAAGCCTAGGCACAGTTAATTTTTATAAACAAAAACCTTCTTAGCTATAAAATCTTGTACATGAAGAATCAGACTCCTCACCTTTCTGAGATTACAATATATGGAGCTGTCAAGGAAGATCAAATATGATGACCAGTTATTGGATGTTCTTTTTATTTTTAATTGGATAAAAGCTGACATTGTCAAGTTAGTCACTCAGAGACCTGCTTATTACTGTTAAGGTTTGAACATTTTTATCTTGCTGGTGATTTCAGAGAGGTTTCCTCACAACATTCAGTTCTTGATAATTCTTTACCTGCTGCACAGTGGGAGTGTGCAGCAAAATATTTTTTTGGGGAGACTCTTTGTAAGCATCAACTGTTTCTAGATTCCACCACTCTTAGTCTTCAGATTAAGGCAGGTCAGAAGTTTGCAAAAGCAGCACTGCTTGTCTGCCTTCAGATTGGATCTTTTTGGTGAATAGCTGCAAAATGCCAAGCAAAGGATGTAAAGTTTTTGTATTTCTGTGGTTGAGCCAGAAAGTCCTTTCAGTATCACAGAATCACTAGGTTGGAAAAGACCTCCACGATCATTGAGTCCAAAGATTCCTATCAACCACTAAAACATGTCCCTGAGCACCTCATCCACCCATCTTTTAAATACCTCCAGGGATGGTGACTCAACCACCTCTCTAGGCAACCTGTTCCAGTGCCAAATGACCCATTCTGTGAAACTCTTTTTCTGATGTCCAACCTGAATATCCCCTGGCGGAGATTACTTACCCAGTAAGTTCAATAGGAAGAAGTTCAATTTTGCACTTTTGTGAAATAGAATAGAAAATGCCCAGTTAGAAGTCTCATGTGTACAAATACTGCTTGTTAAACTCTTTAATGAACTGGCTTGCAGGTCACGTAATTACAGACCCATAAGTAGCTCAGTACTGTGTATAGAAAATTGTCTCCACTGCAATATTCTGCAGTGAACACATTAACTAAGCACTACAAATGTCTAAAGGCAAGGAGTACAAATCATGTCATATGCTTTTTCCTTATTTCCAGCAACTAGACTTGAGTATCAGGAGCCTTTGTCTTTTTTCCCCAGGGTTGCATCCTTCCACCAACTTAATTCGTTGGTATTCTTTGAAATGTTTTCAAAAATAAAAATCCTGCATGTCTTGCAAAAACCCAGACTTTTCTTTTCTTTCTTTTCTTTTCTTTTCTTTTCTTTTCTTTTCTTTTCTTTTCTTTTCTTTTCTTTTCTTTTCTTTTCTTTTCTTTTCTTTTCTTTTCTTTTCTTTTCTTTTCTTTTCTTTTCTTTTCTTTTCTTTTCTTTTCTTTTCTTTTCTTTTCTTTTCTTTTCTTTTCTTTTCTTTTCTTTTCTTTTCTTTTCTTTTCTTTTCTTTTCTTTTCTTTTCTTTTCTTTTCTTTTCTTTTCTTTTCTTTTCTTTTCTTTTCTTTTCTTTTCTTTTCTTTTCTTTTCTTTTCTTTTCTTTTCTTTTCTTTTCTTTTCTTTTCTTTTCTTTTTTCTTCATTCTATAAAGGCTTTGTTTTCATTGACTTTTTTCTTCCTGCTTAGATAACACTCAATTTCAAGAAAGGAGTTTCCCTGATTCTTTTTCTGCTGTCAAAGAAAAACAAAGTGAAGAACTTTGGCACAGTTCTGTTTAGCACAGAGGGGAAGATGAAGACTGGAAACACAGCAGACAGGTAAGAAATTATGTTAATTGGTCAGTCAAGCTGCAAAAACATATTTTCCTCAGTTGTACACACACTGTATGTGTTATGTTTGCAACATAAAGACTCCCTGCTTGAGAGTGGAAGGCATACATGGGCAGAGAATGTCTAGGCACTGGCAGTTGATCTACCTCTATAACATATGATGCTGGTTTAGCCAATTTAAATGAACTCCTTTTGCAATTATGATCTTCAAAGGATAGAGGTAAGGCAAAAGTTGGCAAGTCATCTTTTGTTATGTCATCACTTTTTCTGGACTGGCCATCAGTTGGCTAGGCAAGAATGGTTAGGTTGGCATTAGTGATGGAAGAAATGCTTTTAAAGTTGTTACCTTTCTTCAGTTGATGCAGATAGAAGCCTTCCATTGAGTACAAAAGAGAATGAGCAAACTTCTAGGCAAGTACAGAGTAATAGTGGCATGCATGTTTTAGTGCATTAACTACGTGGGAACTGAGCAGAGAAGTGAAATAGGAACCTCCACAGCAGAAGGCTGGAAAGAGTTGGCAGGACCATAAGCACCTGTGGCAAATGTGCCTTTTTGGGTCAGCAGTGAGCTTCTGAATTCAATCTTCCATTCACCCTGATTTGCTGTGCTCTGCTTCACATTGTCATCTTAGCATGAGCTGGATGAAAGCATGGAATGTACTCCAGATCTATTAGACGTTTTTGCTATGAGACCAGGTAACACTTGGTTGGAAGTAAAATTCCCTGAAATGTTTGCTGGTTATCATTGAGTCCTCAGTTTTGCTTTACAAATGCAACCATATTAGGCCATGCTACGTACTAGTAGACAGAACCAGACTGGAAAAGATTATCTGTGGTACAGCAGTGTTAAGTGGAAAGAATGGCAATGTGCTGCATAACCAATGTCTCTATTAAATGCAATATTTCTTAATGTTCAGCAGAAATCATTGGTAAGTGCCTCTATTAAGGCTCTAAGGACATTTTAAATGAAATAAGATATGTTAATATATGCTGTATTATGCTTCATTTTGAGTCAGCATTCAGTTTGCCTCTCCACATTATAAACATTGTTTTTCACCTCTATCACTGTTCATCAGCTAATTCACACCACTTGTTAGAGAAATAGTGAGTTCTTTGTGACTGTAACTAGCTCCAGTCAGGAGAAAAAGCCTGGAACATTTTTCCTTTTGATTACTTTCTATTTCAAATAAGAGATTGGTATCAGCCAAAAGATGTTACTTGCTAAAAGCATAATTAGTGCTTAGTCTAGACAGGATGTCTTAAAATGAGACTTAGGTGTCATGTAATCATATACTTTTAGAACATTTCAGTTCTGAACTCAACATCAGCTCCTCGAGACCTATTGAAAGGAAACTAGTTGAAGAATCTTACAACTAAGTACTTATTTGTTCCCTGCCTAGGCCAGTCACACCAGCAATTGATACTAGACAGAAGACTTCCGAAGAATGTTTTGAAGAACAATTTAAAGTAGAGCATCCTCTTACAGAAAAAAACCCACCAGAAGCAGCAACAGGTACCATGCTATTAGGATATTAACTTTATTTATGATGCGTTCTCAGGAACTTGGGTATTGTATGGGTTCTGTTTTGGTTCATTGCATGTCAGCACTTTTTTCCATTTTTCTTTGATGTGACATTGGAAGATTTACTAAAAAATCAAAAGACTATATTAGTTTGTCACAGTTATATTTCTCAGTTTCTACTGTATTCTTCTTTGTACACATACTGTCTGGGTCATAGTTTCTGTCTGAGACTCAACATACTTAGCTAAAGTAGAGAAAAAGATTCATTCCATTAGTTTATTTGTGATACAGTCTGTGCAGTCTTTCATGTGCCACTGGTGTGAGAATGGGGTCATTCCAAATACTGTTTTTGTACAAGGGCCAAGTACTGTATATACTGTTCCACTTTTTGCCTTATATGTACTTTAAGATGAGTTTATGTACAACACCTCTAGGTGTCAGACTCAGCATTTTGTTAGGCTTATTGACTTGGAAGATAAATATTTCATTGTTCAGGAATTTTGTCTGTCTCCCTGGCAAAATGACATCTCAAACTGATGCATATTTCTGTGTTGAACTGTAAAACAACAACTCAGGCTTCCTTTAAAAACTAAGATAGACAGAACTCATCTCATCTTCTATCATATAAACACTTAGCACAATCTTAAGCATCTGACTCTGCTAATGAATTAATGAAGGTGTCACAGAGCTACTGCTTCTGCAAGTTTTCATGGATTCTCTATAGTCTTGAGGCAGTTACTTATGCACTCAGTTACCTATAGCCAGCATCTTTAAGGTTTGAATGATACCTAGAACGATACCCAGAACCCTAGAACATTAGCTAGAACCCTAGGACGATATCTAGAACAATACCTTGTACCATACCTAGAGCCAGAGAACATTATGTAGAACGATACCTAGAACACCAGAACAGTACCCAGAATGATACATAGAACCCTAGGATGATACCTAGAACATTACACAGAACGATACCTAGAACCCTAGAACGATACCTAGAACGATACCTAGAACATTCCCGGAACCCTAGAACATTACCTAAACCCCTAGAACATTACCTAGACCATTATGTAGAACCCTAGAACCATACCCACAACGACAACTAGAACATTACCTAGAACGTTACCTAGAACCCTATAACGATACATAGAACATTACCTAGAACCCTAGAACGATACCTAGAACGATACCTAGAACGATACCTAGAACATTCCCGGAACACTAGAACATTACCTAAACCCCTAGAACATTACCTAGACCGTTACGTAGAACCCTAGAACGATACATAGAATGTTACCTAGAACCCTAGAACGATACATAGAACGTTACCTAGAACCCTAGAACATTACCTAGACCATTATGTAGAACCCTAGAACCATACCCAGAACGATAACTAGAACATTACCTAGAACGTTACCTAGAACCCTAGAACGATACATAGAACGTTACCTAGAACCCTAGAACGATACCTAAAACGATACCTAGAACGATACCTAGAACGATACCTAGAACGATACCTAGAACATTCCCGGAACACTAGAACATTACCTAAGCCTCTAGAACATTACCTAGACCGTTATGTAGAACCCTAGAACCATACCCAGAACGATAACTAGAACATTACCTAGAACGTTACCTAGAAACCTAGAACGATACATAGAACGTTACCTAGAACCCTAGAACATTACCTAGACCATTATGTAGAACCCTAGAACCATACCCAGAACGATAACTAGAACATTACCTAGAACGTTACCTAGAACCCTAGAACATTACCTAGACCGTTATGTAGAACCCTAGAACCATACCCAGAACGATAACTAGAACATTACCTAGAACGTTACCTAGAACCCTAGAACATTACCTAGACCATTATGTAGAACCCTAGAATCATACCCAGAACGATAACTAGAACATTACCTAGAACGTTACCTAGAACCCTAGAACGATACATAGAACGTTACCTAGAACCCTAGAACGATACCTAGAACAATACCTAGAACCCTAGAACGATACCTAGAACGATACCTAGAACGATACCTAGAACGATACCTAGAACGATACCTAGAACGATACCTAGAACATTCCCGGAACACTAGAACATTACCTAAGCCTCTAGAACATTACCTAGACCGTTATGTAGAACCCTAGAACCATACCCAGAACGATAACTAGAACATTACCTAGACCGTTACCTAGAAACCTAGAACGATACATAGAACGTTACCTAGAACCCTAGAACATTACCTAGACCATTATGTAGAACCCTAGAACCATACCCAGAACGATAACTAGAACATTACCTAGAACGTTACCTAGAACCCTAGAACATTACCTAGACCGTTATGTAGAACCCTAGAACCATACCCAGAACGATAACTAGAACATTACCTAGACCGTTACCTAAACCTCTAGAACATTACCTAGACCGTTATGTAGAACCCTAGAACGATACCCAGAACGATAACTAGAATATTACCTAGAACGTTACCTAGAACCCTAGAACATTACCTAGACCATTATGTAGAACCCTAGAACGATACCCAGAACGATAACTAGAACATTACCTAGAACGTTACCTAAACCTCTAGAACGATACCTAGAACGATATCTAGAACGATACCTAGAACATTCCCGGAACACTAGAACATTACCTAAACCTTTTGAACATTACCTAGACCGTTATGTAGAACCCTAGAACCATACCCAGAACGATAACTAGAACATTACCTAGAACGTTACCTAGAACCGTAGAACATTACCTAGACCATTATGTAGAACCCTAGAACGATACCCAGAACGATAACTAGAACATTACCTAGAACGTTACCTAAACCTCTAGAACGATACATAGAACGATATCTAGAACGATACCTAGAACATTCCCGGAACACTAGAACATTACCTAAACCTCTAGAACATTACCTAGACCGTTATGTAGAACCCTAGAACCATACCCAGAACGATAACTAGAACATTACCTAGAACGTTACCTAGAACCCTAGAACGATACATAGAATATTACCTAAACCTCTAGAACATTACCTAGACCATTATGTAGAACCCTAGAACCATACCCAGAACGATAACTAGAACATTACCTAGACCGTTACCTAGAAACCTAGAACGATACATAGAACGTTACCTAGAACCCTAGAACATTACCTAGACCATTATGTAGAACCCTAGAACCATACCCAGAACGATAACTAGAACATTACCTAGAACGTTACCTAGAACCCTAGAACATTACCTAGACCGTTATGTAGAACCCTAGAACCATACCCAGAACGATAACTAGAACATTACCTAGACCGTTACCTAAACCTCTAGAACATTACCTAGACCGTTATGTAGAACCCTAGAACGATACCCAGAACGATAACTAGAATATTACCTAGAACGTTACCTAGAACCCTAGAACATTACCTAGACCATTATGTAGAACCCTAGAACGATACCCAGAACGATAACTAGAACATTACCTAGAACGTTACCTAAACCTCTAGAACGATACCTAGAACGATATCTAGAACGATACCTAGAACATTCCCGGAACACTAGAACATTACCTAAACCTTTTGAACATTACCTAGACCGTTATGTAGAACCCTAGAACCATACCCAGAACGATAACTAGAACATTACCTAGAACGTTACCTAGAACCGTAGAACATTACCTAGACCATTATGTAGAACCCTAGAACGATACCCAGAACGATAACTAGAACATTACCTAGAACGTTACCTAAACCTCTAGAACGATACATAGAACGATATCTAGAACGATACCTAGAACATTCCCGGAACACTAGAACATTACCTAAACCTCTAGAACATTACCTAGACCGTTATGTAGAACCCTAGAACCATACCCAGAACGATAACTAGAACATTACCTAGAACGTTACCTAGAACCCTAGAACGATACATAGAATATTACCTAAACCTCTAGAACATTACCTAGACCATTATGTAGAACCCTAGAACCATACCCAGAACGATAACTAGAACATTACCTAGAACGTTACCTAGAACCCTAGAACGATACATAGAACGTTACCTAGAACCCTAGAACGATACCTAGAACGATATCTAGAACGATACCTAGAACATTCCCGGAACCCTAGAACATTACCTAAACCCCTAGAACATTACCTAGACCATTATGTAGAACCCTAGAACCATACCCAGAACGATAACTAGAACATTACCTAGAACGTTACCTAGAACCCTAGAACGATACATAGAACGTTACCTAGAACCCTAGAACGATACCCAGAACGATAACTAGAACATTACCTAGAACGTTACCTAGAACCCTAGAACGATACATAGAATATTACCTAAACCTCTAGAACATTACCTAGACCATTATGTAGAACCCTAGAACGATACCCAGAACGATAACTAGAACATTACCTAGAACGTTACCTAAACCTCTAGAACGATACCTAGAACGATATCTAGAACGATACCTAGAACATTCCCGGAACACTAGAACATTACCTAAACCTCTAGAACATTACCTAGACCGTTATGTAGAACCCTAGAACCATACCCAGAACGATAACTAGAACATTACCTAGAACGTTACCTAGAACCCTAGAACGATACATAGAATATTACCTAAACCTCTAGAACATTAACTAGACCGTTATGTAGAACTCTAGAACCATACCCAGAACGATAACTAGAACATTACCTAGAACGTTACCTAGAACCCTAGAACGATACATAGAACGTTACCTAGAACCCTAGAACGATACCTAGAACGATATCTAGAACGATACCTAGAACATTCCCGGAACCCTAGAACATTACCTAAACCCCTAGAACATTACCTAGACCATTATGTAGAACCCTAGAACCATACCCAGAACGACAACTAGAACATTACCTAGAACGTTACCTAGAACCCTATAACGATACATAGAACATTACCTAGAACCCTAGAACGATACCTAGAACGATACCTAGAACGATACCTAGAACATTCCCGGAACACTAGAACATTACCTAAACCTCTAGAACATTACCTAGACCGTTACGTAGAACCCTAGAACGATACATAGAATGTTACCTAGAACCCTAGAACGATACATAGAACGTTACCTAGAACCCTAGAACATTACCTAGACCATTATGTAGAACCCTAGAACCATACCCAGAACGATAACTAGAACATTACCTAGAACGTTACCTAGAACCCTAGAACGATACATAGAGCGTTACCTAGAACCCTAGAACGATACATAGAACGTTACCTAGAACGATACCTAGAACATTCCCGGAACACTAGAACATTACCTAAACCTCTAGAACATTACCTAGACCGTTATGTAGAACCCTAGAACCATACCCAGAACGATAACTAGAACATTACCTAGAACCCTAGAACGATACATAGAGCGTTACCTAGAACCCTAGAACGATACATAGAACGTTACCTAGAACCCTAGAACGATACCTAAAACGATACCTAGAACGATACCTAGAACGATACCTAGAACCCTAGAACATTACCTAGACCGTTATGTAGAACCCTAGAACCATACCCAGAACGATAACTAGAACATTACCTAGAACGTTACCTAGAACCCTAGAACGATACATAGAACGTTACCTAGAACCCTAGAACGATACCTAGAACGATAACTAGAACATTACCTAGAACGTTACCTAGAACATTCCCGGAACACTAGAACATTACCTAAACCTCTAGAACATTACCTAGACCATTATGTAGAACCCTAGAACGATACCTAGAACGATAACTAGAACATTACCTAGAACGTTACCTAGAACATTCCCGGAACACTAGAACATTACCTAAACCTCTAGAACATTACCTGGACCATTATGTAGAACCCTAGAACGATACCCAGAACGATAACTAGAACATTACCTAGAACGTTACCTAAACCTCTAGAACATTTCCTAGACCATTATGTAGAACCCTAGAACGATACCCAGAACGATAACTAGAACATTACCTAGAACGTTACCTAGAACCCTAGAACGATACATAGAATATTACCTAAACCTCTAGAACATTACCTAGACCATTATGTAGAACCCTAGAACGATACCCAGAACGATAACTAGAACATTACCTAGAACGTTACCTAGAACCCTAGAACGATACATAGAATATTACCTAAACCTCTAGAACATTACCTAGACCATTATGTAGAACCCTAGAACCATACCCAGAACGATAACTAGAACATTACCTAGACCGTTACCTAGAAACCTAGAACGATACATAGAACGTTACCTAGAACCCTAGAACATTACCTAGTTCCTAGAAATAGGAACCTCCACAGCAGAAGGCTGGAAAGAGTTGGCAGGACCATAAGCACCTGTGGCAAATGTGCCTTTTTGGGTCAGCAGTGAGCTTCTGAATTCAATCTTCCATTCACCCTGATTTGCTGTGCTCTGCTTCACATTGTCATCTTAGCATGAGCTGGATGAAAGCATGGAATGTACTCCAGATCTATTAGACGTTTTTGCTATGAGACCAGGTAACACTTGGTTGGAAGTAAAATTCCCTGAAATGTTTGCTGGTTATCATTGAGTCCTCAGTTTTGCTTTACAAATGCAACCATATTAGGCCATGCTACGTACTAGTAGACAGAACCAGACTGGAAAAGATTATCTGTGGTACAGCAGTGTTAAGTGGAAAGAATGGCAATGTGCTGCATAACCAATGTCTCTATTAAATGCAATATTTCTTAATGTTCAGCAGAAATCATTGGTAAGTGCCTCTATTAAGGCTCTAAGGACATTTTAAATGAAATAAGATATGTTAATATATGCTGTATTATGCTTCATTTTGAGTCAGCATTCAGTTTGCCTCTCCACATTATAAACATTGTTTTTCACCTCTATCACTGTTCATCAGCTAATTCACGTTACCTAAACGTGAACGTTACCTAAACCTCTAGAACATTTCCTAGACCATTATGTAGAACCCTAGAACGATACCCAGAACGATAACTAGAACATTACCTAGAACGTTACCTAGAACCCTAGAACGATACATAGAATATTACCTAAACCTCTAGAACATTACCTAGACCATTATGTAGAACCCTAGAACGATACCCAGAACGATAACTAGAACATTACCTAGAACGTTACCTAGAACGATACATAGAACGTTACCTAGAACCCTAGAACGTTACCTAGAACGTTACCTAGAACGTTACCTAGAACGTTACCTAGAACATTCCCGGAACACTAGAACATTACCTAAACCTCTAGAACATTACCTAGACCGTTATGTAGAACCCTAGAACCATACCCAGAACGATAACTAGAATATTACCTAGAACGTTACCTAGAACCGTAGAACATTACCTAGACCATTATGTAGAACCCTAGAACGATACCCAGAACGATAACTAGAACATTACCTAGAACGTTACCTAGAACCCTAGAACGATACATAGAACGATAACTAGAACCCTAGAACGATACCTAGAACGATAACTAGAACGATACCTAGAACATTCCCGGAACACTAGAACATTACTTAAACCCCTAGAACATTACCTAGACCGTTACGTAGACCCCTAGAACCATACCCAGAACGATAACTAGAACAGTACCTAGAACGTTACCTAGAACCCTAGAACGATACATAGAACATTACCTAGAACCCTAGAACGATACCTAGAACGATACCTAGAACATTCCCGGAACACTAGAACATTACCTAAACCTCTAGAACATTACCTAGAACGTTACCTAGAACCCTAGAACAATACATAGAGTGTTACCTAGAACCCTAGAACGATACATAGAACGTTACCTAGAACCCTAGAACATTACCTAGACCATTATGTAGAACCCTAGAACCATACCCAGAACGATAACTAGAACATTACCTAGAACGTTACCTAGAACCCTAGAACATTACCTAGACCGTTATGTAGAACCCTAGAACCATACCCAGAACGATAACTAGAACATTACCTAGAACGTTACCTAGAACCCTAGAACATTACCTAGACAATTATGTAGAACCCTAGAACCATACCCAGAACGATAACTAGAACATTACCTAGAACGTTACCTAGAACCCTAGAACGATACATAGAACATTACCTAGAACCCTAGAACGATACCTAGAACCCTAGAACGATACCTAGAATGATACCTAGAAAAAACAGGTGAGACATCCAGTGAGTCCCGGGAGTCACTGGTAGAGTTCCCTGTAGCTTAGGTATGTCCCTCCCACTGAACACCTGACAGTTCTTATTTTCTGTTTACCGTCCTTAGAGATAACATGACTTCAAAAAAAAGTGGGCAAAATAATTTCTCCAACTTGCATGTTTTACTCCTAAGACACAGAGTTCCTCATACCAGCATAAAATCATGATTTCCTAAGAATGTCTTTACTCAGTTAGTCCTGAATGCAGTCTCAGTTCTCTGGTCAACCAACCTTTCTAGCCTTTTGGCCCAGAGATCTTACTTCTAGCAAGGAAATGGTGTCATGCTTAAGATAAGTTTAATCCTTTTTATTAAACTGATTCTCAAATTTTCTTCTCTCTTAGTTTCCACTGAAGGACTTCCCTCACATTGGCGCTTCATCTCAAATCCATTGGTTGTCTCTCTATGCAGGATCAGTCAAAAATCAGTTGTCTTACCTGCAGTAATTGTGACGGCAGAAATATTAACTTCTGGTGGCTCTCAACTGCTCTGTTACAACTTGTGGACTCCACTCTAGTCCATATTAGGCTACTGTTAAAAAAAAGGGGGGGATTCCTGAGGTTTCTTTAAAAGCTACATTCAAAATAAGTTATAACTATTACCTGACATTCACATTCCTGAAAAGGAATTCAGCTGCTGGCAGTGATACATAGAACCAAATCAGTTTCACTTATCATTATTTGTAGGGTTTGAATTGCACCACTATGTACTATGCTGGGAACAGAATACTTGCATAATTAGGCAAAGATACATTAATTCTGTTTGATAGTTTAAGCAATAAAGCTTACGGCACTTATATAGTCTGTGGTTTTAAATATGTAGAGAGGGTTCATGAATATTCATAAAGGAAGCATTTGGTACTGTATAGATGAAGAACTGGAAAATGTAAAAGAGCTGCTTTTGTAATTTGTAATTATTGTGTTGAATATTGTTTTTATTTTATTTTATTTTACATCTTCATAGAAGCAAAAGTATTCCTTAATACAAAATCATTTCAGGAAGTAAGTTTTTAAACTATAGGGTTTGGAAAGAAAGTGCCATGCAACTGTAACTAATTACAGGCTATGTGGATACCTCTAATGACAATTTAGCATGCTTACAATCAAATAAAATATTTTTTTTAATGTGATGAAAACTATTAGAAATTACTAGGTATAACTTACTGTAAATCCAAGAGACATTATTTTCCTTTTTACATTTCAAGCTTAGTTCTTAACTGGTGCTAAATGGACATAATTTGTTGGTTTGGATTTTTAGTACATAATGCAAACTAAGAAATTATTTGCACACATGCTTGTTCATTCGTTTTGATTTTAAAGACCATGGGATTAATGCCATTAGTGCATTTATCAGTTTACATTATTTCATCCTATGACCATCTTTCAGTAAAATACTTTCAGTGCCTTAAAAATGAATTATTTCATTAAAGATCATTCTTATTTGTGATCTTGCAAACATATTAGAAGGTGATTGCCAGCTGACCACGATAGGTGTTCCAGAAGTGAACATCTCTGGGATTTGTCAACTCATAAAACTACTATGAAATTAGGTGCTCCTTCTACTTTTACTGGTATAAATTCTGGCTTTGGAAGGATGTATTGGTGCAGAATTACTGCAGTGAACTCCGTGCCAGTACTGCATTCTCTGTCTGATGACAATGCTGCCTCACAGATCACATGATTTTGAGTTTTTTCATAATAGTGCAGGTTTTAAAAAGAATGTTCTGTGAATTTAACCCTGTCATTAGCCAGAGTAGCCCACAGCATTTTCAAACAGATGTTTATTAAAAAAAAATGCTTTCTTAGTAAAATGTATGCATCTCTTCACAACCTTTTTGTAATTTATGAGCTAAAAGTAATTGTTAAAGGCAAGTTTTCCTCCTTGATTGCACTGGCCCTGTGCTGATTTATGCAATCTGAGAACCTGCTTCCTATTTTTAAACCAATAAGTCTACTGGGAACACAAGATGGTCAGTACATTGGTGGCATTTCACTTGTGCCATGTGGGCAACTTGTGCTTGCTGGAAGTAATGACAATTCTTTTGAGAGCAGCATGATGTGCCTGGACCTGCCCAGTCTCCATGCTTTCATTGCCAAACACTTTGTTTTAGACCTTTTCAGGCATAAACAATATAGGCAAGAGAATGAAAACAGTTGGAATGTAGTATGTTGTGTATTATCTGGTGCCTAACAGAGCTTGGAGAGTGCTCAGGGTGGTGTTTAGTGTAAGACAGACAGTAACAGTTTCTTAACTTCATGAAACTCTGAAGAATTCTGCAGGATTTTAAGGTTTCACAAGTCTGAAATGTTATTTCTTATAAGATACCTGTTGACATTTGCAAAATAACCGAGGTGACATGGGGGAGTATGACAGGGGAGCATGCCAGGGGATTGTGCTTGCTTTTATTCATAAACACAATACTGCTCTTCATAAATCGAAGTTGTATCTTGTCATGTGCTCTTAAGGTTTAATGAAAGATATGGAAATTTGAGTCTGTGGCTCCACCTTTGTAGTACCGAGGAAGTTATTTTTGATATCAGTTATAGGATTCAGTGATGGTCATTTTCTTGTTCCTTGTTTCCGTTTACCTTCTGAACAGAGCAGGAATGGACCAGCTCAAGACTGTCAGGAGCCAGGAGCTGACTTGCCCTTAGGAGTACAATAAAGACCAAATTCATCCACTACAGAAAGAAAAAATTGCCCATAGCAAGTTCAAAGGAACAGCTAGAGCCATTGGGGAAAATGTGAAATCAGAAGAAATACAAGTAAGCTGTCTTTTTTAGAATAAGTACACAGTTCTCAGCAATTAATAACCTTTCATGCAGGAATACTTACATTTGTCACTGATGGCCAATATTTTGTATTATTTCTTGAGGATATTTGTGTGTACAGTGAAGATTTTTCGTGTTGGTTTCTTTTGTGTTCTAAATGTGCATACTATTTTCTTTATATAAGAAAAAAATTAGGCTGCGCTTTCTATTTTATAAGGAAGCTTGGAAAGTTTCCATGTTCCTTGTAGCTCCTTGTATTTGTTTTCCCAGATCTGAGCTTGCTCTTGAAAAATTTCCGACACCTGCCATAGTGGGATTTACATCTATTTGTTATGAAGATCCATTGTGCCAGTGGCAGAGTTATCAGCCATCATTCTCTATTGTCATCGCTGAGCTGGGAGTTAGTTGATTTTTTTCTTTAAACTATCCTGACCTTTAACTTTGAGCTATTTTGATGGTATCTAGTTTCTAATAACCTAACCTGCCTAATAACATCTCTAAGTCATTTACTGTGGTTTCTTCTAAGTTCCTTTAGGGAATTCCACCAGTTTGAATCCTCTATTTCAGCTTCCTTAGTGATAAAGTAATTTTTTATTATCTCTGGCTATTATCCCTATTAAAAATTGCTAGGAATAATATGACTTTATGCAATTTTCTAGAGGAGTCACTGATACAGAGAAGAAAAAATGGTGGGCTATGTGAGACTCATAAAGGAGACGGGGCAGCTAAAAGTTCTCTTTTTATAGGATTAAATAATAGCCAGTGGTAGTGGTCAGAAATATCTGGAACAATGTTCTGCTGCAAAAGGAAGTCTAATCTAAACTGATATACTTGTCAGGAAACTGACAGTTTCAGTGATTTCTTGACCAGAAAAGTTTCAGAAAATGAAACTGGCAAGATTTTACTCTCTTCAAACATTATTGAAATACTTATGCTCATGTTCCATTTTTCTCTAAAGGTAATATTTACAACAGGAAATGGTTAACTGTTTCTGTGAGGTTATTTTAGTATTTCAAATAAAATATTTTTACAATCATCTTGACACAGTTTTTTGAAACATCAGGTTTTTTCCACCTGGAATCAAAAAAAAAAAAAAAAAAAAAAAAAGTGGTTAGATCTTCTACTGGGGAATAACTGTGTTTCCTGACTAGGTCTAGCCTTAGCAATGAAGTTTGATAGAATTATTTTAATCTTTTGTTCTCACCTGATGTTGAAAAAGTTAGTTTTCAAAAAGATACTTGGAAAACACTTTCTGAGACACTTATCTGTATTATTCCCAAGTTCAGAAGTCCTCTTGAAAATGGTCAATGGATGCACTAAATTCTGACCAGGCAGCTCAGAGCAAAGAAAGAATGGTGATGAGGACACAAATGAGCAGATACACGAGTGAAGGGAAAGAAGGAAAATGTTGCATGTGAGCAAACTGCACATTTCTCGCTTAACTCCAACAACATCACGTTTGCAGTGTCCATCATGAGAGTTTTGAAAGAAGAGCACTCAGTGTTAGCATTGGCACGGGTGAGGGAAGAAAGAGGGAGTAGGGAAAAAGAATGGAGATGTGTGTAAATGTCCCCTCCAAAACGCATCAAATTTCATTGCATTCATTTTCCTGAAGTCATTTGAAAATTATCTATTTGTGATCCCCTGCTGCTTTTAAGGACCATTTAACTAGTCACGTGCCCTTGTCACTACATGAAGATTTGATGAACTGACATTTCTACCATTAAAATACATCTTGTATCCTTACCTTTTTTTTTCTTTTTTTGAAAACACCTGCATTTAATGGTGTTTGTTTGTGTGATTAGTTTGTACTTCCTGATTTTCCTTTACACAGCAAGGACTTCTCTCTGCTTGCTTTGTAACAATTGGTTTATTTAAATATAGGAGTTTGCAGGGTAGTGGAATTTTTGTTTAATTTGGGTTTGCCTTTTTTTTAAGAAACCATTTTGAATGTGTTCTTTAAATGTTGCCGACCATTACATTGAGAGCCTGTATACTGTAGACCTTTAAGAAGAACAAAAGACTGCATGCTTTCTTCTGGGTATTTACGTTAGGCATCCCTAGTCCAGAGTAGGCAATGACATGGCACACCCTTTTTCTCCCGTTAGATATTAAACCAGCAGATTGCAGGACTGCAGGAGGAGTTCAAGAGAAATGAGTCCTGTTGGCACGCTGCCTACAGCAAACTGAGAAACCAGGTTGAGATGCTGACCAGGCAGAACACAGAGCTTCGAGAAGAACTCAGAGTTTCAGAACATCAGAGATGAAAACAGGAAAAAACATAGAGGCTGTGGATTTCATGGACAAAAAATCAGAGACACCAGTACTGGGCAATATTATCTGTTTAACAGTTTCTGAAGCATTCAGGCATATTTTTATTTTGGATCTGGCATTTGTGAATACTATTCCTCCATTCCTGCCTCACTTAGCTTGAAGAGGGGAAAATAAGCCCTGTAATAAGCCATGTTAAAATATACTCTTTGTGTGGTCCCCTTCCACTTAGCCTTAGTTATCCATGAGGTGGGTACCTCTATAAGTTTATACATCCAGCCTACCTTAGACACTTATTCCAGGGCTGATATATCCCATCACTAACTAAGGAGGGAGTCTAGATAACTAATTCATATTCAGTGCCTAAATTAGACAACTGAAGTCCCCTGAATTTAATTCCATTTTATGGAATTTACATCTGTAAACATCAGTTACCTTTTTAATAAAATACCTCTTCAGCCTGATGCAGGCAAATTTCTGGCAATGGACACAGTAGCACCTTTCATTAAATCTCATCGCAGCACTTATTTTGTGCTGTAAACTTTCTAGGAAGAAAACAACCAGTGGCCTGCCTTACAAAGGTACAAGCTGGACTCTTGAATGAGAGTTACACTGGGGTGAAGCAGGAAGGACAATCAGGGTGGAAAATATAGGAAGCTAAAGTAAATGTTTCTTGTGATCTCCTGAAATCACAAAGGTTTAATCGTAGTTTAACAGAGTCTACTGCCCTTTCTCATTCAGTATCCCATTCATTTAGTATACTTACAGGGGTACTTCTTACCTTACTGTATAACTGAGTAACTTAATTTAAAGGAGTTAAAGGAAGGAACAAGAATGCTGTTACCCACTTCTTACATGGGAGGCAGTGAGTCTTGGTGAAATTAAATTGTTCAGACTAAAATTCAGAAGACAGAAGTCTAGTGTGAGTGGGTCATTTCATCTCTCTGTGTATTCAAGAGAGAAAAATATGTGCCTTTAAAGAGGGATCAGTTTCATCTTATGTGTGTCAAGGTGCCTAGAATAGATAATTATCTTCTAGATGGTACAGTCTGGTGAGATGAATCCTACTCTTCCACAGAATGGCTGAACCTAAAAAAAAAAAAGAAAAGTTAAGCCATCTACTCTTAGGTATTTCTCTAATTTGCAAATCTCATTTCTAGTAATGAATCTTTAAATGATGTTAGAACCACCAATTAACCTGCCCTTTGCTTTATGGAGTAAAGAAGTTTTGGTCTTTCTTTTCATTTGATTTTAATGTAATTGTTAATGAGATTTTCTTCACCTAAGACAATTAAGATCCATTGAAAATGTCATTTCAAGTTATATCTCACTTTGTTTTTGATTTTCGCAAACCTACCTGTTCATATGACTCCTCTTTTTATAGATTTTGAAGGTCAGAAAAAAAGATTATAGTTACAGTTACAGAAAGAAGAAAAAAATTAAAAATCCAATAAAAGCAACAATAAGAAAAAGCTAATTGACTCCTGTCATGGGCCAAATTTCTGTATTATTTTACTGCTTCGGGACATTTGGTTCTGTAGAACTACTGTTCAAGGCATTAAAGATTTTTGTTCTCCAAGAGTATTATTAGGATGCTGTATGTAATGATGCTAGGATGTCATATACAATGGTTGTTGTGTCTGATACTGGAGAGTTTCAATCACTAGCAGAACTAAATGCGGAATTTCATTCATTGTGTTTAAATATAATTTTTATTACAACCGAAAAACAGATGGCTCCGAGGCTTGTTTGATGCTACTAACTGTGACTTGAACTTAAAATTATATATTTATAACGAATTCTCCATTAGGCTGCAGGAGCTGTTCCGTGAGAGACAGCATATTTATCCAAACAAGAAGGAAGTTCATGGAGAGATAATCACAGGAACCACAGCATCTGTCACGTGAGGCCACAAATATCTTTGCAGAAACACAGAGATGTAAACAGCAAAGTATGCATTCCTGTTACCAGTAGTCACTTTCCCAGCATTTCAAATATTCATTTAAAAGAATGTTGTTTGGAATCAAAATCTGTGCAAATGAATGTCTCTGTATAAGGATGGTCATGTTTTCTTCCAACGGACTTGTGCTGTGATTCAGTGTAATTTTAGCAGTTTTTCTTCTGCCTTTGCAGTAGCAGGAGACAATTACTTTTTTCTTTTTCCAGACCTCGCTGAATTCCCTGTTGTTTGCAGATATGCTCTGAATTCTTTGTACCTGCTGTTTCACAGAATGCTTCTATAGGGAACAACCATATCTTGCTTCAGCAAAATATAAATCCAGTATTTTGCCATTTTTAGGCCTTACTTGCCAACAAGAAGTGGTGGTCTTCTGCCTGGTAAAGTCAGAGGAAAAATCACTTAGCTTTTTACAAGCTATGACAAGCTAACTCAGTATGTCAAGTGAGATGCTTGTTTCTGACTAGTATCTCTATGAGTTCCTTCACAGGAATCACCATGATTCTTACACATCTGACTATTTAGAATATATAGAAATCTGAATATCTCCGTATGCTTTTCTTTTGCTTGGCTTTGTATTTTTTTGCATCTTACTATGAGCACATTTATTTTTACAAGTCTCCTTTCTTTCTTTTGCTCACATTCAACTGAAATCAAATCCTTACTTTCTTCAAGGGAACAGTCTCTCTCTGAAATTCCTCCTAGTCACTAGACAGTGGCTTTGGTGTATCCTGCATGGTGCCAGATACAAAGAGATAATGACTCTAACCTGAATATGCTTTAAAGAGCAGAATCAGTCATGTATGAAATAGCAGCTTCAAAGAGGATGCGGCTATTATGTGACTGCCTTCAAGACTGCATATATTTCTAAGTAATATTTGTTGTTTATAAGTCAGAAGGTGAAGAGTTTAGCCATACAAAGTTGTTTTATTTGTTCTATACTGAAGTCAGATCTTCCCAGTCCCTTCTAAAGCTGAAATCTCTCCATTCTTCTGTGCTGTGGTAGACAGAATTACAAACCAGAAAACTAATGTGCGATATCACAGAAAACTAATGTGCAATATCACATATATTAAACCATCTGCAGTTAAAGTGGCCAGTAAATTCCAAAAACTGAATTTGGTAAGTTACCTTGGAAATTTTCAAGGTATGACACAGTTTGTTTCATCTGAACATCTCAAGCACTCTTGTGAATTGAGAAAAAGTAAGAAATGTGTATTCAACATAAAGACTCTCTGAGACCCACTGAGTCCATTTTCCTCCTGTGGCACAAAGCCATGTGCAAAAATTTGTGGTTTCAGAAACAGCTCTGAGGAGGGGAATTTGAGGACAGCAGACTTTTGGGCTCACTGTTATCTGAGCTTTCACCATCCAGCCAGCACTGGATCCAATCCAACTGGAATCCAGCACAAACATGAGCTAGACTGGTGGGCATTGTTCCCAGATGTCCTGAGTGAACTCTTAAATGTTTGGTGGAGACACGCATTCTTTATCTGATCTGATTGGAAATGCGGCCTTGCAACAAATAAAGTGACAGTGGATTATTTGAATCTAGAGTTGAAGGCTCAGGTAAATGAAAGGTTAAACAAAAGTCCAAAATCTTTGTCATAGTGACAGATCTGAACATGGTGACTCACTTGTGTTTCCTTTGTATTCAAGATCTTTTGCCAGCAGGTGGATGCTTTCCCTAAAAGATTCTGTGAACCTAGATAATTCTATATTTTGGATATAGATAAAACAAACTCTCATGCTGTTTCTGTCCAGAAATGAGGAACTGTGCATGGGACCACATCAAAGTGAATGGGATAACCTTGAGTGACAGAAGTACAAATGCATGGCAATGATGTAGAATCATAGAATGGTTTGAGTTGGAAGGCACCTTAAAGATCATCTAGTTTCAAACCCTCTGCCATGGGCAGGGACACTTTCCACTAGATAAGGTTTCTCAAAGCCTCATCCAACCTGGCCTTGAATACCTCCAGGGATGGGGCATCCACAACTTCCTTGGGCAACCAGCGCCAGTGCCTCCCAACTCTCACAGTAAAAAATTTCTTCCTACTATCTAACCTAATTCTACCCTCTTTGAGCTTTAAACCACTACCCCTCACCCATATTTGAGTTGTTGTGACTCTTAGCACTTTCAGATGATGGTAATCTAGTTCAAAGGAAGAGGAGTGGGACTCCAGAAATATGGACTGAGGCTGATTTGAGCTGCTGTGAAACTGTACCAATGGCTTTTCTAGTTCTCTTAAATCACTTGGTAGTTTCAGTCTTGAGATCTTTAGCAATAAAATCAGGGTTTAAGAGCTCTTTCCTTCTATCAGTCTGCAACTTTTGAGCTAATATTTCTTCAGAAAAAATAGCTTTAAGGTCTTTAGTACTATGTCGCTTGTCTTGAGCTGAAGTCCCAGGCATATTTTGACATTTTGCCTGCTCGCTTGTCTTTGAAATCATGATTAAATTTAGAGAACTCAGACATATACACAGAATCTGCCTGCAGAAAACTTCTCCAAATGTAAATAGAAATCATGTTCTTTCAACAATAAAGTCTGTCATTTTCTGTACCTTTCAGTGTCCTTGTCTGCAAGAGCTAATCAACTGCCTATCTCCTGCTGAGGACAGTTTTAAGCCTGGAGGAAAATATTTAGCTTTTTAAAACTCTACAGCTTTCTGATTTTACAATAGGGTTTCTTTCTCTGCTCCTTACTTGTAAGTGCATCCATTAAATTGTAATTTCACTTATTAATATAGATAAGGGATTACTACAACAACAGATATTCTAAATTTCATGGATCAAATGGAGAAAAATTTTCAGCTGTCAAAAAAATGGCCATAGTGACTGTTGTCAGAGAAGGAAATGTTCAGTCTTCCCTTGTTTATGCTTTGCTAGTCCATGTGCCTTGAGCAATAGCTCATGGACTTGGACAAATCAAATTGATCACAAAAGTATCTTTTCCACTGACTATCCTTTACCTTTGGTGGTAAAATTATCCTTTCCATACACTCACCTTCTCAAGCAGCCACTCTCCAGTGTGAGAGACATTTAAAAACCAGAGTACCTGGTACATTTTTATGGGATTTTTGCATGTGTCTTTGTTTCTGATCATTGTATGTTCGCTCCTATTCATTTGGCATATCAATGCACTGGAGATTCTTTTTCTGTCAGTTCTGAAAGACACAGACATCATCCTTTGCCATTTCTTGGGCAACATTAGCAGTGTGGGAATTGAGACCTTGTCTTTGTTTCATACTGCCAGGTATTTTTATGTTAGATACAGTACCTTCAAAGTCTTGACTAGGCAAGAGGGAACCTTCAGTTTTCCTGTCATGTCAATGTAACATTTTCTTTGCAACTGCCAATATCTGGCAGTCATTGTGTAAATCCCAATTTCTCATGATGGTCATGCAGGAATATAGTATGTTTCCTCTATACTCTGATCTAAGATCTCCAGGAAAAAATAGGGAAGTGCTTTTGAGTAACTGTGATCTTTCCTGTCTAAACATCTGCTATAGTGTGTTTGAAGCTGGTCACATGTCATTTCCCTCACATCTGCCATATGGTCCCACAAAGCTTATGTCAGCATTGATTGATGAAGAGGTATGAGGGCAAAATGTAAAAAGAGTGGACATCTGGCAAGTAAAAATGATTTTTAATGCAATTTGAAGATGTTTATATCAACTTAATATGAACGCATTTAAAACTTTTAGGCAATTAAAAACTGTGCAAATGGCTGGTCCTTTGAGATCAGTGACAAATGAACATCAAGAAAAGAAACCATCCAACTGCTCCCTTGGCAGAAGCACAACATTGACTGGCATGAGAACACCTCACCAGGGAAGACTGACACCTTTTGAACCAGAAAAAGTAAGCAGTAGCAAGATCCATGTAGGCTGCCTTTATTTTCTTTTCACACTATTGTTCAGAACCTAGATTGGGGTCATGACCCCCATATAGATGCTGCTTGGTCTTCTTTCTCTGGTACTGTAGGGTTTGTGCCAGAAATTAACTTAGAAACTGAACATTGAGCTATTTCGGCATCTGTGGGCCAGATAACATGTGAATGCTTTGAAACCTACACCCCTGCCCTCAGAAGAAGTTCAGAGATGAACACAGGCACCAAGCACAAGAGTACTGAATGGGCCAGGGATAACTGGGGGGTCTCCAGAGCATTTGGCAGGGCAGGACCCATCCCACTGCCCCAGCAAGGGAGATGGGCAGGCTGGGGACAGGAGTCAGGATCAGGCCAGAATCCAAATTGTCACAGCCCACAGTGATGAGGCAAGTCTGGGGTCACACCAGGAAGTCAGCCCATATGTCACGGCTGGGGTTTGGATCGTCGAATCATAGAATCACCAAGTTGGAAAAGACCACTTGGATCATTGAGTCCAACCATTCCTATCTGCCCCTAATCCATGTCCCTCAGCACCTTGTCTACCTGTCTTTTAAATACCTCCAGGGTTGACAACTCAACCACCTCCCTGGACAGCCTGTTCGAGTGCCCAATGACCCTTTCTGTGAAATTTTTTTTCCTAATGTCCAGCCTGAACCTCCCCGGCAGAACTTGAGGCCATTCTGTCTTGCCCTGTCCCCTGTCACTTGGGAGAATAGACCAAGTGAGATCAGTGAGGTCCATGGCCAGGCACAGGCACTACTGTGATAGAACCCAACAAGAACCAAGTATGAAAGCCACAGCTGAAATGCAGCTTCCAAAAAAATTACAGGGGTCTTCACCTCAGGTGTCATCCAGCTCTTCAACCCATTTAAGTTTCTTCACAATGATATGAACCAAGATTAGACACCAGTGAAGTATAAACAAGCTGGTTGTGTGTACAGGGAACTAAACCCATGCAAAGGAGACATGCACTCCATCCATGACCGTGATAGCTCCCACCTTACAGTGAAGCATTAATATATGTCAGGGCCTCTCCATCTTTCTTTAGTTTGCACATCAGCCCTCTCCTATTCAGAGAAGAACAGATGATAGCAAATCACCTGGAGCTGTCTTGCATGTGAGTAATTTTGAGGAATCTAACTCATCTTCCTGTGTAAAGGTAAGATTTGTGGGAACTTTCTGCCTGCTTAGAATGGTCTGCAAATTACTTGGAAAACGCTAGTCCCCAGCTCTTGGCTCATAGGGAATATGTTGTCACTAAGCCTCCTACGATTCTTAGAAAGAATATAAAATTTATAGTTTACAAGAAAGCAAGAACAGATTGTGTTGTTGCCTGCAATTTACTCACCAAGTTTGTTGTCCTGGAAGCCCAGAAGGTGGAGAATGCATATAGTCTGCACTTTTCTTTGGCCCAGCACAAAGCTCCTTTGGGGGGATGGGGAAGCTGTTAGCAAACATTATCAGTATTAAAAGCAATGTGTTACAAGAATCTGAGGGATAGCATCTTTAAAGAGCCTTCTGAGATAGGTACAGAAACATATGATTCAGCAATTTTCATATGATTTCAATGACCCCTTTTACTTTGCTTTTTCTCATAGGCAGATCTTTGTCCACTCCGGATAGCTCAGAAGGCATGACCCTCTCACATAAACACAGCAAAAGCACCCATAGCTTTGAACTCTGCAGCAGCAGTGAAGAAACAGAGGTATTCTACCATGTAACTCTATAAATGAGTTCAGTCTATCATCTTAGTTTTCATAGACAGCATGCTAACTCCTGTGTAACTGGGCCTAATGCTTTCCTGGTTTTATTTTCTTGCTCCTACTAATTATAAGTGCACTTCTTAAAACAATAGTGCAATGGCTTACAAATAATATGGTAGATTTCTTTATCATATGCCTGCACAACTGCTGGATATTAATATATCTACATTGCTAGTTAACATTTCCATTTTGCCTCAGGAAGAAGAGGCTCTTAATCTTGAAAAGGCAGAAAACTCAAATAACATACTCCAAGAAAAAGAAAATCTTCCCTTCCTGTCTCCCATGCTATGCAATGGACACTAAGCTTTAGGAATGGATCTGACAACTTCAAGCACTGTGTTTACAGCTTTTTATTGGAAAATATCATTGCTCTGTGGGAACATTGCTCTTTGTTCCTTTGGATTTCACAACTCAAAATACATCACATATTCAAACAATAATTAACATTAGCTAGTAGCTGCCAGATGTCAGTTAGCTTAAGGGTCCTTTATGCTATCAGACAGTGCAAAGAACACTAATTGTAATGGTAAATTGGATGTGTAACATCCTGGATAGCTCTTAGTTACATTGTTAGCATTACCTACAGCAAAGAACCATGTAATTTGTTTTGGAAGAGTGGATCGAGCTAATACAGGCAGATCAGAAACTCAGTATTCATAGACGATTTGTTCTGTTTGTGTTTATTCTCTCAGTTTCCTGTAGTGTAGTTTCACCAGAATGCACTCTTGTCCCCTAATTTTTAGACTTGGTCTCTATGCTATCTTTTACTTTGCAAACTGAAGTTAGTTTGAGTTAATGTGCAGTATTTCTAGTTATGACTAAAAGATCAACATTCATTACAAATGCAAAATAACAGCAGTTCATTAAAAGTAATGAAAATCCTAAAATCAATTATGTTTATAGAACACTGACTGTTTTTTTTCATAATATAGCCTTCAAAATCAATATTATCTAGAAAATCAGCATTACAGCAAGAAAGAAGAAAAAGTGAGGAAGAGGTGCAGGAAAAAATAGAGTATCATGATGGAAAGGTGAGATAAAATAGGATGCAAAACTACTTGAAGAGATCACCAATAAGACTGCAGTATAGATGGGAACTACAGTTTCAAGTAGCCAGAGACAATTATGTCTCCAATTAAGTGTCTGTTCTTTAAAGTAGAGTTGAACTGTAAAGTTCTCATCATGAATAAGAATAGGTGATGGGGTGGAAACGAATAAAACAAATTATTTTCTTATCTTCAACATGAGTTTGCTGTATGACTTTCACCAAGTCCTTTTTGTTTCACCTACTTCATTTGTGGGCCACTGCAGTTGCCCCATCACAGAAAGCCACTAAGTTGGTCATGCAGAACTTGCCCTTGGTGAAGCCCTGCTGGCTGCCATTAATCACCTCCCCATCCTCCATGTGCTTTAACATAGCTTCTAGGAGGGTCTGTTGCATGATCTTCCCAGGCACAGAGTTGAGGCTGACAGGTTGGTAGTTCCCAGGGTCATCTTTTCTACCCCTTTTAAAAATGTGCAAAGTGTTACCCTTCTTCCAGTCACCATGACTGCCATGACTTTTCAAATATCATGGAGAGTGGCTTGGCAACCACATCAGCCAACTTGGGCTGATTGGTAGAAGTCTATCAACTTACTGAAAAGAAAATTAAGTTTGGTCACTGTTACACAGAAATTAGGTAAAAAAAATGTATCTATGCTGCAGACACAGCTTTTGAAATACAAAGGCATAGCATGACTTACTTAAAGCTCTAATTTAATTGGAAGGCAGTGCAATGCTACTAATTTCCTTTAACTTCACTTATATTAGATGCTCTATGTGTTTTAAGGTAGAAGAGGTGCTTACAGATGGATATCCAATCATCACTTTCCGCAATGCTGCTAAAAAAGAGATCAATGTTGATAAAAGGATGGTAATGATTATTTTTTTCAATGGAGATGTAAAGAAGATCATGCCAGATCAGAGACTGATGTGTAACTTTTTTTTCTTTGTGGAAAATCAAATGATTAAGCAATTTTCCAAAAAGATCCTATCACTTATTTTGATCAGTCAATTCTGGGAGAAATCGGTGAGGCTGGTTGAACCACCATGAGAAGTGAGACTGCTTCATCCACAAAGAAGTAACTGGAAGGAGAGGAAGGTTCGCAGTCAAAGGAACAAGTGGGTAGTTGGCCAAGCAGATTAAAGGAGATTGAAAGAAGGCAAATGGCATGGGCAGCCATCTGAAGCAAGGACTATTTTGTATACATTTATAGAGCAGGAAACACATGGGATTCTTCCCTCTTGACATTACAGAAATATAAATAGTTAATAATAATGTGTGCTAGACTGGAAATAAGTGAGGCCTTGGCAGCAGTGCAACTATTTTAAATTAATAGTGCATGGATGGGAGACAAAGCAAAGAGGTAGGAAGCTGACTTTCGTATGTGCACTGTTCTCATTTGCTACAGAGATGAAAGTAATGACATCTAGACACAGCTATGAGGAGGGTGGTGAATGAGAGGAAGGCACGGAAATGCAAGCATACCTGATTTTCCACATGGCAGATGCAGAAATACAGATGCAGATACCTTGAAATGACTTTTTTTTAAGTTGCCTTATTTTTAAGCATATAGAAATGGTTGAATCTCCTTATGTAAATACTATGAACATGTTGCAAACACTTCACTCTCCTTCCAGATTAATTATTATGCAGATGCATCAGACAACCCACATTGCTTATCCAGATGGCCTGGAGGTACTGCAGTTCCCTAATAATCAGATAGGTAGGCAAGAGCTCATAAATGTGAACTAATATGTGCAGGAAAGTTTCAATTATGGAAGTGTCATCTTATTCTGACTCCAGCATATTGTGCTTTTTCTTCTCAGTTTGCGTTGTCTTTGCATTTGACTTCTAGTATATTCCAACAATTTACTGCTCCATTTCCTTCTACAAAGCAAAGACAATAATGGGGTGTAAATTCTTCCGTACTAGGTTTGTTTATCTGATTATTTGATTATTTAATTTCTTTAACAGTATGCTGGATATCATTTCCATCCTCATAGAATGTCCAAAAAAAATCTGATGTAGCTCTGTGTAAAGCAATATGAAAGAATATGAGACAGACTTCTTATGTCTTTTTTCCCACAGAAAGACATTATCCTGATGGCACACAAGAAATTGTGTTCCCAGATCAGACAGTGAAATGCCTCTATAGTGATGGAGTCAAGGAGACTTTTTTTCCCAGATGGTACAGTAGTAGAAGTAGAAAAGTAAGTCTCATGTAAATGAGAGGAACCAGGCACCGGGCACAGGTATAATGATACTGGCATTTAAAACTGCAGTTGGATTCTGCAGGGCTGGGAAAGCTCCAGATGGAAGAACTAAGTATTTTTTAGATAACAAGGGGTTTGCTACATGGAGGCACTGAAAACTGCTCACTTCCAGCTTGGATGATACATGAGTTTTTATCACTGGCACAGTGACTATGAAATATTCCTCATTTAGTTCTATGTAACTTTACACCGGTGAGAGTTGCTGGGAGATCACCAGTTGTCTTAGTTAACAATGTGTGTACTAAAGGACTCAGAATGAGGACTCCTAAGCTCCATTTCTAGCTTTTTGGCTTCCTTTCTGATCTTGGGCAAGGCATTTGATGTATTACCTCTTTATTCCTCCACATAAAATGAGGAAAAATAGCAACAGGACTTTCTCACACATTCCTCTTCTGGGCTTAGGGATGAACCTACTGTAAAATAGATCTGCTTGCAAAATGCCTTGAGATTCCCACATTAAGAAGTTGTGTAAAATGGAGATTCCACATTCACAAGGTATTATACTATGTACTGAATTGCCTTTGTATTGAAATCTTATTGTGAGATCATATATCTGATGCTATCCCATGTAAATCCTGAGGTTAAATATAACCTTGACATTAATAACATCAAGTGACACACTTCTACTGTGTCACATTAGACAGCTCAGTGAGACAGGTTAATAACAGACAGTGCCTTCCCATCACTTCATTCAGTGCTATTTCTTTCAGGAATAGAGATAAAATAGCGGTGTTCAGTCATGGCCAGAAGGAGGTTCACACTGCACAGTTCAAGAGGCAGGAGTACTCAGATGGCACTGTAAAAACTGTATACTGCAATAGCAGACAAGTAACCAAGTACCCCAATGGATGAGTTTGAATCAAAGATGAGGAGGGTAATATCATCCTAGACAAGAAATGATTCTTCCCCTCAAAGGGCTGCATTGTGCATAAGTATTGCAACCCGTTTTTCCCAACGTGTTAGAACTGTCATCTAAGGCTTGTGAAAATTAATGGGTGGACCTGTAGGGCTGAAACTTACTTTGGTTTGGTGATCAGTGCTCAGTTTGGAATAATCTTACCTGAATTAACTGTCTCTTGAATGAGACTTAAAGGAAAGGCAGTCATGTCCTCTTTGTGTATGCAATATTAAAATAAATGTGCATAATACTTCTCACTGAAGTGTTTGTTTCATGATACTGGTCACTCTTTCCCTTGTTTTGCTGCTAGTTAATTACAAAAGGGACTACAATTAAGAAGCATGGCATAAGAACTGCACATCTACAAAGCTTTATGAATTTCAATTCAGTGCTGCCTGATGCTGATGAAAAAAATCTAGAGTTGGGTTTTGGTTTTTTTCTCAGCCATCAAGAAAAATGTGGAAGCAACTCATGTTTTCAGTTTTATTAGGTTCTTTGAAGAAAAAGATCCAAGCATGCATCAGGCCTTACCATGAGCTGAACATTAGACAAATAACTAAACAGGAGTTCAGTGGACAGTCACACCTCTGGGTGTCTCTTCCAATGTAAATTATTCAATAATTGTATGATCATAACCTAAGAAACTGTCTCATGCATGTGAAGAAATAATGTAATGTTCATTCCATTCTAGTCATTATTCTGGATGAAAAAGTCCTTTCATTTTCCTCCAGCAGTCTTTCATCAGCCCTCCTCTGCATTGCTTTGTTTTTCAAATAACCTCCCCTACTACTGTCTTTATTCTTTCCAGTGGAAACGTATTTCTGGTCAGTGAACCTCTGCAGCTTTAAGGCTCTTTGGATTGCACTTGATACCTAGGAGGATTAATAATTTATTTAAGATGCTGCTTTCAACTGCCTTCCCTGCAGGCCGTCTGTCTGTCATCTGTCTTGAACTTTTCCAAAGCACTGAAGCATTTCCCTTGTAGAGCTCAGCTCATTACCTGCCCACTGACCAATTATCTCCTCATGCTTTTCAAATTCCTGCAGCCACAAACACACTTACATAGCATGCTGCTTTAGCTGTTTCTCACACCTAAGTGTAAAATACAAGATTATAGAACTGCTCTTACCTCTCTTCAATTTCTAGTGAGTCAGACCGTTGCCAAATTACCATACAAATTACAAGGCATCTTTGGACAAATGGATTGAATAGAGAAGGAACTGTTGCTAATATTGATCACTCACATGCTACACTTTATGAATTTATTTATGATGCTCTGAACAACCACACAGTTTTATGTCAGCTGGTGTGATAATAAATTAGCATTGTTTTACCTTTACTCCTGTATAACAAAGGAATAATTTATAAACCTGTGCTTTCCACCACTGAAATATTTAATATATTTTATGTGTTTGGTAAATGGAAATTCTAATTAAAAGAAATCCAAGAGATCATTCTTTTTCATGTATTTCACTAAGAATTTCAGTTCAGTGCTGCCTTATGCTGACCAAAACAAATCTACCTTTTATTTTTTTTTATTGATTAAGCATGACAGAAAAACTGAATGCGATTAATGTTCTCAGTTTGGTTGGGAAACTAGAGGTAATACTAATGTTTTCTAAGGGACCACTGTTTTTATTCCCAGGAATTCCTTTGAACAAAAGGTCCTTGTTCACCAGTTAATAGCCTGACATTTTCTTTGTTTCCATAGTAACACAGAAAATAGACTTTTTTCCCCCCTTTTAGCCTCAAATCACCATTTGCCATTCAATAACCTGCGACATGATAATTCCCTGTAATTGTAAATTAAACTAGGAACAATTTTGTTCGTATGCTGCTTGCTCCTTGCTTCATTAAGCATTCCCATCTGTACTTGCAAGAAGCATCCCAGTTCTGGAATAATTAAGCCTGCTGTCCTGCAGAGGACTAATGAATATGAGAATTGTGCAGGTCAGTCTCAAAAGCTGTGTGAATGAAGCCATGCATGTGTGCAAACACCTTGCTGATGTGATCTTGTTAGCTCTCGTTTACAGGGAAGCTGTAGCTGTACAGAAGTATGGGCCAACTTCTACTTTCTGGCAAATCAACAGAAAAACTTCCATTGCTGAAATGGAAGTGTGAGGCTACTAAGGATTTCTCATCACTCCCACCAACCTGTGCCTAGCCACTGTTTTCCTAGAACATATTTCTGGTCACTGTTTTCCTAGAGCATGTATCCAGTGATATTTTATAGGAGTTATTTAAATGAGAGGCACAACTTTGGTTTGAAAAGGAGGAGAGAGAAAACCAGCTACATAAACATGAAACTCTGTCAGGTAAACTCCATCAGGTATAACTGAGAGTCCTTCAAAGACCACTTATAGGCCACACTATTTTTCACAGGGTGATTCTCACACCCCATCTCCTCCACTTCCACTTGCATCAGTTAACCAGATGTAGTAATGGTTCTACCAGCTACAGTTCACAGTTGCAGGAACACAAATAATTCAAAGTGTGACTGCATATGTATTTAAACTGTAGCAATAAACATACCTACTTTACAATGCTTTTTGTCCTGGAGGGTTTACAGGGAACAAATTTTCATGAATTTTTTGGGGAGATGGAACACAGTTCAGAAATCCTTCTCATCTTCCACAAGTTTTCTGGCATTAGTGGAAGCATGCTGCAGCCAGTATTTGGTCTCAGTTTTGATTCAAATTTAGAATACACTGTGACTTCTGAACAGTTACTTCCATTCAAAGAGCTAGGGCCAGCAAAGATGCAGAAAGGAAGGGTAGTATTTTTCCATGCATAACTGATCACCAAAATCTTATTGCGAACAAAGCAAAGCTACCAAACCACTGTACCCATTAGGTGGCTAATGCAGAGTCTGCAAGAGAAAGGTTTGATCCAGTCTTCTGAATGAGTTATTTGCAGTTTATATTCTGCTCTCTGATAACATGTTTCTCTATTAACCTTGAGAAGCCTAATTATTTCTTTATTAAGAATTTATCTGAAACAAAACACTGTAGTAGTGTGTATGTATATATATTGCATTACTTTCCCTAAGAATTTCTACAGAATCCTACTGGTCATAAAATAAAAGTTACTTTATGTTGTTTCATATAATACAAAATTAATTTCTGGAAATTAATGTTGAGAAGCTCACTGGATTCTTCAAAAGCATAAGAGTTTTGTGTCATTGATATTACTTGCACCTTTGTAAACCGAGTGTGTGTTGGATGCTCCCTGGTGTAGTGACTGATTTTTCATCCAGTTTTCCAGTTTTATTCTGGGATCACTTTAACATGGCAGGAATTACTTAAAAAACTAGTACTTCAGTTTTAAAAAATAATCTTATGATAATTACTAAATTAACATTTTTAAATTGTGGAGTGTTAGAGATATCTCTCTTACCAATACAATTTCAGTGCATACCTACTCCTTTCACTTAAGGTTGTCATTTATGATATGTCTATATAATCTAACGTCGTGAAGTTACACAGAGGTTAAACAGCCCATCATTTTCTTTGTTTTCTGATGTTTTGATTGTAACTGGTTGCTCACTAGTTTGTTCATTTCCTTTATGATGCTCTTTATATCTGTCCCATTCCTGGAGGCTTGAAGTGCAGTCTCACTGAAAGGAAAAATAAGGACCAAATCTCCTACGCGGGGGATAGGTCTCTGGTCTTTATCTGAGAGGAAATAAGGATGTGTGGTTAACTCATAGTTGCAGAAATCAGGTGTAGGTAGCCAGCGGCTGAGTTGGGCAGACTTGTGTGGAGAATGCCTGGCTCCTGGGATTTGTTTATGTTTATGTTTCGCTTTTGCTTGGGAAGGTATTTTTGGCATATTCAACCTTTCCCGTAGCTGGGAAGTCAGTGTTTTTCTTGGATGTGCACTGGCAGTTTTCTTGGCCAGGGTAGCCACCTTATGAATTGAGCCCCTTGCAGCCTGAAGGGCAGGTTGTACACAAGCAGCAGAAGGACATTTAACCACTTTTTGCCTAGTGAGTAAGGCAGGGCTCTCTTTGCTGGCTCTCCCATCAGCAGTATTCCAGAGCACCTGCCTTCTGCTATGCTTTATCCCAGTCACATGCTTTTGCCTGAAGGTGTCAACCTGCTTGTAGTTCAGCAGTTCAATAATATCATGAAGAAGTTTTCTTTTCACAGTGTCGTCAATGGAACAGTCTAAACACAAGGCTGGATTGTAATTGACTTCTAAAAGCCACGGTTTGAATTTGCTGTCAATCAGGATGTCAAAGCCAAAGAGCTCAAAGCAATTGGAAGCCACTGGTAAGGGGGTTACAGCTAGAAGTGTGAGAATCACTATGTTATAGATCTTCTGCCAGAGAAGCATGTCATCAATCCCTAATATCCGAAGGTAAGAACGAAATTTGCTGAATGTCCATTTGCAGCCACAGCCAATCCCTTCTTTATATTTTTTATATGAAGCTCCATATTTGTTGATGCTGGTATTTGTTAGGTGGGCATAGACATTGTCCAGAGAATTGAGGTCAAACTTTTCCGTAGCAAACCTCACCAGTCCTTCTTCATAAGTATAAATGGTGAGGGGGCAAAAACTAGTGACACACACATAGAGGCGCAGGTCCATTTTATACCCTGAAATGAGCAAGGGGTTGCTAATATACTTCTGCACAATGACTGTACAGTCATACACTAAGTCTTTAATGTCTTGGAAAATAACTATGCCCCTTCCACGGGAGAGGTCAACTGGCTTGCAAATCCAGTATCTAGGTCTTCTGCCTACTGCCTTTCTCTCCTTGCTATATTCTGCTGCAAATTTGATGTAGTCATTGGGCATGACAAATGCTACAGGACTAAATTCATACAGAGCTGATCCATATGCTGCTTTCATACGTTTCAGATACCTTGCCAAGTAGTCTTTTCTGGTGATTCGGACAGCTTCTGGGTAGTGGTTCAGTCTTTGCCATGGTTTAATACTGTGGTGGTCTGCCATGCGAAAAGGTGAATTCTGCCAATACAGGTTCCAGTCTGCATCATCTTGCTCCTTTTTGTCAAATTCAGTCCAGCCACGTTCCAGTAAAACTTCACGGACTATTGCAGGGACATTCTCATGGAGACGGAACACCAACGGCCTCAAGATACATCTTTCATCATAGTTATCTGCCAACATTTCCATCTTACTAGCTGAAAGAAAACAGAATCACCAGGAAGGAAACGATGAAAGTAACACTACTGATTGCGCCATCAGTCATCACCTTTCCTGCTTTCTTAATGCCTGTCACTCACAACATGTTCTCAAAGCATGTTGCCCCTGTGCACTTCTATGGTCCACAACTGAGAAGTCAAAGGCTACATTGAGCCTGAGAGATATGTAATAGGGGATGGATTCCAGACAACTGTAAAGGCAGCACCAAGCACCGACTGCTGAAGAGTTATATGTCTCCACACTTTATTTACATTTCCTTTGAGGTAGTTCAGTACGGCAGAAGCTGTCCCAGAGCTTTTGTAATTCTTGGACACTTGGGAAATTGATTGAAAAATACTTTTGCAGGTTTTGCAACTGCCTCCAGCCTAATGGTTGTGACTTTGCCCAGTAAGACTTACTTTGCACTGCTGAGACATTGTACTAACTTAGCATGTTGCCATGTTCTGAGCAAACTCTCTTGGTTAAGATTATAAAGCCCAATGCAAAACTCACTGCAGACAGTAGGAAAGTGATTGATTCCAATGATCTTTTCCTTCTCTGACATGTGCTGACTTACTTAACTCACCAATAATATTCTGTTATTCCTCCAGTAAAGTCCTCCATAGTTACAGAAGAGGAGGACACACTGCCTCATCACTTTCCTCTTAATAAAATATGTTCCATGGACATGTACATATATTCCGAATGAAATACCATTTCCCACTATCTATAGCGGAAGTAGATGATGGTCCCTATTTATTTTTATGGATTAGAAACACATTTTGAATTATTTTGTGCACAGCGGTTCTCATATAAACAGTTCCTGACATGTGCTCTTCTCTGCTCAGCTAGTTTAATACATGCAAGACTCAAACTAAAACACATGTCCTGCTGGCTGGTGGCATGGCAGACAAAGTCAAACAGACCTATAGATTTGAGAGTGCTGTAAGTTTTCTCAGTTTTAATTTCCTGAAACCCTACAGAGCTGCTCACTGAGGATTAGACTCCATGTTTGGAACAGACTGTTCTGGATGAGAGAAGAGTGCATATGCTGAGAACTGCTCTGACACAGCATTAACTAACCAACCTCCATCTACTTTTGGAACTTAACAAGCAGAAGAAATACAAAGTGGGCAGGACACATGCTAGACAAGATTTCTTCACATACTATTACCAGAGCAACATCCTTGCGCCTTCTTTTTAGGTTGAGCTTTAGACTCCAGAATGAGGAGCCTCTGCCTTTGAAACAACTACAGAAACCAAGGGAACACATCATACCTGGAAGAATTCAATGCAGCTGAGTTGGTCAGGTACACTTTTTCTGTAGAAAAATTACAGTTTGTTGAAATGGAAAGCTTTATTCCAGAGAATAAAAATAATCTTTTAATACCTTTTTTATTTCTTTTTAATTTCCTTGTTTTGTGATTGTCAGAATATCTCATTTTAATTTTTAAAAAAGACAATGATTTGGAAAGACTTTTAAAAAATGCTAATTTAGCTTTCAGTCTAAAAGGTTGGATGTGAAATGAAATGCTTCACCATTATGAAAATGGAGATCAACATAATTCAAGAGGTTTGCAAGTCACAAAACAGTTTAAGATTCTCATTATTTAATTTTAATGTTAAAAACAATTCGAAATTCCTACAGGACGAAAAAACACGCTTCTTTTGCCACCCTGAAATTTCGTCACTCTCTTGTACAATATACTTATATTTTACCTGTCCAGTGTATTCTGCTGCTGCTAACAGGCTTTGAGGGGCAACCACAAAGCAGTCAGAGAGCTCTTCTACAAGCAGTATTGTGGAGCCTGCAACAAGCATGTTACAATGCAGAAAGCAAATCCAGGGGAGTCTCAACACGGGCTCGATGGGAGGAGAGTTTTACAGAAGGTTCCAGGTGATATTTCAGGGAGACTGGGAAGCAGGGCAGTGGTCTTGGAAGTATATGGCTCCTTTACCATAGGACAGTAGTATACAAGTTAAAAATGCCACTAGACCACCTTCTATCCTATAGCGAGGGAATCATTACCTAAAAATGAAGGGATTTGAAGTGAGCTTTGGTCCAGGATATGAGGAATGAGGTTCCTATTGGAAAGGGACATTAGGTCTCATTAATGGGCTGAAATTGTGACCAAAATTTGAATTGAAGTATATGATGACTTTCTACATTCCAAAGTAATATGTAATTCTGTATTCCAATAGTAATATGTATATTAATGCATTTAGTGACTTTTTTTACAGACAGACGTGTAGTACCATCCCATCTCAGGTTTAAACTAGTGTTGGAAGGGAGCAAGACCTAAACTGCATTGGGATTATTGCTCTGAATACCCTTAGAGATCAGAAATTTGTCCCCTGTACAGGCTGTAGTTGAATTCTCTTTAGTGAGAGCTTTGCTTGGGTGAGGGGTTTACAAGGGAACAGAAAAGAAACACGATATATAGGTACTAAAGTGTGGTCATAATGTAATACGATTTACATAAAATACCAGGAAGGGGAAAGCAGTCTTGCTGTGTCTCTTGCAGCCTCTTCCTTTCAGACCCCAGGAAGCTGGGACCTTGCTGTTGAGTTTGCATACAAACCTAATATGGTGGTCCAAGGAGATGTTTGTTATCTCTGTTTCCGCTTTCTTTCCTGGGAGTTCTTTTTCCTATCTTCTTATTAAACACCGCTATGTCACATGCTGGGGGAAAAAAAACCAACCGTAAACAACTACACAATGCTAAACAAGTTTCATAGTAGCTGGTTCAAATCCTTAGGCACAGTTTATTAAATTAAGAAAAACATGATGTAATTGAAAGTAGCCACGCTAAGCATTCAGATGGGGCAACTTATAGACTGCAGTTAGCTTTGTCTTTTCTGCACTGCTGAACATTGCTACTAGCAGCGTTCAGTGAAAGGCACTGTTGTACGTGAATCACAGCCTCCACTAGGTAATCACAAATAAAGCTATTAGCAATGTCTGAACAAAGGAGACTTCTTCTGTGGTTTGTTCATGTCAGCTTATATTAATGGAAAATGTTTCAAACCCGCATTCAGAGGGTATTTTACAGGAAATTGGCTCACCAAGCCCTGTTTCAAATTCCTTTGCAATTAAGCGCAAAGAAAATAAAATATTTTACCTAACAATGAACATCCATCGGCTTTTAAAGAAGTCATTATCACATATAAGCAGAAGCTCTTGAAGCACAATTATGAAACAGTACTCTAGGATTAGCGGTTGATCTAAACGAATGAACATAAATCTCACTTGCTTTACTCTGTAAAAATGTGCCTAGCTGAATGCTCACCTCTTCATTCCTAGAGGGCTCTACGTTCAGCCTAATCTTTAATAACCTGGAAAGTCCCTCATGTGTTGGCAGACATTGTCCCTTGTCTCTGACCATGCTTGAGTTTAATACCTACCTGCCACTGCTGCCGACTGGTGCCTAGACGCAGAGACCTTCTCCTGAAGAGAACAGGATGTCATCAACTGCAACCTCCGGCTCCAGAAGCCATGCAGTCCCACAGAAGCACTCACAGAACACTGGGCTTCGTGCTGGCCCTGTCTGCTTACAGTTGCTCAGTTGTACACCTATGGGAAGAAACACGAGCCTTAATGCTTAGGCATTAAAAGTCTGAGTTTGCTGAGTTAAATCAGAATGTTTCTGGGTAATTAAATTTGGCAGATTGACTGGCTGTCCTGTTGTCCTATTGTCTTTATGCCCTCAGAGATCATAAAATGGGTCTGGCAGCTGCCTGCCTAGGGAATTAATTTCAGAAATCATAGAATCATGGAATGGTTTGGGTTAGAAGGGATAAAGATCACCCTGTTCCAATCCCTGCCATGGGCAGGGATGCCTCCGACCAGCCAGGCTGCTCAAGGTCCCATCCAACCTGGCTTTTAACACTTCCAAGGAGGGGTCATCCACAACTTCCCTGGGCAACCTGTTCCAGTGCCTCACCACTCTCATGGTGAAGACTTTCTTCCTAATGTCCAATCTAACCCTTCTCCCTTACAATTTAAAGTCATCCCCCCTCATCCTGTCACTCCATGTCCTTGTAAAAAGTCCCTACCCCGCTTTCTTGTAGCTTCAGGTACTAGAAGCTTACTATAAGGTCTCCTCTGAGATTTTTCTTCTCCAGGCTGAACAAGCACAACTCTCAGCCTGTCCTGGTACGGGAGGTTCTCCAGCCCTCTGATCATAGAATCATAGAACAACCAGGTTGGAAGAGACCCATCAGATCATCAAGTCCAACCATTCCTATCAAACACTAAACCATGTCCCTCAGGACCTCATCTACCCGTGCCTTAAACACCTCCAGGGAAGGTGAATCAACCACCTCCCTGGGTGGTTGATTCCAATGCCCAATGTCCCTTTCCTTTTGTAGCTCTCCTCTGGACCTGTTTACTTCTTATGTTGGGGACTCCGGAACAGGGCACAGAAATCCAGGTGGGGGGTCTCATGAAAGCGGAGTAGAGATGGGGCGAGAATCACCTCCTTCGACCTCCAGGGATGGACCATCCACTCTAACGTCAAATAACCATCCCAATCGTTCCTTGAGGTGATGTTTTGCGACTGGTCCCCGCCCACGCTCCCCCCGGCCCGGGCTCTCTCCGCAGGCGACCACCTAAGGTCATCCCCCGGGCGCTCCCGAAGGCTCGTAACTGCGATGCATCGCGTTTAGCTTCTGCCAGCAAGAGGATTTGGTATTTAAAGCCGAGCTCGCTGCAGCTGGGGTCCCGGCTAAAGCTCCCCTCCCCGCCTTCCCCCGCGGCCGCCGCATCCTACCCGCGCCCGGCCGGAGCCGCTGTCCCGCACCCCGAGCCCAGGGATGCTGCCCGGACACGGGCGAGGACGGCTCCTCCCTCCTCTCTTCCTCCCCTTCCCACCCCCTCCCCAGCCACTTCCTCGGAAGGAGGACCTTCAGCCCGCAAAGCCAGGAGTATCCCGGGCTGCCGCGAAAGAAGAGTGACCAGCAAGTCCGGGGAGGTGATTCTGCCCCTCTGTTCCTCTCTTGTGAGACCTCATCTGGAGTACTGTGGCCAGTTCCACATAAGAAGGATGTGGAGCTGTTGGAACGGGCCCAGAGGAGGGCTACAAAGATTGATCAGAGGGCCGGAGCACCTTCCATACTAGGGCAGGCTGAGAGAGTTGTGCTTGTTCAGCCTGGAGAAGAGAAGGCTCTGGGGAAAACTTATAGTGACTTTCCTTGTAAGCCCTGAGGAGGCTACAAGAAAGCTGGAGAGAGACTGTTTACAAAGTCTTGTGGTGATAGGACTAGGGGCAATGGGTATAAACTGGAGAGGGGCAGATTTAGACTAGACATAAGTAAGAATTTTTTGCTATGAGAGTGGTGAGGCACAGGAACAGTTGGCCCAGGGAAGCTGTGGCTGCCCCATCCCTGGAGCTGTTTAAGGCCAGGTTGGATGGGGCCTTGGGCAGCCTGATCTAGTGGGAGGTGTCCCTGCCTATGGCAGGGGGCGGTTGGAACTGGATGATCTTTAATGTTCCTTCCAACCCAAACTATTCTGTGCTTCTATGATTATTAGATTCTGTGACCTCAGTGTGGGTAGCAGTTGCTTGGGAAGACAAACACCAAAACCAGGAAAATCCCCACTTCCTCTTCCTTTCTCATCTGCTTTTATTGCCTAATGTGGTATGGAATATCAATTCAGACAATCTGTCTCAGCTGTCCTGGTGGCATTACCTCCCAGTTTCTTCTGCACTTGCAATCTACTCTTGAGGGGGCACAGTGGGAAAAAGAGAAAATCTGGATGCTGTGCAAGCACTTACTCAGCAACACCCAGAACACTGGTGTGTATCAACACTGGTTTAATTACAAAAATCCAGAACACAGCACCAAATGGGCTGCTAACAAGAAAACAACTCCATCCTATCCAGACTCTGTACAGGAGTAAAGAGAAAAACTTATCAAACTGTATATCTTCTGAAGGAGGGATCATCTTTTTGTTCTGAGATGATATATCATCTTGTATCTTGAAGTCCCATTTTCTGTGTTAGGCTGTTAGAAAGAAAGAGTGATTACATTCACACAGGATTTTCGCTGATGTTGATCTCAAAAATCCTCTTTGCTTCACTTGCCACTGAACATTGCTGTGTAAAAGAGAAGGATTTGGAGATGTATTTCACTGTTATCAAGATGAAATCAAGTTTCAAATCAAGTGGAAATAGGGCAGGTTGAGAATCAGTAGCAGCCTAGCAAATCCATCTGTAGTATCTGGGCAGCAGGGAGGCTGTCAGGATTCTGCAGGCACGGTAGTTTTGCCATTTGTATTTCCAACAGAGAGATTAACAGCACACATTTGAGCTGACAGGGCAAAAGCACAAGACAAGGGTGAGTCTGTGAGGAAGCCTACCTGTCGCCTTCTTTTCTGCAGTACATAATGAGTTGGAGATCTGGGGAAAAGCTTATAATTTGAAAATCTGTCAGTCAACAGAGGTGAAGTCTGGAGAGGAGTCCAGATGATTGCGAACAAGAAACATTAGATAGTAAATAGCACGAATGGTACTATTATTTTAAAGTCCTAGCAATGTGATGAGGTTTTTTCCACTTAAATGTAATACTGATTTCTGTCATGTTGTCACACCATATGGCACTTCATCCTCCTATGATAGTTAATAACTGAGAAGTAGTTTCAAATGTTAGCTCCATGGCATGCAGCAACTTAACTAGCCATGTAGTTTATTTCCAGGGACAGCACTAATCTTGGAGATGAATGGCATTTTTTTCAATTCCTTTTATCCTATCTGCCTCACACAGGGGATCTGATCATTGTGTCATTACCAGTAATGATCATGGTATCTGTACAGTGCTTTCTTATCAAGATGTAGGGACACTACCCAGTAATTGCACTGTAGCACTCTTCTCCTTTCAGTAAAGCCACAAAAATCCAAATCTAGAAACAATATAGTATGCATAAAACTAAACAGAAGTTGAAATGAGATGAAGGAAATCCTCATCTGAGTCACTGCTATATATATACAGTTCTCAAGGAAATATTACAGCATAGGCCCTTCCTCCTTTTCTCCTTCTCGCTCTATGACTTGCAATGTATATGCTGCTTCTTCATGACTGTGTTCCCCAAGTAACGTGCCCTGGCTGCTTATCTTGAAAATAAACAGCTCTATCTGTGGATGGGAAAGTGAGGAAAGCTTATCATGGCAAGTACTTGATCATGTGGAAGGTGCCTATTTTGGGAGAAAAATGCTTTGAGCTGTAATGGAAAATTGGAGACAGAAAAACCAGAAGGGAAAGAGTTCTGGGACAGAGGGTGACATGGGCAGAAACGCCATTGTCTGGTGACTTAAGACAAGTTGGTGGCCTCAGTGCTTAGTGGATTTTGTGGTGTTCAGTTATGAACTAGAGATATAGCTAGTTTATGACTTGATGTTATTTACAGCAAATGTTATGGAATGCAGGGTAAGAACAATATAAATCTTTGTGATGGGTGGTTCTATGAAATGATGTGTGTTGTCTGCAGTGAGGTGAGCAACCCCAGTTGTTGTCATCTTCTGATTTTGCATGTGGGCTTTTCAGGTTTGTTTGTAAAGCAATGGCGCTAGGTCTGTTAGACAAATACAAAAATGTGAAGACTTGAAGAGTCTTGTTTACATTTATTAAGACTTTATTAATTAAAAAAAACCATTTAGTTGGTCATCGGTATGAAAGGGTGAAGTTAGGTATCTTCACTTATGAAGTTGAGATGTCAAGAGGGATTTTTACTCCCGAGACATTTGCATTATATTGTTCTTAAAATATGTTCCTTTACCATCTTCTGGAGAAAATACAGTTAGGAACACCCTTGTAGGCGTGCCTATGGGAGCCAGACAGTTCTCTGCCACCATCGCTCTGACCCTGTTGGATCACATGAGAGTTTCCTGGGTGTGGGAAGATACATTTTCCTTCTTTGTTTCAGTAGGTGTCCCAGGGCATCTCTTAGCTTCAATGTATTCAACCGCTCCATACGTCACCATAGACAACACAAGCACAGACAATAAAATGTATAGTTTGATGTAGACTTGCAATTTGGTGCTGTAAGCATAGGCAATGACAAATCCAAGTGATTCCCAGAGACGGTAATTTGCAAATGCAGCCTCCTTGTGTTTCTCAAATAAAATGCCATAGAGTCCTAGAAGGAAAGAGAGACACAGCTTGTGAAGATGAAGTCTGCAGCCATGTATTTTCTGCAAAAAAGAAAAACTAGAGAATATCAGAGAAATGCATGTCCCTTGTTTTCACCTGAAGGCTTCAACAGCATTGCTAATGGTAGCAACATGTGCTATTTGAACTTGCCAATTTAAGAAAAACAAACGGATTCTAAATGCTTCAATCAGAAAGTTAAGGAAAATAGAACACACAGAGCTACAAATGAGCTCAGGAGATTTGCCCTCAAAGATAAGCAGGTTTTCAAATTTTCAACTTCTGGATGGGTTGGCAAAATATATCCTTGTTATATACAGAACCTCTGGGCAACAACTGGAAAACTTGCTTGGCATAAATATTTAGTCAAAATAATCATCCTGATGCAGTCATGTTCACTGGGAAGATTCCACTGAGTTCACTCTGTTGCATACCCACAACTAGGAGTCAGGGAGGGTTCCCCAGCCTCCAAGTCTGACTGGTCAGGCACACAGGGAAGGGAAGAGAGCTTATTTTCCTCCAAGTGTTAAGCTATCATCAGTGGTGATAAAGAAATGAGCTTTTCCACTGATTCAGCTGTGGTGTGCAGAGAGGGAAGGGCGATATGTAATGAACCTCTGCTCTTCCACTTCTACACCTAACAAGACATCTGTTTGAAATATGCACATTCAGCTAAAAGGTACAAAGGAGTACAAACTTCTCTAATAACCTGTATAGGCTCAACTAACCATTCAGTTTTACTAAGAAAGGGGAGGTATCATCAATATGTGAAACCTTACTGCTTCTTGATGACTATAAGAAGATGTCTATTGAATCTTTCAATTCAGACACGATGGACATGGTTAAAAGCATCACAAGATGTGTTTAGTTCATTAAACTGGCTGAGTGTAGTATAGTAAGAATTATTTGATAATCCTTTGTACTCTTGCCTAATGAACAAGTACAAATTGTTAATATAACTTTGCTGACATGCCTTGTATTATCTTCTGAAAAGGGATTACTGAGTAGGGTTTAATAGAAGAAGGTTTCTAGTGTCACAACAATTCTATATGTAAAGTTTCTGACTTTCATTCAGTACCTGTTTTCCCTTGTTATTTTGAAGTTGTTCTTTTTCATCAAAACAATGGGAGAGTTGAGTGGGGATCTATTTCAAGGTTTATCTATAAGGGTTGACTTGGGAGAAAAACTCTTTTTTCTAGGATGCATATGTGGTTTTGGCTAGCAGTTACATAGGAGCATAATAGTGCTTTTGCCTTGAACCTAAACTTTTCATAGAATCGTGGGATGGTTTGTATTGGAAGGGACCTTATTAATCATCTAATTCCAATACTCCTGCCATGATCAGAGACATCTTCCACTTGATAAGATTGCTCAAAGCCTCATCCAACCTGACCTTTGAAACTTCCATGGATGGGGCATCAACAGCTCCTCTGGGCAACCTGTTCCATTTTCTCACCAACCTTATTGTGGAGAATATCTTCCTAATAGCTAATCTGAATCTCTTCTTTCAGTGGCAGACACTCACTATGACGTTAACTGTGCCCTTTAATCCTGACCCATAGGCTCTTGGTCGACTCCTCATCCACCCACAGGCACAGTACCATGCATCCCAGCTGGTCATTGACGTAGAGGGCAATACCTCTTCATCTCTTCTGCCTGTCATCCTTCTCCAGGCTCTGGGTATCTATCACTGGCTTGGGCATGAGACTAGTAAAAGTTGTAGCGACTGAGGTTCCCCTCCCCTGGCTACTTAAGTTTAAAGCTCTCTTCTCCAGCTTGGCAAACCTTATCACAAATGCTGTGAAGTGCCATGTGGGCCAAGCTGCCTGACTGAAAGTTTAGCAGGACCTATTGGGTTGGCTGAGTTGCAAGGCTTCTCAGTCTGAATTCTTGCAGCTTAATTAATGGAAATTATCCTCCTTGTTCACCACTGCCTGTTTTTCTACTCCTTCCCCTGATACTAGTAGGCACAGGTGTATAACAGGACTGCTGGAAGTTGTTTGAGTCTAGGTTTATAAACTTTCCAGACTATCCTTTCTAAAGATTCATGCCAGCCTGGAAAGAACTTTATTTTACTGTAGTCAGTCTGATAGGTCTGTGCTACACTACTGTTATACCTCAAGTGCAGATATCGCTAGAGGGTAGTAATAGCATCTATTTTCAGTTTAGATAAGGAAGAGCACTACACACTCTGAAATGAAGCTTCTTTCACTGGAAATAAATGCAAGCGTCTACACAAACTTAGGGAACCTTCCTAAGATGAAGTGACTCATCTGCTGTGAGCCTCTATGTCCTCCAGGGGGAACTCAAGCATTAACTGTCCACAGCCGGCCAACTCATAGAATCATAGAATCTTAGAATCACCAGGTTGGAAGAGACCCACCGGATCATCCAGTCCAACCATTCCTATCAAACACTAAACCATGTCCCTCAAAACCTCGTCTACCTGTGCCTTAAACACCTCCAGGGAAGGTGAATCAACCACCTCCCTGGGCAACCTATTCCAATGCCCAATGACGCTTTCTGTGAAAAACTTCCTCCTAACGTCTAGCCTAAATCTCCCCTGGTGGAGCTTGAGGCCATTCCCTCTTGTCCTGTCTCCTGGCACTTGGGAGAAGAGGCCAGCTCCCTCCTCTCTACAACCTCCTTTCAGGTACTTGTAGAGAGCAATGAGGTCTCCTCTCAGCCTCCTCTTCTCCAGGCTAAACAACCCCAGCTCTCTCAGCCGCTCCTCATAGGTTCTGTTCTCCAGCCCCTTCACCAGCTTTGTGACTCTTCTCTGGACTCTCTCCAGAGCCTTAACATCCTTCTTGTGGTGAGGGGCCCAGAACTGAACACAGTATTCAAGGAGCGGCCTCCTCAGTGCTGAGTACAGAGGGAGAAGAAGCTCCATGGACCTGCTGGTCATGCCGTTTCTGATACAAACCAGGATGCCATTGGCCTTCTTGACCACCTGGGCACACTGCTGGCTCATGTTCAGTCAGCTGTCGACCAACACCCCCAGGTCCCTCTGCTGCTGGCAGCTTACTAGACAGACCTCTCCTAGTCTGTAGCTCTACTTAGGGTTCTTGTGCCCCAAGTGTAGGACCCGGCATTTGACCGTGTTAAATGTCATGCCATTAAACTCTTTGACTATCATAACATGTCTTAAGTGTGTGGCACAGTGCTGTTGTATTTATTCAGTAATTAAATTACTGAAGGCCAAGTAGCAGTCATGGAAGCTTGTCGAAGGAAGGACCACAGCCCTTGTCTCCCAATGCACCTCATAGCCTTTGGAACCGAGAATTTCTCTTCTGACATATATCTGTATAAGTTTTCATATCACATATATCTGCAAAATTTTCTCAAGTATCCTACAGGAATCTGGGAATAGAGATGGCCTGTTACAATGCTGTCATAGTGGTTGGTCTTGTCACAGCCCTTCAGAGCTTACTTTCCATCAAGTAAGCACAAAGCTTTTCCCACTGTCTGTACTTCATCTGAGGACTAGGAACTGCATCCACTTCCCAGCCTCCTCCTGGGACACTTATTCTCTGTATTTATCACTTTTCCTAATGAGGGCAGAAGATGCCCCTTTATCGGACATGCAGGGACCTTACTGAGGAGATGTTTTTTCTCAAAAGACATCTCAAATGTATATAAATACCTGAAGAGGATGAAGCCAAGGTCTTTTCAGTGATGTCCAATAAGAGGACAGGGGGCAAGAGGCAGAAATTGAAACACAAGAGGTTCACTATCAGGAAACACTGTTTTACTGTGAAGGTATATGAGCACTGCCCTGGGTTGCCTGGAGAAGGTATGGAGTTTCCCTCCCTGGAGACAGTCAAAAGCTAACTAGACATGGTTCTGGAAAAATGGGTTTGAGTGACCCTGTTTGAGCAGGGCAGGATTACTTCTGGAGGTCCCTTCCAACTTCAGGCTTTCAGTGATTCTGAAAGAAGCCAAGTGTCTGAGAGCAAGGCTTTCTGGAGAAGAGAGAAACAGGACAAAGAGCAGTTCCTTTATCCCAGTGGGAAACTAAGATAGGGCTCTTGAGAGTGTTGGAAAGGCTGTCCGGAAGACTGTCACTGAAGAAGCAAGAAATAAATGAACAGCTTTACTTGAGAGAGGGAAACTCCTCATGTCCTTCCACGAACCTCAATAAGGAGAGCACTGGTTTTAAATTTTACCAAAGGTATGAGGCTATGTGTTGGGATGAGAGAAGATGAGAGGGTGACTTTTGATACATATATTAGCTCTCCTCTAAGGGACATGAGCTGGAGCTGCTGCATGAGCAGAGAAGTCTGTCTTGTCACCTCCTTGCATGTAGAGGAGTAACTCTACACATGCTGGAAAGGAGATTGCTGTCAGTGCCAGTCGAAGGACTGTGATGTTTTCCCCTTGGCTCTCTAGGAGGAACATGATAATTTATCTAGTCGGTGAAATCATCTAAGCCACTGAAGCAACCACAAGGACCAGAGGGAGGGTGGCCAAGACGCATAACTGGATTTTGGGCTCAAGTGAGCTAGTTCTGTCACATGGATACTCCTGTGGCATTTGCCAAATATGAATTTGAGATAGAGGAAAACAATATTCACGAAACAAGGCAAAATAAGGGAGCAGGTGTCAGAGCATGCACCAGTCTTACTGACACAGGCTTTGGCATTGATTTAAAAACAGTGACAGTGATTAGCAGACTTTACTTCAAGTCATTGCATACTGTAGCTTCTTCTTGTCCTCTCCAGCACTTTAGAGCCTGTCTTTAGTCTCTATAAAAGAACTTACTCTAGTTTTCATTGAGGAGTAGTTTAAATAATCTCTTATGGAAGTCAGTTTGTATCAGCTCATTATCTGAACTGTCAGTATGAAATAATTGTACTGTATAGTGAAGCAGAACAGAAAAGATTAGTAAAACAACTGTAATGCATCAGATAAGAAGTCCAATGTTATATATTCAGTAATTCCAAGGGTAAGAGTGTAAGAAATAAGGCAAGTATACAATGATCTTTCCCTCATTATGTCCTCTTGACTCTGGCAAACGAAGACATAAGGCCTTGGGTAACCTGATCTAGTGGGATGTCCCAGCCCATGGCAGGGGGATTGGAACTATATGATCTTTAAGGTCCCTTCCAACCCTCACTGTTCTATGATTCTATGACTTTCTGAGCTGGAGATTTCCTCTGGACCACCAGGCTTTAATAGCCCCCAAGAACATTTTCCCCTCAAATGATGTAATTCCAGCTTAAAAACATTTATATTTTTGGCAACTAATTCCATACTTTGATTTTGCTTTGTGTGGAGAAATACATTTCTTTTGATTTTGATAAAACCTGTTCCTGATAACTTTATTTGTTACCACTAGTTCCATTTTTAAGAGAAATAGTGAATTTTTAATCATCTTCTCTTTATTATTAATTGTCTTTCTAACTGTTTTCCTTACGTATCACTTATTCAGGCTAAGGTGTTCTGGTTTGATAGTCTTCAATCTCCTGTGACTTTGCTCCATTTTATTGCTTTCTTATATGCCTTATCACGTTCGATTTTGATTTTTGAAATCACATCACATTGGAACTGCAAGGATTTATTTGGTTGCATAATGTTGTTCTCTGTGGTTTTCTTCTTAGTTTTTTTTTTTTCTAATAATTTCTAACAACCAATTTGCTACTTCTTTTAATGCTGAGCTTTGAGCTGATTTTTTATCCAGACTGCTCTCCTTTGTTGCAACAGGCATACTAAATGTATCATTCTTCTAACTTTTCTAATTTTCTTTGAAATGCTTCTGATCCTCCAGAATATTTATTCTGAATACCCATCATCACCTTCTGCAGTGTTCTTCTCTCCTCATCTTGGAAAAATCTGTTTAATAAGTATTTTACTTTCTAATTCCCAACTTGTTCTTATTTCTTCTGCTTTCCAATGAGATAACATACTTATTTTAGATGCTGTCTTAAACCCATTATAATTTTATGCATGTGTTGTTTTATGAATACAAGCATACACATTTTTATATCTCGAGAGAATTCACTGTTACCAGAACTTACCATTAGTTTGTGTCTGCCAAATGGAATCAGATAGGCCCCAAAGAGCAGGGAATACGAAAAACACAGCAAGCTGATTAGGGTGAGGTTTCCACAGCAGTAGTGCAATTATACAGGCAGTATTTGCAACTGCAGCTATTGATTTAGAAAGAAAGAAAAGAAATATATATATGGTTACAAACAGAACAGATGGTTGTAGATAACACTTCCTCCAACTAGAGCACAAGGTAATCTTAAAATCTTCCTGTTTCATCAAAATTTGTGCTGACTGAGTTGATATCACATGAAAAACAGGACAATGCAGTCCTTTGACAGTTTTTGATTAATAATTCTGAGCAAAGTCCTGAGCTGAGAGATCCTTGGAGGAGGTATGGCTGTTAGCCCATAGAACAAGAACTGCCACTGAGTAGAAGTAGCTGCTGAAAGACTTGAGGCGTGTGGGAAGTGGAAAGAAGCACCCGTCTGCTCCCCTTACTTAGGCCTTTAACCTAGATTATTTTCCAGGGCCAGAGGAGACTGTTAAAGATATCTAGAGGGTCTGGTGAATTTCTGTCTTTTTTGTAAAAGCAGAATGTAAATGAGTCACTGATTCCTCCTCCCACAGGCACACCTTTACAGGTTGAATAGAAAGAAACAGAACTGAGAGGTTCAGAATTCTTGCATCTCTATAGGTTTTTTTATTATAGTTATCTGGGATGTTTTTAAATCTAAAATGAGTTTCATGGAGTGGGATGTACAGCTAGGACAGACATGTAATGGAGGATCTCTGAAATAGTGACTATAGCATAAAGGACTCTAAATTTCTTCTTCCTTGCTTGGCTTTAAAATTTCCTGTGAAGGAAACACCTAGAATGCCTAGATGCATGTTGATTCAGTCAGTGACATTTCTAATAGTGTAGGTTACTATGTAGTGGAAGTAAGGTATCAGTACATTTCAGCGTGAATACCTTAGTGGATATGGGGGCACAAATGATATATTTCTAGGCATTTTTCTGCCTCCATTGCTCTGTTACTCATTGGAATAATGTTCTCTGGAGAGGAAGGTGTTCTTAAATATACAAGTCTTTTATCATGCCAGCCTGAAACTCACCGTCTCAAACAGAGGCTCTCAATTTATTCTAGCCTGACACATTGTCATATGACTCTTTTTCTTCCTATAGATCAAGTAGTGACAAGGACACCAACTGAACCCTTACAAAATTTCCCCAAATTCCCAAACTGGTTGCTGAAATTTCCATGTTCTCCATCCTTTGAAATTCAAATCAACAATGCAAGGTTCTCAGTTGCTTTCACTGCATATGGTGAGGAAGGTTCACACTAATGGAGAAACCCTTCTCAGGTATAGTGAAGCCTTCAACATCTGGTGAAGGGGCTGGAGAACAGAACCTATGAGGAGAGGCTGAGAGAGCGGGGGTTGTTTAGCCTGGAGAAGAGGAGGCTGAGAAGAGACCTCATTACTCTCTACAAGTACCTGAAAGGAGGTTGTAGAGAGGAGGGTAATGGCCTCCCAAGTGACAGGGGACAGGACAAGAGGGAATGGCCTCAAGCTCTGCCAGGGGAGATTTAGGCTGGAGATTAGGAGGAGGTTTTTCACACAGGTCACTGGGCATTGGAATAGGCTGTCCAGGGAGGTGGTTGATTCACCTTCCCTGGAGGTGTTTGGGACACGGGTGGATGAGGTCTTGAGGGACTTGGTTTAGTGTTTGATAGGAATGGTTGGACTAGAAGATCCGATGGGTCCCTTCCAGCCTGGTTGTTCTATGATTCTGTGATTCTGTGATCTGTGTTGTAAGATCATTTATAAATGGTTGCATTAGAGCTGGAGGGCACTTTCTGAGTAGATAGCACCCTCAGAGGCAGGGTGAAATACACCACCAACGAAGTGATGTAAGTCAGTGACCTCAATACAGTGACCAACTGTGCTGCCTCTCTTCTCATCAATGAAGTGTGCCTCCAGATTGACTTTGATTTTAGTAGTTGACAGTGAGCTCTCCTTTTTGTAGTGCATGCAAAGAAGGGAGCATTGAATGTGATGTATTACATAAGGTGTTCAGTTCTTCAAGTGACCTTTACATACCTAATGCAAATAGAAGTTTTCTACCCGTGAACTGAGAGATCTTTCCAAAGAGCAGAGAGCAGAGGGAATTTACAGCTGCAAAGCAGATCATCACGTAACCAACATAATGTATCCCCAGGGCACAGGTCACATAAGTCTGGAAGAAAAGCGACAGTGATGACATGTTTTCTTCAGTGAACATATATAACTAAGGTTCAAGGGTCTTAGTCTGAGTATTTGGTGAATAGCCAGCATAGATAAGATCAAACTACAGAGTTTGCTGACAAGTCCCTGGCATATTGACATAGTTGGCTTTCAGCAGTGATATTCCTGACCCAATTCCCAGACTCATGCCATGCAAACAAAGCAGTAGCAAGCAGAAGAAATCAGAGCATTGCTCCTTGTGCAAATAAGCAGAAGTGACAATAGTAATTTTCTACCCTTCCCTATATTGCCCAAGATATGAATATTGATAATCAATCAGTTGTTACAGAGCAGCTCCCAAGAAATGAAGAGTACCTCACCTATAAGAGTATACAGCCGATGGAGGTGGCCATGGAGTGTCCCTTTCAATCCATTCAAATAGCAGCAAATGCACTTTTCTGTCTGCTTATATGCAAAGTTTTAAAGCTTAACTGTGAAATAAGCAGCTCAGGAAGTTTGCCCAATTCTTTTGGAAGCATTCTCAGTGAATACCTAGATTGTGCAGACACATGCTGTGTGTCTATATTTGTAGTGAAATTGGAGGAGCAGAGGTGGTTTTGATAATTCATATCTGTCAGGTTTTGGATCTCTTACACCAGTGAGGGCTTTCAGCCACCCATATTGACAGTTTGCTCTCTTGGCATAAAGATTCTCAAAATAAAATATGTAATACATGTGCTGACTTGCACTTATACAAACTCTAGGGAAACCAGAAGGAAGGAAGATATGAAGGCTTTGTGAACTTCTGACTTTTCTCCCAATTTGTTATTTACAGCAAGCCGAAGAGTTTGAACCTGTAGCTCTCTGCTGTGGCCTCTACTGGCGAGTTAAACTCTCTACAATGTTCTTTTTAAGGCTGTTCCAAGGGACATATTTACTTCTGGCCCCTCCTGTTTGAAGATGTCACTCAGAGTTCATTCAAGTAGAAATAAGCAGCAATTTAGAAAACCACAGTCGCCATTTAAAGCATCTTAATTTAACAAGTAAATATGGATCAGATGCAATAGTAAGACACAATGGCACAAAACCCAATCAGGTAGAAATAGATTTTCATTGCCATCCACACCTTTGTGTAGTCACCAGAAAGAAATCCCTGTTCAAACCCACTGTACATTGTCAGGGGGATTAGAAGACACTGTCTTTTATCTTTAAGATGCTTGAAAGTTGCTAGGAACGTAGACCAAAAGGATGGTGTTTCTAGTTTTTCTTTCTCAGTCTCTGCTTGATCAGATTTGATCTGGTCCAGAAATATAACAATCAGCAAGACAGCTAGCACACCACTAGCTGCAAAAACAAAACAAAAAGTTCATGAAAAAATGAGAAATGCTGGAAGGATGATGGGAAGTTGCTTGCTGCTGTTATTGTTCTGACTTGGTGCTTAGCTCTCTGTGGGATTTTTTGGCAGATGCATCTGGTTCCACTGCAGTGTAAAGGCCACTCCTGTGTAAACAAGGTCTGATGCACATGCACATTTTATGCATACAGCTGCGTACCTCACAAATCCCCTCAGCTTAACTGTGACTGGCCTGTTGTGATAGCCGCTGGGCCAGCTGCACAACTGCAAAGGGTGATCACTCACCCTTCCAGGGCAAGTCATCAGGCACAGGGAGAGGGAGCTGGCCAGAAAGAACTCCCTTGGGAGCTATCAAAAGGCTTTAAATCAACACAAGAGAGGAATATTGGCTTCCAGTGCCAAGGTTTTCATGGCTAGGGGGGGATCCTCCTTCAAATTCATGGAAAGAAAAATAAAAGGCTTGAAACAGAACTTCTCTCTCACAGTATATGTTGCTTTCTTTTTCTTTCTTTTTTTTTTTTTTTTGCCAGCTTAGAGCTGTGCTTTGAGTACTGAATATGCGTTGTTTTAAACACGATAGTGAGCAACATTGAGTGACCTGAAAAAGATGGAAGTTACAGCTTTGAGCCTAATTTTCTAGCATAAGAAGCATATAAAAGAATAGATGACATATTTAATCAGAAAATAGGCATGTATGTTTCTACCTAGGTTTGTTGCTTATAGAGTGAATCAATACAATTTTTCTCATGTTATCAAGAAGATAATCATGACAACTGGTTGCTTTGTTACAGAGACAGGCCTGTATGATATTTGCTCTTTTACTGATGTTGACTAGCAATCCGTCCACATGGAGTAACAGGGTAAAAGGAAAATCAAGCACCTTTTCTCATCCACATTGCCTGTTTAATGCTCTTGTGTTACTGTGTATGGGCATGTTCCTTTCTGTGAACTTTTATATTTTATATAAATATATTAACAGATTTATAATAGATTTTCATCAATTTTTTATTGGTTATTATTTCTTATTCATGTCTCTTAGAATGAAATTTTGTTGTCCAATGTACTGGTGCTCCACTATGGCTGAACTGTAAACTCTTTGTGATATAAAGTCACTGTCAGTTCTGTAAAGGTGTTTATTAGTGCTTACAGGCTGATTGCAGAATCTACGTGAGTGGGAGCAAGGGATCCACATTTACAGGGTGAATATTCTAACGAATATGTCAAATTAATCAAGAGCAATTATAGGAGATAAGTAACTGCATGGCTTAATAGTGGTGGGTATGAACATAAATAGAAATATTCACAGTCCTTGAGAAAACTAAGCAACAGAAGTCTTATCCATTTTTTCCTTCCACCTGAGCTGGGCAAAATATGTATTCAACAACTAAATAAGAGACATAAAAAATGTCTCTGAATTAAATATTTAGCTATTTGTTTTCCCTCGAGGTAGAGATAGACATATCTTTTATTAAGCGCATAGAAGAAAAATGAAACCCTACTGATGCGTGGTCAGTAGACAACAGGGTTGCATTCATTTTACATGAGCAAAACCTAGGCGAGTGCTGTATATGGTAGTCACCAAATTTAAATTTAAAACTTGTGAGTGAAACCTGCCTTTAGAAGAAAGGCATCAGCTCCAGCACAATCTGGAAAGGAAAGTGGGGATATTCTTTGCATTTTCTCACCAACTAGGAACAGAAGCTGGGGAAGGAGAGTTTGCTGTGATGTGCTTGTCTGATGAGGACTGAGTCTGACCAGATCACATTCTTTCTGTCTTAATTCTGTGCATCTATCTCAACATAGAGAGTATATGTATGTGCAAATACTGCAAAGATATTTTAACAGAGCTAAGGTAACACATTGCCTTGCCAGGTATTTCTCCTTTATCCAGAGAACAACTCAAAAAAAGCTGGACAGTTTTTGAACTTTCTTCATTGAATTAATCTTTGCATATCTATTTTTGCATTGTCAGTTTTTATGGCAACAGCCTTCCCTGTCTTTGATTCCTTTCTAGCCTTATGCAAGGAAAGTCTGTAGCAGCTGTAGTTACTAAATGGGAGACATGCCAATTCACCTCTTGCTTCTCTTTATCTTTGTCTTTCACACCAAAGTATTGCAATTTGAACATCTCAGAGGAGAATTGACTGAAGTTGTAAAAACTCAGCAGGAGTCCAAAAACCACCCCCAAAGGATAGCATATTCTGAGAGTCATGATTCAAGTCCACCTCTAGTTACATAGCAGTTCTTGTGCTAAAACGTTTTTATATGTGGTGGGACACCAGCCAGTTCTGAGAGGCATCCCCAGATGACTAGAAGTTGATGAGTTCAAGGACCACTAGCTGGGCTGCTCTTAGCATGTTGGACCTCTGCATCCATATATAAATCTGCCTGGTGCCATCAGTAACTAGTTCATTATTGCTGATCCTAAAGACAGTGAATTTAAAACTATGTCATGCATAACTGGATAAACTACTCTAGTCCTCTAATTTCAATGGAGAAATACTTTTGATTCTACTCTTCAGAGCAACGCTGACTTTGAGTGAAACAGTAGGGTCACCATACAGGCCTTCGGCTTTGTTCGAGGTGAAAAGTGTGAAGAATGTCTTGCTCTGTTACACGAAAGTGGTATAACTCTGGCAAAAAGCATTTGAAGTTATTTAGGAAGGAGTTTTTTTACAGCTATCACATATATTACTTCCTTTTATCAAATCAGATTGAAGGAGGAAGTTTGAAACTTAATCTGCAAAGTCATGCTAGGTTTCAAGTAGTGCATTCCCCATCAGTGGTGTTCATTAAAGACTATGTGGATTACTTACCAGTGTAGACCCCTAGCAGTGTGTAGATTAAGGAGTTGGAGGGTCCTTCTGACCCAGTGGTGTTAGTGCTATCAGCCATGCAGTCATATGCTCCACAACATGCCAAATCTTCTTCTGAGATTTCCACTAATTCAGTAAGAACCAAAAGAAAAGCAGGTCAGTGTAGAGATGAGTGCACAATATATGTAAAGATATATGGAGAAGGGAATCCAGGTGTCTGCTCCTGTTTCAAATTCCTTTTGATAAAAGGTGTTTAACTGTAAAATCCCAATTTAACACAAAAATTTGGTTTAACAGAAACAGTTGCTCAAGACAGAACACTGAATTGATAATTATATGGAGACATGGAGTAAAGCCATCGGCTAACATCTGAATTCAAACTCGGTTTCCAGTGTGTATCTGTACCTCTTAGTCTTAATACATCCCAAGACAGGTTCCTCAGTAAACAACACCATTGAGCTGATGGACCTCAGTTCTTACAGGAAGAGCACGTTCTTCCTCTCTGGATAATTTCTCCTCAAGAAAATCACCTGGAGGCATCGTTCTGTTTTATAAATTTGGATATGATAACCCACAAATGCAGTTTTCCAAGAAATCAGCTTTTCCCAGCTTTATTACTTTATTACTGGCTTTACTACCCTTAGAGAATATACTTCAAACTAGGACACTTTGGCAGGGTCTGGGCTAAGACCTTTGTTTTGCTCAATCCCACCTGTATTGAAGGAGATCACAGAGCCACACACATGCATGTACGTACACGCCCTGTGTGTCACCGTAACAATGTGCATGCTTCCTCCAGTTCCCTTTCTGTAAAGGAAAAATACTGCCCCAAAGTGTAAGCCTGAATAAGATATGTAGTGGGGAAGGATCACCAAAAAACATTCAATGCAGATTTTGTCACTGGTCCAAGCGTAATAAAGGGGAATAGAATGTACCTTGACTGGTTCCTTAAACAGGACTTGATCTGTAATTTTTCAATTAGGGTTATTGTGTAACTACTTTAAGTGTGTTTTTCCTCATTGCTTCCAGTCAAAGCTGCTGCAATGTGAATCAGCTGCTAAGTAGCTTCATAAACAACTTTAGGTTCAACATCAGGTAAAACTTAATAACATAAAGAAAATAATTAGCTTACCATGACCAGTGGCTATCACAACACAGTTTTGAACAGACAGGCCCTCAGTAGAATTACCATATACAAAAGGTGAATCATGCTAGTAAAGTGTGGAAGCGTGTAAAACAAGTTTTTTATCTGTTCATGCATCATCTAAAGATGAAGATGCACACTCAATTAGTGGTAGGGAAGCAGCAAGGCAGGGTTTGCTCTATTCCTCTGGAAATATGGCTGAAATATTGATGAGTGAGAAAGGGTGACTTTTGTGATTTACATTGATTACTGTCTTCTATTGTAGTGCTACCTCATGATGTAGCTTGCCTTGCTGTGTCTAGATTCAGTGATGCAGGCAATATGTTAAGTGCACATATGTGTATGAATTTTATGCATTTTGATTCTACCGATACATACCGTATCTTTCTGACTGCTCAGTGAAATTGTGCATTTTAAGTATATGAACCATATGGGTGGATACTTTCACTGTAAGAGGAGAGTGAAAGAAGTGTATGACTGGATACTTCTACTTCCTTACCCCCCTAAGAATCTCCCTCTAGATTAAAGCTGAGCCTCACTGAGAAGGCAATGTTGGGAAACTTACAGTGTGCTGCTTATTGAGTTTATGAAGATATACAAAGACTTAGGCTTTGAGAGCGGTTCACAGTACAGGTCCCAGGAGCACAGCATCTCCTAAAATCCAATGTGAGCTGGGGTTGTTTAGCCTGGAGAAGAGGAGGCTGAGAGGAGACCTCATTACTCTCTACAAGTACCTGAAAGGAGGTTGTAGAGAGGAGGGAGCTGGCCTTTTCTCCCAAGTGACGGGACAGGACAAGAGGGAATGACCTCAAGCTCCGCCAGGGGAGATTTAGGCTGGAGATTAGGAGGAGGTTTTTCACAGAAAGGGTCGTTGGGCATTGGAACAGGCTGCCCAGGGAGGTGGTTGATTCACCTTCCCTGGAGGTGTTTAAGGCACGGGTGGATGAGGTCTTGAGGGACTTGGTTTAGTGTTAGATAGGAATGGTTGGACTAGATGATCCGATGGGTCCCTTCCAACCTGGTTGTTCTGTGATTCTGTGATTCTGTAACTGGTAATAAAATAAGTAAAAGAATTTCTCCAGAATTTAAAGGAACATCCTCAGATATAAAAGTAGGAGGGAGCTTGCAAGATGAAAACAAAAGTGTTTTAAACCTCTCATTAAGATGATGTGTTCTGTGAGACAGAGGAGAGTAAAACGGGTCCATGCAGACCACACAGCTGCACCACAGAATCTGCCCTGCAAATATAATCAGAAGGGATAGTTCTTCCCAAGATATCTTGTGGCTTGCTAATCAGGTCGTCAGGGCTCTGTTTCACTTGATACAGTCTTTTAGCATTCTGCATTGATGGTGTTTCATATATGGTTTCTTAGGTTTAAAGGAAGCATATGACAACTATTTTGGTGTAAATGCAAGGATTCAAAGATTAAAACCTTAAAAGAACTCCCTGACATTTAGTTTTACCTATATGAATACTCTCCAGAGGACATGCTGTTTAAATGAGCCAGGGAAGAGAGGTAACCTCTCGCTATTTGTAACAGCAGTGTATATAGAAAGCTCTTTCCATGTCCGTCTTGTTCTGACTTTGACAGGATAGGGGATGCACCAGAGACTGCAATGATAATACACTGTAGCACTTTGAATCTCCAAGTACTAGTTTATCTTAACAACTGCCCTTTAAAAGCTTACACCAATTACAAGCATGGGAAATGAGGGCAGTGCTGTTGAGTGGTTTATTTGAGCTACATCGGCATCTGCTGCCTGAGCCTGAAATACAGCAGAGGAGCCCTGATATACAGACTCCTGCCAACAGCTACATCTATTTCTTCTTGACAGTTTTACAGTTCTGTAGAGCACTCATTTTCAGCAAGCACCAGTGTCATCTCGACTAACCTTCAGTGTTTAGCGGCAAATTAATCCAACGCTACAAGTGTTGCCAACAGGCTGCTTCAATGTTTTGCCTTTTGTTTTAAACCACTTTAAGTAGAAAGATGTGAAAGACTGTCACTTCCAGCAGCCTATCTATGCTTTATAACACAGGGGTGGAATTCAAAAGGAATCCAACAGACATCTATTTGTGGGCTACTTGTCTACACTCTCTTTATAGCACATGAAGAGCTGATAAAAAATAGACACTTCCAGAGAACAATTTAACCCATCTATTTCAGACATCTATCTTCAGATGAGCTGTTACATCTGAAGTGCCTATTTCCACTGACTATGAAAGTGATTAAAGTTCATCAGGTCAGCTACAAAAATATACCTTCTAACTTTCTATAACTAGCTGCCATTTATAGAAAGAAGCACCAAGGTTCTTAAATGTATTTTACCTTTGTTTGAAGCTTGGCTAAATATCAAGGATGAAATGAGATTTCCCCAGATGCCAGACGACTGGAATATCAGAAAGAAGACCCCAAAGTATTGGTTGATAATGTCCTTCCCATTTTTTCCTGCTTTCTCAGCATATGAATTGCCAGCAATGGTGAGGTAAGTGCATTTGGCAGACCAGAGTGGCGCTCCTCCTAAGCCCAGGATCACAGAGGTAGGGATTAGTGTGTACCTGCCAAAGAACATTTTATTTAGCATAGTTATCATCCATTAGCATAACAATCATTTGCCCAGAGATCCAGAGGCAAAAATAGACATCAAAGAAATAGAGTTATCCTTTGTGTGTTTCAATAAATCTACTCTATGGAGCCAAGAAAGGGCCAGCCTTGTGAAGTATAGGATGTGCAAGCATTCCCAGCTGTGTCCAGGGACTAGGTCTAGGGTAGGCTGGCTAAACCTGTGCTCATGTGCCCTCATCCTGTTGCAACTGAAAATTAAATTGCACCTGCACTTTAGAAGATGGATCACGACAACTTTCCTCTGCAGAGCTGCGTCTGCTGTCACTGGAGAGCAGAGGTAAATTGTTCATCCATCTCTGAAAGGGCAAGCCAGGAGCTGGTCTCCTCATGCAGTCCTTGACTTCCATCCCAACTGTCTGGAAGAGAGACTTCTTTTCAGCCTTTTCAAAACCAGTCCTAAAAGTCATTTGGATTTTAAATGAATCTGCTCTTATTTCCTTTCCTTTTCTTTTTTTTTTTTAAAAGGGAAAATCTCTGCTACACATGAGTTAGAGAAGCAGCTTTAGGTGGGTAGATGGATGCATTCATTTTGTCTTTTTGTGCACTTTCACCTCACTGCTTCACCTGCTACTGGGCTTATTTATCTGTGCTTCTTGCAGATAACACCTTTTGCATCCAGCTTTCAAAATGAAAACATAGAGGCAGAATAGGAATTGAGAAGAAAAAAAAAGAAGGAAGAAAACAAGGAAAGAGTCACCTTTACTGATTTTGTTAAAGCAAAGCAGATAGGGTTGAAATATTTAAATTGTACCAGCTAGCGTAGAAGTTCCCCAGGGAGAATGCAATGTAGCAGCACATAGAGCCTGCGATGGTCCACTTGCAGCCCAGCTTCTTGATGAGGATTGGAGGGAGGAACATGGATGATAAGATGAGTGCAGCATAGAGAACACTTAGGGAAGCAACGCCCAAGCCTTCTTCTGAGTGGAGACTGCTCTGTATGGACAAATATATCACAAATGTATGTTACTATGTTGTACAGAGTGTGACTTCAGGCAGAAACAGATTGACATGGGAGCTGGTGATGAGTATTACTGTCTCCTTTCCCTAAAGTAATCTGATCATGATTTTATGGTTTTCCTCACTGTTATGTGAGGAAATGTCACATTTATGAAAACATGACACAGAACCAGGTGTGTATTGCTTAGGTTCAAAGCTTTGGTAAGTCAGACAACAGATTATTTAATGTAATTCATTCAAGTTTCTCCTTGAAAGCAAGCTGAATGAAGGATAACCTCTTTTCCTGGCCTTCCCTTTTTGTCTCAAGCAGAAATATCCTCAGATCTGCATTGCAAAGGATGAATTAGCAACTGTGGAAGAGTCTTTATTTTAACCTACAGGTCTGATAATTTCTAAGTCCTTTGGAGGCCAAAATCTAGATATCCTAATAGGTTCATATGAGGCCTTTGTATTTGGGAGTAATTGATTCACTCACATTTTCACATGAGAGGAATAAGATTTTACTGTTCTGACCAGGTTTTATATTTTTGTGCTCTAAGTAGATCTCTCATCTTGGTACTGTAGAAGCTGTGATAAGACAATCAAATGCTGCTTATCCACATTTTCCTTGTTAGCTTTCATTAAAAGTTCATGTAATCCGGTACCATTTTGGAAGAGGGGAATGGGTGCAGATAGGGGTGGCACTGGAAAGCACTAGAGGAGAGTGAGGCTGCTGGTAGCTGGACTAAACACTTCCAAGCCCTATGATGGTTGCAAATTCTGGCCATGCAAGACCATGGTGGCAGTCATGTGGCTCCCTGGTCAAGAAGTAGTCAACAGGACAATAAGGTGAGAGGGTTCTCTGTCAAACAGTGTCAATATATTTGGGAATTGGAATGGTTGTTTCATAAAAAGGCAAAGAGTCTTCTTGATCACTGAGGTCTTCTGTCTGAAACACCACCTGGTTTCATCAGCTACCGTATGATTGGGAACCAGGCCTCCAAAATGATATGATTAGCTTAATTATTACTGGTTGTTTTGGGGTTGGATGTTGGGTTTTCTTTGGAGGGGGGAAGTGTTGAAATAAATTATGCATATTTTTCTTATTTCTCCTGCAGGCTTCTATACAATAAAATAACCTACTTTTGATTGTGTCTCAGCAAGCACTCTTTAACAACCAAGACAAAAAGGAGAGAGAAGAGGGCTACTTTGTGAATCAGCACCACTCCCTCCTGCAGCGTGAAGGAAGGCTTGATGTTCCAGCACTTAGCCTGAGCGTATACTGTTTCAAATGGTGGGGCTGACTCATGGCTTCTTAGGTTTATGATTCCCCCCTCATAGTCTGACCAGCTTGTAACATCTCCATCCATTTTTAGATCTGCTTTCGCAGAACTTCCCTGAACTTGGAATTTGACAGTGTCAGCAAACAGAAGGTGCTTGAGAATAGGAAAAGAGAGAGAGATAGCAAGCTAGCAGGGACCTCTTGCTGAAATGAGGTCAACCCCTTGTTATTGCAAACAAGTGTATTGTGTTCTGTATCAAGGTCCACCCTTAATGCATACAGTTGGAAAATCATAGAATCATAGAATAACCAGGTTGGAAGAGACCCATTGGATCATCGAGTCCAACCATTCCTATCAAGCACTAAACCATGTCCCTCAGGACCTTGTCCACCCGTGCCTTAAACACCTCCAGGGAAGGTGAATCAACCACCTCCCTGGACAGCCTGTTCCAATACCCAATGACCCTTTCTGTGAAATTTTTTTTCCTAATGTCCAGCCTAAAGCTCCCTTGGCGGAGCTTGAGGCCGTTTCCTCTTGTCCTATCTCTTGTCACTTGGCAGAAGAGGCCATCACCCTCCTCTCTACAACCTCCTTCCAGGTTGTTGTAGAGAGTAATGAGGTCTCCCCTCAGCCTCCTCTTCTCCAGGATAAACAACCCCAGCTCTCTCAGACATTCCTCATAGGGCCTGTTCTCCAGCCCCTTCACCAGCTTTGTTGCTCTTCTCTGGACTCACTCCAGAACCTCAACATCCTTCTTGTGGTGAGGGGCCCAGAACTGAACACAGTATTCAAGGAGCAGTCTCACCAGCCATCTTTCAATATCCTGCCTGATCTTCCTCATGGATAGATATATCCATTTATTTGACATTAGACCAGCAGGATCATTTAGTATGTTACGTTCCTCTTTGTGTTTATTTACTCTAACTGTTCATAGACAGCAACATCAACCCTTAGTCTTTTAGTATGGCTATACTAAACAAGCCAGCTCTGATGGTATCCTAAGAGTTCAAGATACCTAGAAACCATCTCTCCTATTGTGTTTTAAGATGTTAATGCAAATGAGAGTCATAGATGCCTATGATTAAAAATAATTTTCATGATACATTGTGACACCAAGAATTATTGTCTTATTTTATATTTATATTATTGAATGGATTGGACATTAATTTTTATTGTTTAATATTGCTGTGTAATAATAAAAAACATAGCAATTTAGAAATATTCAGAACAAATCCTTTTCAGAAATGGAGTTTGTTTTCCACTTTGCATTATATTCTTCTAAGAAAAATCTCAGAGAATTTTAGTTTTCATTCAAACAGCTTTTGTGGGCCTAAATAAGTAGTCTGACATGAGTATTCAAACTATGTGAGAAGTACTAGAATAAAATATTTAGTAAATGCTATGGATCTGGGTGCGGGATACAAACCTGCACCAAACTGATATCCTAACCCACCTCATAAAAAATATTGCATGTGCCTTCCTCACAGAAACCGAGGAAAGACTGATATTTTTCACACAACCAACTGGCCTGATGCCCTTACAAGTCAGCTGTCCTGACAACCAATAGGAGATGCTCCACTTACCTGTAAACTCTGGAGCCCTCCGTAAGCAGTGAAGAGAAGTAAAAATCCAAAAGAAATTATCAAAACATTCTTAAGATTTCTTTCCATGTTGATTCATACAAGACAAAAGAGTAGCCGGTGTGCAGAGCTGATCCAGTTATTCCAGGAGATGCTTTTACTTGGAGAAAAACTGCTTAAGTCTTGTTGGCAAAGGTCATTTCTCATTGCATTCATAGAGGAAAGAGTTGTTAAATATTTGAGAGTTGGCCAGTGAACTTTACTTTTTCTGATACTGGAAACTCTTTACGGAGTTGTTACTCATTCACCTGTTCTGACTGAAGCAATAATGAGTGCTCCCAGAGGACATCAGTCAGGTATTATTAGATAGATATGTAAGTCAATTGCAACATTTGGACCAATTTTAATATTGCAGTCATGCTTTATATGGCAGTCCCCTATCACCAGCACAGAAGGAAAAAATGACAAGCAGTGAATTGTCGGGCATAAAGATACACTAATCCATGAAGGACAAAGATTAATAGATTTTACTGATACTGTATTAGGTCTGTTGTTTAATTAATGTTACAACAGTGTACCAGGAAATGTGATTATTTGTGTTACAGTGTTGTTTGCATTCACCAGCTCTGTAGCTGAGCACCATATGTTAACAAGGTTGATGGCTGCTTGGCAGGCAGTAGAGTCTTCATCCATGGTGAACACCATCATTTGGGCATTTCAAATTTACCAAGTCATACATCTGAAAATAATTTCCCCCCATCTTCCCCATCAACTCAGAACCCAAGAAGAAACAAGGGTTGAGCAGGTAAATGAAAAAACAACTTTGCCTCCCAGCCTCTGACTTCTGGAAAAAAAACCCAGCATATGTGGGAAGTGTTTTGCCATGCCGGTGCTACCTGGCTCAAAGGATGAAAATTTTCCCCCTAGTCAGCCATCCCTGCCGAGTTCGTCCCTGCTTATCCCTATTTTCAGAGCCTGCCTTTGTGAAGTTGCATTGCCTGTTTGCTCATGACACACTGGCCATCCTACAAGTCCTGACTGAGCTTTGGAATATTCCACTTCTGAGCACACAAAGTCCTCTCTGCCTCTAAGCCAGGCAGAGTGAACAGATCGTCTGCAGACCCCTTCCTGCAGCTGAAGCAGAGGAGGGATTTGAACTTGAGAGCAAAGTGGAATCCAAAAAGTCCATGTTATAACATGAACTTATTCAAGTTGAGATGCCCTATAGGGTGTCCATAGTGGGAATTCACAGCTAAGACTTGATCTATTTCCCACTAGATGGCACAATTTTTCTTTCCATGGGGACATTCGCGGGTGAGGGGAGGAAGTTTTACTACATTAATTCATCTAATGCATTAAAGAGGTCACAGCTAGTTTCTGTTTTGGAGAAAATTACAGTATGTGCTTTTTCATTTTTTCTTTTGTCTTATAATCTTTGTGAATGAAATAATGCAGAAAATATAATCTTTTAATTCTCTGTTGTTAATGGTACTTCTATATTGCAAGTTGAGGTAGTGAAATACTGGTCTTTATTTTACAGATGACTATGCTCAGCATGAAAACACTTTGAATTACCTCACAATGCCACTTTTGTTCTGCAGTGTTTGTAATCCTGCACGTGGCTTACAAACCAGAGTGGTGGTACTTTTCCTGATCTTTTTAGGTAACGAAACCCTAAAATATTCAGGTGAAAAATTTCAGAAGAAATTTACACCTGGTGACAACATGTTTGTTTCTGTCTTGGACCCCTTAGAAATACTCTACAAAATTCTAGGATTCTGATATCACTGATTTAAAACCATTAGAAAAATGAATGAGAAAATTAAGAATAACGCTTATCCCAAACAAAAGTTTAATTACCACCTGCTCTGGCAGAGGCAAGAACCAGAGATAGTGGAAAGCACACTCAGTTATAAAAGCCTTTATTTTGTGCTCTTTCTTGACATTAGCAGTAGTAACAACACAGCTTTAAAAAAATCACCATTAACTGGATGGTATTTTTAAAATGCAGTGCTGCATACGTTATGTGATCAGCACTTCTGCTCTGGAGGAATTCTTAACTACTCATTCAGTCATATCCTCTCAGCAGCAGCAATGTTGGAGAGCACGTAGGGGGGTGGTGTGGAAAGTTTTTTGTGGAGGCTTTTTTTTCTTTCCTCTTGACTGATCAAAGGCATGTTGGCCTGTTCCATATCCCTTACTCAGAGCTTTGGGTTATCCAACTGCCTGGTCCTGAGCCCCTCCTTAGGAATGTGCAAGTCTTTACCAAGGAGATCTGATAAGGCTGAGGATCTCTTCCTCTGGTACCAGGCAGCGGGTGGCTCCAGCAGACCTGCTGTGTATCACCCAGGATGCCTCTTTCATTTTTTCTGCCATTTTAACTATGATTAAGTGATTGTCAGGAACTGTGCACTGCATTTTGGGCTTATCTATCACACAGGAGATTGCCATCATCAAACTGAAATGTCTCACAGAACAGAATCCAAAAATGGGAGAGAGGCTTGTAACATTTGTGACTCTATCCCACAGCTGATTACATTTGTTTTCCTGTGTTTATTTTCTCAGCGTAAATGAGGGCAACCTTTGCTTAAAAGATTATAGCACCAGAGGCTAATCTTTGGGATTTTTTGTACTTCATAATTACCACTTCCCTATGTGCTCTTTGTCGGTTAAATCTACTGTTCAGGCAGTTATTTTAACACCACCAACAAAACAAAAATAACAACACCCAGAATACTCACCATGGGGTTTTCTGTTTTAGGAGGCTTTTGACTGATTAGCTCCTTTGGGGTACACATTATTCCTTGAATCTCTCTGTAGAAAGGATGGGCATTTTTATATGCCATCTTGCCAGTGGTTTGGCCAGCCACATTGAATGGGCAAGTGTTCTCAGACCTAGCCCTACCTGGCACTGGTCTCCAAGGACACTGAGTAGGAGTTGCAGAGGGCATGTGCCTGCCCAAGAGTGCATCCAAACACAAGGATAGCGAGAGGAGAGACTGGTAACTGAGTCTGTGTATTCTCATTTGGAGAAAGGAAGATGATGCCCTTTTGGCATGGTGAGGGCATTGTAGATGTACTAGAGGGGAACATCAGGACTAAGACTGTTGTCCTGAGCTGTAACAGTATTGCAAAGCCCTTAGTATACTGGTTTGTGCTGGAACTCTTAATTGTGGCAAAGACAGCAGATTGCATGGTCCCTCTCAGTAAGCTACAGAGACTACCTGCTTCACACTCTCAGCCAGCTGAACCCTTGCTGCTGCTATTTAAACACAGAGTTATAGAATCATAGAATGACCTGAGTTGGAAGAGACCCACAAGGATCATCTAGTCCAACTCCTATCCCTGCATAGGACAACCCCAAAATTCACACCATGCGCCTGAGGGCATTTTCCAAATGCTTCTTGAATATTGTCAGGCTCATCACCATGACTACTTGCCTGGGGAGCCTGTTTCAGTGCTCTACCACCCTCTGTGTGAAGAAACTTTTCCTAATATCCAACCTGAACCTCCCCTGGCACATCTTGTGTATCTTTAAGGTAATAAAGGTAATGTCCTGCAGAAGACAGCTATGGAGATCAGCCTCTGAAGCCTGACAGCTGCCCGTAAACAACCCCCTGTTTCTCCACCAGAGTTGTCATGTATTCATACTTCTGTAAAAAAGTTCTTTCATCTGGTTGATACTCAGCCTATTCACATTTTATATTCTTAAAACTGTTGCCTGAGTACTAATATTATATGTTTGCCTTGCCCTGCACTTTGGATGTTTTGGAATAGCTGGGGTAAATCCATTTCTAAACCTAAACCAGCACTGTGAGTCAGTTGATAGAACTTAACAGCCTGCTAAGATAAGCAGCACTGTGTGATGTATGCTTTCATAATGAAAGGGTAAGGGAGCCAGATCCTGTATATAAACAATAGACTTTGTATGGCAGTGGCTCTGAAGTCTTAAGAGCCATTTACTTGAACCTACTTGATGGCATACTAGTTGTTCACATGAACACGCTGAAATTCCTTGCACACACCCATGTAGACAAAGAGGATTGAACTCTGTCAGCAACCCAAACCATGTACTTTCTCCTTTCCTTTGAGGTTCAGAGTTGGCTGCTCCTGTTATTAATGTCCACTGTCAAGCAAACTCAAAAAAATGGTTTGTAACCTCAGCCAAGAAGCCCCTACTTTTGAAAGGCTGTCACAAAACTTGTTACCAATTTATCTCCTTGTGGAACAAAAAGGGAAAGGAGAATGAGGATTGATCATGAGGCCTGATCACAGAAAGCACAGTTGCTTAAAGACATATTAGTGCAGACATCCCAGGACGTGGAGTTTTTTATTCTCCAGTGCCTTCCACCTTTCATTTGTCCCTTGGTTGCATGCATGGCTGGAGACTGGCATAAGATGAACCTAGTCTACCAGATATTTACTACCCACTTGCCATCAGTGCAAATATCTACAGTAGATAAAAGAAAACAGTAACATGAATCTCTTTCTCTTTAAGCCTTGCTGTCCCTCACTTGTGCTTTCTGTTGATGAATGTACTATAACGCTGTATAGGAGCATGAGCTACCATGCTGCAGAAGTGCAAGCAGGGACTCTTCAGAGTGCAAAATAAAAAATACCTATTTTGTACAGGCTCGTGTGCAGTATGGCATGAGAGGAAGGGGTTGTTACAGCAAGAAACATCCCTGCATGTACTGGAATTAATCATAGAATCACAGAACGACCAGGTTGGAAGGGACCCATCGGATCTTCTAGTCCAACCATTCCTATCAAACACTAAACCAAGTCCCTCAAGACCCCATCCACCCGTGCCTTAAACACCTCCAGGGAAGGTGACTCAACCACCTCCCTGGGCAAATCAGAATAGGCAATTTTGTTGTGGTTTTCTTTCCTGCAGTATATTTAGACCATAATTTTTTTTTCCCTGTCCCAGTAGATATTACCAATGTCTGGGGCAGGTGATTATCTGTTTTTCCTGATCTTTTCTGTGGCACACAATATGGAGAAGCTCCATAACCTTCCTCTAAGGTGATAGAGAGTCTCCCCCAGGCCTGAGAAAAAGAATCCTTCCCTTGCCCCAGTATTGGTAAGCCATGCCATCCAGGATGCTGTTTCTTTAGCAGTCATTCCTGACAGTTTTCCTCCTGTTTGCAGTCTTGCCTTCCTCCCACACTCATGCCTCCAACTGCAGTCCCATTAGCCTATGTCTCCTTGCATTCAATCAAATCAAATTACCTTGTCAAGTGGCTTCTTGCACTTTGAAATTATGGAGCAATGAGAAACCTCCCTGGAAACAGGTATTGGAGTCCAGCTGGGAATGACTTGGCAGTTGCTGCTCCAAAGAAACTTCACATTTCTTGTCTGTTTTAGGGAGGTAACAAGCCCTCTGTATATTCCTAATCTTGCACTGGTCTTTACAGAAATTGCCCCGATATGCTCATGAGGGTTGCAAAACTCATATTGCATCCTAGTTTGGAAAGTTCTCTTTGCTCTACAGTCCCAAGTGAGCCTTGAACTAACCAAACAGTATTTAGGAAGTCAGTATATACACAGCTCCACCACTTGCTTATCATCTAAAATAACTACTTCACTTGCATTCTTGCTTGCATATTAATTTCTTGATAACTGTTACTATTTCACTAAAGTGCTTCTACCTCCAGAGAAGTGCTGAGATTTCTGATCATAATCACTCCATTCATTTCACAGAAGCCATTCCATAACTTCAGGAAGGTAAGGACTGTCAGTCACCCCCACCATGGTATGGTAGGCACATGGTGGGGATCTGAATGTGAAAAGTGACAGTCTGTTACTATGGGTTCCTTAGTCATTTAACAATAGCACAGGAATAGTCACTGCATACAGAGAGTTTAGGCCTGGATTTTTTTTCTGGAAAATCATCCTTGTTTTTTTCCTAGTGTCATTCATAGCATGTACTCCAGGATCCTCTGCAGCCATTGGAAGACTGCTGACTTTGGCAACAGTAACTTCACTCCTTCACACACCAATGGATGGATGCCCTTGGCATTCCCAAGCTTAGTGAAGTGAGATTAAGCAGGAGGCTAAAGACTTCCGAGCATTGTAGGACAACTCTTGAGAAATGTGTAGGAAAAACTGTTAAAGCCACAGGCAGGAAATCTAGAAGCAATATCTAGTTCCTAACAGACAGCTAGCTTTAATAGTCTCTCTGTGAGAAAAGGCACTTTCATTTTGTTTGCTAGATTCCCTCAGCAGACCAGAGTGGACTAAATATGTCTGTGCTTACTTTAAAAAAGAATTCCAATATGCTTAATTGTCAGAAATTACAAAAATTACATTAAATGTGGATTCTTCCATACCAACTCTCTGAAGGTATGGTAGTTTTAATTATTCAGCATTAAAGACTGATTTAATTAAGCTTTATCTTAAACATTCTTTTCCAGAAGTACCTAGAAGTGTTCCATTGAAAGAAATCCCAAGTACACTACAAAACATCTCATTGTGTTTTCATTTTGAGATCTCTTCTCTGCAAGGGAGAAGAAGAAAATTAGAGAGTAAAACCACATCCCATGGAGAAAGAGAATCAGGGACTTTACTGCAGCAGTTAGAGAACAGCAGACAAACTAGTGACCTATTTTCTGAATACTAAATCCTTAAACATTCAGATTCTTTGCATCTTCTTTTAATGGCCACAGGCAGAAGACACACAGCCACAACTCCCTATTAAGGGACCAGAACATGTGTGGTGAAGCTTTCAATAAACATACAAAGACATAGAATCATAGAATAGTTTGGGTTGGAAGGGGCGTTAAAAGGTCATCTAGTCCAACGCTGCAATAAGCAGTGACATCTTCAACTAGATCAGGTTATCCAAAGTGCTGACCTTGAAAGTTTTCAGGGATGGGTTACCTACCTGCCCAGTGTTTCCTCACCCTCAGTGTAAAAAGATTATTGCTTATATCTAGTCTAAATCTGCCCTCCCTTAGTTTAAAACCATTGTCCTTTGTCCTTTCACTACAGACCCTGCTAAAAGTTTGTCCCTATCTTCTTGTGGGCCCCCTTTAATTTTTGAAAGGCCCCAATAACATCTCCCTGCGGCCTTTTCTTCTCCATGCTCAATTACTCCAGCTCCCTCAGTCTTTCCTCATAAGAGAGGTGTTCCCTCTGACCATTTTTGTGCCTCTCATCTAGACTCACACCAACAGGTCCCTGTCTTTCCTGTGCTGAGAGCTCCAGAGCTGGATACAGTACTCCAGGTGGAGTCTTACCAGAATGAATGGCAATCAATTTTGCTTTTCAGCATGAACAACTTTGTGCATAAACACGTCCAATTCCCAATGACACCTCAGGACCCTTAAGTTGAACCTCTGTTAAACCTTGAGGCTGTTTTAAACTGTGGTCCCTGGGAACAGCTCTGGTGCCTTTGGCCAACCAGGGGTTTAGGGAGTGCACAGGCTATTTCCCCTTAAGACCCTTCTACAATGAAGAGGAATGGCAGTGGAACTTCTGTATGAATCTAGCTGTTCATGGTACCTTTTAACTGGTACTGAGGTTGTCAGATTGCATGGTTGAATATATCATGGTGCAGGCTATAACATAGCTGTCTGCTGTGCACAGTCACTCTGCAGAGATGAATACATAGCCAGAAGGAGTCACCTGTTTCTCACGTTCTGCATTGCTATTGGAGAACCACCAGGAACTTAATCCCAGGGGCTGAAATCTTTCAGGGCGTGGTTTTGCAAAGACTGGAGCTCAAGCATGTGTTTTGGGTTGCAAGCATTCTTTTACAAATCAAGGTACTGATATGGATTTTTAAATAATTATACTTTTAAATCTTCCTCCTTTCTATTTATGTTTTGGGTGTAGGTGCAGGATTCAATAGATATCAGCTTCTGCTAAGGCAGAGCTCTTTGGCAGCATGAGTAACTCAGCCCTCAAAGAAACAGATTAAATATTGCAGCCTAAAGAGTTTGCTGAAATTGCAATTCAAAATGGGCAGAATTCCTTTCATTTCAGCTTTTAAACAGAAGCACGGTTCTCCTAAAGATGTAATCTACAAGGCATGTCAAAGGTTTTTGACATTTGAAATTATAGCTCCAGTACTGAAGAGAGGCTGTCAATTTGTAGCTTTGTTCTTTTCCTACCTGTAAATGTGAGTAATTTCTTTTAACTGTCAGTACATCACCAGTATATTGTTGTTTGTGGAGCTGCTTGGATTTAGTAAATGAGAATCAATAAATGAACCACTTACTGACTGTGAAATTGACTTTTATAATTGAGAGACTGCTGAAAATGTATATATATCTGAAAGAAGCAAAAGGCAAACTGCATTATATTATATATTTACTGAAAATCTGACAAAAATTAAGTTGATCCTTTTGGTTAAAAGTCACAGAATCACATAAATATTGGATGGTAGATACCACTGGATGTCACATACTTCCATTTCTCAATCCAAGCAGTGCTGCCACCAGTCTAAATCAGAACAGACATGAGTTTATTTATATCAGGTCTTGAAAATCCTCCAAGGATGGAGCCTATACAGTCTTTTTCACAGAACTGTAGAATGGTTTTGTTTGGAAAAGACCTTTGAGATCATCGAATCCTACCATTGATACAGCCCTGCTAATTCCACCACTAGACCATAGCATCATATCATAGAATCATAGAACAACCAGGTTGGAAGGGACCCATCGGATCTTCTAGTCCAACCATTCCTATCAAACACTAAACCAAGTCCCTCAAGACCTCATCCACCCATGCCTTAAACACCTCCAGGGAAGGTGAATCAACCACCTCCCTGGGCAGCCTATTCCAATGCCCAATGACCCTCTGTGTGAAAAATTTCCTCCTAATCTCCAGCCTAAACCTCCCCTGGCGGAGCTTGAGGCTATTCCCTCTTGTCCTGTCCCCTGTCACTTGGGAGAAGAGGCCAGCTCCCTCCTCTCTACAAGTAGCACCATGTTCCTAATTAGGACATCTAATGGTTTTAAACCCTCCAGGGACAGTGACTAAACCACCTCCCTGGGCATCCTATTCCAATGCTTAACAACCCTTTCAGTAAAGAAATTACTCCTAATATCCAATCTAAATATTCCCTGCTGCATCTTGAGGGCATTATCTCTTGTCCTGTTACTAGTTACCAGGGAGAAGAGACCAACACCCACCTCACTACTCCACCTTTTAGGTAGTTGTAGAGTGATAAATTCTCCCCTCAGCCTCCTTTTCCCCAGATTAAGCAACCCTGGCTCCCTCAGCTGCTCGTCATAAGGCTTGTTCTCCAAACCCTTCTTTGTTGCCTTTCTCTAGAAATGTTCCAGCATCTCAATGTGCTTCTCATAGTGAGGGACACAAAATTGAACATAGTATTTAGGTGCAGCCTCACCAGCACTGAGTACAGGTGAAGGATCACTTCCCTAGTTCTACTGGCCACACTATTCCTGATGCAGGCCAGGGTACTGTTGACCTGGGTACACTGATGGCTCATATTCACCCAACTATCAATGAACACCCCAAGGTCCTTCTCCACCAGTCAGCTTTCCAGCCACTCTTCTCCGAGCCTGTGCCATTGTATGGGGTTGTTGTGACCCAAGTGCAGGACTGTGCAGTTGGCCTTTTTGAATCTCATGCATTTGGCTTTGGCCCATTAGACCAGGCTGTCCATGTCCCTCTGTAGAGCCTGTCTACCCTCAGGCAGATCAATACTCCCACCCAACTTAGTGTCTTCTGCAATCTTTACTGAGTGTGCATTCGATTCCCTCATCCATGCCATTGATAAATATGTTAAATGGAACTGGCCTCAGTACTGAGCCCTGGGGATCACCACTTGTGACTGGCCACCAGCTGGATTCACCTCGATTCACCACAATCATTTGTGCCCAGATATACAATTAGTGCTTTGCCCAGTGAAGCATATATCCATCAGAGCCAAAAGCCACCAGTTTCTTTAGGAGAACGCTGTGGGAGACAACATCAAATGCCTTACAGGTAGACAATATCCACAACCTTCCCCTCATCCACTAGGTGGTTCACCTGGTCATAGAAGGAGATCAAGTAAGTCAAGCAGGACCTGTCGTTCCTGAACCCATGCTGAATGGGCCTGGTAGGCTAATGGTCCTTCATGTGCTGCATGACAGCTTTCAAGATGATTTGCTCCATAACTGCCCCTGGCATCGAGGTCTGACTGACAAGTCTGTAGCTCCCTGGGTCTGCCTTCCAGCCCTTCTTGTGGATGGGTATCATATTCACAAGCCTCCAGTCAACTAGGACCTCTCCAGTTTGCCAGGACTGCTGACAAATGATACAAAGTGACTTGGTGAGCACTTCCCACAGTACCCTTGGGTGGATCTCATCTGGTCCCATAGACTCGTGTATATCTAGGCTGTGGAACAGATTGCTAAGCATCTCCTCATGGATTATAGGGGCCTTATTGTGCTTCCCATCCTTATCTTCCCCCTCAATATCAGTGTACCCAGAATACTACTGGTTTTCTTAGTAAAGACTGAGGCAAAGAAGGCATTAAGTACCTCAGCTTTTTCCTCATCCCTGGTCATTATGCTTCCCATTGCATCCAGTAAAAGATGACAACATTAGCCAGATTAAATTTTGGTAATCCATTCTCATGCCATGCTACACTCCTAGCAAGGAAAAGTTTTCCTTTGTGCAATGCAAAAGTAATCATTCATTTTTTTTTACTTTCTATTTTCAGTTTTATGTTAAGATTCTTTTGGTAGGAGAAAGAAAAGTCCTACTTGCACAAACTTCAGAGAAAAAGGAGAAGAAAGCATCTTTCCAATGTCACAAATCAGGTGTCTCAGCTATTCAAATAAATTATTCATCTAGGGTCTCTAAATACACTGTCTATTAAAAAGGAAATGGTAACACTCCCAGATGGAGATTCAGAGGAACCAGATTAGGTGAAGCCCAGACTGGCCTTCCATTACTTCATCACTGAAGGTGGTAGGATTCTTTATGAAATCTTCTGGCTCATAAGGTTATTGGGTCAGGGTGTTTTCTGCTCATTGTGTGTTATAGACTGAAACATTACTAAAACATGTAGAAAAACTGATATGAGGCATGAAACAATATAACCTGGCCTGAAATTTGTGTTCCTATACCAAGGACCACTGCACATTTCTCTCCAATGAAATAATACAGAATAGTAGGAGTTTCCTGCAGATGGTTCTGCTGATGATTTTTATTCATATGGCAGAAAAACCTGTTGCTGAGACTTTTTGCAGAGGCACACACAAGCAACATCACACTAGATGTTTATTGACCGAGTCTGTTATTTTGCAGACTGCTTGCATACCTTGCTTAGCCGTATGCACTAAGTATGACAGAGAAAGAAATAGTTGGTCTACAGAATCCACTGAGAAATTATCACAAATAGATGGCAATATAAGCACTTGTTAGAAATGACTACAGTGCAAAATTAGGCTTATAGTCATTATAGTCTTAGTCTTCATTTTGGGTTCATATGTTGGATCTTTTTGCAGGTAATGAGCTAGTACAAATTACCTGTTTTACCTGTAAACCTATCTGTCTGTCCCATGGCAGGATCAGCTCCTACCTAAGTCATTTCTTAAAAGTTTGACTAATCTATTTCTAAAGATGTCTAAGGAAAGACCTGGTAGAGACATATTTCAAATATTTTACTCATACAAAGTTCTTTGAATATATAGCTTGAGTGATTCTTGCTTCTGTAGTAAACAATTACTAGAGACACACAAATACTTGGCAGAATAGAGAGGCAGCTTTGCTTGTCCTGCAGACAACACCTCGGTCCATTTTGGTTGACACTTGAAAAATCATCTTAAATTTTAATCCTGTCTTACTTATGGTCCCTTCCAGTGTCATATCTTCTGCCGATGTTATTGGTTCCTTCTCTACTCAGGCCTCCAGATTACAAGTGAAATCAGTCAACGGGACTAGACTCAGGGCATATACCTATAAAACCTCACTCAGTATCTCTTTCCACTCCAACAGTGAACCAGAATATGTAGTCACTGAGTGTGTCTCTGTGAGTTTGCACCCAGCGTTTCATCAGCACTCTAGCTTGCATGTGTAAATGTTGCATGAACTAGGGGCAGAAACATAACAAAACAAAACAACAACTACAACAAAAGATATGTAACTCCTACTGCTTCTTCTTTGGCTAGAAAGTCTCTAACTCATTATAGGAAGGAAGTTGTATTGTTGTGCCTTACTTATTTTTTTCCTTAAGAAGTCCATTCTGGCTGCTACTTGTTTCTGTTTTCCCTTCGAAGAATATTTTGTAACAAGTAAATTTATTCTTTTTGTTCTCATGCTTTTTTCCTAGGAATTGAAGTTTTGGTGACAGGCATCTAAACTTCATGCATTTTTCCATCACTTTTTAAAGACAGAGGTAACCTTTACTCTTTCCCTGTATGCAGAATACTTTTAAAAAAATTTCCTATACTATAAAGAGGGACGGTAATCTGTGAATTTTAGGACAGCTAACTAAATGCAGAGGATAAGAACTGGCTTAGTAGAACAAAACATTTGAAATAAAGTTGTTGGGAAACAGACCTGTTGAAGAGTGAAATGAAGCGCTAACAGTACTTCATGTCACGAGATTCTAGTGCTGAGTTAGGAAATTCAAGTTACTGTTCCTGAAGCTAATAAATACAACTTCATCTCAAAAAAAACAGCATTTCATTTTTGCTTGTTTAAGCACAATTTTCCTCTGCTTATGAGGCAAACTGAATTTCAGAAAACTCTTACCAGACCTGTTTATGACTATGCAGTTTAATCTGAATGAGTTTTCAGATGAACAGACTTGTCTGCATTAAGAAGATACACAGGATCCCCACAATTTAGCTTTTGACAAGAAGCATATGTTTGCCATAACAACACATCCTATGTTCCTCCTTGGTGGTTTTCACATTTCTTTCCTTGTTTTAACACCATGTAGTGTTTCAGGTGCTACCAGCTATTTCCATGAGTCACCCCCTAGGAGAGCTGCAGGGAGCTGATGTGGACAAACTCCCCAAACTCAGTGCTGTGCAAGGAGCTATAAAACTGCCTTGTTCTGCATTGTTCATTTCCAAGAAGTGATGGCCCAGCTTCCCTCTGGGAAGAAGGGCATCTTGGGCCAGAAAGAATACAAAACGGTCTGAGCCCTGAAGCTGGGCAGCAATGCCTTGGCATAGGATCACCAATGTTGTCTCAAGTACATCCTCACAAGACCTCCCTTCTCTAAATATAAATATGTTTCCAGGTATATATTGCATTTGATAGTCCTGCCCACTGAGGCAGCACTGGACTTTTACAGATTTGCAGGAAAGTTACCACTCACACAAGATAGACATATTTGTTTGTTTTATCCATATAGAGAATTTCAACTATCAAAGAAGTTTTCAACATCCAGTGCTAAAGGAGAAAAAAGAAATCTTGCATGGCTTTTGCTTATCTGTGGTTTCCCACAAAACTGGTGAATGCTCTACAAATAACTGCACTCATCAATACTCAAGGTCCACTTTCCTCAAATTTCCTGTTCAAGCAACCATCTAATGTTACTTTATAAGAAAATAAAATACAAACGATCACTTCATCTCACATGTATGTATTAAAGCCTCCAGTGAACTGCACATTGTAATCCTCTTATGCTTACTAATATGCTCCCCAACATGAGATTTTATTGTTTGCCTAGAACATATCTTTGCACAGACCTGTATACACATTTCAGGTTTATGCGATATGCAACCCAGTAAATGCAGCAAGTTTGAATTAAGTAGGCTGGACATCACGAAATGCAAAAAGACATACGTGGTGCTTTCTCCCTGTTCCTCTTGAAAACTAATTGGCAGGAAGCTGTGTTGCTGGCTGATGAGCTGTTACTGTCTGTGGAGAGGCACTGTTGTCAGAGTGACGTTTTAGAGGTTCCGGTAGGTTTGTGATAAAAGAAGAATCTAGGATCAGTTGAGTCTCAAAGATCAGAGCTGTACTAATGTAAACCAGTGCAGTTTCACTAAAAGTCAATGAATCTAGGCTGAATTATAATAGCTGAGCATTACTGCCTGTATGTAATTAACCTCTGCATTTTTTTCTGCCTGATTTGGTGTCCAATGAATGCCAAAGTACATTAATATGACTGTAAGAATTTCCTGTAAAGGCAAGAATATCTTCTCAGAAGCTTCTGCCTTGCAGATGAGAGTGCAGCAGGACTATCTATAAAAACCGATTCTAAGTGTAAACAGTCCTCTTTTCTTATGTTTGACAGGGAAACATAGAACAGGAGAAATAGAATATGATGAATTCCTTTTTTTTTTTTTTTCTAATTTCTCTTGACTTGGAATCAAATCCACAGTAGAACACGAGGCTTTGTAATTCTCAAAGCATCTCTTTTATGGTGCTTGGAACAGAAGGTCTAGATCTTATCCGTATTCTATGATTTGCTATTTCTCATTAACTGGTACATAAGATAAGATATAGGATCCAGGATCCAGTCTGCCTGCTTCCTTTTTCCTCACAGACTGAATATCTGCATCACTGGATTACAGAATCACTCATGCCTTTACTGCTTTTCTCTCATCTCATGCATCTTCTTGTATTTTTATGAAGTCAGAGAAGTGGATGTGGGTCATATAGCCCATAGGCTAGCAGGTGGGGTGCCTTTCTTGCAGAAAGTGAGAGAAATGGGCACAAGTGTCTTCAGAAAGAAGAGGGAATTTAATTTGTTTCTCACAGCCAGTCCTACAGAGGTGTATTAGGCACATCTTAACATACGTGGGTAAAGTTCCTTTGAGGAGATAGGCCCTACAGGAAGCTTCCCCTAGCCTCTTATTGCTAATTATAGGTGTAATCTACTAAATGCAGCCATCTGGGAAGCAACACTATTTAAAGAACTTTAAGACTCTCCAGTTCTGGAAACTATTGTGTAAAATCAGATGCCATCCTGGTTTACATAGACTGTGCTCAATTATCTGTAAACTTCATTGGCTGTTGGGTGGTATCTAGGTTTTAAAGATTCCTGGCATCCTTTCATGGATAGATGACTTGGAACCTTAAGTGCCAGTTTCTTCTCTTTAACTTTGCTTGACCACTTCAGTTTTATAATATACTTGAGGTTTGTGAACTGGGATTACATTTTTTGTCACTATAACTCCAAAATACTGAATTAGAAGAATAGTGATGTCAACACAGAAAAAGCCACAAATCCCTCATTTGGAGACATCACATGCAATCCCAGTCAACCATGCTGAAGAAAAAGGCAAGATGAGGGGATGGAGTGGGAGGTAGAGGCAAGCAGGGGTCAACAAGGATTGAGTGAGGGGAAGGAACAGAGTCTGTTAGATAGGGAGGGACAAATACAGCAAAACAAAGGATAAGAAGCCATGAGAGTGAGGTCTACAAATAAACTCACCACAGAAGTTGAATTGTGTAGGTTAAAGGACAAAGGTGGTGTAAGATCAAATAATTATTGAGGTAGACACAGTTAAATAGAGGCTGCATATAAGAAGTTTCTGATGGGTAAGACATTCTGGGATGTCTGTAAGAGAAAGCAACCTGAGAGAAACCCAGATAATTTAAAATTAAAGTATTAATTTATGGAAGTGACAAATAGCACTTGTCAGACTGAGTTCAGATATTCTGCTTAGTCCTTGTATCCTGTGTAAACTTTCAGTAAAAAGGTTTCTTCTTGTCAATTTTCTGGGAGGTTTGTTTTCTCATATGATGGGAACAGGTTACAAAATATGCATTCCAATTGTTGTTCAAGCTGCAGACTAAAATATTCAGCTCCAATGTATGTTATTCACTCAAGAATGCATACTCATGCAGTAGGATACTATTCTAGCAGCTGATAAACTGGAGAAAAGATTGTACAACTTTCAGCCCCAGACTATCTGAAATAATTTTTCAGTGTCCTCCATTGCCTGTGCTCATGAAGTTACAAAGGCAATTCTAAATATTCAAAATTATAACCAGAACCTTTGTTGTAACTGCTAATACCATTTTTTTATATTCAAGACAGTAAGAGTTCAAGAATCATAGTATCATTTGCCACTTTGTTTTAGAGATACAACATTTTATAGTTATGAGGATAACAACTTACTGTGGTTTTTAAAAGGAGAGATGAGATTCTCGTGCATAATTCTAGAAACTGGAACTTCACAAAAATACCAAATAACATGCAAGAGAGAGAGGGAAAGAAACCTCCATCAGCATGCCACTTCTTTTGCCAGACAAAATCATAAACCAAATAAACCTCTTCAGAAAGCATTCTGGTGAGAATGATAGCAATAGATGCGGATGATAGCAGTAAGTGTGGATGAAAGAGCACCAACACAGAGGTGCAATGTAAGAGGGATACTGGCATGTGGGAGCAGAGGACAGGAAGGTTTCACATACTGTCTCCATTCTTGGAGGCACCCAGGTCTGACTTTGCCCAAGCAGGCAGAAGAAGAGTGACTATCCTTGCAGTTCAATAAGGAAAACTTGGCCCCTGGAAGAAGTGACAGGAAGTAGGAAAAATTTGGGGGAATATCTGTGACTTTAAACACCTGATTTTAGCAAGCCCAGCTGCTGCCAGTGCAGCCTAGAAGCAAGGTCATTTCTACTGGAGAGCATCCAGGCCAGGCTGACACTCCCCAGCTACTTGTAACACTAAAAGTAGCACTGTTGGAAACCCGGTGGTTCTGGACATAATGTTCCAGTTATCAGAAATCAGCCTAACACTCCTGGCTTTGTTCAAACAATTGGGAAACCTGAACACAAAGCTATGTGGTCAATTAGTCAAACATGACATTGCAAAACACCTTGACCTTTCAAAACTGGAATGAATTTACCTCTGGAATCAATTTGCCAAACAGAAAACAGCAGGAATGAAGTGGAACTAGTAATTCAGAAACCCTCTGAGTATAACCTGCCAATGCCTTGTACCTCCAGTCTCATTTCTGGTCTCTTAGCAGAGTAATTTGTGAGTGTCAGCAGTTTTCCAGGGTGAGACCAGAATGCTGCACAACCTGCTCTGCCACTTCTGCTTTGTGTGGATTAGAAGAAAGTGATGCTTCATTCCCATTTTACACTGAAAGGAATGTGTGTCCCTGTGTATCTCTGGCATATTCCAGTGTCCTGGTTAGGTTATTAACTGAATATTCACCATGTGTGACTAAAGGACCAAAGTAAGTACATAAGAACAACTGTAGTGGTTCATGTCTTGGGTTCCTTTGCCTCAACACTTGGTTTCTGACTGCAGCATGCAGAAGATTAAGATTGAGGCAAGAGCATATCATGCACCTCTCTTCCAATATCTAGTTGTTTAATGGTTATTTACTGGAGTCTGAAACCATACTCTTTAGTGACCCTTAGCTGATCTCATCTTTAAGTACTTTCAATCTTTTGCCCCCCCCAAAAAAAAGTACAAACAAGTACTTTGTGACCCTAAAACTATATCAAAATAATGGTAAAAGGTTTTTTTCTGTTTCATTCTCTATCTCTTTCTTAACAAGTCCTAATACCTGATTTACTTTTATAAATACTACCCCAGTTCATAAAATATGCATGGAGGAAAATTCATGGTTGAGTGGCCCAGTTTTTACCCTCACATTCTTTGAAGTCATCTGGCCCCTCTTCTGTCTTTCCTCCAGTGATGAATACTTGGCTGAATTAAAGGAGAGGTGCAAGGCCTGAGGAAGCCATTGGAGAAAAGGAAGAAGTGCCTGTAAGTGGGAAGGCAGTTGGCACTGTGTGAGCTGGAGTACAGCACCTGATTCCCTTCCAGCTGCCTTCAGTCTTCCCATAGCATGTTCTTGAAGAAACCTGGGCTACAAAACAGAGAAGATGAGGTACAAGTGGCATCACCCCAGCCTCCTCCTCCAGTAGTTGTAAGGGCAAGATGGCTTTTCCCAGTGTATGCTGGAAGGTGTTGCCTTTACACCTACCCTCTGCCTGGCCGGGGTACGCCACCCTGCACAGTGACTCCATGAAGCTGCCAGCAGATCTGGCCTTCTAGAACAGACACAGTGAAGCTGATGCCAGTGAGAGAGCAGATTCCTGGATTGGTTTGTGTCCTTTTTTTCTAGCTAAAATTTGTACGTTCTTGCTTGATAGCTGTTACTTTCTCCTCTGGAAATAGCAGTCATGGTCTATTTTCCTGTTTGTTATACTTTGGGAGTAATTGCAGTGCCTGCCCTGGCGCCAGTGCTTGATTCCTCCTTTGCACCCCTTACACCAGCCACAACCGCTTGGCAGCACTGCTGCCAGGACCTACAGGAACTCCCCAGGTACTCACAGAGAAAAGATAAAAAGAAAGGGACAAAAAAAGAAGCACATGAATAAATGGAGCTGCATCCTCCGTAATCTGACGGTTGTGCCACTGTCTTGCCCGGCTTCAGTCCAAGATGCAAATTATTTCTGCCAGTCTGCGCCTGGGGCAAGGCTGCTGAGAGAGACAGCAAGGGCTTCCTGGGCATCAAAACTAGTGAATACACTAATCCCTGGTGCCAGATTAGAGCAGTGACTCAGTAGGAAGGGTGTTGGCTGATGGGTTGCCAGCAGTGGTCTGAATGATCAGGCAGGAGGCTTCCTAGGGGTTTACTTGTCCCCTACATTGTTCTTGTGGCAGCCCTTCTCTGAATTTCCTAAATTTAGTAGTCTTGGCTATATAATTTGTGGTAATGGGAGATAACATTTGCATTTTACCTGGGGTGGGGGGAGGGGTGAAATGATGCAAAACCTGGAGATGGATTTAGATTCAAAAAAAACAGGCCTGGGCACTAGTTTGGAAACATTTTAACTAGTTTTCTGTAGATAAAAATTCAAGCCACACAGTTCACGTCTGCATTTAGATGCAAGTGTTCACTGAATTTAAATCTAGTGTTCATTGAGCCTATATAAGTTAAAGGCCAGTCTGAACATCCAATTTAAGTAATACAGTAGTTTTCTACTTGGGTATACAGTGCAAGGGACAGTAGCAGGATACTCTGTGGGCATTCCCCGTTTAGTTGCTTGAAAAAAAATACTTCTACTGATAAATCTGTTAAGGTAATAGCTTCCCCTTAATCGTGTTAATGCTCAATGAAATGGGTCATTCTGTACGTTTACTGACCATATCTTTTCTGTGAAAACTAATCACTGGCACTGCACCCTTTGGACTGAGGAGAGGACCATACAAGAGGAGCATCCAATGCTGCAGTCAGTAGCATGTCTCTGGAGAACATCCAGCCTTTCCAGACCTGTCACCATTCACACACTCCACTGACATTGTGCAGCTCTAATATTTTGCTGCCCTAGGCAACCAGCTGTTATGCTTTTTAGTTGCAAAGCCAGTCTGCCATAGAAACACTTCCAGCCCATTAGCAACTGTCATGCTGTTAGGTCATTATATGTGTGCTAAAATGGGGATTGCAGATGTATGCACTGGAACCTGAAACATGAAGAGCTGTTTTGCCTTCAGTCTTGTTCATTCCAGTAGAACTTGGTGGAAGTTCCTCTGTATCGCCTAAGACTCTGGTAATGCCACGGCAGACAGAATTGTGCACTTGAACCCTGACTTTAATAATTATTGATTTTTTCATAAAATGCAGTACTAAATGTTGCAATAGCCAACAGTGTGGCCATGCTGATGTCACCAGCAGCTGCCCAGAAGCCCAGGGTGAGTGCGTTTCATGCACTGTAGTGCTCAGGACAGCTGGGAATAGGGAGCGATGTGTACCAGTTGCCACTGCAAATCAGGCAATGACATAGCATTTTTTTATAGGACTGGAAGTCTTGCTTTTGAGCGGTAGTGGTGGAAGTATGACAAGAGTTTGTCCCACTGATTCTGCACACACATAGCTCATGACCCTTTAAAGACTTCGTGTCTGACCTCAGTGATTCAACAGAAGGGACACCAACAAAACAGAAAGGAAATACCACATCACCACACAATTATTTCCAAGCAGAAGGTTTCTGGTAGAGAGCCAGTAACACCCTGCGTCACACAACACTTGATGGAGTTGTGTGAAGGCCAGGTGAGGCTCACTGTGTGTGTGTGTGTGTCAGAACCTGGCCTGTCCTCACACAAACTGAAACAGGTTGAGAGTTTCTGTGAGATGAGGTCTGCTATTCCACTTGCATGCAGGATATACAGTACATCTGGAATAATTAATTTCTCAGCCTATTGTTCCTTTCTTGTGGATCAGACATTTGCTGCTTCTGAAGCCTGTTGACTGTATTCAATATCTCTTCCTGTTTAACTTTGTAATTCCGGCCTTGTGCTTTTTTTTTTTTTTTTAGGGCCCATCTTTTCATTTTCCCCTTGAACTGGAGAATTTGCCTGGAGTATGGATGAGTCATGGATACTGTATTTCCTCTTCTTTGAAGTACACTTACATTTTTGAGGAATTACAGCTGACAGTGATAAGCTGTACATTCCAAAATATACGTTTAGGGAGGAGAAAAAAGGAAGAGAGATACTGAAAGGTATATGACTGAAAAAGGAAGAGTGAGAGAAATAAGACACAGAAAATCTTAGAATGACAGACAGATTCAGATACTCTCTGTGCAGCGTTTGATGGAGGTGCTTCAACTGATAACATTCTTGTAGTCAGAGACAGCGTCATACCTGTCAGCAACTATTCAAGCATATCACAGCCAGCTCTAAATACAAACATCAGAAGGAAGTCAATAAATTTCTTCTCTTCCTAGACTAGCATTTTTGGAAGTGAGGGAAGGTTAGTTTATAATAGGGTATAAAAGATGCTGCCAACCCTGCATTACCCCATGAAAGCCATTGTGCAGGTTTTAGCAGGGAGAGCGTTAATTTTCTTCGTCATAGCTAGTGTAGCTGTATTTTGGATTTGGGGTGAAAACAGTGCTGATAACAACAGGGATGTTTTAGTTATTGCTGAGCAGCGCTTATACAGAGTCAAGGCCTTTTCTCTTTCTCTTGCTGCTCCACCAGTATGTAGACTGGGGGTGCACAAGGAGCTGGGAGAGGAAATAGCTGAGACAGCTGACCCCAACTGACCAAAAGGGTATTCCATACTGTATGATACCATGCACAGCAATAAAGCTGGGGGAGAAAAGTTTACCAATGCTGTTGCTGCTCAGGGGATAGCTGGGTATTGGTCAACCAGCAGTGAGCAGATGGAGGAGGGGGGGTTGCTTCACTTGTTTTTTTCTGACTTTTGCTTTCCATTGTTTCCTTTTTTAACTTATTCAACTGTGTTTACCTCAATCCATGGGTTTTCTAACTTCTGACTTTTTGATTCCCTTCCCCATCCTGATGTAGCTGGAGGAAAGTGGACAAGCAGCTTTGTGGTGCTTAACTGCATGCTGGGGCTAACCCACAACAGCCACACAGCTCCAGCCAGAGGTGTTCCATGCTGTCACTCTTATCTGTTTGATTGTGGTAATGTGCTTTTAAAATCTTTCAATTTTGCCTCAGAGGTCAACTGGAATTGGAGGCTTTCTTGTGTCCTGACCTGTTTCCTGAAACAGGACTTGTGGTTTTGTGTCTCGTATTTCAATGGATTTTTTGTTGTTGGCTTTGGAGATGTTTGTTTGTTTGTTTTAATCATAAAGCTATAGAAAGTATTTGCTTTATGAAGAAATTTGCTTCTGAGGTTATTAAAGGCTAGAGTTTACAGGGTCACTGTAGTCCCTGTCTTTTCATCCCCAAACTGTAGGGCTATGTGGGGCTTAATAATGGAAGTCACATCTATGACTATCAGAGTGAAAATTGGACTTCTCATGTGCAGTCATTGACAAGACAGGCTTTCTACTATCTCTTTCTGCATACCAGAGTACCTTACATAAAAGCCCATCAAGCACTCATCCGTAGTAGAGAGTATTTGTTTACCGATCAGTGATAGCACTCTGCAGTCAGCTGGAGCTCCAGAAAGGGTCATCCTGACCTTCAGTCATGACTGGAAGAAGATCATTTTACAATATCACTGTACTGAATGAGTTACTCCAGCAGATCTGTTGTAACTTCAGTGCAAGGTAGACTGTTTGGCTACTCTTTTGAAGAAGCATATGTAGAAAGGACTCTTTGCATCTACCTTTATGAGATTCCGCTGCACAGATGAAGGGTGGAGGTAGGAAGATGCAATGTGTGTAAGTATCCTGTTTCTTGGTTATCTTCTCATTCCTAGTGTCCTGCCTTGTCTCATCTGACAGTAAACAAAATCTTATCACATGTTTTCTTAACTTCCAGGCAGTGAATAGGACCAATAGGACATGAAAGTGCCAGCACTCAGATGCTGCATTGTGGGTGGCTAGTCCTCTGAAGGCCTACTTGGTGGGGGACAGTCTGGTGTAAGGAAGGAGCAGCAAGTAGACCAAGGTACTCCTTATCCTTTAATTAAAAAAAAAGAAGAAAAAAAGAGCCCTCTGTTTACTTGCTAATTTGTCTGAAGTTCTGCTGATAATTCTTATAATATTGAGAAAAACAGTAATGGAAGGGGAAACACTGGCTCTTTATTTATGTATTTATTAGTATAGGTAGAGCCTTACTTCCCAAATCTGGATTGGATAATATATTTCACCCCAGTTAATAATCTGTTCCTTACTTCCTCAGGGACTGTTTTCACTGTTTTGCATGAAGGTGTGACCCTTTCTTCCCTCCACATCTCTCAGAGACATTACCATGACCAGAGGCGTTACGGTAATTCTAGATGGATGGTCCTCCAAGCCCTCCACTTGTTTGTGAGGGACAAGCTGGTGTAATATGATCACTGCAAAATGAGTAGTTACACAAACAGTGTTCAAATGGGGTCTTGCTGTGTGCAAAGACAAGTGGTCCCCAAGCAGACTCATTGGAGTTTGTAGCACTTGGCTAGCAGTAGGTGGTGAGTTATTTGAAAGAAAGACTAAGGATCTGAATTAAGAGATTGAGTATTCCAAGCTGCTTGTACTAGGGAAAGTATTGCCTGTGAAGTTTTCATGGCTATTTTCTCCAGTGTTGTTGGTTACCGTGGGGAAGAAGCACAGGTGCTTTGAATCTAGCCCTAGCTCCTGATGGCAGTACCTGGCAGATGAGTTACATTAAAAAATGCCTAGTGATAGCTACCTTGCTGTTGCAGTCTTTCCCTGACAGTATGTGAAATATTGCTTTGCTTGATAAATGCAATGCTAATCACACAATTATCTAGTTTATTGCCACTGCTTTACTTTGATGTGGGTGCATGTGTCAGCCATGGCAGAGCCGGTGAAAAATAAGTGATCCACAGCCCTGGAAACTGAAGACGTAGAGCTTCAGCAAGACACATCCTTTCCAAGAGCTCCTTGCCCAAAACATTTGGAGGGAGGAAAGGGGAAGGTATTTTCTATCCCAATGAGTCCCTGCTACTGGGAATGTCCCTCTGAATAACTAGCAATTTAGAAGAGTGCTTAAGGTCAGAGCTGACTGAAGTGTAAGGGGACTCCTTCTGATGAGCTTGTAATTTCTTGGACATGGCTGTGAGCCATCTGTTGGGTTTTTTTACATAATTCACTTCCCAATAGCTTGCCCATTCCTAGTAAGTTCTGCAGAAAATTTTAAGATTATCATAACAGCAGTGACTGAGATTAACCCAATGCTTTCAGTCTTCAAATTGCCAGACATCTGGGCGCCTCACCAAACATAGATTAGCCAACTCCAACTCTCTCCACAGGCTGTGTATTCTGACAACTCATATTCAGTTAAAGTGTGAGGGGTCTAAACACTGGAGCACACTTTCCCTACTAACGCACTGTACATCTATGCCTTTTCCTTTCCTCAAAATATATGAATCATCATTCGTGGTTCCTAATGGCAGGGCTGTTTTTTCCCCAGCATCTGGCAATCTTAAGTAAAATACAGAATTTTTGTTCTAGAGACAGTAATAGTGAAAATACTACTAAGTATCAGCCTCTCAACCGCTTCTGCCCACACTCTTCATCAAGGTGACTTGATAATGCAACAGCAGCCAGTGTCTTATCTATGCTACATTTCCTTATTGATAACACTGGAGATATTGAGGAAGATAAACCCAAAGTAAACATAGCTGATCAGTGTTTCTCCCAGGATTTAAACCAAGAGGACCTACTAATGCTAATTACAATTGTCATACCAGAGTAACTTAATAAAAATGATTAGGTTTACAGATAGTGCAAACTGTATGAGAGAGAAGAGATCTAGGACTCTCCAGTTCACAATCAGTGCCCTAACCACTTGTCCATTGACTTTGTTGTCTCACTTGCCTCATTTCAGTGAATATTAGTGAAGTGCTGAAATGTGGAAGAGAGAACTCTGCTAGTCTGAGATGAGAGAAGTGGAGTTGGAGCAAAAGCTCAATCAGGTCCCTACAGCAAGACTCAAGGTCAATACTCAAGACTCAAGGCTCTGGAGCGTGTCCAGAGAAGAGCGACAAAGCTGGTGAAGGGCTTGGAGAACAGGTCTTACGAGGAGCAACACAGAGAGCTGTCGTTGTTTAGCCTAGAGAAGAGGAGGCTGAGGGAAGACCTTATTGCTCTCTACAACTACCTGAAAGGAGGTTGTGGAGAGGAGGGAGCTGACCTCTTCTCCCTAGTGACAGGTGACAGGACAAGAGGGAATTGCCTCAAGCTCTGCCAGGGGAGGTTCAGGCTGGACATTAGGAAAAAATTCTTCTCTGAAAGTGTCATTAGGCAATGGAACGGTCTGCCCAGGGAGGTGGTTGACTCACCTTCTGTGGAGATGTTTAAGGCACGGGTGGATGAGGTGCTGAGGGGCATGGTTTAGTGTTTGATAGGAATGGTTGGACTCAATGATCCGGTGGGTCTCTTCCAACCTTGTGATTCTATGATTCTAAGGTAGAGATGTGCATGTCAGCATGTAGGGCTCACCCTTAATAGGATTGACTTTCAGATAAAGGCAGGCTTCAACGTACCCTGTTTCATTCCTGTCCTCAGCCTTCTTCATGTTGATGCCTCTGTGGCCTGCATCTCTAGTTTCTGCTGCCTTAGTGCCTTGGAGAGTGTTGTACCTTCTCCAAGATGACATATGAGGAGGCTTAGCAGTCAAGATAAGCTTTTGTGACTGAGGTTGCTTTGGGTGACACCCTGCAATTATTCCCCCTCTGTCCTTGTAAAAAGTGTCACTGTGATAGTTGATATTTCTGATTCTACCAGTGCCTTTTGGAACACTGGTTTTATCAAGGCATCAACTTGCAATCCAGCTAGTTCTTGCTTTTACACTAAAATTTTACCTGCAGTGCACTGATATCCTGCAATTTTTTGCCAGGTGTATAATAGGATTCTTTATAAAATAGTCTCAAGAGATGTCCATTTGGCTCCTTTTGTTAGGTCTGCCATTTCTCACTCTCTCATATGTGTGTGTCTGCATGTATATACAATCCTGAGTGAATTCCTTGTAGTGATATACATTGAGGGTGTACTTGGATTCAAGTGGACAGCCTCCAAACATTACCTCAACTTCTTGGAACAACTTTTGAATTGTTATGTTTTATTTCCGTTCTGCTTTGGAATAAATTCAAACTTTTGAGTGGAAAAGATAAGGTTTTCAGTTCAGGCTGTCTTTCAAGAAATGGCTAGAGTCCACCTAGTCCACCTTAGAGCTTTGAGACATTCAGCTGCAAACTTCATCAAAATAAGTATAACTCAGTAAAACATTTTGGTTTTGACTTAATCAGCATTTTTATGGAATGGCTGAAAAAGGAAAATGTTCTTATCAGTTGTGTACATCAATCTTTGAGATACCTTTTTACTCTGTGTATTTGTTATGAGCTTAAAGATTGCAAAGATTGTCAAATGGTTAAACATTTGAGATTGAAAGACTTTTTGAACTTCCTGCTCTGCACAGATTATATTTTTCCATTTCATGTGTAAAAATTAAAGCAGTGATTAACAAACATAAATCTGAAATTGGGAGATCTCTGAGCAGATTGCAGAGGTTGCTTTATGCAGGAAATGTTGTTTCCAGTAATTGAATATGGTGATAAAATTTATAGCTGTTCAGGCACAGTTTTGCACAAATCAGACATAATGCTCTTGATTAATTAGATTTTCTGTTTATCACAACACCACAATCTCCAGGCCAAAGATCCCCTTTTACTTATAGCCTTCCAGGAGGCAAAAGGCTTCTGAGAACTGCAATTGCTTGGTTTCCTGCATTGATGTCAGCCAGATAGGCTACCATTCACATTGCAGCATTTGTCAGTGTTTGCCCAGTACCATATGTACCATTGCAGAATTGATTGTCCTGTGATCCTAGAAAACCTGTGGTATGTGCAGCTATATGCACATGAGCATGTGCTCACACACGACAGGGTAGATGAGGTCCTGAGGGACATGGTTTAGTGTTTGATAGGAATGGTTGGACTCAATGATCCGATGGGTCTCTTCCAACCTGGTTGTTCTATGATTCTATGATTCTATGATTCTATGACAACTGTTTGGTGCTGTTTTCTGTTTGAAAGAGACAAAGATAATATTTTAGGATCTGCTTTGTTTGGTTTGGGTTTCTTTGTTTGTTTTAATATGAATTAGGAAAGCAATTCCTAGATTATAAGAGTGGAGTTTTTTTGTAGACAGTTCAGGATTGGTTTGTGTTTTGGTAGTTTGGATTTTTTATTCTTTTTCCCCAGCATTTCATGTCCTTGGATAATAGAATCCCCATGCAAAATTACATTGTTTGTTCTAGAACAGACCTGGTTAGCTCCAATGAAGCAGAACACTGATATGCTAGTCTATTATTATTACTTTCTATGTTTTAAAGCACTAACATTATGTTTAGTATCGACTGAAATAGAGGAGATAAAGGCAGCCTATTGCCTGTTTCTGGTCTCACTGCTCCGATACAGGTTGGGCTGGGAGAAGGTGATCTGTTCCATTCCTCATATAACACTGTAGCTCCATCCCCGTTTCATAGGTACAGATGTCAAGGTCATCCCTGGATTTGTCTAGTCCTTAGTAACTTGGGTTCTGGAGAAGGGTAAAAATTAAGCTGAGAAATAAGAACTCTGGAATTTTTCCTTTAGTAACATTGTGTGAAGTGCCCTGGTAACAGTTTAATAGTCTCAAAATACAAAGCATTGTTAAAAATCTAAACAGAAATGTCTGGCTTTCATGGAAAGCCAAAGTAACACAAAGTCTGTGCAGATTCTGAGGGGCAGGTGACCCCTTTTCTCGGGAGCAAGTCTGCCCTCCAGCCTTGAAGGAGTTGAGCAGTTTTGATGCTAGTGAGCAGGTGAAGTGGTGAGCATGGAGTGCCAGAAGCAGACTTCTTTCACCATGAAGCTTGGTGTCCTGTTCCTTCCCACTGCCTTCCTGGAGGTTCCTGGAAGAAGGGAGGACTCTATTCTGTTTCGTGGGATTAAGCAGCAGTCATACATAAGCTACAGCACTGAAGAATAATTGGGTGGTTTCTGCCTTTTTTCAAAACAAGGGGAGAAGAGATAAGTAAAAAATGGTGGGTGGATGCATGAGAAGGTTTGCTGGTATGTGTAGAAAAGGTGGAATTCAGTTCCATAAAGGAAATAAACTATGACGCATAACGTTCCCTGTAACATTTCACTTTGCTATTCAAGCAGGGCCTTTCTGAAGTCAGTGGGAGTCTTTCCACTGCTTCCAGGGGATTTTGGATCAGGTCCACCCAATTGTTTGTGTTGCTGACTCTTTACCTGTTGCTTTTAGTGAGTGCTGCAGAGGAAAAGTACTGCTTTCCCTTCTGCTCAGAAAGCAACTAATGTGTGTAGCTGCAACCTAATATGTTGAAGTGAATGACTGGACCCATTACCCTGGTGTTTATTTACCCATACTGGCTTTGAGTTTGCTTCAGCAAAAGAGTTTGTGCAGGGGACGTGGCTGTGAGACAGTCCTCTGGAAGCTGGATGCCGGGGATGAACAATCCCACCTACTGAGCAAGGGATGCTTTGAAGTCAGCTACAGCTTTAGAAGCAGAGGCATAGCCTAGTCCTACCCTCTTACAATGCAGCTTCCTTTTTATCATGTGACAGCTTTGGGATGGGACTTTTGCCAAGTAAAGGGTTGTTACATGGTTTGGGATGGGGTTCAAGTTGTGCTATTTAGATTAGCTATCACAATTTTTCAGGGAAAAAAGAAACAAACTGAGTTTGTACAAACTCAGAGAAATGCCAGCTTTTCTCTGTCCACTACAAAGAAGGAGGAGAAGCAGAGAGAAGATGCTCACAGGGAAAGTGAGCCACCAGGTCAAGTCTGCTCATTCCAATCACACTACCTGTTTGCAGTTTATGATTCTGAGTGTCATGAGGAAAAAACGGTATTGGAATCCTATTATTTCTTTTTAAAAACGAAACAAATACCTGAGTTTTTGTTTTTAATGGCTAAGAAACAAGTAAGAGGCCCAACTTCTATCTAAATGTGGAATTAGTCAGCACCTAAATGAGCTCAAAGTTAGAATGAACTTTTGTTTTTGTTAAAGTCAAATAAGGCACTGAATGTGTTGGGTGGGTGCCACTGGCCTGCTGCTCCAGACCCTCCAATGCTAAAGTACTGTGCTGCAGTGCAGTCCTACAAATCGATAGTTCTGGCTTTGCAATGTCTCTGGTTTGGAATTTTTTATGCTGATATTTTCTATGTCTTTTCTGAGATTCTGTTACTTGGGATTTTACTAGATGCTACAGACTTCAGGCTAGTCCAATAACCACTAAGTAAAACGACTCTTTCTCTTTGGATGAGTTCACGGTTCTGAGGTTGGAGATTAGGAGGAGGTTTTTCACACAGAGGGTCATTGGGCATTGGAACAGGCTGCCCAGGGAGGTGGTTGATTCACCTTCCCTGGAGGTGTTTAAGGCACGGGTGGATGAGGTATTGAGGGATTTGGTTTATTGTTTGATAGGAATGGTTGGACTAGAAGATCCGATGGGTCCCTTCCAACCTGGTTGTTCTGTGATTCTGTTCTGTGATTCTGACAAAATGCAAGAAACTGCTGCCACAGGTGGGGAAACCTGCTATGACTTCTTAAGACTTCTGAGTAATGAGTATGGAACTGGTTTTGATTAAGTGCTTAGCTGTACGGCAAGTCAAGCAGAATACCCCTCCCTCTCACTACACAAGATGTGACAGAAGAAACAGAAGCTTTTAGGATTAATGCCTATACTACGACTTGATCAGACTAAGGACAATGTTGGAGAGGCAGGACAAGGAGAAAAGAAACCTTTGTCTCTGGATGGGAGAGACTTAGTTCCCTTAGAAGAGACTCCTGAGAAAGCTGCATGTAGGAAAAGGATGGAATTCCTAAAATGGTATGAGATAACCTCAATGAACACTGAAGATGCCTGAGAATTGCATATAGTTATGCTTGTTTTTAGTACTGTGATGGACATCTCTAATCTAGATGATCTTTAAGGTCTCTTCCAACCCAAACCATTCTATTATTCTATGATTCTGTGAATAAAGGTCATCTAGTCCAAACCCATTGCAATGAGCAGGGACACCTTTAAATACATGAGGTATCTCAGAGCCCGATCCAACCTGACCTTGAAAGTTTCCAGGTATGGGGCTTCCACCACTCCTCTGGGCAATCTGTTCCAGCGTTTCACCACCCTCACTGTAAAAAAAATCCTCCTTATATCTAGTCTAAATCTGCCCTCCCTTAGTTTAAAATCATTACCCCTTGTCCTATCACAACAGGCCCTGCAAAAAAGTTTGTCCCCATCATTCTTATAGGCCACTATTCAGTACTAAAAGGCTGCAATAATGTCTCCCCACAGCCTTCTCTTCTCCAGGCTGAACAATCCCAACTCTCTCAGCCTTTATTCATAGGAGAGGTATTCTATATTTCTGATCATTTTTGTGGCCCTCCTCTGGACTTGCTTCAACAGGTCCATGTCTTTCCAGCGCTGCGGGCTCCAGGGCTGGGTGTAATACTCTATATGGGGTCTCACCAGAGCAGGGTAGATAAAACCTACTGGCCATGCTTCTTTTCCTGCAGCCCAGGATATGGTTGGCCTTCTGGGCTGCAACTGCATATTGTTGGCTCATGTGCAGCTTTTCATCCAACAGGTCCGTCTCAGTAGGGCTGCTCTCAATCTCTTCATCCTTCAACCTCATAGAATCATAGAATCATAGAAAAAACAGGTTGGAAAAGACCCACTGGATCACCGAGTCCAACCATTCCTATGAAACACTAAACCATACCCCTCAGCACCTCGTTCACCTGTGCCTTAAACACCTCCAGGAAAGGCGAAAACCTGCATTGACACAGGAGTTGTCCCAACCCCCGTGAAAGACTGCACTTGGCCTTGTTGAACCTTATGAAGTTCACATAGGCCCAATTCTTTAGCTTGTCAGCATCCCTCTGGATGACATCCCCTTCCTCAGGTGTGTCAGCTGCACCACTCAGTTTACTGTCATCTGCAGACTTGCTGAAGGTGCACTCAATCCGTCTCTCTATGTCACGGTTTGCTGAGTTAAGAAGCAGTTTTTCCATCAACACTCATATGTTACTGCTTACAGGGTATGTAGTCAGTCAGGCTCCTCTTTAGGATGTTTCTCAGCTTGTAGGCCAAAAGGCTGTGGCAGAAAGGTAAGAATTTGCAGATGACTTTGGGTGTAGTATCTATCCAGCAGTTTTTGTGTATTCATCTCTGTACTATCTGAGTACAAAATTTCCAGTCATGGTCCTCTGAATTCTTGTCTCTCACAAGGTGTGGCTGTGTTTTGCAAGTAACCTTGCGCTGGCTGACTAAAATATGAGCCCACAGCATTTAGAACAATAACACTGGACAAATTGTAGTGTTTTCCTCACACTTCTGGGTATCGGTTAGCTGCAAGGCTGCCAAGGGACATTCCACAGTAAGAGGAAATTGAGCGTAGGTAGACAGCCCAGAGCCTAAGTGCATACTTTATTAAACTCTCAGTAGTTATACTTACAGGGGTGAGTCACACAGTAATCACCCTATTGTCAAATTCACTGTTGAGTGTGTTGGATTTTTTCTTTTCACTTAAAATTTAAGTTACCTATATGTTCTGGAATTACTGTTTTAGAAAGTGGAACAAAATGAAGCAAAGCTAGCTAGCTGACATATTTACATGTGTGTGAATAGTACTTTAGTTGTGCAATGTTTGGGGATATTTCAGTGTCAAAAAATATTTTAAAATATTTTTAAAACTGAGGGACTCTGGCAGAAAAAAAGGGACTTGGACATCCTTGTTGTCTGCTGCCAACTTAGATGGGCCTTCAGTGCTGGAGAATAAGTGTCTTTCTAACTGGACACCATCACCAGCCAGATAAGTAGGCAGTCACTCACACGAGACATATATGAAGTGTTTATATATCGTACATATACGATATTCCTCCCTCCCACTGTGTGCTGCTCCACACAACCAGTTATTTCTGTGGGATTTGCAGACACCAGGAGTAAGTGGGCTTGGAAAGAGCTCCTTAGAGACTGGGAAAGAACTGTGTGAGCCTTGAACATCCTCCTCTGCCCAATACTCATTTTAGTTGTTATCCTGTATCTGCTATCCATGTTGTGCACAAGAAAGCCCCATATGTTGCAGTCAGCTGTAGCAAGAAGGGTCTTCTGCCAAAGCACCTTCAGGGTTTCCATTTTCTCTGTGTTTGTCTCCTGTAGTATTTAAGACAGGGGAAGGGTGGAATGATGACTTATTCAGAGTTGTCTTCCATCTTTTTTCTTCTCCTGTGATGGAAAAGTTTAAACTTGGCCTCTGAGGTCACCAAGGTCTGGCCCAGCTCATTTCAGACTAAGTCTCCATGAGTCATGGCCCAACACCTGCTGACACATCTTCCTGTAACTGGCAGGAAACGGCTTGTAGTCAGAGAGGCAGAAATAGAAGGTTAAAAGGAGTATCAGCAGTGATAGTCCTCTCTTTTCACTTGATTACTTCTTGGATTAACCTGTTCTAAAAGCCATTAATACCCTGACAGCATAAATGAGGAAAAATCTGTTTCATTTAAATGATTATAGGAATTCGTTCTCTACTGTGAAGAAATTCTTCCTGCTCTCTGCTTTATGTCTCAAAAACATCCTGCAAAATCAAACCTCCATGTAGCCCTGTTGCTTCATTTTTTCTGAAATACACCACAAGGGAGCAGACAGGCTATAGAAATGCTACTTGGCCCTGAGTAGAGCCAGAAAATAGGTGCCTTCCTCTGCCACTAACCATTTTCCATTCATAGAAGTAATGGCCCAGAGGTGACCTGGTAATTTCATTGTTGAAACTGAATGTCTTGCAGGCATCACCAATGCTAAGCAGTGGAGAGCTGAAAGTATTTTTTGCTAAAGATAAAAGTAATTTCTGGTAAGTGTAATGTGATAATTATTGAGAATAAGGCAATCACTCTCTTTATTTTGTAAACATAAACAGTATGACAGGCCTTAATTACCTATCAGGGCCCTTTGAGGGCTACCAATATTGGCTTGCCAATGCCAGATTCATATCTGGGTAACTTCTAAGCCTGTTTCCTCGTCATTCCCTTCTAGTGCTCAGGGACCATATCAGCAGTCATGAACTATTTTCAGAAGAAAACACCATTCAGTTTTTGTGACTCAACCTCCCTTCTTCCTAGGGAAGCTGAGAAGCATGCCAGGTGGTATACTATACAGGTGTCTTCTGGATGTTGGCTTAGGCATCTGGGGCCTCCCAGCCCTTTGCAGTCATAGGGCATTTCCTGACATTGTTCACTGGAGAAGTTATTTGTTTTATGACATTTTTGCTGAAACCATCTTTTACCATTGCTACTGCAAACCATATATTCTTGCAGAGGCTGCCTTCGGTGGTTCAGTGACCCATGCATATACTAGCCTTTGTACCAAAATACTTAATGTTTTGAAATTTGAAATGAACGGTGCTGTAAAAATGCTAAACATTATCAGTTGCTGGGTTTATTTCCTTCATTAGGAACAGGAATGAATTAAATAGTTGTGATAAATAAAACTACTCGTGCCTTGTACTGCCAACTAATTTGAATCTCAGAGGAGCCTTCTTACCCACCCTGGAGGAGAGATATTACTATGTTTCTGGCCAGTATTCAGCTTGAGTATTGCTTTTTGTGTGATATCTCTCCCTGTAGATTCAATTTGTTGTGCTGTTCTCCTTCTCTTGACCCTTCACCCCCAGTATAATGCTTTGTCTCAAATGTTGCATCAAGGCAGTGTTTTCAGTCATTAAATTTTGGGTTTGCCTGCCTCACAGTACATAGCGAAGATGAATCAGCTAGGAGTCTGTCTATACTACTGAAGCTAACAAAAGCTTTTTCTTTAATACTAATGGGATTTCAATCTTCTTTTGGTATGCTGCTGCACATCCTGAATTGTTGATGATTTTTAGCAGGACAAAGGGACACAAAGCCAGTCCAGTGCAAGACAGAAGTGGGCACCTAGATCCTACTGACATACACTGTAGTGAGATACATGGTAGCTTTTGAAGGTCTTTTCCTTAGACTTGTAATGCATTTCAGAGGTTTGGTATGAAAAATTCCATAGGTGAACAGCTCAGTACTATAAAAGTAGGAAGATAAATATAATTGTGGTATTTAGCCAGCTCACTGGTTTCTGTTGTCCAGTACAGTGTACCCAAAAGTGACCAAACCAAACCACCTGAAAGAAAGGAGTAAAAAATCCCTCCATCCCACTTTAGGTAGCTACAGGATAATTGCTGCTATTGCTTCTTCCAATCCACTGTATTTAACAGCTCACTAGTACACTGAAGCTCACAGATGTACAGGTCCTCTAAAATGCTCACATTGCTTTTGAGGATTAATATTTCTGGTGCTGGATAGTCCATTTTTCTGTATCAGTGGCTGATTCTTTGGTCTCTGAGATATTTGTGGGGCCATTAAGATGTGCCACTGAAATGTGTCCCACTAAAAAACACTCACTACTGGCACAAAGCACAAATATATTCCTCTGATCTCAGTGATTACTACTGACACAGCGCAACAAGCAAAGTGAGGGTTGTTGAATGGGCAGTAGAGAAGTTTTTAGCAAATCATGTTTCGATTTCTGACAAGTAAAAGCAGTGAACAGATTATTATTCCAGGAATTTTGAAAGACCTCTTGTTTGTGTCCTTTTTTAAATAAATTCAGTTTAGTTTGGCTTCCTGCTCATGTAATAATCATGGGCTACTCCTGCTGTTCTCCCTAAGCATATTCACTCTTTACCAGATGGAGTCAGTGCTGCTTGCATTAGAGATTGTTCAATGCAGCTGAATCCCAGGTTTTGCTCGTTTTGTGACACATTGCTCATTAGGCAAGGTGAATGATGTTGTCTCCATTTAGAATAGTGTCAGTGCTGTCTCATTTTGAGTTCGTATTGCATTACAGACATCCAGTTTCTGTGGTCACTGAGTTTCCCCTTGTTACTTGTTAGCTTCCTCTTAGCATACCTCCTCATCTTTCAAAGATGCAATAGCAGGGCAAAGGATCTCAGTAGGTAAATTGTTTTGCTGAGGAGGAAGCACACACATAGTTCAACATTTAATGAACAGACACTGAAGAGATGTATTTGAATCAGCATGTAGGGTTGAAGGTGTGTGGAGAAAGAAAGATAAAAGTATTTTATGTTCAGTGGCAAAAGAAGTTATTAAAAATGAAGACAGGAGGATACTATGTCATAAAAATAGAGCTAAAGTGCTTAGATATTCTTGTAGGTCAGATCCAGTTTATGAAACACTAGAAGACAGGCATTGAATGTAGATGTGATAGAGACCTGAGACAAGGTGTGGTTGTTCTTATCTCAGATAATGGACACATGAGGCTATGCTGGGTGGATGTCCCAGTTTCGGCTGGGATAGGGTTAATTTTCTTTCTGGTAGTTGTAGTCTTGTGCTTTGGATGTAGGAAAAGAATAATGGTGATAAAACACTAATGTATTAGTTGTTGCTGAGCATGTTGTCCATACTAAGTCAAAGACTTTTCAGGTTCTTATACTGGCCTGCTGGTGAGGAGTCTAGGGGTGCAGAAGAAAGTGGGAGGGGTACAGCCAGGACAGCTGACCTCAGCTGATCAAAGAGATATTCCATACCATATGACATCATACTGAATAAAAACTGAGGGGAGCTGGCCAGGGGGTGGCAACCACTGCTCAGGGATTGGCTTGGGCATCAGTCAGTGGGTGGTTAGCAATCACATTGTGCAACACTTGTTTTGTATATTCTTTCATCGTTATCATTACCATTATCATTATCATTATCATTATCATTATTTTACCTCCTTTTTCTGTCCTACTAAACTGTCTTTATCTCAACCCACAAATGTTATCTTTTTTACAATTATTTCCTTCATTGCGCATCAGGGAAGTGAGCTAATGGCTAAGTGGTGTTTAGCTGCCTACTGGGTTAAACCACAACACTAGGGGACATATTTCCCACAGGACAATGGGGTGAGGGTAGCATTGCAGCTAAAGCCTATTTATACACTGAACAGCTGATGTCTAGGGTTTGTACTTGTTATTCCTCCTCACTGTGATTTTTTTAGTCTCCCTGCCAATGCCTTCATGTCATTTCTCTGCTAATTAATGTCTGTGATTCCTTCCCATTCTACCTCTTACTTGTGCCGAGCTCTTTAACCACTTGAGAATCCCATTTCTGGAAGCTGTGCTACCTGTCCTCAAGTTGCATGTTCCTTCAGGCATGAGAAGGCTCTTTCCTATATCAAAATTTCCCATTTTCTTCAGCAGGTAGTAATGATGCAATTTAGCTTTTTTTTTATTATTATTATTATTTTTTTTTTTTTTTGTGGAAAGGCCAAAACCATTAATGCATTTGTTTGCTTTTCTAAAGGACTCCTGATCAGCATGAGCTCATCCATTTCTGGAACTAGTTCCACTAAGAGGTCTCAAATCCACAAAGTGATCTATGCCAAATCTTCAGGTTCATGTTTTGCCCCTTGCTAATTGAACTGCCTTTACTGCTTTCCTTCACTCTTCATTCGCTCTCTCATCTTTTTTTTCAGAATCCTCTTCTCCTTCCATATATCTTTCTTTGGTCTTGCCAAATATATGTCTGCATATCATCATCCTTCCTCTAGGCATTATTTTCTCCTGATAGCTTGTATACATTTTGACTCCCTCAGTTTGGGTGACTTAATTCTTACCTCACTACTTTGTCAAAGATTATTTCTATTTTTCACCTAGATGTTCCCTTCCTGATTTTAACTGACAGTATACCAACTCTGGTTTCTGCAGAAAGCTTTGTTTCCTCTCCTCCTCCCATAGCAAGGGTAACTTTTGCAATTTTTCAAAGTGAAAGTTTTAAATACTGTACATGTTCCAGGGATCAGATTGTTTGACCCTCAGCTCTTTTTCATAGCATTCCCCTCTAGAAAGAATTACTCTTGAACATACAAAGTTTAAGTTAAACTTCATCTGAAATCGAGTGTGGTGGCTGTACATCATTACAGGTTGAGCAATAGTCACTTTCTGAGCTGTTCAGGGTATTGTGCCTAGGTCCATCCCTGTCATGAGTTGATCCATATCTACTGATTCCAAAATCTGTGAGCATTGGGATACATCGGAATCAGGATCCCAGTCTGAATTTTAGAAGCTAGGGGTGTTCCTTCTTAGGCAGCTGGAAGCAAGGAATACTTCAGGTTATCCAGCTTTGCACTGCAGTCTCATTCCTGTCCACTCTTTCTGCAGCATGGAGAAATCAATTCTGTTTTGGACTCAGGAATAAGTATCAAGTACATGGTAAACTTAACAGGAATGCAGAGAGAGTTGACTATTTAACTGTATTCTCCAGCTGTTGTCATCTTTCAGTGGCTTTTTATAACTCCCAGTAACTTACACAGGCTAGAGCACCCTTGAACTAGCAATTGGCTGCCCCAGCAGAGGCAGCATCCATGCAAAAGCAGGGTCCCTTTAAATAACAGGATCCCAGGAAGCAGGTGGACAAGTATTACACCAGTGTGTAATGATGCTATTACAATATCAGTGAACACTTGGAATACCATCCTCATCCTGGCTGTACACCTTCACAGTGTGTTGCTTAGTGTAGAGGAATTAGGGAAAGTTGTCATTGCCAGCAGTAATGCTACCTTCATGTTGCAGAACAACTGCAGTGGAGATGAGTAAGGAAATCTACCCAAAAGGTCATTTCTTCTGGGTAAGGAGAAAGGGAAGGGGCAAAGGAGAATCCCCTGTACAATGAAAGACATATTTTACCAAACTGACTACAGAACAAAAAGAAAAGAGATATTAAAATGCCTACTGTACTGTACATTTAATTACAAAAAAAGCCCAAGAAAAGTTCAGAATAATTTTTCAATGTTAATTGAACTGAAGTGGTTTTATTTTCCTTTTTATTCTGTACAAAATCTTTTTTGTCTCTTGCATTTAAATCTTATCCCAATGTGCTGTACAAACCTAGCCTATGTCCTACCTCTAAGGAGAAGGGTTACTGGGCTCCACACTTAGGGTGGAATTTCTTTAAGTTCCTGTTTAGTCCATTGCTCTCACTAGACTTGTATTTGTGTATCTTGGTGCACCGAAACAGATGTTCTGTGAATGAGGAGCGTGCTCCCACTTCTTCTTTTGTCTCTTGTTGGCAGGACTACAGCTGAGAGCTGTGTAAAGTGCCAGTGGATTCTGATTTCCCACTGCCCTTGTCAGGGTAGATTTGTACTAGAATAACAGCCAATCTGTGTATCTCTGGTCACCCACTGTAAGTCCTGTTGTGATAAAGAAAAGGGGCTACTTCAGCAACTAAATTGGAAGATGTCTCAAAAATAAGTAACCTCTCCATGGCTTCCAGCCCCAGAGGCTCCATATGGACTCACCCAGCTGGGCATCTGTGAAGTTTTGGCTTTAGTTCAAGAGGTACAACTGCTCTTTAAGTACATGTCTGGGTCTCCTTTTCAGCCCTATCCACCCTCCCCCATGCCCACAAAACATCCCAGTAGCCATATCCTTAAAGTTTTAACATGTAAGATGTAAGACAGCAACCAGCCCCAGCAGGTCAATATAATCTCATAATAAAACATTCACTGGCATTGGCAAGAAATCCCCTAGGGAGTATATCTTCTAGAAAGACAACAATTAAAAGAGATGATTTGGGTCATTGTGCTTGATTGAAGGGAGAAATACTTTTTCTAGCAGAAAAATGAGCACTTACAAATGTTTGGTCAGCCGAGGACAATTATCTGACTGGTGATGCACAAGTATACAAGGTAGTTAACCCATCTGAAATCACTCTTGCAGTCAGAAGGGTGACTGGAAAATACCACTATGCTGGCTGTGCAGACTTTGGTGGTGGCTGGGACCGGGCTTGTTGGGTGCAACTCCTTTTTTCCTTGTTGTGACTTTTCACAAAATGTAATCAGTTGGTAACAAGGTATTTCCTTCCTCCTTACAAACCTACAGAGATAGCCCAGGGCCTGAGCATGAAAAATGGAATTAATTCTCTCCCTCCCTAAGTGTGGCCTGTAATACACAATATGCTTCCAAGGTTTAGCTGACAATGTTCTGTTGTTTCAGAAGCCCACCCCAAATACCAACTGTCTAAAGGTAGCAGTGGCCCTAGCAGGAGAAGCTGTTCCTCTTGTCAAAGAAAATATAGAGGCATGACTGAAATGTACACAGAATACACCAGCTAACAAAGCCATTTCTGCGTTTTTCCCCCTACCAATGTGTTTTAAATTCGGGGTCACAAAATGTTGGGTTTTGTTTCTTTTGGGTACACTAGGATGTTGAAAGGAGATCTATTTTGTGAGTGATACAAAAATGATAGTTTTGTCAATTTATTCAGGAGCCTTCAAAACCAGTCCACCCTAGGATTTGTCTGCAGCAGGAACCAAAACACCTGCTTGGATTTCCTTTAACTCATGTGAGTAAAAACTTCAAACTCGCTTATGTGCTACAAAAGAGAGAAAGGAAGAAAAGCTTAAGCACTACCACGCTTCCCCACCCCCACCTCGCTTTCATTGTAACTGCAAAGGTCTGAACTCAAATGCTCATTTGCACCAGGAGAACAAGAAGAAAAAAGCCTCCTGGTTTTGTCTTGCTTAAGAAGAATTACAAACCACCAAAGCGCTGCTGTAGAGGATGAGATGCAAACATTACCTCATCACCATGTAGTTTTATTGGCTGGAGATAACTGGAGGTGGGGTTTTGGTGCCTAGCCATTCAGTGAGCACAGGGTTTTCTCATTATCTCTTTCTCCTTCTTTCAAAACAACTGACCCTTTTAATGGATGTCACCTACAGGGACAGCTGCCTTTGTGGACTGAGAGGTCCTAGCAGGACCATCACAAATGTGATCATAACGAGATTGAATGAGATCAATAGAAACAATTTTAAAATAAATAAATAAATCTTAAAATGTCATAAGCAATTTTGTATCTGATTATGGCAGCTTTTACTGTCCCTTTAAAATTGCTATTCAGTCCTACAGAACAGCTCTAAAAATATGTAGTCATCTGAATCATAGGGTTTCCTTGGTCCTATTTTTTAAAATAAGTATCTGTATGCTTCCTAAGGCTATATCATGCCTAATAAGGCAGGAAAACCTCCAGGTATAATTTCTGAAGAGTCTGGAGAACAAGCCTTATGAGAGGTGGCTGAGGGAACTGACCACTTTGGCCTGGAGAAAAGGAGGCTGAGGGGAGACATTATCCCTGCAGCTATCTGAGAGGAGGCTGTAGTGGGCTGGGTGCTAGTCTCTTCTCCCAAGTGACAGGACAAGAGGAAATGGCCTCAAGTTGCACCAGATGAGGTTCAGATTAGACATCAGGAAGGATTTCTGCAGAGAAGGGGTCGTCAGGCACTGGAACATGCTAGTGGACAGGTATGGTTGGACTCGATGACCTCAAAGGTCTTTTCCAACAAAGCGATTCTATGATTCTATGATTCTATGATTCTATGCCAGTTTTATTCAAGACCACCGTCTGTTACTGGCTTTCAGAAAAGTTGTCATTGACTGCAATGAATGTGAAAAGCCTGGTGATGACATTACTTACCTCTTGTGAGGACCAGGCTCCTTGGCCATTGAGAACATATTGTCCTGTTAGAAGACACCAGGAAATTAGAATTTCATCCCTAAGGTAAATACCAAAATACTTTATGAGGAAGGAAGTTACCCCTCCTGTTACAGACAAGGAAAGCAACAGCAGCTTAAATCACCTGCTGATGTGATAGCTGCATGAACATGGCAGAGTTAAGACTAGAGGCTTTATGTGAATCCAAGAGATGTTCTCACCCCTGACCTTGGTTTTCACTTGTATAAAATTCCTTTTAAGCATAAAAGCAATTCAATGTAAATTTAGAAAGAATCTCAAGGTTTATCCCTTTATGAATAACGTGGCCAGGTGCAGACCCAGTTCCAAGATCCTCTTCAGCATCTGTCCCATACAAAGCTATATGCCATGTGTGCTATGAGTGGCCTTTAATCCTTTATTTCCTTTATGGCAGTTATTAATAGGGAACTGAATTCTCTCTCTCTTTGTCTCTCTGATGTTGTTTCCTTTGTTTCCTTTTAAGAGCAGTACAAGGGTATAGAGAGCAGACAAACTGCATTATCCTGGTAATTAACAGTCTCAGCAGTATAGTGACACCATGGCAGTGGTAATGCTGTGTAACAATTTATATACATTAGTTTTCCTGTTTCAGGAAAGCAATTTATGTAGCACTTAAGACGAAAATAAGGAGAAAAAAAGAGAGAGAAGAGTTGATTTGGGGTAAATATATGATTTTAATTCAAAATTGTATATGAAGAAAGAGAATGAGTGAAACCCTGAAAATGCTTGGAGCCTTGTTAACATGGATGCAATTATTCCTGAAGCAGTTAGTTCACAGTGCTGATCCAGACTTGAGAGACATTCAGCATCTTTAGAGCCCACTGATTTCATCTCGTACTGTGATTGCAGAATGCTGCAGCTGGATGCAATATTGTGGCCCTGTTGAGCAGCACTTGTGATGTTGCCTGGGTTCCACTCCCTCCCCGCTCTGCCACCTGGCTTGTGCATTTCAATTTCTGCAAGGAAAAGAGCTCTGGGCAAAAGAGAAGTCCCCAAAATCCTGTCAGCATATCAGATGGTCATGTACTAGCAGTGTTTCCATCAGACAGGATGAAGCTTTGGCAGTGAAAATTTATCTGTTGTTGCAAATCTCCTCAAGATATTGGGCTCCTTTATGTATCAAGGCTGTTAGAACAGCCTCCTGGAGAGAGATTCTCAGATCTGTGGAACAATGAACCTGACTGGAGGTAGAGAAAAAGACTCCAGCTGCAGCTGCTGTGCTGCTGCAGCTGCAGTCTCTGCAGCCCTAGACCTTTGGGCACAGGGGTGAAATTTGGCAGAGAAAAAAGTAGAGCAAAACCAATAATGCTGTTTTCCTTTGTTCTAAAGCTCTACAGAGTGGTAGTGATGCCTCTAGTGATGCCATGATAGGGTTATCACAGCACATCTTTGAGCCCAGTTTGGTTGAAACAATTAGACCTGAAAGAGGAGTCCGTGGTCCGGCAGGCAGCTGGTTTCACATTGATGGGAACCTTCAAGCTCTGTGTTATCTTCACAGATATTTCTCCACATACCCACGTGACCTGGCAGCAAAGGGCCCTTGAATTCTCTTCCTGTTCTTTTAATTATTTACTCTGTGACTTTGAGAAAATTACTTAGTATCTGTGTGCCTGAATTTGCCCATCTATTACTTGGGTGCATTAATTAAACAACTTCCTCAGAGAGACATTGTGAGGTTTAATGAATTCATGCTTGCAAAGTAATTTAAGATTTCAGATGAAAACTGCTAGAGAAATGCAAGATGTGTTATAATTAAAACAGAAATGATACAAAATAATAATAATAATCAAAAAGTCCTGAAGCTGCTGATCACTGTAAAAGAGGAATATTTGTACTTGAAGTTACTAACAGAATAAAAAACAATCACTATGCTACAAAGATGTTCTAGCTACACAGCATTAGTTAATAATACACTATTTATTTTTCTGCTTAGTATTTTCGTTGCCTTTGCACAGAAATAAAAAATCTATTAAACTGATTTAGTCTGAATTTATATCAAAAGGAGATCAACATTATGCCCAAATTACATCAGAAGTGTGGAAAGCCCTTACACGCTTGCTCATAGGGTGATCTTTACTCATAGCAGAAGTCTATAGGGTGACTCCCCTGAGTTAGTGCAGAAATGTTTGTGGAATTAAGGCCTTGATATGCAGGAGCAAAGGAATGAAAAAACATCCTCTTGCCACAAAGAGTGAAGAGCACACACAGTACTAAATCCTTGGGAAGGATTACCGCACTTTGTGGCAATTTACCATACATTGTGCAGTACATGCCAAAACCTTTTGAACTACTGTATATTTTATTCTGTAACACAGAAAACAGATTAGTGGGACAGTATGCACCCCAGTAAAATGAAGGGTATCTTTGCCCAAGCCCAGCCAAAAGCTGAGGAGAGGGACGCAATGACTCTTGTGAGGTATTTCAATGAAAGCTGTTGGAGAAGCACCAGAGCAAAAGCACAGAAGACCAAGTAAGAACAATGTGTATTCTATTCACCAAGGCACAACATTGCTGTTGCTTAACCTAGAGAAGAGAAGGTTGAGGGGAGACCTTATCACTCTCTACAACTACCTGAAAGGAGGTTGTGGAGAGGAGGGAGCTGGTCTCTTCTCCCAAGTGACAGGGGGCAGGACAAGAGGAAATGGCCTCAAGCTCTGCCAGGGGAGGTTCAGGCTGGACATCAGAAAAAAATTTTTCATGGAAAGGGTCATTGTGCTGCCCAGGCAGGTGATTGAGTCACCATCCCTGGAGGTGTTGAAAAGAAGAGTGGATGAGGTGCTGAGGGGCATGGCGTAGTGATTGATGGGGATGGTTGGTTTATCCTGTGGGTCTTTTCCAACCTAGTGATTCTATGATCTGAACTCCAAAAATAAAAAATATTTTGCATCTTCATCCAAAATCCAAAAACTTTTGAATCTCAAAGCCAAGCTAAATACTGATGGGGGATTTATGTCAATTGATTCTTGTAAATCTTATGAACCTCAGTCCCTTCTGTGCAACCTGCAAGGCCTGTCTCACTCTCCATGACAAGAGAAGCAACTGATTCCTTTGCAAGGAGGATACCTGCCAGTAGTTTGGTGTAAACTGTCAGCCTTGGACACAGGTGTAGAAGCTGACCTACTTCACAGATGGGGACAAGTCCTCAAACTTTTGAAATATTCATTGTTTTCTATGGTTCATGTACAGTCAATACCAAATGAAGGGTTGCACAATCTTTTAAATAAAGATGTTTCCTCTTATGGGTCAGCTTATAAATGCCCTGTTTTCAAAGGTCAATGTTGAATTGGGGGAGAAGAGATAAGAAAGTATTTTGACTACTGGGAAATGTAAGGGCTTAAGCTGGACCATTGAATTTCAGTTTCGTAAGTGTATCTTTGAAACTCAGCTCTCACACAGGGAAAAAAAATAAACATTTTTAATGTACTCTAAAAACTAATTTTATTTTCAAGGAGCTGCACTTGGTTCCTCCTGATATGAAATGGGTAGTTTTCTCGGTGTGGAAGAATCTCAGAAGACAAGTGTTCTGGGCATGGCAAGCCTGAAGGGTTGCTGGGTGACTGTCAGGATCCCATAAGACATTAGACACTAGTTTTGAAATCTGTCTGGCCTCAGGTTTTTATTTTGCAGCTGGGGAACTCAAGCAGTGCTGATCTTAGGACAGCAAACACACAGAGCCTGGTTGCTGTAAGCTGATTCCTGGTTCATCTTCACATAATGAGCCCCCAGTAAAGCAGATTATATGGAGTGGCTAGTATAGGGAGGATCATATATGTTGTATTACTCTTAACAACCTTGGACATTGTGTTTCAATGAAGTATACATTTTAAGGGCTTAACAGGGAGTGAGAAAGGATGGGATATCTCTTTTAAAAAGACAAAAGGGGAAATGTGGGAAGTACTTGAACTCTTTGCCACAAAGATACCTTAATGTATTAGTCATCTGAATGACTGCAATGTGTTCTGACAGGTCTGATGCCAAATCTGGTGGCAATATTGAGGAAAGCCAGGTGTCAATAGTCTTTCTAGCAATGAGTAGCATCCCAGCTATATTCTTTGAAAAAGCCCATTTTGTGTTAGATTGCTCAATATCCGAATGTTTACAAACCCACACTCTGAGTCCATCCATACTCTGGGGAGCATTTGTGGATATGATGACAGCAGCATTTTTTGAATGGTACAGAAAGCGTCAGCCTTGCTGTTGTGGAAGTGAATGTGTGGATGCCTTCACTCAGAGCAACTCAGATAGCAAGTTTCCTTAGTGCTGTAGACAGATACGACCCAGCTGTGGAGTTCAAACTGTGTTACACAAAATAGTTCATGCCTTCAAACAGCTGCTCTAGTCTGAGGGAAGATATGCGGTGGGGTCAAGTGAATCTCACGACAAATCAATATGATTTCAGATGAAGATCTTTATTATGGGTTAACTCGCTTCTTATATAGACCAAACAGGCCAAACATGAGGTAAACATTGATTGGTCACTTCTGCCCTAGCAACTGGTCTTCCTTAGCTACCACCCAACCCACATAACTTTGTTGCTAGGTTGCAAACTCCTGCCCCCATCTTTACTTTATTAACATAACATAACATAACATAACATAACATAACATAACATAACATAACATAACATAACATAACATCATAACATAACATAACATAACATAACATAACATAACATAACATTAGTCATTTACCACTTTTGTGATTTTCCCAACTCCACCCTGCTAGAGTACTTAAAGAAACAATTCCCAACAGAAAGGGAGAATAATTTTACCATTAAATCTGTTCCAGCCTAGTGTATTTCAGATATGTATCACTCAAATTTCTTCTCCTCTTGTGGTATGGATACTGAAAAAAAACCCCCTGAGGTTTGTGGCTACTGGATATCACCCTCCACTGAGAAGGAAGTGAGGAATTGTTCCCTTCTGTTCTTACAAATGTAAATGGTGTAAAGACAGGAGGTGCTGCAGGTGGTTGAGGAGAGTAATGGAAGAGGTGATAATAGGGTTCCCATGTTCTCTGTGTCCTGGGGTGTCCCAAACTCAGGACAGCAGGTGAAGGCTGACAGCTGAACTGGAGACAGCACTGCAGTCTTGGGCTCTTGGCTTGCTCCTCTGCTATGTGTGAGTCCATTTCTGTACCAGAGGAGGGGGGAAACGGGGAGAAATGATTAGAAATGTCTGTGTAGAGGAAGACATAGTTGTTGATTAGGGCCATCTGTTTTATCAGAGGAGTTTAGTCCTTACTACACTGGATTTTTACTGTTATTTAGCATCTCAGGTTGTTAATAAACTGCTTAAGAATATACAAATATGCTGACTGTGGGGAACAATAGGTGTTAAACCAAAAAAGATCATGAAATATCCTGAGTTTTATTTCCTACCTGCATACTGATTACAGTAACTGCTGCTTGGTTGGTACAAGTTGATCTCGACTGGAAGATGTCAGAAATGCAGGAGTCATCATTTACTTTAGTAGCTTATTCTAAGAGTTTGTCTCCTACTGGTAAAAGCCTGGTAAGAAGAAGAATTGAAAATCTGGTTTATTTATATGTTTGCAACTACATTGCTTTATGTTTGGCCATTCAGTGTAGAGGTCTGACAACTTTTATTTATCTCAGGGAAATAATTTCTATATACTTTGCCAAGGCACTTCTTGAATTCCTTGTTCTAAGCAAGCTGAGCTTCTTCATTGTCCACGGTAACACATTTTCTCTGGTTGATGGAAAACTTTTCTGCCTCTCTTTTAATTTTCATGTGTCTTTTTTAAAACTTAGATAACAGATTTGTCAGTGGTATTTCAACATTTGTCTTACCAGTCTCCCATGCTTTGATAAAATTGTTCGTCTTCTCACTCCTCTTCCTTTCAGATACTCCTAGCTTGTACAAGGTCAAGAACAATAGAAATGAAAGTGAAAATTAATTTTTTTAAATTTCCAAATATAGCTAATTTTTTGGAATTACATTCTCAAAGTAGAAAATGAAAATGCACTAAATCGGTAAAGGAAACAAGGCAAGAACCTGAAAATAGCCAACTATTTTAGACCAGCTTTTAAAATAGCTTATTTCCCATCTCTGTTAATACATTCTTAGGCTAGTCATTTACTGGATGAACTATTAATGTACTTCTCTCAATGATGCCTAACTTAAGGAGATCTAACTGAAGTCTGTATAAAACACAGTCTGCCTTGGTTGTAGCACTGTGCTTTCTGTGTCTGCATCTCTATTGGGATTTCTGCACTTGTGGGTGTTGCTGCACAGCTGCTGGTTTCTCCAGTTATCCAGTCTTTCTTCTTCTCATTGATTGGTGAAAAACACGGGTGGAGCCTTTTGCTTTATTTGGACGAGACATTGAGCCATAAATGTGTCTATATTGCTAATTTGATGATGATGTCACATAAATCTAAGTACTATTATTTTATCACACTGAATGTGATCCACCTGTATTGCTCTTCCAAGCATAAATAACAAAGGACTCCAGTTTATGGTAGTAAACAAAAACTGCAAGCAGATGTTTGAAGATGTTTTCAAAAAGTTGGATTTCCTCAGTCTGAAAATGAGACCATCCAATCTGATATTGATCAGCCAAGTTTCCAATAGAAACCCTTGAGACTGACAACTTCTTTGGGGTGCTTAAAGAGAAGTAGAGATCTTCTGAATATCTAGCCAGAGAAAAGTAAGAGCCAATGAAGCAAAGGATTTTGTAACTTAATTAAAAATAGAGTAAAATAAAGCTGATTTATGAAAAAAAATCAAGAAAAGCCAAAATTCTAGCCTGAAATTGAATGCATATCCAATTATAATTTTTTCCACTTCTAAAAGGCCAGCAGGTTTTTTATAATAGACTGGTGGACACTTCCTTCTCCCATAGCACTCAGTGTAAAAGACAAGGGAAAAGCAGGAATGGAATCTCTTTAATTATTCATTTATATATATACCTTTATATATCCATAAATATATATATATATATATATATAAACATTTTTTTAAATGGCTGTCAAGGCTCGGCAAAACACAGTTGCAATAAAAGTCTTCACAGAGTCTTATCCACTTTTTCTCCTTTCCAAGTTTTACTGATTCTTTGTGGACTCCCTAGCTTTTATTTCTCTAGAGCAGGAGAATGAGGGTTACAAACCAAACATGCTATTATTATTTACCACAATCTGTAGTAGGAGTGATGACAGCTGTTGATGGTAGTTTTTCATTAACATTTAAGTAAAGCAAATAAATGCTATGCACTGCATAAGGGCAGATGGTGAGCAACAGAAAAAGTTTCTACCTCAATCAGTGTTCCATACTCATCTTCACTTTGAAAAACCATCTAAATAGAGAAGGATTAAAAGGGACCAACTGTTCAACTACCTTATTCCCACATAACTTTTATGTGTTTGGAAATGTATTCCAAATACAAACCGCTAAGATAAAAGAGAGTGCTCACAGCAAAAAGGAGGAGAAAAATTGTACCTTTACACTGACAATTTGGCTCCTACCTGCAGCACAATGTCTAGCATATCTTGCGCTCTTTTTCTTTGCAGGATTGAGTATATGCCTAGGCCTGGAATGAAGCACAGGTCCATGCTGAACCTCAAACTTTTACAGCTTTATATTCCAGAATCAGTAGCATAGGTTAGGATTAAATTATCTTTGCACTCTGTCCTTTATGCCCAACTTGTCATTTAGCTTAAAACTTGTTTGTGTTCCTGGCAAGTTATCTTTATGCTCAGATTTTATCATAGTCAAAAAGGGGGCCTCATGCAGAGAAACCGAAGCCTGATTATTTGAAATGTAATAATCTGAAGGAGGAAAGCAATATTTGATTCTTGAATTTCAGCAATATTATACTCTAGGAAAACTTCTGGGTTTTTTCTACCAGCATCTGCTTCTTCAAGGTCTATTATTATTGGCACAAAGTTCTTACTAGCAACAGTAATTGCACTACTTTGGATACTGTTGTCACAACTATAGTACAGGATCTAGAGAGATGTTATAAGAGGGATTTTGTAGTGTCTTGCATACCTAATGATGGTAACGCACTTCTAGCATTGTCAATTTTATACTGAAGAGAAAAGAAAATAAATAATGTATTGGACCAGTGTACTAAACCTTTAAGCAGTTCTCTAGTCTGCTAGAGGTCCCTGCTGTATTCTGAGTCAGAAACAACTGAGAACAGCAGTGCACGGACAGTCCTACCCTGCCAGTAGATAGGTTATTTGATGCCTGAAGCATTAGTGCAGTTTCTGTACATTATCACTGTTATATACTGAGAATGACGCAGCACTATAATTCCAAGTGAATGCCCAGACTTCATGAGTCATAGCTATGCTCTGCAGGGAGGGACAGAAACATATTTTTGGCTTATCTGTACTGCAGTGCCTGTAAAGTTAAACAATCAAAAATATAAAGTCTGCTAAATCAATCTGATGAAGCCCATATGAAAAAGTAGCTTACTCCTGAAAACTAAGTTTGATTACTGTGGTTTAATCCATGTGTTGCAAGAGATTTGTTACTCCAAGAGTGGCTGGTAACAGCAGGTGTATTTCCCATGTCTCGGTTGCTTCATTGCTATTGTTTAGTGAGATCATACCAGTTATAGAAGAATCTCTATAAACAGCAATCCAGCCAAAATACATTGCATAGACTCTGCAATACAGCAAATGTCTCTCAGCAGGATCACTACAGCAAAAGGCACAGTTAAACGTAAGATGCTGTAACTGGCATTCTGCCTTGAGGACTAAACCAAGAATGTTCTGCTCTCCCTCAGTCTTTTTCTGCAGAAGAAATGAAGAGCAGCTCCCTATAATGAAGGCAGTGTACGAGCTGCAAATTTATGGGCCACTGTCTTGTATACCACTTCTACTTCATTCAACCACTAGGAAGGAATATTTGAGAGATTTGCTTGCTCCTACCTCTTTGCAAACCTTAATTTCTACCCTTAAACCATTCAATTGTGGCACTTATCATGAAATAGCAGTTTTCCAAGGCTGTTATGAAAAAGTCAGTCCAAAGATTCAGGTCTAGACTTCTTGCTCTTTTTTAGTTTAAGAAACACGGACAGTTCTAATAATTTTCAATAGATTACACATTCACCTCACATGTAGAAAACTCTTCATGACTGACATTAGTGGAACGAATTTTGAAGACGGATTACTCTCTTCTGAGGTGGCATTTCTTCCTTCTCCTGTGGAGCTTGTGGCCTCATCCCCACTGGGAATTGCTCTGATAAATCTGAGAATTAGCACTAGATGGTGCATCAGTGCCCAGACTCTGCCAAGCATCCAGCATCCAGCCCTGCTGTTCCCCGAGGAACAGCAAATATCTTAGAAGTCGGGAGATGCTATGGTCTCTCCCAGCATAGCCATCTGCTCACAGCCTACCAGTGTGCAGAAGGAGGTGTGCTCATCTGAGCCTATAGCAGTGCTCTTGGCTTTATAGAACACCCTGGTTTACCTCCTGCTTGGTGGATTATGATTTGGCTTGGAATGATAGGGGGGAGGGGCTGCCTTGGATTTTGTTTCATCAGCTGGAGACTTCCAGTGTGTCATTTTCTTCTGCCTATCTTAAGTCTCCAATCAGGGGCAATTATGATAGCACATTATGTAAATATTAAAGACAATCACAAAGCTTTAATTAAAGACAACTTTGTTTCTTTTTTCCCTTCCTCCTTCACTCCTCTCCATTTAGTCAGGAACACAATAAACTTAATCAACTGCCCAAAATTATGCATGCATTAGCCCGTGAGATTCAGTAAGGCCAGGCTTCTGAAGGACAAAGAAATATACTGAGCTCCAGCATCTCACTTTGTTTTCTCCAAGCATCTTTTGTAGTGTGTCATGGGAAAAATTCTAATGAGCCTCTCTGTACTGCTGGAGAAATTCCTGTCAGGTGCAAGCTCTCTCTACTCTTTATTTTCCAGATGCGGATTTTCTGTTACCCTGTCCTCTTACGAAGAAGAAAAGTTGCATCAGAATAGACTGAAGTGGCACTGGCGGATCATAAGCTGTAACAGTTTTGCCTTTCTGGAGTTAATTTTCCTCTCTTCTTACACAACTTTAAGCTTTTTGGCACTGCAGCACATTTGAGAACACATGTTAGTTTACATCTATAAAATAGTTTCTCAATGTCTACTTTCATTGTGCATGGATTTGATTGTGCTTGTCACATAGTATTTTTTTAAAATCTGTTATAAAGCTGAGGATGTGATATGAAGTCTTGTGCTTCTAGGGAAATTTCTGGCACAGTGAAGATGCAGAAGAATTTTCTAACTCTCCCTCCTTCCCTGTAAATCTTCCAGATAGCCAAACTGCTAAAATTAACAAAGCTTTAGGAGGGAGATATACACTGTCCTTTTGACTTATCTTTAGCAGGGGAGGCTGCAGGCTGGCCCATCTTTTTATTTTTTTTTTTTTTTTTTTTTTCTTTCCCTATCTCTGCTGTGGGTTTAAAAATACAATGATTTTCATCTCCAGGTCTGGTTTCTTTCTGCTGCAACCCATACGGCTCTGCTTCATACTCCCTGACCATTTCAAATTCAAGTGTGCTCCAGATTAGCCTGGTTCTGCAGCTCTACACCAATTTGTTTCCTAATACTGGAATTGTGAATCAACTGCATGCCCGCATGCGTGCATGTGTTGGGAAGGAGGAGGAATAAGGAGGCAATGAGGAGAAGAGGCAGCTCAGGGACACAGTGATGGTGTCCTGCTAGGGCAGCAGCTGGGCTGCCAGAGCCACCTGGAAGCATAAGCTGTTGCTTTGGGGTCCCCAAGTTTGGCCATCATTATGAACATGATCTACATGGGAGTGGCAGGAAGCTGCTTCAATTAAATGGTTGTGGGTGTTCTTGTTTGCTCATTGACAGAATAATGGCATGATATTCTTTGTATTAGGAAAAAAAAAAAAACCTTGAAAAGGCAGCCTTCTGGAAATATTCATTCTTATTTATGTCGGTGTGGCAGCCCCAATTTAAGAAGACAAAACAAGAATAGCAATTTGTCCAATTCTCTAGCTGGCTTGCTCACCAGCATGCCACATGTATTTTAAGAGTAGACAGGCTCAGTGTGTGTCTGGTGTAGGAAGGCACTGAGAAGAAATGAGGGCATAGTCTGAAGCATGGCACCATTCCATCTACTGAACCAGCACCCCTACTTAATTTCTCCAGATCAGAAACAGGTATTTAAATTATAGCCATTTGCCAAGATAGGAGTGAAATCCATACCCCTTTACACTTTTCCTCAGACATTACCACCTTTTTTTTTTAAGAAAATAAGTACCTTGTGTTTGGTTTGGCCTTTGTGTGCTGCTGCAAGGAAACTATTCCTCTAGCATGGCCCTCTGCCTGCAGATGAGAAAGTTGGGAAAACACCTCCTCTGAGGTGCAGGGAACAATCCAAAAGCAAGGGACGTCTGTGCAAGGGACCATGTCAAGCAAGGGGTTTGGCTCCAGAACAGCTCAAGGAAAAATTAAAAAAAAAAAAAAAAAAAAAAATTCTTTGCCATCTATGGAAATCAAGTTGTACCCACCAAGGTGAATTAGGAGAAGCTTCCCACACAAAGCTGAGAATTTATCCTACTTCTATGATATCCTATTTTAGTTGTGTTTCCACTGCCAGAAAGAAAAGTGTTGATTTTAGTTAATGATTAGATTAGTTCACTTTAGTTTCCCAGGGTCAATCAGTTGTGTTGCACTGGTTTGGGACACAATGCTTTCTTTATTTATTTACCTAACAAAAAAATCTACAGATGCCTAAGCCCTACGGGGATTTTAAGTTTTGTAGATGTGTCTCACTAACTATTTCCTGCAAATATTATTGTTTTTTCTAGTGAAGACACATTCTTAGTTTTTTACTACCTCAACCAAGTAAGAATACACTATGAGTATACAAATTACTGACAGCCAATGGATTTATTTGAATATGGTATAGTGAATTTTAACTGTTCTAAAAACCCATAAAATATCCATTCATTTGGATACATTTCCTTCCTTTGCTGTAATACAGTAAATGATCCTCTGACACTGATGTATCCAGGAACAGTGTTTACATGTTCACAATTGGGTGCAGATTTTAGCTTCAAATTTTGGTGAGATGAATGGCTGGTTTACAAAACCAGAGCATACATTTTTCTGAACAAAAAAAAATTTCATTTTTTTGACCAACTTCTGCTCGTGGACCGACTCTCCCCACATTCACGTGTGCTTCGACATTTTGTTGTAAAATAACTCAGAAAAATAATATGAAGCCTTTTAACTCAGTTAACCCTGCTGTTCCAGATGAATAATTTTTCAGTGCATTAAGAGCAGTGGGCATTTACTTTTCACATTGTATGTAGCAAAAGTTAGTATTTACTGTGAAGTGAAGCCTACATATTGCAGTGCTGTGATGTTTCTGAGAGATGGATAAAGGCAAAGGAGGGAAATAGACAGTAAACATCAGTAGGGAGCTCCAAGCTCCCAATCTGCTTGCACCATATGTGGTTTATGCAAGATGTAGTACGTTGTTTAAGACCACTTATTTTAAAATATTGATACAGAAATTTATCACAATTATAATGAATTATTATTATTATTATTGCCTGCCTTGACAATTCTGCAGTAGTCAGGAATGGTTCTGGAACTATAAAAATAGTCTCAACATAATGCTTGGGACTGAAATACTGGAAAACCTACAGTATTGATAATTCAGGACAGCAGCTCTGCAAAATTGCACCTCGAATCCTGTGTTCAGTTCTGGGCTCCTCACCACAAGAAGGATGTTGAGGCTCTGGAGCGAGTCCAGAGAAGAGCAACAAAGCTGGTGAAGGGGCTGGAGAACAGGCCTTATGAGGAATGGCTGAGAGAGCTGGGGTTGTTTAGCCTGGAGAAGAGGAGGCTGAGGGGAGACCTCATTGCTCTCTACAACTACCTGAGGGGAAGTTGTAGAGAGGAGGGAGCTATGTTCTTCTCTCAAGTGACAGGGCATAGGACAAGAGGGAATGGCCTCAAGCTCCACCAGGGGAGGTTCAGGTTGTACATAAGGAAAAAAATTCTTCACGGAGAGGTTCATTGGACACTGGAGTGGGCTGCCCGGGGAGGGGGTTGGGTTGCCTTCCATGGAGGTGTTTTGGGGGCGGGTGGATGGGGCGCTGAGGGACATAGTTTAGAGCTTGGTGGGGACGGTTGGACTTGATGGTCCAGTGGGTCTCTTCCAACCTGGTGATTCTACGATTCTATGATTTCTGAGCAGAAAATGCTGGTATGAACAAGCAGGAATTTTGAGTCAGAAGAAGAGAGTTGAGCTATTAAAATTATTGAGACTAAGGTGATTTTAATTGTCTGGTGAGTAGGAAATTTTGTATTACCTGACAAGCGACTTTCTTCCTTTTAAGCCTAGAACAAATAAGACTACAACAGTTACTAAGTCTTTTGACAATCTCATCTCCCAGTTTTAAGAATCTGCCATTCAGCATTTACATTTAATCTCCAGTCTCAGAGGAAACGTACACTTTGGTCTGGCTGGCATTATTTCTACAACAGTCTTCAGAATTCAATTGTAAAGAAGCAAAGAAATTCTTGGTCAACAATAAAGTTGCAAACATTCTGTCTTTTGGATCCTGTCAATGCCTGCTTGCCCATTGTGTAATGTATTAAACTGTTATTTGTTTGGGGGTTTAATGCTCAGCTCTCACTAGAAGATCTAATGCAATGAAAACCCAGAGGATTTGACTTTGTTGTGATAAGCCAAAGTCTCCACTGAAGGAAATGAAATGGACAGAAGTTGACATAATAGCTTTAGTGTAGTTTTGTTGAAGAGGCTTATTGAAACAGTGCAATGGAGAACTGTCCAGTGTAGTGCTGCACAGATAGTATCCTCTGCTTGCTGCTAAATAGCCAGGTTGTTGAACAGATCTTCAATATCCCAGGCAAAGCTAGCAAGAAACAAGTGCCTCATAGGAAGAATGCAATAGCACTGCAGGTGTAAAGGGATACCAGTATGAGCACAAGGAGCTAAAGGGAATGCAAAAAAATGATCTTTTATTCTCTTACGTGCATATGAAAGCAAGAAAGAGAACAAGCTGGTATGTCACAGCTGGATCTCTCAAACCAGTTTACAGGAAGGAGAAAGACAGTTTAGGGAAAAATAAGCATGGTAATTTCCAGGTCTGTAAAATAGTGTTCTTCTCGATGTCACCGAACAGCAATGATGCACCAGGTAGAGGAACAATAAGGTGTACGTACAGTTAATATTAGGTTTCCATTGTTGGCTAAGCTTTTTAGGTTACTGGTTCGCATGTATGAAGTATGTATGCTGAGTAACTCAGCTGAACAGCTGGCTCATCAATATTTACAATGGAGACCTTTATAAATAATCTATCAGATTTCCACAGACACTTTTGCTAAACTTACAGTTATGACATCCACCACAAGCCCCAAGAGCTTGCCTTTGCAAACAGTTGATGCAAGCAAGTTTGTACATTTACTGGAAAAAAACCCAATGTCTTTTATTGGCATTTACATCTCCAAACTCTGCCTTCAGAATTACTCCTCTGTGTCACTGCTGTGCTGCATTGTTTTCAATTGTTATTTGGCTGTTTGGGGTAAATGAAAACGTGCTAGTCAATGAAAAGATCCCCTTGGTTTTAATGTTCTTAGTAAAAATGAGAAAATTATCTTCTATTATCACAGAATATCCCAAACCCATACATGAGTTGGATTATCATCACAGAGAATAAATAACATTGAATTTTAACATTGAATTTATTTCATGATTTTAAATAAGTTGATAAGGAGCTCTTCTTCTTTTCCAAATTATTTGTGGGTAATTGTGATCTGTTAGTACCACTCTTTGTTTTCTTGATGAGATTTTTTATCCAAAGTTGTGATGCTTCCTTTGGAACAAGGGTTGCAAGAGGCAGCACAGGTGTAAATCTGGAATGGATGACATGAAGGCAGTAGCATTGTCCTACTCATACCTGAGCCTTGCTTCTTGGAGTACTTACAGTGATGTTGAGGTGAAACTTGTGCATGTGGTGTAACATCTTTGCTGTCTTTCTGTCCCAGCACTGGCGCCCACGTGCTAATTCTTGATGACTGCAGTAGCACCTCCTGCTGTGTGCAAAACTGATCAACCTTGCCTGCCCTTACTGTTGATTTCTATTTTCAGCCTGCTGAGGAACTCAGACACTGTGGAAATGGGGTGGAAGGAGGGGAAAGAAGGGAAGAGCTCCATAAAGTGGTCCTTTTCCTAAACAGTCCTCTGAAAACCTCACTTTAGACACTCAGGAACATGCCTTGAGGAAGACTGCTGGAAGGACCGTATGCCTGGTGGGGTCACATTGGATTCATGAATACTTTTCCCAGTTCACCAAACTTGCACATTGATAATGTTGTAGCTTGGTTTTGGTAAGTATTGCAGCACAAGAAGGTTTAAAGATGTTCTAAAACTCTGTAGGCATTCATAGGGAACTCCTCACAGGCACCAAGCTGAAGGGTAAAGAGAAATGCTACCCCAGGAAATCTGCCTCCTCCCTTTGTATCCCAGTGGCATGTGAAACAGAAGCACATCACATGTGTGTCATGCAAAGCCAAAGCAGTCTTGCACCCTGCCATGGAAAAGGGACCTGAGGTTTCGGAGATGAAGGAATTGAGCCTCCTGACAAGCAGAATCCTTAGAAAGAGGAGAGCTTCACCATGGTTTGTCTCAATGAGGTCTTTGATGAACTGAGAATAATGATAACTCTGATATTTTAAGGAATTTCTCTCACACCTGACAGCATTTTCTCTGACAGCAAAGACACTTCTCTGAGCAGCTATTGCAAACAACAAATACAGCTAGCTTGTTCAGTGTCACGTGTCTCACTGAGGACTTATGCCTTCAGAGGAAAGGATCATACACAGCTGGTATGCACCACAGTATACAATACTCAGTATCACTAGAAAAAAATGAACTTTCAGTTGAAGTATCTTTGATCACTTCTGATTGCTATGATGTTAAATGTTGCTTGCCCTAGATGGGGAGCAGCCAACCTTCCAGAGCCTGTCAGGCAGCAAAAAAAAAAAACATGTGTGAAGTCAGAGAATCATGGGTTTTATAAACTGCTAGATTTAGACTTTGGCAGGTATTTTTAGAATAAAAATGAATACAGTTATACTGTACAGCATCGAATATGTCTGACCCTATGAGGAGCGGCTGAGAGAGCTGGGGTTGTTTAGCCTGGAGAAGAGGAGGCTGAGAGAAGACCTCATTACTCTCTACAAGTACCTGAAAGGAGGTTGTGGAGAGGAGGGAGCTGGGCTCTTCTCCCAAGTGACAGGGGACAGGACAAGAGGGAATGGCCTTAAGCTCCGCCAGGGTAGGTTTAGGCTGGAGATTAGGAGGAGGTTTTTCACGCAGAGGGTCATTGGGCATTGGAATAGGCTGCCCAGGGAGGTGGTTGAGTCACCTTCCCTGGAGGTGTTTAAGACACGGGTGGATGAGATCTTGAGGGACTTGGTTTAGTGTTAGATAGGAATGGTTGGACTAGAAGATCCGATGGGTCCCTTCCAACCTGGTTGTTCTGTGATTCTGTGATTCTGTGGCTTATTCTTTCAGTAATTTAATAAATATCCAAGCATGCATGTTAGTACAGTTGCTTTTCTTGGTATTATAGCTATGGCTTTTTATTAAAAATAGTTACAACAATAATTACGAAATTTTGCAAATACACCAGACTAGTGCTCCTTCTCTAGCTCTGACAACAAGGGGCCCAGCTTGCAGTCATGTAGTTAAGCTGTTTTGCTCCCAGAATTAAATAACCTCATCAGTACTGCCTATTGTGAATCCCTAGCTCCATAGAATACTCTGACATTGCCTGGGACATTTGACACAAGCCAAATTTCTGCCATAAGATCACAACAGTTTAGTGCTGCAGATGCTCAGGTGCCAGTGATTTGATCCATGCCCTGGTCCACTTCATTTTGGCACTGCAGTTGTCCATGATGTATAGTGCTGTTTATGTCTGGCAATGGTTTCCAGAGAGGTGGCTTGTGATCTGCTGTGCACACGGGTTTATAAAATGCAGCACCTTTTTTGTGGTGGGCTCATGATATATAAAAGACCCTAAAGGAGTGTTACACTACCTTGGCTAGCCAGGGAAGAATAGAGCTGTTTCCTCTATTGCCTTTGACAACTGACTCTTAGCCAGAAGCTCCCTGGTGCTTTGGTTGCTCCTTCCCCCTTTCAAGACTTGCCCATCTGCTGAGCTGTGGGTGCTACGTGCCACCAGCACAGAGGGATTGGGGTGCTGCTGCCCTGCACAGCCCAATCACCCCACCAGCTGGTTCCAGCCTAGACTGGTGGGCTGGACAGGCAGACACAGAGAAGGATGCCTGATATACCAAAGACCTGCAGGTAGGTTGGGAGATATAATTTATCCAGGAACTCTTTTAGCCTGGTTTGCACCTACTCTTTAAATGCCATATAATGAGAAATGGGGTGTGGAAAGCCTAAAAAAAGTAGCAAGCTCTCTGCTGTAGAGGACTTGCTCTTGCTGTGTTTATCAAACCTGACCTCCATTCAAATTAATTTATTTTGTTTTATAGAAACTGCCTAGTAAGGTCTAAGGAGCAGCTTAGGTATTTTCTAAGGGATTGATTAGGCACAATTCATGTCAGGCTTCAAGAGGCTTAGCTGTTCACTCCAGTCATTTGCACTGCAGGGGGAAAGACCCCTTGGCAGTCATGACTAGATAACATTGCAGAGGTCCTTGTCCCAGTGCACCCAAGAGGCTGAAGGACGAGTTTAGCAGCTTCTGAAAAATAAACTGATTTTATAGAAGGCACAGTCCAACTCCACCACTTAAAGCCATTACAAAGGTGTGATTTAGAGGGTTGTTTGAACAGGTCCAGAGCAGGTTCTCTGCAAGCTTGAATCTGTATCTCTCTAATGAGAAGAAGCAATTGTGCATTCAATCAAGTTAGTGAACTCTCATACTGTGCCAGCTGCAGGGGATACAGATTTAGACCTAGTCTGTCTTTTCTTTGTGCTGTACAAATATTTGTAGCACCTTATATGACAAACATGCAACTCTGAGACCAATACACTAGATTCATAATTTAATTTATTTTTAAAGTACTATTAATAGTAAATCAAACATCAATTTAACATAAACAGAGTGTGGTTGCCATCTTTTCTATAGCACAGCATATGAACATCTTCAATCAGCTTGATTACTGCAATGGCAGCATTGAAGCTTGAAAGAAAGCCTCCACCAGCTTTTTGACAGTGGAAAATCCTGTAGGACCCTGATTTTTGCTGAGCCACTTAATGTTCACAGAAGACTCAAATTCTTTGGAAATAATAATAAAAATTACTGTTGTCTACTGAGACCTGGTTGTTTGAAAGCAAAAGCAAGCCTGGCAAAGAACCAGGAAAGTGAGACATTCCAGTTAAAGAGCTTAGGCCTGATTGTGTTTTTCTTTTTTCCTTTTAAAGAAACAAAAGACTATGTCTTTGTCAGACAGCATAAATGCATTTTGTTCAGGGCTGATTAAAAGGCTGCTGTGAGAAACCTTACCTAAATTAAAGAAAATGTCTTGTGTATGCTCCTGTTAGACCTCTCCTAACTTTCTGACACCTCTTCCTTCCATACTGAACCACTGTGGCTGCTCCAAACAGCTACTGAAAATATCACGTGTGCAGTCTTCAAGACCAGGGGATAAAAGCTCAGTGAGTACAGAAATGGCAAAACAGGGGAGGAAGTAAAAGTTCTTTCAATGAGATATTGGATTTAAGATTTTCAGCACTTTCATAGGCTGTTGATTGCCAAGAATGGTTATGGTTTTGAATTGCTTTTCCGTTTTATACTAACTGAAGATGTACTATCTTGCAGTCTTAAGCTTCAGTGAAGAATGTCCCCTTCTTCCTTGGACCTTCAAGTCATGTTCTGAACTGTGTAACTACTTATAAAACCAGATGCTTCGTTTCAGATAAAGGAGTCAAGAAATGATGGTGGTCTCTTTTTAAAGACATTTATTTTTGCTGTAGTTGTGCCTTAATCAGGAAATACACGAGAGAACAAAAAACTGTGAGAAAGTGCCTGTGTGTAAATGTGCACATAAGACAAACTTAGAAAATTATTCTGGGTACAATATTCAAAAGATAGGGTTTTGGTGTTTTTTTTTTTTTTCAATACAGGAAAGCATAGAGAAACTTCTTGAAACTTTCATTTAGATGTTTACACTTTTCTCTCTCTATATTGAATAGGAGTTGAGCATTGTGAATGGGTTCTTGTGTAGTCAACAGAAATGCTGGTAGGTTTAGACCTTACAGGTACAGATGCTGGAATCACAAGTTAAAACGTGTGCCTCTGACTCCTGAAAGACCTGAAAGAGGATGGTTGTCCTGCCTTACCTTAGGCTAAGGAAGAGAATGTCTATTAGTGCAGCTGATTTTTCCTTTTCGTAAGAAAATCACAAATTCCTGCCTATGTCCTATTCCACTTTGTTGGGTGAAGCTGTGTGTACATAGCACTCATTATACGTACGCAACTCTTCGTTATTGATCAAGACAAGGTATGTCTGATTAACGTTGTAGCTAACAACTGGAAAGCTCTTGTCTTTCATGATGCTAAATATATCTTGGAACCTGAGGAAGGCTAGAAGCTGTAGAAGGAAGATCAAGCATGATACTACTAGGCATGGTGAGATATTGGTGTGAGGGAATGGACAGACCTAAAGAAAGAATTAGTTCAGTGTTTGATGGGGCAAATAATTTTGACTGGAATAAAATGCTGGTTGTAATTCTGGGGACATTTATGCATACTTTCACCGTATCACTCAGTATTTTTATTTCTAAATTGACATCAGCATCACCAGTGGTACTATTAACTGTTGTGGAGGACTCAAAGGTAAAGGGAGACCATAATAGAAAAGACTTCCCTCTAGCCCTTTTGACAGAGAAAAGTAAAAGGCAGAAGACTAATGGTAAACATAAAAGAGGTCAAAAGAAAAAGAGAAAACATATCCAGCAAAGAAAGGAACAGAATGGACTTTCAAAAAGATCTCACTTATGCTTAAGGAATAGCTCAGAGTGATGAGGAGTCTAGAGCAGGAGATAGCATGAGGATGCATTATTGTTCTGATCTGAGCCTTGTTTATGAAAGTTCAGTGAATTTATGTTAGAGACCTTTGCAAAGGGCGTGTTATGTGTTTCCACTTAATATATGGGTTTGGAAGAGGTAATTAAAAATGGACTCCCTGACTCATAAGACTTGGCTGCTCATTCAGGTCTAGGACAACTCTCCAAGGCCAGCTTTCCACAGGTCACCCCTACATAGCCAACTCTCTGCAGGGACAACTCTACAGAGGGAGTGCCAAGCACATGGCAGTGAGCTGTCCAGCAGATGCAACTTGTCCTCCCCCATTGATGCCCACCAAGTTTTGCAAAGCCCTTGAACAGCATCAGGGGTTCCTGCCAGGTGCCCAAGGCTCCCTGTGGATAGTTATCCCAGCAGAGAGTTATCTTCATGAAAAGTTGTCCCATGTAATGTTGGTCACTGCAGAGTGTTGACTGCCATGGAGAGATGTCTACAGAAAGTTGGATGTGGAAAGTTGTCCCTACCCAGCTCATCCCCATTCAGCATATTTAGTCCCTGTGTTTGTGCAGCACAACTGTTTCCCTGGCCATCTGGGGAATAATTCCACCTAAATATCAACCTGGGGAGAAAAGTTTTCAGCCAGATCCATTTTTGAGTCTCTCAGAACTAAGTTGAGATAGCTTTTGACAGTTTACAGCAGTCATCATTGTGTATGTTATATCGTGATTATGCACCATGATTATAGCATCGTAGAACCACTAGACTAGAAAAGACCTTTGAGATCATCAAACCCAGCTACACCTGTCCACTACTAAATCATATCCCTAAACACTTTATCAACTCAGGGCTCAGTGCTGGGTCCAGCCCTGTTCAATGTCTTCATCAATGACCTGGATGAAGGCATTGAGGGTACCCTTAGCAAGTTTACAGATAACACAAAGCTGGGTGGAAGTGTTGATCTACTGGAGGGTAGGGAGGCTCTGCAAAGGGATCTAAATAGGCTGGACTGCTGGGCAGAGTCCAATGGCATGAGGCTTAACAGGGCCAAATGCCGGGTCCTGCACTTGGGGCACAACAACCCTATGCAGAGCTACAGACTCGGAGAAGTCTGTATAGAAAGCTGCCTGGAGGAGAAGGACCTGGGGGTGTTGGTTGACAGCTGACTGACCATGAGCCAGCAGTGTGCCCAGGTGGCCAAGAAGGCCAATGGCATCCTAGCTTGTATCAGAAACAGTGTGACCAGCAGGTCCAGGGAGGCTATTCTCCTTCTGTACTCGGCCCTGGTGAGACCGCTCCTTGAATCCTGTGTTCAGTTCTGGGCCCCTCACCACAAAAAGGATGTTGAGGCTCTGGTGCGAGTCCAGAGAAGAGCAATGAAGCTGGTGAAGGGGTTGGAGAACAGGCCCTATGAGGAATGGCTGAGAGAGCTGGGGGTGTTTAGCCATGAGAATAGAAAGCTAAAGGGAGACCTTATTGTTCTCTACAACTACCTGAAAGGAGGTTGTAGAGAGGAGGGAGCTGACCTCTTCTCCCAAGTGAGAGGGGACAGGACAAGAGGGAATGGCCTCAAGCTCCGACAGGAGAGGTTCAGTCTGGACATCAGAAAAAAATTTTTCACAGAAAGGGTCACTGGGCACTGGAACAGTCTGCCCAGGGAGGTGGTTGATTCACCTTCCCAGGAGGTATTTAAAAGACTGGTGGATGGGGTCCTGAGGGGCATGGTTTAGTGACTGATAGGATGGTTGGAGATGATGATCCTGGAGGTCTTTTCCAACGTAGTGATTTTGTGATTCTGTGAAGGCAAGGAAATCTGATACTGAGCACGCATCTGTTGCTGGGGTGGTACATGCAGCAGAAGCTGTGGGCAGACAGCTGGAGGTGGCATTTTCTGAAATTTTTGTACAAAGAGTTATCACAGTTATTAAGCAGCCCTGATATATAGTATACAATATAAGACACAAGCAAAGAAATATTGAAGAATGTGAAAAATAGTACATTGACAAGTGAAAATTGTTACCAAGGATTCATATTCATATAATTTTTTTATTAACTCCTTTATCCTTTGAGATTTACTCTAAACGATGTGTTTTGCTTGTCTGTACTTTTGTCTGTTGCTTTTATTTGGTATTATCAATGATATATTCTTGCTCTCCAGATCAAGCAGAATACGGTCTTTTTTCTCTGGACAAGTGTGGTTTTCTCCTTGCTAGATGGATTGTTATTTTGGTTCCATTCAGCTAACATCATATGATCTTCATGGGGTTTTGTTCTCCATTAAAATTTGTAGAACTGAGATTGGTTTGTTATTCACAGATAATATAAGCTGACAGGAGCTATAATACAGGAGTATGATTACAGAGAATAATTTATATTTTTTTTCTTCTAGGCAAACAGATGCAGTTGGAAAGTATGTCTGTTTGCAAGGATGGTTGTCTCTATTCAGTCCATAGTAAACCTGAGCCATTAGGGAGTTTTGGGGTATAGAGGGTTTAGACAGCTGCTGCGGTCATTTTCAGATTCCAGATGTACAACAGAAAAGTCCTTTTTGTTCCTACTGAATATATTAAGAATAATACTACATTAGAGGGGAGAGCCACATGCTAGAAACAGGAAAATATTACTTAGAGGAGTGAACAAAGGAAGGGGATGCTGGTTTTAAAGCCTGGCTTTATTGTCTCATTTCTCACTCTGAAACCAAGGATAAAAATATCTGTATTCTCAGAAGGGATTGAAGGCATCAAATATTTTTATAAAGCTTATTGAAAATTACTCTAGGCAAGAAAGTCCTACAAACACAAACCAAGAACTAGAAAAAAAAACCTTCTTGGACAGAAATATGGCCAGATGCACTGTAACTGAAGCTAGATATTAAAACATGTTAAATTATGATGGTAGGTTTAGGGGAACTGGGAGGAAGAGAGACTTTCCAAATTAAGCCTAAATACTTATTTTCCCTATTGTCAAATTATTTCTACCTTCCATTTTTAAATGGCGCTTTATTCCGAAGCTTACCTAACCTTAAGTTTTCTAAGAGATAAAATGAATTACTTGCTTTTATTTGTCTAAGGAGGCATCTGAAACAAACAGTTATATCCACAGCTCTGAAATGATGAAATGCAAATGCATCCTTCCCTGCAGGAGCTGTGTGCTCAGGATCCTTCCAGCACTCCACACAGCTCTTCTTATATCAGTGGGAAATTGGCCTATTTAGGCACAGGGAAAACCCTTCCAGTGGTGAGAAGTCACATTATGAATGCAGGGAGAATACTGGAACTTGCTGGTTACATTTGGTACAAGGGCACTGTATACAAAAATTATATACGGATATGGATTTACCATATCAGCATTGTGGGTGCAACTTTTCTAGTGGCTTGATAATTATTTTTGTCTACTCAGTGACCTCATCCATTCACTGCTGACAAATAATAATAATAAAAAAGAAGCGTCTGGACTTTTACTTATAAAAAGCAGGGATGATGAGTTTTCCATCTAGGCTTTGTAGATACCCATTCCCTCCTGAACTCTCACTTAAGAATCTCGCAGTTACTGTTGTGGCTTTTATTGGTTTTCCTCTTTGGAGGTGTTTTTGTAGAAAGAAAGAGCCCCTTAAGAAAAGGCATCTGAAGGGCATTATTGAAAGAGAGGTAGCTGATGGACCACTAAAACGGAAGCCCCACCCACGACATGAGATGGTAGTGAAGGCTTGATATCTGGAAGACCTACATGTCAGCTGTATTATGCCACTTATCCCAGTCACTGGTGCTTGATCATATAATTAACGTCTGCAGATCCAAGAAGACAGAAAGAAAACTGTGTATGGTGAAACCTCACCTAGGGATAAGAATTAAATGAAGGTTCAGTGAAGTAAGTGGACTACTTTGCAACGAACACCACGGAACTTCATAGGGAGCAAAACATGGGTGGAACAGGCAAGGGCTGGGCTTATTATCATTTCTGGAATTAGGTTAATTGCATTGCTGATAGTCTGCAAACTGCTGACTGAGTAGGAGTGGCTTTTTGCTGGACTCTGCCCTTGTTGATGCCAGAGGGGAAAGTCTGGTTCCCACCTCTTCAGAAGCCTTGCTGAGTAAAGGAAATCTCTGACAAATGATTGGGAAAACACGAAGGAGAGACTCTTAAGTGCATGTAGGGGGAGACTCTTCATCAAAAGTATGGCAGAGTTAGGGCTGGGAGTTTAGCAGGATATTCAAGAGCCTGGGTGAAAGGGGAGAAAGGAATAACCTTCACCAAATCACCCTAGGATTATCATGATTCCTGTTTAGTGGGGTTTCACTTTGCATGCAATGTGAGATGGCTACCTACAGTGGCTGCCAAGCATAAACTAAGGATGGTGCATGCCAAAGCTATGAATTAGACAGAGCATTTCTAGGGTTGCTAATGAGAATGTAGTACCTTATTCCTCCATCAAGACAACTCAGTTTGCCCTCTAAAAATCAGCCACCAGGTATTTGCAGGATAGTCAAGCCTTTACAGAGTGACACATGAGCTAATGAGGGTTTTTCACACCATCTTTTCATTGCTCAGAGAATCATAAGGTAACTTTGCTTTCCCTGCTGCTTAGCTGCAGATTATCCTTGTCTTATTTCAGCTAGCACTGCCTCATTCTGTTACCACACCAGGTAACTGAAATATGAATATCTCTGGGCAGTGGAGAGAATAACAAAAAATCCTGTCAAGGAAAGTGTGATGACCAGTTAAATTATACCATTTTAGAACCTGAAATTCTGACCCTTTAATTCCCAAGATGCATTGGTCTCCATGAGTTATACTAAAGGATAAACCCCACTATTTTCAATAGTAGGCTGATCCAGACCCCCTTTACATGCACTTTGTAATGAGACTTCATTGCAACCAGCAATAGTGGGGAAAATTGTTGTGGGCAATTTAGCTGTCCAGGCTGAAAAGCACCTGTGAAGACTGTGGTGAAGAAGGCATGCATTACTCGCAAATTTCATATGGAGCAAGAATTCTCACTCAGTTGTTCGTGACTACGTGCATGAAACACAAAGTAGAGCAAAATTATTAAAGATATAGATGATCTTTAAGGTCCCTTCCAACCCAAACCATTCTATGATTCTATGAAAATGCTCAAAGGAGGGATCAGTCCATGAGAGTCTGAACTGCACACACCAAGGCACGGGGGTGAGTGAGTGACTTAAGCTCCTGGGAAATCTGTAGAGATTTGTGTTTGGACCAAAACCAAGTGCAAAGCTGCCTTGAACTTTGAACTGTTTGCATTCCAACCTAGATCTAAACTAAGCAGCTCAAGCCCTCTCCTAACAAAGAGATCTATTTTGTATGTTGTATAAAATCACGTTTACCTGGTTTATTGTCCAAGGAAAAAGTTCTAATTCAAAGTATGTTTTTATGGAGTTAGTTTTAAAGGCTGATGTATGTGGAAGTCGTTTTATAAAATGTACATATAGAAATGCCCCATAGGGTATTAAAATTTTGTTCTCCGGGCACTTTAATGATGTCAAGGATTAAATATGTATCCAGTTCTGCTTGACACAGAAAGGAAACCTGTTTACAATCAGGAGTAAAGTGTTAGGGTGCAAGACTCACAGATATCACCTGAGACCACACATAAAGTGGCAGGTGATAGCCCTGGGAGTGAAAACAGTATATCCTCCCCTCTCCTTAAACAATCAGAATTAATTGCCTGCTTTAAAACACTCAGACACACATGCACAGAGAGAGAAACAATGTGTCCTTTGAGTGCAAGAAAATAATCAAGTTGAGCTGTCAGGTAACAGGATGATCCTTTTGCATTCCTTTCAGTTTTAATCCATAGGTTGCATTTAAAGCAAATTCCTATGTTCTCTACCTGAAAATTACTCTTTGAAAGCTAGAAACTAAGAAGGCTAGCACTATATATCTGGCTAATTGTCTAATTGTGTACAAATTTGAGAGAGTACAACATGCTTATAGTTTTGAAAGGCGAAGAAAAAGTCTAGATAAGGAGTGAGATTCACTCTGGATGATGTCTTGATGAAATAACGTACAACCAGACACCGAATAATAATAAGAACTTTTTAACTTTTCTTTTTTCATTTGAACACATAAGCAAATTGAATCACGGAAGAACTGTAGGTACCATAGCATTTTGCATATAAGCAGCTGAATCGGAATGAGATCAAAACATCACAGTGTCCATGCAGTATGTCCTGGATGCCTTTCATTCAGCACCTTGAAGTGCCATTTATAGCAGTACTAAAAGAAAGTAGCTATCTGGGTAATTCTCAACAGCCTCAAAAGGAGTCTCTCTAGAAGACGGCAAGCACTTCAGGATAAGTTGTGGGAATATTAAGTAGCATGTCACACAGCAGTCACTGCTATAATGAGAACAGAATCTGTAATTATGAAATACCATGCTTTAGCTACTGGAATGGCTTCTTTAAAATCCTCCCATGTTGAGGAAGATGTGGAGAGCAGTGAAGGACAGGGCAGGTTTCCAGCACAAGAGGCTGGCTCCATAACTGCCTGTGGAGTCTGCTGAGGCTGCAGAGGATCTGGCTTTCTAGCTACACTGAAGTGCAGAAGCAATAAAACTAGGTTTATTAATTTGGCGGGGGCAGAAAGGTCATGACAGACTCAAATGTTCACTTTGTAGGAATTTGAGATGTTTCAGATGCAGGGATCTTGATTAGGCCCCATGTAGAGGGGTGCTTTAACACAAAAAGCTGAATTCTACTGACCAAATTTTTAGCAATTTCTGGAGTTAATCCACTTTTATTGTTCATGCCCTTCCTTTTTAAAATGATTGCCCATGTATACATGTTGAAACAGAGCACTTACTTGACTGTGATAGTTTTCCTCTCCAACAACCATTTATTGACTTACTTCGAATTACAGAATTGGAAAACAGCTGACTCTAAGGCTCTGGGAGTAAATATGGCATTGCACAACAAAGTGAAATGTAACTGGAACAAAAAAAAATCTCACCCTGAGCTTTTGCTGAATGGTGCTTGGGAACAAGAGTTTGTTTCTGTACAGTGCAGATGGTGTTTGACATGTCATGCTTGGTGTGGGAAGGTCAACATGCACTTTCAGTTAATGTACAGGTGCAACATTTTCCTTTTCTTGACCTTGCCTGAGTTTAAATATGCCTTAATCCCTCCCTCAAGAGAGTAGCAAAGCAGCAATAATCACTTGATTTGTGGCCACCCACAAGTGACCCCAGGGGAAGTACACAAGAAAAACTCTCAACTGCTATAATTGGGGAATAGGAGGAGAGATTATGTTAGACAAGAAAATAGAGGAGAAGAGAGAAAGAGAGATACACGTATGTTTTATGAATATTGGGATTGATGTATCCCCCAGGCAATTATTTCAATAGCCAAAGATATTTGGGTGTGTATGGTTGATGGGGAAAACAGAGACCTCACAAATTTCACTGTATAGGAGAAGAAAGTTTTGTCTCATAGTCCTGAAGCCTGGTATTTGGTATCTGGAATGCTTCTTGCATGTGGTTTGCACCAGCTGAAGTCAGAAATAGCAAATTTGCAATTGACAATTGTAGTGAAAGCCAGAACCCAAACTTTTGGCCATTTCCCTTGCATCTCATTGCTCTGATCTTCAAAGCTGCCAAAGGCCATTTTCTGAAAACATACGTGAACTCTTTGTCAGACTGAAGTCTTTCAGGTAACTTTAAAAGTGAAGACAGTGTTTATTAGTATACTGCATTGCTCATCTAATGGATTGTTATATAAATGGAAAGACCTTCTTAAATACTGGACTTTTCCTATTTTACAAGTGAAGTACATTATGTAGTACCTGCTGTATTTCCCGACTGTTAGGGGTTTGGGGTTTTTTTTATTCTTCCTTAATAACAGCTGCTTTTAAGAAAGAGGGTTGCAGATATTATTTTCTTTCTGTCAGAGTCTTGCTCAGGCATCATCAATTTGGAAAGAAACTGCAGCCTAAAAAGCAATCATTTCAATGACACTGGAACATACAGAGAATTTTAAAATGTGCCTGTAGTGGGGATTGTTACTTCAAAAAAAAATCCAGAAAAAAACAAAACACTGAAGCAAAGAGTTTCACAACAAATGTGTCCTTGACAAACACATGGAGGGCAACTACAAGAGAAAAAGGTATCTTACTATAAGAAGAATTAAGCTGCCAGAAACAAGAGATGTGACAACTGCACTGCAGGCACTTGAAAGGGAAGGGATGCAATGGTGTTTGTAGACCATTTTTTTACATTGGCAACTTGTCCTTGTGATCCCCCATAGAACTAGGACTTTAAAAGAAGTGGAATGGCATCTGGGAAGATGTGCTAGCCCAAGCCTGGGACAAAAGACTGATCACTATTCCCTGGCCAGTGCAACCTTTTGGAGCTGCAATGGTGGAAAATTATGTTGCCAGGACCAGAGAGCCGCTACAAAGTTTCATGTGTGAAAGAAGATATGCCTTACCCACAGGTAATGTCTTAAACTGAGATCATGTTTGTGAAAACCTGTTTTATACAATGTCGTTTTAAGTGACTGCCCCACAAATGGCAGTGGGGAAAACATCGAATAGGGAGGAGCAGGAAAGAAGCAGGACAAAGTGTGTTTCGCTCCTCTCACTCGGGATGTCTTGGGTAATTCTTCTTCATGGGGTCAGAAGCAGGACTACATTCCACACCTTTTTCCCAAGGCAAACTATCTAGGTTATCCTTCTCTGTATCCATATATTTTGTTCTATTTTGAGACTTGCCAGGATGTAGATGAAAACCACAGAACATAAGAAGGGTACCAGAGGTTTCTCAATCCAACCTCTTTTCTTTCTTTCTTTCTCTCAAGTGTTGTGTATTCTTGTTTTATTTTAGAATAAGGTTTGTAGAATTGGCTCAAGAAGGAAATCAGCCAGCAGAGCACAGCATGAAAACTATCCCAGAGGGCCTCCAAGGGTGAACACTGCTTTCAGCAAAGTGCCAAAAATCCTTGGAACAATGGCTATGAGCAGCTGCAGTAGATTTCTGCCTCCTTGACGTTTCTCTGCAGATGAAGAGAAGCCAAAAAAAGGAGTAACTATTATTGTGACCTTGATTGTGGCTGAAATGTCATGGAATCCTTGTTTTTATTTAAGAGGGGTCAACTTCATGAAGACTTTAATTGGGAGAGGCTCTGATGCAATGGAGCAGAAATTAACCTACAGAATGTATAATTCATCTCACTTCCAAGGGTTTTTATTGCTGGTCCCTTAGGTCCTAGGCACACCCCAATCTGTGTTTCGGGTAAATAAATACCTGATATCTGTTTTCTTTCATCAAACTAAACTAGCACAGCCAGTACTTAGAGGACTGCCATTCCTCAGGAAAAAAAAAAAATCAGTGTGTGGTCCCTGTTTCAACTCAAATAAAACTCAAATATTCTCAGACAAAAATACACACAGAATCACTAGGTTGGAAGAGACCCACCAGATCATGGAGTCCAACCATTCCTATCAAACACTAAAGTATGTCCCTAAGGACCTTGTCTACCCGTGCCTTAAACACCTCCAGGGAAGGTGAATCAACCACCTCCCTGGGCAGCCTGTGCCAGTGCCCAATGACACTTTCTGTGAAAAACTTCCTCCTGATATCTAGCCTAAATCTCCCCTGGTAGAGCTTGAGGCCATTTCCCCTTGTCCTGTCCCCTGTCACTTGGGAGAAGAGGCCAGAACTCTCCTCTCCACAATCTCCTTTCAGGTAGTTGTAGAGAGAAATGAGGTCTCCCCTCAGCCTCCTCTTCTCCAGGATAAATGACCCCAGCTCTCTCAGCCGTTCCTCATAAGGCCTGTTCTCCAGCCCCTTCACCAGCTTTGTCGCTCTTCTCTGGACTCACTCCAGAGCTTCAACATCCTTCTTGTGGTGAGGGGCCCAGAACTGAAAACAGGATTCAAGGAGTGGTCTCACCAGTGCTGAGTACAGAGGGAGAATAACCTCCCTGGACCTGCTGGTCACGCCGTTTCTGATACAAGTCAAGATGCCACTAGCCTTCTTGGCCACCTGGGCACACTGCTGGCTCATTTTCAGACATGAGCATACATAAGGAAATCTTAGTTCCAGGTTTGTATCCTCCTGTTTTCTTAAGGCAGAATCTTTCCACCCACCTTGTTTTGCAGGTGGAAATAGAAAAAGCTGAATAAAAAAATACATTCCCATTTCCCATCTATACATGCCTCACACAACCCAGGAGAGAATTAAGTATTACTCCCAGAATTAAATAGCAACTTCCTCTCAAGCTATGTCATATTAGTGCTTTCACCAAGGGTGCCTTTCCACGAATACCTTTCCAAGGCTGCCACCTTTTTCTGTGGACATGTTAGCAGCATGAAAAGGTGTGCTACTCTGCAGAGTGCAAGCCTTTCCTTGCCTTTATGCTTACTCTCACATGAGTGAAACAGTAGGCCTGTCCAACAGGGCAAGGGTGAGCCAAGAGCTCTTTCAGTCCTCAGTGCATTTATTCATCTCATTATCCTTGTTTTCCTTTTTAAAAAACATTTTTTAAATAGTTTTGTAAAAGATAACATTTACGAATGGGGTTTATCCAAACCTGGTGATGTATCCATCCTGCCCCACTCTTTTTGTTTGATCCAGAGCTGAACTTACCTTGCCTATACCTCTCTCCTTACCACAGTGACTGAGGCAATGAAATGGGTTGTCTCTGCTTCTGTAGTGCTATAGCATAGCCCTTTCTTCTATGTCCTTGGTGGCTCATGTAATCTATCTTTGTTTACTGTCCGCCTATAAAATGGCAATAATAATATTTGACTCGCAGGTAGAGTAAATTACCCAGTACTTTTAAGGCCATGTGATGGGACATCAGAGTGAATGCAAAATACTTGGCTCTTGGCATTCAGTGCAGAGCTTTCTCCTGATGCCCTAATGTCCTAGAGTTCATATCAGTGAGAAAGAAATCTTTCTGGAAGAATTACGAATAACAGAAACATGTTGATGTATCAGTGTTGTAGGTCATGAATTGAATATTTCTGGCATGACCCCTCTGCCCATTGCAGCAGGATTTCTGCTGCTGAGTGACACTGAGCCCACAGCCATGGAGAACACATCTGGGCTTTTTGAAGAAAGGTTTGATTCTGTGTGCTGGGCTGCAGTCTGCTCTTATTTTCCCAAGCTTAGTTTGACATACAGTCAGACCTCTAAAACTGAAAAAGCAGTCAAACTTGGCTGTGCACACTCCTATTTCAGCCACCTCTCTGTAGCAGCAAAACTCTTGCATGCAGTCACCCCAGCCTAAATCATCCCATAATCGTTTTCTTACTGAACTCACCCTCTCTCTATTTGTTCTCACCTCTTCATTCATCTGTGTGGATCAGTCAATTAGACCTTCAGTGGAGCTACTCACCATTCCTTTGACTTCACGCTCTTATACACACTGCTCTTGCTTGCAAAAATTGCTAACTACTTTAAGCTTATATTTAAGACAGCCAGTAAATGTGTCCTTACTAGTGATGGATGAGGGTTTGTTTCTGCACAGACTAATAGATGCACATACTGAGATAGATGCATTTTATCACATCAGACTTTACACCACTTCTACTGGCATAAATTTTATAGACATTAAGTTTTTTGCAGCGTCTAAAAAGACTCAGATACTAGAAAGCAAATTTATACACTCTCTAGTTTTACAAATATGGTGTGCAGTCAGTGGTCAGTAGAGGTCAAAATAATCCCTTTAAAGGATTTTGCTCTTTCAACTGAACTACAGAAAGTTCTATTTTGAAGAGCACAGAAGTAAAATACACAATGTGGTAAGAATTTAAACTGGAAAAAATTAGCTATTTAATAGTCGGTTGCTCATTCTTATAAACTTAATTCATCTCTTCTTTCAAAGGATATCTGCAGATATAATCAAAGTTTGAAGGTCATAGTGTTAATTCATTTCATATCCATCGTATTATATAGTGTTATTTTTATAATGATCACATATAGCTGACTGTTGGCTTAAATGATCAATGCAATTCATTTTTTACAGTTATTCTTAACTTTCTCAAATGTACTTTTTTTACTATCTCTAAATAATGGAAATTTCTTGAGCCTGACTGATTTGCCACCTAGAAAACACGGACGTGGAAATGGATTACCACTTAAGCCATGGTCACCTAAATCACGTGGAAGTAACCTAAATCACGTGGAAGTATAATTAATGACAGCTTTAATGACCTCTGTACTGTCAAGGCAATGAAGTTAACCTTTCTAAAATTTAACCACACAAATTCTGTTCTAATTTTCCTATATATGGGAGATAAAATACATGGGAGGTAAATTTCTGAAACTGATAACAAAATTTAGTCCAGGACCTGAGTAATCGGGAAGAAACATAGCAGGATATTGATGTTTTCAGGCCTTATTTACCTTTTGTACTGATATAATGCTTTGTCTAGATGGATTCATTTCTGATTTAGACTGCTCTAACCAAGAGGAAGATCTGTTTCCAAAGCGGAAAGGAAGTTGATTATGACAAATAATGAGTGAGTTTTTCAATATTCGCTAAGCAATTAATAAGTTTTAAAACAGAAATATTCCCAATACTGTTTTTTTCTGGGACTTCCTCCAATATTATTATGGGCAGCCTGATCTAGTTGGGGGTGACCATTGCAGGGAGGTTAGAACTAGATGATCTTTAAGGTCCCTTCCAGCCCAAACTGTTCTGTGATTCTATGATTCCATTTTAAAGGTCTCAAATAGACGGGCTTTGCCTGTTCCCATGAGCAAATGTTGTGCCATCTTAGGGATGATACTTTCTGCAAAATCCTCCAGCTGTTTCCTCTAAAGTATTCTAATCTCATAGTGTTTGGAGACACTGTGGAGAAGCAATTTCCTCAGCTGCTGTCCACAGGTCTCAGGTGGGATGTGGCGAGTGTGGGCTGTCTGGCTGCAGCAGTGTGCAAACCCACTACACAGAGGATATTCCAGCTGACCCTTCTGCCACTTGGGTGGCTTCAGAGGAAAAAATATGTTTGGGAAGCAGTAACAAGAACAGCAGAAGTTGCTTGGAAAGACAGGTTGGACCCATTGAAATTCAGGTAGAAAAAGGACTTGTTGCTAAACACTAGGGAGTGAATTGTGGGGCATAGACTGGCCATGCATGGGAACAGATTTTCATCTGCAGTAAGCCAGAGCTAAGTGCACCAGCACATAGGATGAAGCATTGTGAAACGCTTTGCACAGAAAAAAAGGTGTCCTCTGTTCTCTGATTAGTGGCTTCTTGCATTTCTGAGAGGCAGTGTATCCCACTTGGTTTCTACATCCCATTTACCCTTTACTTTGGGAAAGAAATACAGCTGTTGGGTGCACACCCATGGAAGATTCCTGCCTCCAGCACATGTGATAGACCTACAGCATTAGTCCTTCTACTAAGGTTTTGCCAGAGAGATAATGCATTCTTCAAGCACAACATGTCTTATAATGTCTAAAGTAGATGCTATTTGACTGAAATGTTTTCAGGCTTTTGCATCAAATTTTGCCCTCATTTACACATCTCCTCTTCTGCTCCTCTGATATTACTATTGCTCCTACCACAGCTTAAAAACATCTGCCTTTCATCTTCCTATTACTATTTTATTGATATTTAGTGTAGGCAAACCTTCACTTGCTGTTTGAGTAAAGAGCCTTCTGAGGCATCTCCATGCCTGTGCCACCACCCTTTGTGAGGAGGTTTTGCCTTTCATTAATTACTGCTCTTGGATATCCCAAGGTAGCAAAGTCTAGAGAAAGAAGAAGGAGACATCTTGCAGGAGCTACCCACAGTTTACATTTATGTGCCATTGAGAGAAATATCCATTCTGTTGAGTTTTAATGGCTGTAGATATTTCTATAGATCTCCACACCCAGACAGAGCACTTCAAACAATGCAAAAGTCTTTGGTCATGTTCACTGTATTTCTAGAATCATATGCAGGATAAAAGATCCTCAGCTAAAACTATCTGAGAGCTTCAGGCAGTCCAGTCACTTTTTTCACACAGATGTACTTTTCATCCCACTCCTAAAAGCCTTCTTTTGTCAGGGCTGAAATTCTGGTCCTGTGCGAGTCAATTAAGCAGTTTGTGACCAACTTCATCAGTGAAAACATCTCTGCCCAAATGTTCTTCCTTTGCTTTAACACCTTCCTGCACTCCTGAGCTCCTAGTACCACTTTGTTCCACTCCCTGTCACACACTTCATTCCCTTTTTTCTCCTTGGTTGACAAACAACTATTTCTGGCAAGCAGCGGAAGTGGCAGAGGATGCTTGCTAATATCCTTGCCAGGTGATGTTTCCATACAAGTGGTCAGCATCATGACTAGTGCAATCATTCTAGAGGATACTGTGTTCTCATTCATGACAACAATTGGGCTCTCAAAATCCCTCACATAAAATAGCTGGCAAGAGCATCCTCTTATCTCTCCTATTTTGACCGTGTTAGCTGGCGCAGGCTACTCTGCCTCATGCATTCTGTGAACTGGATACAGCTATGTGAAGATTTCAATTTATTTCTTCAATTGCTTTTTCTGCTGGGTCTGATCTAATTGCTGTCAAGATGCATAGCTAGTGCTTCAAGTGGTAACAGAAAGACCTAGGAAATGCTTCTGAACTTTAAAATCTCCTTAGGACAGCTTCTTCCCTTTCCAGTAAATTTGCCAAGCTTCTAAAACCTGTAAATATAATTGATTGATGTGGGAGAGAACTTAGCCTGTAATACTAACGTGCTAAAATTCAATTGCTGAGCACCCTATGGCATCACTTCAATATATACAGTTTAGGAAGCATTACATTTATAGCTATGTTTTTGCTAGCTTGGTCTGCAGAGTTAGTCTTCAGTAGTCCTGAAGACTTTCTTGGATTATTCTTAGCCAGACAGATCTCATCTGTCTCCCTTTCCAGTTCCAATAGCCTTCTACAAATGATCTGCTCCTCTGTCTGTCTTTGCCTCCTTTGGTGTTTGAATCTTAGCTTTTCCTTTTCCCTGAAAGTTTTGGCTTGGCCACCACCTGAAGGGCAGAGGAGAAAAAAAAATTTGGGGAATTGTCCTGAAAATATACTTGTGGACTTTCAGGTAACTTACCCTAATAGTTATTTTGCGCCCAAGCACTGCAGAAGCCAGAGTGTTTTTTGAGCACTGCTGACTCCTGATAACATCTCGCAGGACTGCGTCTTGAAAGATAAGGCGTAATAAGGCTGGCTGTTGCTTAGCTTGTTTGATTGTTTGGTGCCTTCAAACTGGTGATCCAAACACTTTGTCTGCTGACTCTGATTCAATTTTTGTTCCTTGTTTTGGCAGAACTGGCAGTATACTATAAGGCAAGGTACAGAGTAGATAGGACTTAGATTACCGCTGTTGTTCTGTTTGTTTCTCTTTTCTGGGTCATTATGACAAGTTAATCTATTTATTTTGCCACAAAGAACAGTTATGTGAGCTCCTAGTTAGACTATTTCAGTGTTTCCCTGGGAGCAGCTATAACTATTTCAGGTACTTGGAGTGTATAATGTGTGCAATTAAACATACTTCTCTTAGTAGATAATTTCTATACCTGGCAGGTCTTTGGACTGTGCCAGTTTAGGAGACACCGTATGTGCTGTACCTCTGGCAGAAACCAGCAATAAATCTCCAAGGAAAGCCCTTGGACATATAATGCATAAAAATCTCTGTCTCGTGATGGGTTACTGAAACACTCAAAGGTACAATGGTGATGCCATGACCTCAAGTTGAGACCAAATGTGATGAAATCAGGAATGTGCAATTTAAAAAGAAGATAACAATTCCCAGCACATAAGCATGGAAGGATGCCTTAAAGAGTGATTAATGTTGCAACCCATTAGCTTTAAATACTACAGAACATCTGGCATATTTCCCTCTTGACTACAAATTTCTGAGCACTGGCATTATGTCATCTTACAATATTCACTTTCTCCCCCTCTCTATAAATCATCTTAGCAACTGTTGTTCATATGAAAGTAATTATATAAATGTGCTTGATTAAATTAGCTTTCATCTATTACAATTTTTTCTATATGGGCATTTCCCTATCAAAAATAACTCAGAAGAACCAATGCATTATGTTTGTGCCATATGATGGAGACTAGAATCCCTCAGCATTGCTAAGCCAGTACCCTTCAGCACACCTGGGTCCCAAAGGCTGTACCTGGATCTGTTTGCTGGACTTCTCTCCTATAACTACCCGGGCAAAATTTTATTCAAGGAGGCAGTCAGCTTACTTATCTTAAGAAAATTCTGGAAGCTGATGTTACTCATTTGAGTTTTGCTGATTTGTATTACCCTTGGAGTTTTCATTGTTTCAAACGTCAACCAGAGGATGATAAAAACCAGACTGCATGGCGCAGTGAACTTGGGCGCTCTGTTCTGTTACCAAGTCTTGGGTGCTCTAACACTGAGCAGATTGAGTCTGAGTGTAAGAGGATAAAGTCAGAGTGATTAAGGATTTGTCCCATGACTTTAGTAGTGTTGGATCCTCCTCAGTGCCTTAAAAGCCCTCGTGAGTTATGGGCATAACTCTGCATGCCAACACACATTTTTGAAATATTAATTTTGTTGATGTCTCAAAGTTGATTAAACAAAACAAAATAACCTACAACCTTGATCCTGTCCTTTAAGTGTGGAGCAGAACTGTCCCTGCAAGAGCAGAGAGGGATGACTTCTGGTCCTCACAACCCTTTTCTGATCATGCTCAGCATGAGTGTTGCTCTACAGTCATTCACCTCGGAGCACTATAGAATAAACTTGAATGTGCTTAGGGCTGATTACACATCACTCCTAACCACTCACTCTCCTTTCTTCAGCAGCAGTTGTTTTGCTATGACAGGTTGACCTGACTTTACCTAGGTTCTAGACAAACCTTAGCACAAAACAGTTTAGGTTCAAGCAACTCACCTGAGGGAAAATGAGGTGGGAGGAGAGGAGCTTAGTGTATCAAACCTAGGACATATTACCATTGCTGCAAACACTAAAGCAAGGGTGACAGAAAGCAGGAACATGAGGAAGGGAGAGTGGCTTCTTGTATCAGAAACTGTGTGACCAGCAGGTCCAGGGAGGTTATTCTCCCTCTGTACTCAGCACTGGTGAGACCACTCCTTGAATATTGTATTTAGTTCTGGGCCCCTCACCACAAGAAGGATGTTGAGGCTCCTGAACAAGTCCAGAGAAGAACCACGAAGCTGGTGAAGGGGCTGGAGAACAGGCCTTATGAGGAACAGCTGAGAGAGCTGTGGTTGTTTAGCCTGGAGAAGAGGAGGCTGAGGGGAGACCTCATTGCTCTCTACAACTACCTGAAAGGAGGTTGTGGAGAGAAGGGTGCTGGCCTCTTCTCCCAAGTGACAGGGGACAGGACAAGGGGAAATGGCCTCAAGCTCTACCAGGGGAAATTTAGGCTAGAGATTAGGAGGAATTTTTCACAGAAAGGGTCATTGGGCACTGGCACAGGCTGCCCAGGGAGGTGATTGATTCACCTTCCCTGGAAGTGTTTAAGGGACAGGTAGACGAGGTGCTAAGGGGCATGGTTTAGTGTTTGATAGGAATGGTTGGACTCAATGATCAGGTGGGTCTCTTCCAACCTGGTTATTCTATGATTCTATGTTCTTAGTTCCAGAGAAGGAAGCATCCTCCAGGTCCTGAGAGAGGTTTTCTTATTCTTTAAGTAATTTTGCACAAATCAAGATCTACTATAAACAGCATAATTAAGCCCAGTGAAGTTAGGAGAGATAAAGATTGAGATTAATTACCTGTTTGGAATCCTCAATTAACATTTTGATACTCAAGTCATCCAGAGCAAGTCACCCACATCAACAAAACTACAGCACCGGAATTCTGAAAAGTCATGAGAAATCCTGCTAATAAGATGCAAGATAAATAGTAGGAAGCAAACATCATACGAAGTTTGGTTTGGATAAGTATGCACACATTTGACTGCTTATCTGAAACATATCCAAATGACTGTAGTCTAAAAAACATTTAAGAATGGACTTTGTAAGGGGACTTGTACTAGTTACTTGGTTTAATTGATCAAAAGGTGGGAAATGGGAAATGCTTCTGTATTAGGAAAGGCCCAGTGAGGAGGTATGGTAGAGTTTTGTACAATAACCTCAAATTTGTCCTACATTCATTTATTTTTTGAAATTAATTTCTTTAGAACAGACAGCGTGCTGTAACAGAACCAGTTAAGGCAGGTATTTTTATTTGCCTTGCACTGCATTTGGTGCGAGCAAATCTCTTCTATTAAAATACATTTTCAAGGCCACAAAGCCATACACTTGTATTAGGAAATGCTCTGATTAATGTCATCCATGTGGCTTTATTCATCTCATTCAAAGGCTAGATTTGTAGTGGTCCATGATTCCACAGTTTCTTACAGTCTGTGTTGCACTTACTCTGCCTTGACCCCTGCACACCATGAATGGTGCTCACTTAGGATGAAGCTGTATAACTCATCACTGCTGGTCTGGTGTTTTTTGGTGTGTGGCCCCACATCTTATTCACCACACACCAGCGCAGGATGGATCAGTTATTTCTTCTTGAGCCTTCCTATGGGCTTAACAATTGGTCAGTGAGTTGCTTTACAGGCATTCATAAATGCCCTGCCACGTATCTCTTAAAAGCGAAAAGCAATTTATTCCCTTTCTACATATGAGGGTTATGATGCAAAAGGAGATGAAGGAGAAAGCATGTTTCCCATAGACTGCAATTTCAACTTTAAGTGTTCGGTACTTCTGCCAGTCAGACTGAAGGGATTTTATACAGAAAATTGAGAGTAAAAAGTCCCGAAACCTCTAAAGGTAGGGGCTAGGAGGCAAGAGGGAGGGTCTTTGTGGAAAACGCAGATTTGAAACAGCAACACGTTTTACATAGCGTTTGCTGTACTGTTGACATTGAACATGAAAATCACATTGTTGTTATTTTTGTTATCCTAAAAGGCTATTTTTTATTTCAAACTGAAATAATTCTTTAAATGTATTTAAAATCATTAAGTACCTGATAAATGAAAAATAATTATTAGTAACTATGCCTGTTGACAATCACGTGTGAGAATTCTGTTTGAAAGGACTAGCTTAGCATTGCATCAAGGTCCCAGACTTGAGGGGTGGCAGTGGAAGGGGTGGATCAGGGGGTAGGGAAGGTGGAGTGATGCTGGGATTTCTCCACAGCAGCCCTCAGCTGCCTTCAGTTTGTGTCATTTCTGGTCCCCTATCTTACTGGGAACACCTTTTCCAGCTTTCTCAGCCAATAAGGACATTCACCTGGGACAATGAGCATGCTGCTGGCTTGCACAGGATCCTGCTCATCCACAATAGGGTGGATGAACCCCCCTGAAGCTCACTTCATTCTTCTGCTGGTTGTTAGCCTAGGTCTTATTCTCTTGGAAACCAAAGCAGATGAGAGGTAGGGGTGGATGTAGAGCAACATCTCACCAAGATAATGCACTGGATTGTGGCTGAGCATACACAGATACCTTCATTTAAGTGTGGCATCTGCAGCCCCTAGTATAAAAAGAGGCAAATTACCTGATTCCCAGACCATAAAATGTGTGAATTCAGTGCAGTTGTGCAGAAGAGTTTATGGTTCCTACTCTTCTAATGATATGCTGATTAGAGCATTTGCCTAAGTAGACATTCTCCTTGCACAAAGCTCAGCTTTTAAACTTTGAAATCAGTTCAGGAGAGTTGGGAAGAGCTTTGTTACTCTCTACAGCAGAGGGCATGTTTGTTTGCAAGACTGTCTTAGTACCAGTATTTCGCCCAGCAGATGATGGTAGTAGGAAATAAATATGAGAAAGGGAGAGTTGCCAAGAGGAGGCATTTTCTTGAGAAGCTAAGAGCTGTGTTTAGATATTCCAGAGCACTCTGTCTCTTTGTTCACAAGCAAGAAAAACTCCAGAGGAAGAATGGTGACTCTTGCTTTGGGAAACTTTCATGGAACAGTCTGCCTACAGAGGCCCCATCCCTGTTAAAATAGGTGAACTATGCTGGTGGTTACTGCAAGAGGTTAATATTTGAAAACAAAACTGGGCAGACTTTGTTCCCAGGAATCAGTGTTGTTGGCAAGATGCATACTCTTTCAGGGCAGCTGCAAAACAACCCCAGTTCCTGGTAGCTGTTTTTACTATAAAAATGTAAAAGCTGCTCATTCACCACAGAAAGGAGCTGATACTAGAAGACTTGTGCTAAAACCCACCATGCACTCACTGTGGCGGCATTAGCAACACTGCCTGCACAGGCCATCCCTAAATATAGATCAGTCTTTTTCAGGATGAGCTCTGATTCATTACAGGAAGGTAAAGCAACACAGATAATAATCAAAAGAAATCAAATCAAAACATCATCCTTTTACTTGAAAAATGCTACATGTTTTACTACTTCTCAAAGAGTAGTTTTCTAAGTTGTGAAGCTCTGCAGTGCTGTGAAGATGCAATGAGCTCCAGCTGTTCACTGAGCTGTGTCACAGCATAACTGCGAGTAAAACATGGTGCGTCCATCCCTGATGCCACTTTGCTGTTTGATTTGTGACACTTCTGGGATGAACTTGCCCTAGTAAGTTTAAACAGAGTCCTGATTGTGAGTGAGAATAGAAACCGATGCAGAGGCAACCTCAGACTGAGTGCATTGCTATCCTAGAAACCACCATAGCAAAACACAATACTGTCCTTTTCTGCTATTTCCAGATACTGCCCCTTAAAGAGAAGAATCAGCAACATAAATAAGTTTGTTTCCAAATACAGGTAACTGAATGGTGCCTTTCCCTGATGTATATACAGAGACTGTAATGCATGGCAATACTACACAGTATTATGCAAGATTATTTACTGTTAGGAAATGCTGTAGCTATATTTTCTCTTTCCTGTACAATTTTACATCAAGTCATTACACTGCTAGCAATTGAACAGATCTGCAAGCCGAGCAGGCAGGAGAAGAAGAAAAGCAAGCATTAATAATGCTGGTAATGCCTCCATTAGTGTCTGTCATTGCCAATCTCTAGCTCAGTACAATCATCAAACATCTAATGGGATGAGTGATAGCCCAGTGCCATGCAGCATGCAGCCAGAAGTCTTCCTTTGAAAAGCAGTGAGGCAAACCCAGCACGTCTGACGGGAATTAATGGCAAATTGACGGCAGCCAAGCAATATTGAAGCAGCAGCCAGAACAGCTGTTGCTGATGTTCTCCTGTTTGAATCCGTTTTGTCATCTTGCCTAAGTCACACAGAGTCTGCCAATGCAACCTGCACATGCAGAAAAACTGACTTCCTTGGTTCGCTTATTTGTGGTGGGCTCTTTGTCTTAAGCCATTGCTTTGGGGTTTTGAGGCTGTAGTTAGCTTTAATATCAGTCTTTCCCCGTATTCTATTTTGTATCCTAGTTTCAGGGTACAGAAAAAGCTACATATAATCCTTTGCCACATCAGAGTTTAATTTTGTCCCCCACTCTCTTTCATGCCTCTAAATCAATGCTGAAATGATAAGGAAAGGGAGAAGCTTAGCTGAGACATGCCAAACCTTTCTGCCCTTCAGCCCATGGCAAGACACTACCTGGGGGAAGATACAGGTGTCTAATCCTTGCAGCAGAGCTACACTTAATGGTCCGTAGAAAAATGAAAAAAAAAAAAAAAAGAAAGAAAAGAAAAAAAAACTAAAAAAGAGCAGATTAAAACATTTAATGAGCTACACGGGGACAATGTTTTATCAGGATAGAAGAGGCAAGGGGCAGCTCCAGCCATCCACCCACACATTCCTTCTGTCTTGCTCTGTCCATGGAATTGTGTGGTTGTGCAGAAATTGCTTTCATGAGGTCAATGTGTTCACCAGGCTGAAAATAATTGCCTTCCTCACTACTTTCCTTAAAAGATCAGGCCTAGTGCTTTTCTCTGACTCTCAGGTTCTGCAAATCAAAAATTACCCCATAGAAGGTAATTGAGCGCTATGGGTATAGGGAAATACGCTAAAGTATTTCACAACTGACAATCACATCATCCTGAAAATTGATTTCGGAGCAAGATTGATTACATAAATCTAATTGCTAAAGTACAATGGATGTACAACAGAAATGAAAATGTCAGTGTTTTAATGTACAATAGCCATTTTGATAGCAGAATATAGATATTTTTGCAATGAAGTGAATCCTCAGCTGCTATATAGGCTTCATGGCAGGGCTTAGGGGAAATGTTATAGAAACTTGAATGTGGATTTTAGTTCACTGTAAAGCAGTGTCCTGATTTTGAAGATAAGCCTAATTGTCCAGGGCTCCATATGTTTATACAACAACAACATGTTATACTTCATATCTTGGAGCAATGCTAATAACACAAAAACGTTTATATTAGTTAGGCTGTGTCAATGTCCCACTGTATTAGGCAATATGGAAATGTGTAGTAAATGGCCATCCTTGCTCTCAGAATATTTATATATAAAATAATACTGTATTTTTAATTTATATTTCATGACAGCATGTTGGTATATTACTTTTAATCTCAAAGACTCTGTGTCCTGCTCATTCACTCTCTATAATTACCTGGAAGGAGGCTGTAGTGAGGTGGGTGTTGATCTCTTCTCCCAGGTGGCTAGTGCTAGGACAAAAGGAAATGGACTCATGTTACACCAGGGAAAGCCTGGATTTGATTTTAGGAAAAAAATTCTTTACTGAAAGATTGGTGAAGCATTGGAGCAGACTGCCATGAAAGTGGTGGAGTCATCATTGTTGGAGGTGTACAAGAAAAATTATATATGTGGCATTCTGGGGCATGGTTTAGTAGGCATGGTTGTGTTGGGTTGCTGGTTGGACTTGATGATCTTAGAGAACTTTTCCAACCTTAATGATTCTATGATTACACAGTGCAGTCACAGTGCTGGGTGTAAGATTGCAAGTGCTAAATATTTACTATGCAATACAACAGTGAAGAGATTTTAGCTCAAGACAGATGAGTAAATGTTTTACTTAGGGCGAGCGCTAAGGAAGGACTAGTGTCCATACAATCCAAGCAAAAGCAGAGTGTTTAATGTTTTGCTTGAAAGATTCATGGGTCATAAACTACACAGTTTCTAGCTTCATCTCACAAATATTGAAGTGATCCTGACTGGTTATGAACATTAGCTGCTGCAGTCATGCATCCGCTTGGCAAGCATTGCCAGGGAGCAACCCATTCATCTCTTTCCCCCTGCCTTTAGCCAAACACATCACCTCCTTGCCAGCACTGCTGAAGTTAAACAACTCTCAGCATTACCAGTCCAAATCCTTGCTCAGAGCTTTACATAACTGTGCTTGCAAAAATTGGCTTTAAATGTTTTGTAAGCTGAACCTTTCAAGGTCTATTGCATAGCTTGCTGGTAGAGTTCTGCATTATAGCAAAACAGCTCTCCTTATAATGGAAGCTGTCAGGGTTTTGTTGCTCTTATTCCCTGTGCCTTCAAAGTTTGCATTAAAAAGCCCCAGATAATCACTGTAGATACCACACACAACTGGTATGATAATGTAGCACTGCTGTCATTAATGGCATCATTTTCTGAGTTGAGAAGAAAGCATGGGTGCTGAGCTGAAATGCATTTGAGCCGAGTGGACTGTTTTGTTGGAAGCAATGTTGTCCATGGAATCTACAGTATTTGTTACAAGGATCTTCAGCAGAAGATGGAGTTTTGCTCTCATGCTCTTTCTCCCACTCTCGAACAGGAAGAATTTGGATACAGTGTTTCCTTGGAATATTTCTGGACAGAACAGGTAGAGTTTAGGCTCCTATCTCTTAAGGAGCTGGTGTGCAGCATTCTATTCCAGATCACTTACTTTCCTGAAGAAAATGCCAGAAACTAAATTTCTGCACAAGTAAGCATTGAAGGCAGTAAACTATCCAAGAATAAAAAAACATTTCATAAAAAAAATCCTGAAAATTAAAATCATTATGTTCTTTAAAATACTTGTATATTAAAATAGTCTATAAATACCAATATTGCTGGTACTATTTTCCCTTGAAAAAACTCCATTTATTCACATGAGCTTGGCTCTGGTCTTATGGCAATGTAATTCAAGTAAAATGTCCTATTGTGCCAGCAGCCACTGAAGTTAGAAGATCCTATTTTCTTCATCAGATTTGGGCCAGATGAGCTGAAATAATATCCATTCTGTGTGGCAGGTATCCATCCACAAGTAGTAGATGTTTTCCATGCAAAAAGTGGGTCCACATACTTTTCTAATGCAGCCTGCCCTTTGTATACTGCCAGTTCCATCCTGATGTCATCCCAGATGCCTGCTTTTCCAGCCCTTCACAAAACCCTTGAGCTGAGCCTTTCCTCCTTTGAAGGAGTAATTAGCTCCCAACAGAGAGGAAGTCCATCCTACAATACATTGCTGTTTTTTTCTTATTTTTTTTAGCAGGTACAGCTGTTTTTCAGTCTAATTGAAACTCTGTTAATGGCCTTGCACTCAAGCCATCAGAGAACTTTCACAGCAGGTGGTAAGGCAGCCTGGTTTGAATGTTTGCTTTATAAAAAAACCCTTAAAATCCTTTTACCTGACTCTGCTTAATTGTTTTGGAATCCTTGGCAATTGTCTTTGTCCCTGTGATAATGTTGACCCAAGAGCTTCCTGAGTTAACCTCATTGTCCAGCAGGAACAAACCCCAGCAGACTGGTAAGAGGAGTTCCAGGGATAGTCGTACTGCAAAAGCAGTCCATTATGGCTTTCAGTCAAACAGTCAGAATTTGGACTCTGTTTTGCTATTTTTCTTTTAAATTTCTGGCATGAACTCAATCCATAGAGACAATAAGTGAAAAACATGACCACTTGAGGGCTTCTTAGTGATCTTTGAGGTTGTATGTTCTTGCCCTGCTGCTGATAAACAGCGATCCTTGTCTTCAAAACTACTGCTGTAATTCCCACCTTTAGTTGATAAATTCAGTCAATAAGCCAATGCTGAACTGCTGTGAAGACCAACCCTACTACAGTCGGTCATGGTGGAGGGATGCTGGTACACTGCCAGGATCTGTGCAATACCAGTAATGCGCAGTACAGAGATGAAGGCAGAGTTTTCCTTTAGCCTTTCTCCATCAAGGACCAAAATGCAAGGACAGGGAGTTCATGGTTAGATCTGCAGATCTCCCCCACTGAGGGGACAGGCTTTCCCTAAAGGGAACAGTCAAGAGAGAATGAACTACAACAGAAAGAAGTGTGGCCTCCTGCCTACTGCACAGACACAGCCATTAGATGGACCTGTTCATGCTCCTTTTTCAAATCCCTTTTTAATTAAGATTTAAATGGCTTGTCAAGTGTTAGAAAACGTCCGGACATTTTGGGTGTTTGTCAAAAGACCTGCCTCATTTATGAAAAGAGAAATTTATGCCTTACACAGCATAAGCAATGTTTGTGCCTCCCAAGATAAATATTTAAAAGATTTTTCACTTGGTGCTCAGGCTCACAATGGAGTTGTGGCAGTTCTAGAAATTTCTATGTGCTGGCCTGTTTGTACAATCTTTACCTGCTCCAAACTAGAGCAATTTAACTGGACAGGCTGGACCGCTGGGCAGTGTCCAACGGCATGAGGTTTAACACGACCAAATGCCGGGTCCTGCACTTGGGGCACAACAACCCTAAGCAGAGCTACAGACTCGGAGAAACCTGGCTGGAAAACTGCCAGGAGGAGAGGGACCTGGGGGTGTTGGTCGACAGCCGACTGAACATGAGCCAGCAGTGTGCCCAGGTGGCCAAGAAGGCCAATGGCATCCTGGCTTGTATCAGAAACGGTGTGACCAGCAGGTCCAGGGAGGTGATTCTCCCTCTGTACTCAGCACTGGTGAGGCCACTCCTTGAATATTGTGTCCAGTTCTGGGCCTCTCAGCACAAGAAGGATGTTGAGGCTCTGGAGCAGGTCCAGAGAAGAGCAACGAGGCTGGTGAAGGGGCTGGAGAACAGAACCTATGAGGAGCGACTGAGAGAGCTGGGGTTGTTTATCCTGGAGAAGAGGAGGCTGAGAGGAGACCTCATTACTCTCTACAAGTACCTGAAAGGAGGTTGTGGAGAGGAGGGAGCTGACCTCTTCTCCCAAGTGACAGGGGACAGGACGAGAGGGAATGGCCTCAAGCTCCGCCAGGGTAGGTTTAGGCTGGAGATTAGGAGGAGGTTTTTCACGCAGAGGGTCATTGGGCATTGGAATAGGCTGCCCAGGGAGGTGGTTGAGTCACCTTCCCTGGAGGTGTTTAAGACACGGGTGGATGAGGTCTTGAGGGACTTGGTTTAGTGTTAGATAGGAATGGTTGGACTAGAAGATCCGATGGGTCCCTTCCAACCTGGTTGTTCTGTGATTCTGTGAACTTGAACATCTCTCTGTTGTTACTGTAGCTCAGGTGATACTGTCATTTGCTAAGCTGCTGCACTTTGTCCTTAAGTCTCAGCCTTCAAGAGACATAAAATTTCATCGAATACTTATTTGACTCTGTTTTGAAGAATTTCTGGCTTCGTTGTATTTTGCCTAGCAAAACCACCTAGGTATTACAGGGATCTTCAAAGCAGAGTTTTTTTGCAGAGATATGGATGAGGCATCAGGGCAAAATGTATAATTAGCTGGGGCAGAAACCAAGAATATGCATCCAGGGATAAATAGACACTGTGCAGGATGGAGCAAGTTTTAGTGTGTCCCTGGTAATTGGAAGACTTCTAAATTATTTTAAATCAAATGAATTATAGAAGTTTGAAAACTCAGTTGTTATTGTTCTGTTGTCACAAGGAATTACTTGAGAAGCACAGGTAAAAGGATGATTTTTCACTCTGTAAAACAAAGGGTATCTATAAAGTAATGTATCCTGTTATGAGCTAGCTGATGCTCTTGCCTCTAAAAGTTGGTAACGCAACCAATGAAATTACGGACTTTGATGCTATTTAGCACTTAGCTTATGCTGAGACATTCAACTTACTGATTAGACCACTCCACACTATACTTTGTTAATTATCTTTCATTTCTTTCCATGTTGCAAGCAAACAGCTGAGGAATTATAGGAGCAAAGACACAGTACAGTTTCATTAGCTGTTATCACTAGTTGTGTTATACTTCCTGAAATTATCTTTGCTTCCTTTATACGTGAGAACCATTGACTGAATAGAAGTGCAGACTGAAGCATTAACACACTGTAGCTGGGACATTTAGGCCCCAAGTTTCATTTTTAAGGGCTTTTACAAAACCTGAAGTAGCTAGTAATAATTTTACAGGGAGTGTCAGTGCCACAATGGTAAAAGCACTAGCAATCATACTTTGTGACTTGCTGACACCAGCAGGGTATTCTCTAATGCACACTATGTCGCTTCTTTCCATGCGTGGAGCCTGCATGCATCTAGCAGGGGCACCTCATGAGTGAAAGTCTAGACTGCAGAGTGCAATGGGATTTGAGTAAACATAAGTCCTGCACTGTCATTTATGAAAGAAAATGTCAGGGGTGGGAAGAAGGAAAGAAGCCCCTCACAAGCAAACACACCACATGTATACCCAGTGCCTCTGGATTTACAGCCCATGGAGACCATGCTTCTGTCTAACCTGTCTCCACCTCAGTATGACCCAATGCTCCTGGACATGCTCCTGCACAATGTCTGTGACTCTCTTTAAGCAAAGGGCTACAAACAGGGGTCTCAGGTTTTATTTCTATGTGACAGTCCCTGCTGGGAAAGCATTTTATGTTCAGTGGGAGTATCTGTAAGAATTCCTTGGGAAAGTTGAGAAAGCAGCATTTTTTTTTATCCCCAGAACCAGCACAATAGGAGAGCAGTGATGCACAACTTCTCTTGCAGCAGCTTTGTGATTCAACCACCTGAAGGCACGAGAGGGCAGACCAGGCTTCATGCCCTGGCTCAGTGGTTTGGTGAAAAGCATGCTGGAGTTTAACAGGAAAACAAAACATTCATGATGACTTTTCAAATCTTCCAAAGAAGCATTTTCTTCTGCAGGCCAGAGTTACAAGTTTAAAGACTTTGATACCTGTTCCCTGACAAAAATAGTGCCAAATGGTGGTGGCAAGCTTTGTATGAGAGGCTCTGTTCAGGAGAAGCATGACTACCGGCTTGGTTTTTTACACATCCTTGTCATATGCAATGGGTACCAAAAAATGCCAACATTGACCCTATTGAAAGAGTCTAATAACCCCAGACCAGTCCTGCTCATGGTGTAGTTAATGATACGACTACTGTGAACAGGGCAGGCAGAAAAAAATAGTCTGGACACCAATATGTGCCATTATTTTGCCACAGAAAGCAGCCTTCATAGAAAAAAAAAAAAACTATCAAGCCCTATGAATGTAACTGGGACAGCTAAGTGAAAAAGGGGAAGGAATTCTCCTGTAGACATTGAAAACTGTAAAGCACATCTCTTTTTGCAGGCTGATGATGTCAGAGAAATGCTCCGTGACCTGGGGACTAAATAAAATGTCACTGGGTTTCCAAATCTGGTAAAGCAAGCCCGTAAAATCTGAGTGTTTTTTTAAAACTCCTCTTCATGTAGTTGAATGCATTTTCTCCAAACTCTCTTCATGGCAAATCAGCATTGGCATATAAACCAGCTACACATTAATAAATCAAAAAAGCTTACCAGATTGTGTCTGTATATATAAATGTACCTTGTCTGAGAAGATTAGAAGAGTGAGGAGTAAATCCTCTAAAAAATGAAGTACCAAAAAAGATTATTTTAAAAATGACTCCTTTTATACTCTGATTTTAGAAATTATGCCTTCCATCTTCTTCCTGCTTTAGAAAATGTGATGGATCAAGTCTGAATTGCTCTGTTCATTTTATTGGCATTAACTTGCATGGCTTACAGCATCTCTCTGAGTTTATTTATAATACAACATTTAAACATTACAATTTCAAATTATATCTATAATCATATTCAAAACTTCAGAATGCTTTCTAGTGAAACATGAATGTGTTACATAAGCTGAATTCCTGAAGCTATAATATTAGGCATCATAAATATCAGCACAAATAAACCCCAAAATATTTCCCAAATGTGTTTAAAAATGTACTGTATTTTGGAAACCAGATTTTAATTCTGGACAGATGCCAATCCCACACCTATAATTCCGCCTCTGAGCAGTGAATTTGCAGTGACATTGTTTTAACTGATACAAACTGAAATATTTTCTTGACATTATTGATATGCAGGGAATGACTTGCACTTGGACCAAACAGCCTTATCTTTGAAGGTACTTAATGCTGGCCCATCTTTGGGTACCTCCCACAATCTACCACATCTGAGAAATGAAGTCTGGAGTAGATAAGGGGGCTGTGGTCTAGAGCAATACTGGCAGGTTGGAGATGCTGGACACCAGCAGCAGTGATGGAGAGACATGTGGTCTTGCTGTCTGGCTGAAGGGAATCTCTGTGTCCCTCTCTTCTGCTAGACACAGGAGATACTGGTGGCATTTAATGTTCTGTGTGCATAGAAAGCTGTTTTCAAAGAAGTGGGAAATTTGTCTGGACTGATTTCAAAACCTACTTGAATGTTGGACTTGGAGAATTTTAAGAGCCTTCTTTCCTTAAGGAAACTGCCAGAAAGGCAAACTCCGGCAAGGAAATCAAGAGAAAAGACAGCTGGCGGAAAAATAATTCCCAGGTAGCTGTGAAAATAAAGGAAAGAAGGAAGGGTAAAAACAAACAGAAGTGTGTGTATAACTCCTGTACCACCAAGGGCATCTGCTTGTCTAAATTAAGAGATAATGTTCTACCCTAATTCATAGCATCATGCTCTCCTTAACTTGAAGCATATTTTGATTAACCACACCCCAAAGAAGAATGTGTAGGTTTAAATTAGAAGATGGGAATAGGTTCATGAACTCAGGCAGGTTTTACAAAGAGGCCACAAGGTTAACAAAACTCCATGGGGTTTAAGCATCCCTTGTACAAACATTTGCTAATTGACAGTGACATGTTTCTCTCACTTCTTATCCAGTTCCCAGAAGGAGACTATCAGGTCTTGGAACAAGATGCCTTCCCCTGTCAGCTCAACTGCTCGAGAGGGTATTCACCACATCCACTGATTAATGCCAGAAGGTGGCTGAGCATGGAAAGGTGATATTGCAGTGGAAGGTGCTAGCAGAAATACAGAGATGTTGAAAATTCCAATCCTGTGGGACTGTTAGGGCTATGCTTTCAGTGAACGAAAAGCAACTCAGCCCACAATCGGCTAAAGAAGGGCAGTTCTGCAAAGAAGTAGGGCAGGAGCACTCTTCTGGTGTCAACTGCACCTGACACACCCCCCAGAACAGTTTTTGCACTGTGGATTCTGCTCACCAGTCCTCCTAAGGTTTGTCATGCAAAATTCCACTGCCCTGCTTCTGTAGCCTTCCTGTTTTTTCTCAACCTGCTTAATGTCAGGGAAAAACAGCAGGCAGTAAAGCAGCACACATGCTCATTTAGAAATGCTTGGGCATTTGGTCTCAAAGATAACATCAGACCTCATTAAGCCTACACTCTGAGCAAATGTTTTCCTTAAACCCACTTGTCAGTTTTAGGATGACAGAAGCGCATCTTTCAAGTTTCTTCGTAATCCCAGTGAGATAACACATGCTGGAGCAGGGGTGGTAGGGGATTTGCAACCCAATACCAGCATGCTCACTGCTCTTTGAAGAGTGAGATGTTTTGCTGTGGTATTTAAAAAAAGAGAACACACCTCTGTGGTTAGTGACAACCCTTGACAATGTCAGGCTCTCAGCTTCACTGGCTTCTCTTTTCCAGATGTTGCAAGGATATCCTGGTCACACAGACACACATCTGCCATTTCTGGATCCCCGTTTTGCTCCCAGACCAACTCCAATGGACTGGAAAGCACCACGTTGTACAGTTGGTTAATTTGGCTAAACAATTAACAAACCCTTTCTTCACAATTGCAACTGTTTCTTGTTGGTCAAGTCCCACAAACCTTTCACAGCCAATGCATTCACAGGTTTCACTCAATATTTAATCTGCATAGGAAATAAAGGATTTGACTCACTATTTGCAGGCAAGCTTCTAAGTGTCTAGTAACTTATGACAAAGACAGATGCCATTTGACCCTTACTGGCTCAGTGATGTGAACAAGAAGTATCATTCAGAAAAGGAAGAGAATTTTCTTCTCTAGGGAGTTTCCTATTCATTCCCCCAAATAAAACCTATTAAAAACACTGGAAGTGAAACACAGAAGCATGTCCTTTTTGCAGAAGACCCTTTGAGACTATAATGTGGCTTTTTACAAAATGGCTAAGCTGCCCAGGGTGCTAACTGGAAGTACTTCAAAGAAAGTCCAGCCTACAGAATTCCCCCCCAAACTGCCCTCCTAAAAGTACTCTGCTTGGGTCACACACACAGCCTGTACAAAGTCTCCGCTTGCTCTTGGTTTACAAAAACTGAAAGTCAACAAATATTCGATCTTCAGCCTATATTTCCTGGTTTTCCTTTTCCTCCTGTACTTCTAATTGACGCCCCAAGCATCACAAAAAAAACCCTTCTAAATCAGGATTCATTGCCTGTAAAAGATTTGTAGACTATTATATGCTTAATTTAGGGAACATGTGGCTGAGCTAGAAGCACTGTTTCTTATCATTCTTCTACTTATACTTCATTTAAGAAACCCATAGCAAAGCTGTATGTATTTATTCTTATTCTTTTATTCCCATGAGGGCTCTGAATTAGTAAGATAACACAGCACCTGCCTAACATGAGGCAGGCCAGTATTTTATTCAAAAACCAGCTGGACTCGTGAGCTTAAGTGCCCTGCTAATCAACGCATCAGCAGTCAGTTCCAGTCCCAAATCTTCCTACACGGGTCTTGCCAGAAACTTTTCCAGTCAGCATTGTCCTTTTCTTTTCTCCAGGAACCTAATTCAGGGAATGCTAGGGATGGTCTCCCAGCAATGGCAGTCTCCCTTTCTAATGACTTTAAGCTTTCATTGACATGACTGTCCTTTTCCTTTTCTAATGTTCTTTTCTGCAGATGATTGTATTGCAGATTTGTGTACAGCAGGATATAATTCAGGATTTCCTATAGATTACTTCAGCGTTATTACTGCTCATATTTCTCCCAAGCATGGAGAGTGGGATTTTTTATCCCCCTTAGGTAAATTAATACAATAAAAGAGCAATTATGTCTTGAATGCAAGAATGTACTGTCCAGAAAAGATAGTATGAAAAATGTGCATGGTAAGCTAGTAAGTAATGTGTCAATGGCATCATAAACAGGAAAATTATGAGAAATAAAGACACAGATAAAAGGAACTGGTTTTGGAAAAATCATTTTAAAAAATAACAGCAGAAGAGACTTTGTAGATAAGTCTTCCATATCCACATCAGATCCCTAAGCTCTGGGTTGGAATATGAATAGAAATCTCTGCGCTATTGAAGCGAGAACTAATAACCATGCACAGCATCATTATAGAAGTGTTATCTTTCCAACTACAGTCTGCAGAGCTAATCATTTGAAGTCCGGTTATTCCTAGAATGATAGCCAAAACCTTTCATCACCAAAACCTTTCATCACCATAAATGTAAGTGGGAGAGAATGATGATATTTTATGTGTAGTTTTGATAACTGGTGCAGATATTACAGACAAACTTCTGTTAGAAAATAACTCTGGAGCAACTAGTCATGACATATTTATTAAATGGAACAGAAATAAAAACATGTTGAGAATTCTTTTTTCCAGTGAAAACTGAATGAGTGAGTAAAGCCAAGTGGCCTGAACAGCTCAGGGACTTAAATGTAAAAGTCTGTCATTTCCTTAAATGAGGAATTCAAAACCTTTAATAATTTGTAGCCTCATCAAAGGAGACTTTGTAAGGAGGTCTGAACTTAACTGGACTAATGAATACTTAAAAAGAGAGTGTTACAAATTAGACATGATTGTGAGAAGAGTAGAAAAAACAGATGTAAGCAGTTCATTTCTGACCTTACAGTTCTTCTATGGAAGTGGAATGCTCTGATTTAATTTTTTCATGGATGAGGCTGGTTCAAAATGAATTGGTATAAAACAGAGCAAGTATTGATGGAATTTGCAGATGACCCAAAACTAAGGGCACCGCAAATATAACAGAGGATTCAGATATCACACAGAGAGATGTAGGTGCCTTTCAGAATAATAATTACAAAAGAGGCTGAAATTCAGTTATACAGCGTACGGGAGATTAATAACAAGAATTTTGATCCTGACACAGTGGTTCATCACTTAGGAATGATAAAAGGAGAAGCCTGCATAATAAAGAGGTACAAAAGCTAAATTTCATTTTTTGTTTCTCCAAGTAAGATACTTCCACAGCAGTTGGGAAAATATGAATTCCCAGCTGTAAGATGCTGATGATGCCTTATCTGGAATATCTGCAGTATTGTAGAAGCCAGCATTGAGGGCCTACAGGTTCAGGCAGAAGCATGTGCAGAAAAGGGATACTAGATTCAGCAGGAAAGCACAAGTTATATTTTACAGAAAGTGAACTAGAAGAACTTTGCTTATTTGCTTTGCTAAATTAAGCCTGAGAGTGATATGATTGCTTTCCACAAGCAAGTAAACAGAAGGGAAAAGAGCTGGGAGCTGAACAATACTGGCACAAGAACAAATGTGTATAAATTATCCATGAATAAATTGAGGAGGAAAATCAGAAGATTTCTATTCATCAGAAGAGTGAGGTTCTGCATCTGTCTTCTGGTAGGAATAATTAGAACAAAGAATCACAGCAGCTTTCAAACATTGTGAATGGGAATACACTGCTGATTGTCCTATCAGCAGAATAAATTTTGTAGCTGAAAAGTCCCTCTCTAGTTTGGTATTCTGACTTCTGCTCACATAGCAGAGAGCAGAGGTGCTCTTGGGATACTTTCAAAACTGTGTTGTGGATAGGGAACCAAACAGAAAGGAGTGCTAAGGTGAAAACTAAACTGAAGCCAATTTACCTGTGTTGGGTAAACGCAGATGCCTGCAAAGACCATTATTGACTCACTTGGATGCATTCATTTCTTGTTCCGTTTTGTCCACTGCAAGCAATCTTTGCCACAAACACAAGAGGATAGTGGGCAGCCTCACTCCATCACAAGAGCATTTCAGTACCAGACAGGCAGAACAAACCAGATTGCTTGCTCTGCAACCACAGACCATGAAGAACGCTGTCATGGTTTCAGATCTTGCATAGACAGGGCTCCTTAAGATAAGTAATTTAATTTTTCCTACCATCAGATGTTGGTGTTGTCTGCTGTAATGGGTGAAGATATTTTGTGTTGCTGCTTAGCCATTTGTGCCTGGACACCCATCAGGAATTTTCACTCTGCTGGGCATTTTTATCCCAGTCTTTACTGCAAACTTTCCTGGCTCTCCCCCAGGGTTGTGGATGCTGGGTACCCTAACAGTCTCAGCACCTCCAAGAAGAAGCCAGCCTGAGAGAGAAGAAGGATAAAGGAGTCTGCAAGGGAGAGGGAGAATTACCTGTCTGTGGGGAAGAATACCTTGTTTAGGACATGAACATTTCTCCTAGGTAGAAATGTGTGGGTGACTGATACTTCTCTTCTCTTCTCTTCTCTTCTCTTCTCTTCTCTTCTCTTCTCTTCTCTTCTCTTCTCTTCTCTTCTCTTCTCTTCTCTTCTCTTCTCTTCTCTTCTCTTCTCTTCTCTTCTCTTCTCTTCTCTTCTCTTCTCTTCTCTTCTCTTCTCTTCTCTTCTCTTCTCTTCTCTTCTCTTCTCTTCTCTTCTCTTCTCTTCTCTTCTCTTTCACCATTAGTTCTTTTCTTTTTTTGCTTTTAGTGAAACAAAACCAAGTTACTTGCTTTTTAATAGTCACTGAATTGAAGAGAAAATGCAGTATGATTCAAATTATAGGCTTCATTTAGGAAATCCTAGGATATTTTCTACAATGAAAGAAACTGGAAAACAAAGCACTACCTTTCCAGGGGATATCACCCATGAATGAGTAAGTGGAGCAGTAAGGTAGAATTAGACAGAAAGAGTATTCGAACCAAATTCCCAGTCAGTAGTCTTGGACACCAATCTCTGGTATCCCATCCAGGCTCTCTGAGCGCTGGGCAATAGGCACAGGAGACTATTTCTCATTTATAAACAGCTATATTCTGCAAAACAGTTAAATAGCAATCAAAAAAAAAAAAAAAAAAAAAAAAAAAAAAAACAGAAACAAAAGTTTGAGTGATTTGGTAGCCTGATGGATCAAGAAGTGAAAACAGCTGGAAATTAGTCTTTGTTTCAATTAGTGCTTACCCACATAGACAAATAAAATACTTTTACCAGGAGATGCTAAAAAGGCCTTTTTGTTAGACCTCTGTATTGCTCATGTACTTAGGCAATTTCCTGAAAAACGGAGACCCAGAAGCCCGAGTTCACCTTCTCTCTGTCTCTTGGCAGAAAATTAGTTTGAACCATGATTTCCTCTACCCTTGCTGGGTCTGCTGACAGCCAAACAGCCAGAGGAAAGTCACACTTGACGGTTTTGCAAATCCACCCTTGAACCTAGTTCAAAATTGAAGCAGCTCCTTCCAGAAGTACCAAAGCAAGCCAATTTGCATCTTAGCCCCTTCCTTATTTTGATCCAAGCTATTGAACACAAAATGAATTCACAAATAACTTTCAACATTTATATTTTCTAGTTTGAGAGATTTTGTTTTGGTCAAATAATGCATTTACCACAAATGTCTGCCAAGGTCCAGCTTCAGGGTTATTTGGACAAAAAGCCCCTTCCTTGCCCTTGTTCTGAGCTCAGATTCCCCCTGCTCTTCTGCTCTGTCTTATGTGGTCTGCTTTGCTTGCACAGAGCCTTTTGTTTGTTATCAGCCTGTGAATACAGCGCTGATGTTCTTTTTCTTTCCATCTCAAATGCGCATTGTGCAAAGACAGCATTGTGCTGACAAATTAACAGGGGAAAATAGCATTATTTAAGCACAAACATCTCAAACTTTTGTCATGGTGCTCTATAAATACAACACAACAGCATACAGTGTCTGCTCAGATCAAATATTTGCAATGAAAGGATGTCTGCAAATCTATTTAAAGGGGATTAAGATTTTAGCTGGTTAAATTCTGGGTCATTGGTTTAACATCTATATTATTCTCTACTGTAGTATCTGTCTACTAGACAGATTGCTTTAACATCTATCCTACGGCACACTGTGCTAATTATGTTTCCCATCCTCTGCAAGGCATTTTTAGATCTGATCATGGAAAGTGCTGTATGAGTGGCTGCTATGCCTATGACACTTTGTTAGCTGCCTGGGTCTCCCCTCCCACACCCCCTAGCCCTCCAACAGACACACACGCATCCTCACTGCATGCTCCTTTGTGAATTTCTTGCTGGTGCATCCCTCTAACAAGCTGTGTTTTCTCTTGCTATGCTAAACAGTCAGAGGACATAGCAGCAGCCAGCAGCAGCAGTATTATGGGTTGTTACTAAAACAGTGTGAGCACAAATATACCCAGAACTGGCCCAATAATTTTATTTTACCAGTGGTAAAAATTCAGGGGGAGAGGACGGCATAGGAAAGGGAATTGTTTTGTGTCAGAACATTTCAATCAATTGAGAACTTTTTTACTTGAAATTATTTTTTTTCATGGTCAGATTATTTATTTCCTTGCATTATTCATTTCCTTGCTTTCTCCTTTCATCTGTTGGTTGATTTAAAGGAGGGGAAAAAAAAAAAAATCAAACAAAAAAAACCAAACCAAGAAGCCAGACAGTTCAGCACAGAGAACAGTAGAATGGATTTGTTTGGATGATGGAGACTGCCTTCCTGGCTGGAGGTGTGAGGGGCAATTCAGCTTTTGTCAGATGCAAACTGGATTTCTCACTTCAGCTACACTCCCACCTCTGCCCCCCCCCCCCCCCCCTTAAATACACACTTGCCAAGGCCTTGTTTTCCAGCAAATTTACTGCTCACTGAAAACACCCTATCTCTTCCTTTTCCAGCCTTTTTGCATTTCCCTGCCCTGTTGTATGAGGATTAGAGGCAGATGTGCCTACAACCAGCTTTAGGGAGCTTTGCTACTGCAGAAGCCCCTACTGGTTCCTGCGCCCCATGAGATTTCCCTATAAGAAAAGCATGTTCTGTTGTCCTCAAAGCACAAGAACAACAGACCTGTGATGACAGAAGTGTGATAAATAGAGAATAATGTGTCCTGCTAGACAGAATAATGAGATTGCATATGAGCTGCCATATCATATCAATTAAACCACTGGACCTTTTTGTCCAGCAAATCCATCCTGCCACAGTGATCAGTGCTTCAGGGAGAGCTGAGAGAGAAAGGGGGAGGGAAGGACTGACATAACATGCATACAATAACCCAGATGCTCCCACTACTGCTTGCCCAGGCAGGATGGGTCTGGGCTTAGCAAGGGGTAAGGAGGTGCTTGAGGTGTCTAGCTGCCTCAGGACTCTCAGTACTGCTGGGTTTGGGATCTCTGCCCCAAAAAGAGACAAAGGGTGCAGATGGCCCCAAGCGGCTCCTTTTGTGGGTTGCAGAGATCCTGGAGGCATTTGTGCCAGCAGCCCAGGCAGCATGGTCTTGTCCTCCTTCCTGGATCTCCTGTCTCCAACTAATTGGAGTCTTCATCCCTTCTGGGTAACAGCTGACAATGTCCTGAGCACTCACAAAACCCATTCTCACTGTGACAACTTAAGCACATGCAACATGTGCTCACCTGGCCTGCTCTCTACCATGACACAGCTCTTTCCCCTGGAGGACACAACGCCTGCCTTGAGTAAAGCTGTCATGGGAAGTCCCAAGACCCAGAGGGAATCACTCACCAGAAAATGTCCCTATCCCTCACCCTGCTGTCCCATCAGAGCTCTGCTGACACTTTGTCAGTTAGCATCCCCAGCTGTTAATATATAGAGAAGAGTATCCCACTGTACAGGGTTATTGTATCCTCACGGATGTATTCTTCTCACAGAAGAGACTGTGTGTTTAATTAGACATGTTCTGTCCATTCACTCAAGTAACTAAGTTATACACTGCCTTTCAGGCACCTTTGTTGTCATAATCTAGCCATGTACATGGTCTGAGAAAGGGTGTAAGTAGAGGCTGCTGAAATTAATTTTGTTTATAGAGCATTATAGATCTCCATTAAATCAGGACCAGATTTTCTTTGTCTGACCTGTTGGATGAGCGTGCCAGCACTACACTGACTGCCCCCCAGGTACTTCCTAGCAATAGAATAGGGTGTCAAAACTTCCTGCCCTTTCTCCAGCTTCTTTTAGCATATCTCTTCTTTAGAAAGGTTTAGCAGATTGTTTCAAAAAGCATTTAAAGAAGGCAAAGCCTGTTTCCCTATCCTTTTCAGTCTTATGGATGGACTCACATATATCTAAGAAGACACAAGCACTTGTATGATGCTTTCCCTGGGCTTAGAGCACTCTCAGTGTCTCCTACCCATGTGAGTCCACAGGTGAGTCTGGGGTACACTGCTACACCAAATCTTTCCACAAAACTGCCTTTCTTGTTCCACCTGCTGAAGGGCCTGGGAAGAAATGAGCATGGAGGAAAAAAAATAGTGATGCTAGCAAAATCAGTCAAAAACTCCAGAAGTTTTTGTGGTGTTTCTCCAGACAAGCCATGTGAGACTGATCCCTGTGTCACACCTGGACTACCTACACCATGATATGCAGCTCTCCATGCTTTGGCCGTAGAGCAGGTGTCTGTGAGTGCCTTCTCCACTGTGATTATGGGTATACAGGCCACCAAGGTCCCCTTCCCAAGTGAGATATGCAGCCTGGCTCCTGCATCAATGCTTCAGGGCAGAAATGAGTGTCCAGGAGTCAGAGACAGAGGGGCAGAAGGAAGAGAGAAGAGACGACTACACAGCACAGAAGATTAAGCCGCAGAAAAACTGTTGGAGTATATACTGATTGGAAGCGACCTGCAGCAAAGGGCAAGAGAAGAAAGATAAAGGGAATCAAAGATAATTCCTGAAGGAAACTGAAGATGAAAAGATCAGCTCTTCTAAAGACAGAAAACCATTCTAGTCACGTATAGCACCATTTCTCAGGTGGGTTGGCTGATGCCAGGGAAAAAGCTCTCAATCCCTGATGCAAAATGTAACTGAGCAAAGGTTACAGCTACGTGGCAAAGTTGCAGAAATGACATTGGTTTCTAAGGTAAGGTTTTTTACTACCTGAAATTACTTTAAAAAACCCAGTATTTTCAGTGTTATTCTTCAAACAAGTTCACAGAGTGTTTTAAAAGTAATCAACAAACAGAGTTACAACAAATTATCTTTTACCTAGTGAGGGATGGTACAACAAAGACAATTAAAAATGCAGGGATTGCTGCCTGGAGGGTGGCAATGCCTGCTGGTTTTGGCTGTCCCAGTTTGTGGAAAGATATCCTATTAGTGTCAGAAGGTAAGAAGGGCTGTTTGGGTTAGATCAAAAGTTTGCCTGCTTATCCAGTCTCTAGCAGTAGCCCACAGTGATTTCTCAGAGAAACAGTCTAGGAGTGGGGCCAACAGACAGTGATCATTCCCTGGTATGCCTCAATGGCAAATAAATGTACATCTGCTGGGGCAGCTAATGATATCATTGAGTTTGTACTATTGTATAACTCAAGAAAAGGAGAGCCAGGGGCTGTGGACTGATGAGGACCTACGCCTGTGCTTCAAGAGAGCCTAGGTGTTGGAATTTGGGAAGTCCTTGGCTCTCCCTGACATAGGCTGAGGATTGAGGACCTCCAAAGGGCCTCTGCTAGTAATTTATCTCTGAGAAGTGGTGTTAGTATGGAGAAATATGTCTTTTCCAGCACATTTCATACAGTGGGGAAAAAAGTATTTTAGAATAAGGCTTTGCTGGTGAGGTTGTGTCTTAAAGTTTTCTGTGTCTGGAGGAGTGGCAGAGGTGGTGAGCAGTGGTGGCAGTCATCAGATGTGAGCTCCTGGGCTGGTGCAGCGTCAACTACAGTGGGCTTCCTCAAGACTCAAATGAGACAGCAATTTTTTTCCTTCCCCTTCAGCAACCAGAGGGACTGTGTAATGTTTAAGTGCTCAGCAAGAGCAGAAATGTAGGGCTGAGACACATTCAGGGCTCCTAGCGTGGGAAGAGAGTCTTCAGAGAAGATGCCTTCAGTACACCTTGCAACAGCCTCCTTCTGATGAACCTTCAAAAGGATTCAGCTCCCCTCAAGCTGGTAATGCCTGTGCAGTTTCAAAACAGACCACTTGTAAAGTAATGAAAGAAGCCAGTGGAAAAATACTGGCAAGAGATAACAGGCTCATCTGAAAAGCCATGCCCCTTAAAAAAATTGTTTAGGAATGGAGAAGAAAAGGTCTTAAGATGATTCAGTGTTGTGCATCAAATCAAAAATCTCTATGACATTTTGGAAATGCCGACAGCTTGGGGAAATGAAGCAACTTGCCATGATCTCAGATGCCTTCTTGTCCCAGCAGGGATTGAAGTAAAGGCCTCATAACATGGTTGGAATTGTTAATACCTCCACTCTGTGAAGGAACAAGAGTGTTGGGCTGCCGTGTATGCCAAGGTACTGGCTGTTTTGGAGGATTGGCCATGAAGGCATGTGAAGGAGATCAGATCTCCTATATGGCAGAAACTCATATCCCAGCAGCATCCTATCTCTGAGGAAGGGGAACTGGAGGATTGTGTGAACCTTGGGAGGTTCAACTAGGCCAAGTGCAAGATTCTACACCTAGGTAGGGGTAATTCACAGTTTTGTTACAGGAAAGGGGATGACGTGATCGAGACCAGCCCTGTGGAGAAGGAGTTCTGGGTGTTTGTTGATGAGAAACCTGACATGAGCTGGCATGTCTGCTTGCAGCCCAGAAGGCCAACCCTGTCCTGGACTGCATAAAAAGAAAGTTGGCCAGCAGGTCAAAGGAGATGATTCTGCCCCTCTACTCTGCTCTGATGAGACCCACCTGGAGTGTTGTGTACAGTTCTGGAATAACCAACATAAGAAGGATATGGAACAATTGGAATAGGTCCAGAGGAGGGCTACAAATATAATCAGCGGGTTGGAGCACCTCTCATACAACAACAGGCTGAAAGAGTTGGACTTGTTCAGCCTAGAGAAGAGAAGGCTCAGAGGAGATCTTATAGTGGCTTTTCAATATCTGAAGGGGGCCTACAAGAAAGCTGGGAAGGGACTTTTTACAAAGTTATGTAATAATAGGATGAGGAGAGATGGCTTTAAACTGGAAGGGAGGAGGAGATTTGGAATAGACATTAGGAAAAAATTCTTTATGGTGAGGGCAGTGAAGCACTGGAACATGTTGCCAAGGGACGTTGTGGCTGCCCCTTCCCTGGAAGCATTGAAGGTCAGGTTGGATGTGGCCTTGAACAGCCTGATCTAGTGGGAGATGTCCCTACCCATGGCAGGGGGGTTGGAACTGGATGATCTTTGAAGTACCTTTCAACCCAAACCATTCTGTGATTCTATGACTACTTTGGCACCACTGCCAGCCATGACTGCTCTTACCTGGCTTCTCTGTACAGGGAACTGAAAGAGCTGACATTGAGGAAGAGGCTGAGAAACACATTAATTTTTGCTCCAAGTCTAAGTTGTACTGCCTAAGGAACAATATGTGAACTGCTCTTTTATGAAATGATTGCATGGATGAATGTGTCTGCATTGGTACCCTGCCTTGCTCCACTCTGAGCCACACTGTAGGGGATGCTGACTAAAGATGGGTCCAGGCAACATTGTTCAGATGCAAATCTGACTAGATTAATAGTTATTTGAAATATTTGAAGAGAGCGTAGGATTTTTAGCTCAAGGCCTTGGTCTGAGGGGAAAAAAAACATGGCTTTTCATTGTGAATCAACATGCCCTGGGGTTGGTATGTAATACAAGTTTTCATGAGGCAACTTGTAGGAGCAGCTCTGTGCTCAGCCTTGCAGCAGAGAAGCAGAGTCCTGGTACTGGGAGCGAGCCAGCCCAGCCTAGATGCATGGGGCAGGTAGCTCCATAGGAATGAGTTGTGGTGTTTGAAAGATGCTGATTGCAGTGTGAGGGGCATCTTGTGAGTCCTGCCTGGCCTAGGTCTTCACCTGGAGTGAGAGTGCTCAGCTGTGGTGGGACAGTTGCAGTTTCAAGTTCCTTGTCTGCATGGTGCAGATCTGAAACTTGAGTCACCTACACTGCAGTGGGTCAGCCTTTCCCTTAACTGTCTACAGTGAGAATTGGCTTCAAAAGTGGGGTTTTCAAATGAAAAAAAAAATCTTTCGTAAGATGCTCACAACCAAGTGTTCAGCACTTTTCATCACCCAGCTGGTTCTGCAGCTCTTGTTGGAACAAACACGCCACTCAACCCAGCCTTTCCTTCACTTTATCTTTTTGACAGATATGTGTGCTCTGTGTGCTGGGCAAGGTTGGCAGAGACTGGGGGTATTTCCACCCTTTGGAGCTAAGAGACAGCACTGGCAGCCCTGCGCAGCACGCAGCCGGCATCTGAAGCCGGAGCCCTTGGGGAAAGAGGAAGCTGGAGTTGACAGCACCGGTCTATTTTGGGGGAGGTTTTCTCTGTACAGAGCCTGAGACAGGCAGTATTTTGAATGATGCATAATAATAGCATTGCACCCATCGGGACAAATTTCTTCCTCACTGTAAGAAAGGAGTTGTGAAATCCTGCTTCTAAACTTAGGGGAAATTTCTACGTCAGCTAGAGTTTCTCAGTGAGCGTGTTATAAATGATTGCCCAAACTGAGAGGAGAATAAGCAGTGACATTACAAAAGTCAAATGACTGCTGTGTGCTATCTGTCCCTACCTGACCTCGTCTCTCTCAGAAATACAAAAAGTTGGGAAACACATCTGGGCCTTCAGTGAAATACTGCACAAATGAAACTGAATGGAGGCACCACTTCATTCCTGGGCTTCCGTGATAGCCTATCATATCCTCTCTTTTGGGATGCATCTGAATTAGAGACACAGCTGTGACCCTTTTAGCTGTACAGGCTAACCGAGAACATGAGCACCCATATAAGTGCCTTTGTATCCCACTGTGCTTCTGGGTGCTGAAGACGATGCTCAGGGTGACTTTGGCAGCATTGAAGGGGGTCAGCAGAAACATCCACCTCTATTTACTGGAGCAGAGAGCAGTGAGAAACCTGTTGGTACCTGTGTGACCACAGCAGAGCTGCCCAAAGCTGGGAGACATCCTTTGCCAAGGCACTGCCTTCAGAGATGGTGGCTGCAAAGGAGCTGGGAATTAGTCTGTTGTACAAAGTTGTTTACATCTCTGTTATTTTTATTTGTAGGTATGATTTGATAGAGTGGTCAGGTTGTGCTGTGTCACATCCATAAGCCACAGACAGTTTACATTAACAGGAGGAGATAACAGCATATGAAGACTTTTTTTTCGATTTGGTAGTTCTGAAATTCTCTTTTATTCAATAATAATTTTTATAACACTGGAGTTACAATCAGCTTACAGTAAAACTGTTCACTTCTAAGACCATGATTTACCTCACAGGCATTTTTTGTAACATGTGAATCTCTACTAGTCTGCCATGTTTCCCTTTTGGGGCAGTTAGGATTTTAATATCATTAGTCTAATATTTAGTCAGAATATATATTTTATGATCCTAATAAAAACTAATTACAGTGAGGCATTCACTTCATAAGTCATGATGTGTTTGTCTTTTGAGACATTACAGAAATTATTCCTGCGCTTGAGGAAAACTATACACAATAAGATGCAGCATCATGTTCAACCACAGAATAGGTAAAAACCTGAACCTCACAGTCAAAGGTAAGATATTTTAATGACTAACTTTTTGGTATTAAAGCATTTGTATCTATGGGGAAGAGTATGCTATTCAGTCCGCATTCATATGTTCTTTTGTGCCTAGGGACCAATTTAACTCATTCTGTGCAGGAATGTGATTTTTCTATTATTTTATCTCTGCTCTCCACCTCTCCTCCCACACCGTGTGTCTGGTACCCTGCTTCTATCCCCTTGCCTGCCCTGAACACTGCCTGCCCTCTTTGCCCCAGGAGGGGAGGTTTTGCAGCCAGATGGCTTCCACGGAGTCCAGCCTTACATGACACACTGCTGCTGCGAAGAAGGAAAGAGAACACCACACACACACTCATGCTGGGCTTTTCTCTTGATTTTACTATGACTGAATAATAAGACAACAGGAGCGGTAATTGCCTTTCATCTTGGAAGTTGATGGCCTCCAAAATTACCCCAAAAGGCCTTGAATCAGTAAACAGCAATTACATGAGCACTCTCTGAGGGAGAGGGTGATGTCATGGCAATTTTGAATAAATAAAGCACTTGAAAATGATAAGCGACCAAGCAATTTTACACTGTCATCCTTTCAGATTTGACTATTCATATGTTGTGCTTCAACTCATTAAGACTGTTTCACAGGCAGCTGGCTGCAAAGACTTGTGTCTTTTGCCTGCTTTCCCCACTCCCCCAGGCAGTTAGGTCCAATCCACCACGCATGCTCCTACCTTTCTCCCAGGAATCTTACTTGGCCTTCACCTTCTACCTGCTTGAACCTTCTGACTCCCAGTCTCTATCTTTTCTGGCAGGCTTGCCCCACTTCAAGCAGGAAGAAGACAGCTGCCCCAGTACAGCCAGATTCTGCCCCGTGGACAGAGGATGCCCTTTCAGGTTGCCAGTAGGATCTCCTCTGTACCTTCATCTCTCTCCCCTACCCATGTCTCTTACCCTGACCATAGCACTCCCACACCCCACAACACAACCTCTTGGGTTTAACCCATGTTGACACATCCTGGCCCGCACGGACAACTCGCACAATTATTCACCTAAGCAATTACTCCCCACTTTTCTAAACTTCTGATCCACCAGAACTGCCCATCTGTCTCAGCCTCATCTCTGTATTCTGCTAAAGGGGACACACCAACATCAGCCTCTTTGGTAATTCTTTTCTCTGCTAGCCTTTGACCGCACCAGCTAAATTTCATGATTGCTCATAGATTATGTAGCTGTATGTGATTGCTGTAACCATCTGGTCTGATCTGCAGTATAATTCAAGCCACAGGTCTTTTCTGAATTATTTCCTGCTGTCTTTTCTATAAATAGACATTCAAAAATGCCAACTCTTAGCTCGTTCTTTCTGATGATGGTGCAGACACCACAAGTGATAGTTGTTTGTTCCTCTATTTGCAGCTTACTATTAAAAATACATGCTTTATTTCTAGTCTGAAATTGTAAGCTTCAACATCCAGCTGTTAGATCCAGTTACATCTTTATCTGAAGAGTCCTTTTTCCCATTTCTGTTCCTCAAATAGATGCTATGATTAATTCATCTCTTAAGCTTTGCTTTGTTAAAATTAACCATCTCAGCTCCTGAGTTTTTCTGCTGTGCTTTCCAGTCTCTGGCTTGATCTGAAGTATGTTTAAATGAATCATGTTATTCTTGTACTATGCACCATGGAAGGTTGCAGTAATAGAACTGCCTAGTTCTAATTGATATTCTGTATGTTGAAAGACAATGTTTACTCTTCTGCACCACAGCAATGGTTTGGGAAGGATATTCTACCTCCTTGGGGAACATATGTTAAAATATTTAAGACTGATGCAGCAACCACAGAGAAAGAAAACTTTTCATCTTTTCCCTTGCAAGAGGTAAATCACCTTGAGGACCTGAGATACATTTCAGTAATATATCCTGCTTTCCTTCTTGTTCCTGCACTATTAGCTAAAATACAAATTAAAAGGTTTTCAACGTTACTATATTTTCTATAATCATTCAAAACATTATCATTCCTGATTAATTTTTAAATAAATGATTATTCTTTAAATAGGATCTGTGCTCTTTTCCTCTAGGTAAAAGACTTTACAGATGGTAATATTTCAGCAGGTATTTTTCCCTCACATCCAGCTTACACGTGATCCAAATCAGCCTCCAGTTATCCCATTTCCAGTGGTTTTACTGTCTCATAAACCTGGTAAGGAATTATTCTACAATTCCTTCCATATCTGTGGCAATTGTTTGCAATAGCATATGTGCAGAAACTAATCTTCATGGAACATTTGCAAACCCAGGCTTCTTTGTAAATGGTTTCCCATTTAAAATTATATTTTCATATCTCCAAGTTAACTAGTTTCTCACCTCTCTCATCTGCTATGTGGAATTTTGCCTTCCTAGTTTCTTTTTCAAAATGTCAAAAGGCACCAACCCAAACACCTTTCTGAAGATTGTTACTTCAACTCTATTCTGTCTCAGTCAAGCTTGGAATTTAACCAGTTTTTAAAGAGTAAAATTACATTCTTTCAATATAATTTTATTTTGACAAAACCTGTGTGAGTTTCTATTAATTGTATCTTCCTTTCTTCAGGAAATTATATGCTCTATCACCTATTTGATTATTCTGCAAATGATCAGTTCAGGTTCATGGGGTATGTACCACTGCATCATCTCATTTACCTTTCTTAGTATTGCAATCTTACTGGCTTTCTGCCAGTGCCCTGGAACTTCCCTGGTGTTTCAAGATGGATTGAAAATTTACATTAGTGATGCAGAGAGCCATTCATCAGATCTTCTGAAGCTGCTGATTACAAGATTTCTGGATTTTTAGAAGCCTAAGGAGAGTAGCTGTTGTTTAGCATTATCCTTGGTTACATTTGGAACAGAAAATATTCTACATTGCTTAGAAAATCAGTGTGGTGTCTGCTTTTTTTTCCCAAATACTATGCATATATATCTTTTGAATTCCACATTTCTCTATTTTTTCTAGTGCTGGGCAAGGATAGTGGTTAAGATTCCTTAAAATTTCTGCCTTGCTTTCATTGGTACCCTCTTTATGAAGGGGCCAAACTGCAGGAATGGTGGAATTTATTTGACGAGAAACCTGCCAGGTGCATGCTCACTCATGGGGGACAATAGTGTATATACCTTATTCCAATGAACTTGTTGATCAGCTTTGCTCTAAGTTTCTGATCATTCCTATTTGGATCAAGAAACCTAACTGATTTTCATTCATCAATTATTTTTTTGCAAGGAATATCTACTAGCAAATAAAAAAAAGATTAAATAAGAATAAAACTTCTTTTTCCAAAGGGATTTTTCTAAAATGGTCCTTTTTGTTCAAAACATCTGTATTGTATGTTACACACTTTCATACAGTAAAATGGTGGCAAGTATTAAATATTCACCTTTTCTCCAAAGGAGAGCTGTCTGAAAACCTTTCTTAAATCTTTGTTCTGCTTAAAGTTTGTACTGGCTCAAAATGGGAAGTGAAAACTAACACAGCATGTAGCAAAATTGTCACTCTCAGGTACTAGAATTGTTAAACTCATAGAAGGTAAAAAAACCCAACAACTCTCTCTTTAAAGTGGTTTCTGAATCATTCTGAAGTATTGCATTGTATGTTCCTATTAGGAGCAGCATAAGTTGCAGAACAGTCTTTGCTTACTGAGGATTCACATCTGAATTTCTGGACCATTTGGATTAAATTGCACTTGGCTGCTCAGCAGAGCCAATGAAGATGCTAGGGGGAATTGTTAGAAGTCTTTACTGCATTGTGAGCTTGCTCCACTGTGTGTTTAAATCACTAGCATAAAAATTCTCACACCACTCACAGAAACAGCCCTGGTTAAAAGGAGCTGTGGATAATGGAATTAATGAATAACTACTCCAGCTGAGGACAGCTATTTGGTTATCTAATAGCTGTCACACATATGTTAAACTAGACTTGTGAGCCATAATGAGTTTCAGATCTGTGATGAGTAGCAAGAAAAAGCAATATAAAGAAACTGTGGGAAAAAACAGGTCATGATTTTTTTACACGTTGAAGAATTTTTGCTTATTTAAAAAAATATGCATTTCAAAAATAATACTTACTGTAAGGTGCAACAGAACTGGACATTTCACAAGCTGAGAGGTAGTGGCAAAAGAGTAGATTGTAATGGAAAACCTGTGCAGCCTGACACATAGCTCTAATGACAGCTCAAACATTAGCAAGTGTGACAGACGTGTGTGCCTGTACACCTATGCTTTATTAATATTTGTATTTTTATTCCATTTTTATGTTGAACTTCCACATAGAAACCATCCTGTATGCTATCTGAACACAGACACAGTCGGAGAAAAACTGCCATGATGCCAGTTGAATTAAACTGACTAGAGGAGAGGAGATGCCTCATTACAGCAGAGAGAAGCCACTCTGGCTCATCTCCCTTCCCAGGCAGAGCCAAGGGTTGCACTGCACAGACAATGCTCAGTGCTGAGTGGTGATGAATAAAAATGATCATTACCAGACTGCCAGAGTTTCTTGAGAAAAGAACTCTCTCAGGAAACAGAGAGAAAAAAAATATAACTGAGCAGAATGTATTTTCTTTTCATTTTAGCAGTGTCCAGTACAACGTGTCTCCCTTTTGTATTTTTTGAGCTGTGTGACAATATAGCTGTTTACCACCATTGTTGAGCATCACAAGTCTAGCCAGTGCAGTCTGCAGGAGCTGAAAATGCACACCTGCTGCTCCATTAAATAAGCTGAGATTTATAGTGTCTGGAGTACATCTGTTGTTTATGGGAACGTGAAATGATGTATGTTAGTGGCTTTACAAGAGGTCTAGACTGAAGGAAGTACCTCACCTTGCACTGGTAGGCAGTGGTCCGAGACTAAAAAATAAATTCAACAGAAAGGTGTTCTTCAGAGAGTAAAGTCTTACCCTAGGAGCCTTGTATTGTAGAACTATATTGGATAAGAGGAGACCCAGGCACACATGGCAGCAGAGAAAATGGAGGCATCAAATCTGTAGACTTGGACTTGGAGCAAGGCACTTGATGTGGCAGAGCTCATCTCTGTCATAGAAGTGAAATTAGTGAGGACTTTCTAGAGCTAGAATCAGGCAGGAACACTCCTGGGGTCATGCTCTATGGGAGTGAAAGCTAGAAGTCATTGAGGTACCAAATGACATTGAAATCCAATGAGAGAGACATAAGGATGAGCGGTGAGAGAAGATGCATCAAAATGAGCAGCAGCTTAGGGGCATGATGATTTTCGTGAATTAAGTTTTTTCACAGAAATTAGTTTTTCACAGAAAGGGTCATTGGGCACTGGGATAAGCTGCACAGGGAGGCGGCTGAGTCACCTTCCTGGGAGGTGTTTAAAAGACGGGTGGATGAGGTGCTGAGGGGCATGGTTTAGTGATTAATAGGAATGGTTGGACTTGATGATCCAGTGGGTCTTTTCTAAACTAGTGATTCTGTAATTCTGTGAAGTTTTCATTCACTTGCAAGGGTGGTGAAATTTCACAAAAAAATCATCAGCCTCAAAGCCAAATGGAATTTCTCAGTATGGGAGACTTAGAGGCATTCACTCAGGCTTGTGCTCCTGCCATCAGGGTCATTCTTTTCAGGCTACACTTGTTTACAGGGTGAGTGTAGCTCTGCAGGTTTCCAGGTCTTCCTCTTGGTCCGGCAGCGCATGCTTGACTTTCTACCGACTATAAGGCAGTATTTCTCATGTAGGTAACTGGTCACAAGCACTCAACCACCAACTTTGTACTGACCTGTAGACACTGACATTGGAAAATGTTGGCCTTTGGGCCTCATGTTCTCTCTCAGAATGAAACACTATTTAAACTTTCATACAATTGTGTGGCTCAATACCTGCAAACATCCTCAATATTTGAAAACCTCCAGGTTGAGATACTGTAAAACTTGCAACATCTGCAAATACTGCAGATGTTGAAAAGATGAGAAGGCTATATTATTATTTAAAATGCTGAAACATTATTTAAAATGCTACACAGGCTCCTGCAGCCTGATTCAAACGCCACAATGCTCTGTATCCCAGACCTGCTGCAAATTAAATGTGAAGGGCTATGAATGTGAGTGGGTTAAGCCATCATGTAGCACTGCTGTGGATATACCTGCTATTTATCATTGCCTCCCACTGTGAGGTTGGAATAGGCAGCCTGAATGTCACATACACTGCATTCATAGTGCTGTTTTAAGGTCATCTCCATGTGCAGATGCTCCAGACAGAGGAATTGAGAAGTACAGACTTGTCTGTTGCAAAACATGAAATATATTTGAGATGATTATTTTATAAAAACCATTTCAGTCAGAAACACTGCTGCAGTCACTCCATCTCTGGCAACCTTCCAGTCACCAACAGCTGGCAATTAACACTTACACAAAGATGTCCAAACTTTGTCCAGCCAAAGGCTTCAGTGGCTGTTTGCCAGGAGCTTTAGGGCTGCACCTATTTTACATAAAATGGAGCAGATTGTGGCTGATTTAATCTTTCCTATGGAGCTATGGCCCTCAAAGGCTTTTGCTTCTGGCATGTCTTGCTGTGCCCTGATCAAACCATTGCCCCATTGTAGAATTCAATGGGCCACATTTGTCCTTAAGGTTGTATGTTAGTTTCCCGTGAATTATGTTAACTACTGACAAAGCCCACAAAGCTTTTCCAAGTGTGGAAAAGCAGCAGTTAATCACATCTCTTTGTACATGAAGAGGGAAACAGCCTTTGCCAAGATATAATACCAGTTCTGATGATATAATTTTAACAGTAACTACGAACAGAATGATTGTCATTTGTGCTGAGTGTTATGCAAGAGAGAAAGTTTCTGACCTGAAAATGTGCAGACTCATTATAAGCCAAGGAAAGATAAATGAGACACATACAACTCCTTTAGAAGAAGCAGCCTGAGGAAGAGAAGGTGCCAGTCAATGTGAAAGACAGATGGCAATTTCAGTCCCCACCTGGAAGAGGAAGGGATGATCCTTTCTTGGACTGTCCCCAAGCCTGCTGATCCCAGGGCTGAGCTCACCCTCTCAGGCTGGAGAAAGATTGAACCCATGGGTCCTGCTGGCTGCATGGGTGGTGTGTTGTTCTTCCTCTGTGTGAAGTGAAGTGTGGGCGCTCTGCCCCAGCCATATTTTTGCAGAAAAGACTGGCACCCCTCCTCCCTCCCCCAGCTGTCCTGTTGGAAGGGATGCTTAACTATCTAACACAAATGAGAATTACAGACTGTGAATCCTGATCTGACAGATCGACTTCCCTGCAGTCTGGAAATAGATGACTGAGCTCCTGAGAGTGGTACAGTTTAACAAGGAGCCTTTTCCTCAGTGTGTCCCATTGTCTATCCCAAATATCTCCCAGTCACCCTGCAGACTTCTACAGGATGCCTCTGTCCCTGATGACTCTGTGTGAGGACCTAATTCCCAAGGGAATGGGAAGGGGTAGGAGCATACAGGGTAGGAGCCTGATCTTGGCAATCCCAGGATCTCTGTGGGGTTACAAACTCTGGTGATGTGTATAGGGCTATGTCCAGAATTGTAGCTATGATGCTCAAGCTGGATGTTCAGGGACTCTGACCTGATCCCTGCTTGGTTTGGCTCTTCATGCCATCATTCAACTGTGTTTCTGCACAGAGGCTCTTCGACAATGTTTTCCTTTCCTTCTTCCTTTGTTGCGCTGAACTATACATAGACAACATATTCAATGCTGATAAATGTAAATTAGTGAATAAAAGAGGACACACAATCTTAATTCTGTGTGCCTTAAAATTGACTCGAGATTATTTTTACCTTTCAGGATTGAGATCTTGAGGACAGAAGAGAGAGTGCTCCTGAAATGACAGCTCAGTGTTTGAAGAGGTAAGGAAGCAAATAGAGCATATGGAACTAGGAGTAAAACAGAGAGATAAGAAATCATAACCCATTATTATTTTCCCGAATAAATCCAAAGTTGGCTTGTGTTTTTCAAACTATGTGAAGGTCTGCTGGCCCTATCAGGCTTTAAATTATGGCAGAATGGGGAAGAGTGTAGTAATGGAAGTCAAGATGATCCAGTATATGGCAGCGACATCTGAAGGAATATTAAATACAAGAGGACTCTTAGCCTAGAAAAGGAGGGGATTGCAACTTCCAACACAAGAGCTAGGGGTTGCCAGGTAGAATTGCTTCAGGTCACTTAGGTCACTCAAATGGGTCATCACTACATGATGTCCTTGATGAAAATATTTTCATGTCAGGTCAGAGAAACACTTAGACAGACTCATGGAATGTGGATGTTTTATGGGTTACCATACACAAGAATACCACTTGTCCCTCCTGAAGTCTTAAAGTTGCAGGTCACTGGAGATGAGGATGACAAATCAAGTTTGCCTTAGCTCTGTACATCTGCCCTGTACTTGTGTTCTTTCTCTGAGCATCTCTCACCAGGAATTGTGACACTAACACCAATGGACACAAGGCTGAGTCCAATTTGTAACAAGTCTCCAATTCTCCTTTGTCTTTCTTGAAAATCCTTCAAATGAAAAAAAAAACATACCAGCCCAGACAGCTGCTTGCACCTCTTCCTGCATGATGGAATATATTATTCTTCAGATGTTCACCTTAGCTTACTTGCAGTGGCCTTGTGCATTGTTTTCTAAGGCAGATACTTTGTAAAACACTTCTGCATACAAGTGTTTCTTTTCTATATTCCTCCCTTGTATTCCTTGCTCTAGTGAAATATTTAAAGGATCACACACAAGCTTACCAAACCCAATTCCCCCATGCCCAGAGAGGCAGTTGTTTAGGATAGGGAGGTAAACTGTTTGACACAGAGCTGAGTACTTGCCGAAGCTTATGCACAAAGCCTGCAGCAGAACAGGGACCTCCGAAAACTTTAACAGCCAGTTCTCTGTGCTGAATGCCATGATTGTCTCTTCCCAACCACCACGTGCAATCCACTTACCTTCTCCTCCTCTCTTTGGAGTAGACAACCATTTATGTTATGGCCAAATGGGAGCATACGTCTGCACGTGTTAAGACTATCGGTGCATTGAATGGGTCCTTCCTGCAGTGCAAGTGATACTTACATTACGGTTCCCTCCATGCATTGATGGGCCTGAATACGTACCGTGGTGTGAGGAGAGCTCCCTGCTACCATTGTGCCTAGAGCACTCTTCCCAGCACAGGTCAGAAAGCTCATACCCAAGCACTAGCAGCTATAGATATTAAAGCCTCACTTCCCTGATCTCAGCAGGACACCCCAAATACCTCTGCAATGGGAGGATGTGCAGGCATTTTTTGACCAGTGCTGATTTGACTTTCCCAGAGGAAGAAAAACTCACGCAGTCAATTAGAAGGAGAGTTTTAACTCTTGAGAATCAGTGTGTTAGTGGAAGGAAAAGGAATATTTTAATGAATTATTCACTACCCCTCTCCCCTCTGGAACGCGCTAAGGAGTGGAGACAGGCTTCCTGCTGAACAGGTTGAAAAGAAAGCTCTTTTTCAGAAGGACTGAGACATCTTTCTGCTGAGCACAAGTAATCCAATGCTGGGACATGTATTAAAAGGGTAGAAGGCAGGGGAAAAAAGTTAGTTAGTTGCTATCAGTGCACGTCTTAAAGGAAAACAGCAGTCATGCAGAGGGGAAAAATGTTGGATAGAAATACCCACAGCTTCACATGCAGTAATTATTTCATCGACAGCTGGATGAAAATGCATTGCCTTATCCTGATGGAGGTCGAAAAAACCTTCCAAGGACTCCATTCTTCTAGTAAAACTGATTATCCCAGTGTATATCAGAGTTTTGCTTGACCCACAACTGCTCATGGAGAAGCTGAGGGCAGCAGTGGCTGTGCTGCAGGGAGGGAAGGGTGTCATGGAGGAGATTTGGGAAGCTGAATTCCTGGAGCAGAGACAGACTGCAACCTCTTGTACTGAACTGTCACAATGATCTAATTACTGCCAGTGAAGTGTGTGACATCTGGAGAAGTGCCCAAGCTTCAAAGTGACTGAGACAGCCAATGAACCATACCCTGCACCAGTTCACAATTGCTGCACACACCTACCCACCCATCAGCTGCTGCTGTGCCAGGGAGGAGCTGGTTTATCCACTGAATACCGTAACACCTGCAAAGATGAGTTTGGTCACCAGCCAGAAGGGGATTGTTGCTTTCAGCTGAAGACAGTGTATCGTGTTTGTAATGAAAAACAATGACTCAGTATTTTCCCATGTGCTCCACTGTACAGCTATTAATTAATGAAAGGCACACATTCTGGTGTGACAGTCACCAAGACCTTCCATGCAGCCAGGAGTGAGATGTTGTTAGGATTTCTCAGAGTTCGAAGTGATGATTTGCACAGCTCTTAGAAAAAGTATTGCACTCACCATGAGGTAACCCTCTTCTGGATCTCATTAGGATGAGTGAAGATGAATTAATCATAGGGCTGGTAGCACTGGTTGCCTGGGGATCAGCGATCACAACCTGATTGCATTCACTTTGGGCAGACAAAAGATGGACACAATTTGATTCTTAAAAAGGGCTAATTTCCCAGAGTTAAAGGAAATTACCAGTGAAATTAATTGGGAGAAAAGGTGTAAAGGATGAAATGAGAGTCCTTTAAGAGAACTAATTAGCTGGCCAGAAAGCCACAACTTCACACTCCAGTGATAGGAGAGCTCTGGCTAGCAGACTTTCTTGCCTTGTCTGCAAAGAGAAAACAATTAGAAATAACAAGATAATATATCACACATGGAAAATAGATAGCAAGGCATTTAAACACGTAGCTATTCAGAGCACAAGGCAAGGGACAACAAGAAGAACCTGAAATACGTCGGAAGCAAGCATAAGTGTAGACCAGACTTAGGCCACTAGCTAGACAGGGATGGTAGAATTGTTAATAATAATGTGGGAAAGGCAAAAAGGGCAATAAACAACCTGCAGGGAAAAAACCCGAGAATGGACACCTATTCCATGAAGCTGAGTCACGTAACAGACTTGCCAGGTGTTGTGTCAACAGATTTTGGCAGCTATAGTACTAAAATTTTGGAGGATGTGAAAAAAGGAGCCACAGAAACTATTTGAAGGTTTAACTACCAGTTCTTTGATAGCAAAATGGTTTTGCCAACTGCAAGCATTAAAATCTTTATTCTAACAGAGAACAGATAACACATGAAGCAAAGGCTGGAAGATGAGTTCAAAGTGTATAGTTTTAAGAGCAAGGGTGATTAACCATTGAGACAACTAGAGAAAATCAGTGCTCCTCTGGAAGTCTTGTTTTAGCCACAGCTATGTGTTTGCCAATTCAGTGCCTTTGCAATACTCACTTGTGATTGAATGCAAATAGAGGTTGTTTGGAGGCTGCTGGGTGAAGGGAGCCTTCCAGAAAAGTATCACAGAGGAAATAGCCTTTTCTGGAAGCAGGTTTATCGTGGTTCTTGGGTGTGGGAGGTGTCCTAAAGGTGTCCCTTTGCCCAGAGCATAGCTCCCAAAGCTTTGGGAGAGCAAAGAGGAAAACAGGTTTTTCTGAGAAACGCTCAGCTCAAACCTGGAGGTGAATTAGGAGGTCATGAATACTTGCTTTAAAAAGTGCGTGTTTCTTTCAGTAACACCTAGTGTACCAGACACTGAGAAAGGAAATATTCATTTAAGAAAAAAAAAAAAATCAAAACAGAAAAAACAAACTGTGGCTGTGATTCAGCTAATTGCAAAATGCAGTTTGGAACTGGCTGGGGACGGATCAGTGACAGAGCTTGCCTTGCATGCAGTGAAACCTCAGCCTTCCCCATCAAAGGCTGGATGATACCAATGCCTTTCTGGGTGTTCCTGGCTGGTTGTTGTGGATCTTAAAAATCTGGGCTTGGTTGATATCTAGTCTGATTCAGTACAAAAAGCATGCCTTCTCCCAATAATAAATGGACTAGGCATTAAAGATATTTCCTTCTTGATGAGGAAACAGGGCACAAAAGTACTTCATCCTTTAAATATTTCTTGTCATCTCCAACAAGTGCATGTATCAAGCAGGTGCATTATATGCTTACAACAATCCATTATGAAATATGTTTTTTATATCCCAGGCATATGAGCAGGCTATGACTACCCATCAGAGTCCTCATGAGCTGGGTGGAGACAGCAGTAGCTCTGCCCCAGGCAGTACTGTCAGCAACCTGCTTCACCTTCATAGGGCACAATTTTAACAGCTGCCATATAGGAAACAAACACACCATCTATTTGCATTTTAGGGGAAGAAGAGGAGAAAGAGTCTGATCTAAATGACATTGATGGTAAAAGAGCTTTTCTAGTACATGAAGTTGGAAGTGGAAAAGGCACAAGAAAAAAACAGAGAATGCAAAATAAGAAGACTTCAGCTGAATGAAAGGGGAAACCTGATAAGGAAAGGCAGAGGGTGAAGCATATTAAGTACTCTGCACTGTGAAAAAAAATAGACTGCTGGTTAGCTGACAGGAGCATGTGAATTTTTTTCATGTATTTTGCCATTTTATATTGAAGTGTTTTCTCACATGAAAGAAGCATTGTATATCAATGTGCAAGTGTGTTTATATATACATACATACATATATATACACACACACACATGCACCTCCTACTTCTAAAACAGGAACCTAGTCTAAAAAGACTATCTCAGAAATGACCCAGAAGCAGGACCAACAATTGCCAGTGTTTAGAGTGGATCCAGTCTGACTGGGGTCTTAGACACAGAACAGTGAAAGCATGCTATTAGAAAATGTGCAGAATGGAATTATAACCTTTCCTCTCCTAGTCTCCGCAGTGCTTAGGGAAAGAAGATGAAAGCCTGTCATCAGTTTTGCATGCTTACAAAGGCAGGCTTCTACTCCCTGAATTATTTGCTCCAGCCTCTAGCTCTGATATCTAAAGCAGAAAAGGTTTAGTGCCCTGACATTGAAAATGTTGCATAGGTTACAGCACAGCAGTGGATCAGAACACTACATAGCTTTGAAATACTAAAATGTCAACACAGTTTGTAATATTTTCCTATATTGACTTCAACTGAAGAATGCTTTGCAGACCAGTATGTCACAATTATTATTAGCAAATTATTACAGCCTGTGCTTTCTGAGTGGGTTATTGACTGTAGGAAAAGAAGACCATACATTCAGAAACTACAAATCTGATGGTGATTTGCAGTCCTTTGTTTTAGTTGCTGGAGTGTGGTTCCTGCCGATGTGCACAGTACAGTGGCTCAATGCAATCAATAGTCCCATAATTAGGAAGATATGTAATATCCCAGAAAATAGTCATAGCTTTTCTGAAGAGATTTCTCTTAGAGGTGTCACTAAATTTATTTCATATCACCTGAAATCACCCTGATACCAGCCTGAATTTGAGCCAATGGATACCTTCATCTGCAGTGTTTTGGCAGTTACTCTTGCCAGTCATTGCAGTAGGAGTTATGTCCATGAAAGGATGTCAGCATTTGGCTTGTGACAAAATGCAGCAAGGAAGCAAAACTAGATGCATTTATTGGGTGATAATAGGGCTCTTAACAATATATAACTGTGATGTGGCCAAATGAAATATGTTCTGTGAGAATGGGCTATTGTCCAGCACCTAACGTAAATGTTTTTGGAGTGCTGGAAGATCTGCTCTATAAAATACCCAAAGTCTGTGCAAGGAATGCTAATCCATACTGGACTTCAGGAGGGAAAAAAAGCATTTTAAATACTAAGAACATTTTATGATTGTAGAGGGAAAACTGGATTTTGCCAATACTGTTTCCTAGACTAGAGTAGTCTGTGCTGTCTCTATAATAGTTTTCCTCAAAATTTCTGACATAACCACCCCTTTTCAACACTGAATCTATCATCTTAGCTCAGCCCAACATCCACCTTATCACACTGAGCTCTGTTTAAAAGGGTTTATCAGGGTGTGGTGATTAATTATTTTCTTGCACAGGACTGTAATGCCTACAGTAAATTCCCTTTGTTTTATCAATGTTACTACTACACTGCTCATGTCCAGATACACATCAATGTTCATTCATGCTTAAAAAATCAGACCAGACCCCTAAAAAGAGTGTGTGGCTGTATATTCTCCATCAAGTTAAACCCACTTGGAACCAGATATCACAGAAGCCACAAATTACACAAAAACAGACAAGTTTGCTCTGGTGGGAGGGGGCTTTTCCCTGAGGACCAATGATCACATCCAAAATTGAAAAGATTTTGTTTCTTATAGTTCCTTCCAAAATAAATTGGAAAATCTGAAGTCAGGCTAGATAAGATTGGTAATACAGTCAGACAGCTGCTTTCACAGGAGTGGTATCACTATCAGTGAAAAGAAGTCAAGGGAAGTTTTGCATTTAGAATGCAAGATTTTGTTTCATGAGAAGGAACTGAAAGTTGCAAAATTATTCCAACTATTGCAATTATGCTATAAAACCTGTTTTTCTAAAAATGCATAAAATCTGCAATACTATCAGTAATATGAAACTTCTTTCTCCAGTTAGGGTGAACTGAGAGATACGAAGTGCTAGTCTTTTCAAGTATCTGTTATACTGGCATAACTTCATTGACTGCAGCAATTATTCCTGATTGAAATCTATGTGAATTAGAAACATGTGCTGCACATCTTAACAGCACATGAATTATTGCACTGTGCTAAGAAACAAACTTGGAAAGTCCTTTCTTTCACCTCACGGGCCTTTTTGGTGTTTCTTGATTGACTTTAAACCATGAGCTGAATTTATAAAATCCCATATGTGATGTCACATCAGCTGTTGTAGCATGTAATTATCACTATTTCATATCTAATTTTACAAGGAAGTGTCATCTACGTGGAATTTGGCCATTTTTTTACCTCTGGATGTGCAACTTCTGCAGATCTTGGAAAATGGACACAGTGGGCAGTGAGTCAACATGCCAGACCAACTGCACACTCACAAGCCATGTGCCCCTCTGTCTTTACAGAAAGGCTGATGCCCTTACATGTGACAGCCATGGTGTGACAGAAGTCTCCAAGTACCAGCAGGTCTTAGCTGCAGAACAGAGAGGTAGTTTGAGGTCTGAAGGGGAGGAACCAGCTCTCCTACACTACAGAGCTAATTCAAAAATATTTGGAAATGCGGCAGTCTCTAGGGTCCATTCCCACCCACAGGAGTCTCTCTTTGGGCTGGGAGGGAGCTATGAGCTTAAGCCAACTGCCCAGTGGAGGTCCAGCAAAGTACACACCTCCAGTAGTAGCCTCAACATCCTTCCATGGGATACTGATCCCCTCTTCCAGTCCAGCTGATACTTTGCTATCCATCACCCCTGGCTGTCCCTTGGCTAAACATGAGATGAACACTCTAGGACAAGCCTTGTGCTGCCCTGAGAAACTCCTGCACCGAGGAAGATTTGGAGAAGTGAGAAAGCCCCATCAGAGGGCTGTGACAACAGAATTTGAGGTTGAAGTGGCATCTGTCCTACCACAGGTGCAGCACCAGGTGGTGCCAAGCTCCTCTGCCATCCCCACAACAGTCCCGTCTGCCCACATCACTACTTGCAGGAGGGCTGGCAAAGGTGGGAAAACCACTGTGCAGATTTTGGTGTTATACTTCTTTGAACTCTTTTGGGTAGCCTTGCTAGTTTCTGCTGCACTGGATCCCTCAGGTTCAGTCTGCCGTCTTCTCGTATGTTGAGATCCTGTTCAGCAGCTACACTCCTTGGACAGGATCTGAGCTTTGCCCCTGCATAAGATATCTTCTGTATTTCTTTTCTTGGTGGAATGAAGGTATTTCTTCTCTTTCCATTTTCCCATCATAATTTATGATAGACTATAGACAGTTTGGCTGGACCCTTAGAACATCTGAAACCTTTATTGTAAAGATGACAAATCGAACATTTCAGACTGCTCAGCGATAACACTTAAAAGTAGCCAAAATCATTTGAATAAATGTATTTAAACAATAAAAAAAGAACTTAGCTGATGGGAAACTTTTCTAACATACATTCATCCAAAATATTTTTTTAAGTACTGTGAATTTGGACAAAAATAATCTCCTTTTTAAACAGAAACTTATTTTAAAAAGTTGATGAATTTTCTTCTGGCCTTTTTAAATTAAAGATTCTAATGTTCATTCTGAAATACAGTTTTAATTTTAAAACTGATAACATTTTTAAAGGATTAAGTCAAACAAAGATTAAATAGGCCAGTACAAAGCTTTTGCCCTATGAAAAAGGTACACAATAAATTTCCAGTGGAAAAAAAGTAATATTTTAAATCTTACTTGACAAAAATCCCTGAACATTTTCCATATGCTATCAACCAAATTAATTTTCCCCTCTTCTTTTTTGCATTTGCAATGCTGAAACTGAAAAATCAGCGATTTGCTGAGCTGTACTGAACAGGGCAATGCATGTGTGTGTTTCTTTTTACAAGTATATGTAGCAGAAATGAGTGGATTAAACAAGGATCCCTTTCTCTAATTTTCTGTAATCCTCACTCATGCACAATCTTTGTTGTTTTGATAGGACATTAGTCTGGATTAGGAAAATAGGAGTCTGCACAGCAAGACCAATGGTAGAAGGAAGCTTTTGAAACTGAAAAATGATGACAGTGTTCTGGACAATTTTCAGACCTTCTTTCAGAAAATGTCTGTGGAGGCATCATCTCACAAAGAGGTTTTTGTGTTTTATACCTAGACATGCCAGTCGAATCAATGATGCTACCCAGGGAGAAATTGAGATTTTTTTAAATGATGTAGATGTGTATTTTAATATGACCTATTTATAAAAGAAACTAAATGATAGAAGCAGCATGCTGAGAGATCTTGCTTAAATGGAATTTTCTCTCTTTGGGGAGAAGCATTTAAGGTATTTACTTCTTTAACATCCTATATAGTTCAGTTTGGGGAAATATACCAACCAAGTTTGGCTTCTAAATCAAGTTTCAGTCCTAGTGACATCAGCTCCGCAGATCTATCTGAGTAACAGGCCTCAACGCACTGTACAACCCAAATGGAAATATATTCAAAGCTGACAGTTTACAGCCACAGGCTTGTCAGATTGAACTTGAAATCTGACCCGAGCATACTCAAAATTCATCCCAAGTTCTCCTAACACTGCCTGATGAATTTCGCCTCACAGCAGGTTTTATTACAAGGGGATTTCTTAAAGTATGAGGGCTAGCTCCAAGCTGTTTCAAAAGAGTAATTATTTCAATGTTTCCTCGTTGCTAGATAGATTTCAGACTCTTGGAACTGCGCAAAAAAATCAGTGATTTTTTGTCAAGTCAGCATAAAAATGCTTTGAATTTCTCACAGAAGGGAGTCTTGTGTAAAATATATTGAAGACTCAATGAAACACTTTGTTCTGTCCAAAACAAAATGTTTTGGTTTATGCGGGGGAGTTTTTGTTCTTGCAAAACAAATGTGGGTCAGTCCTATTTAGCAAATCTTAAATCCTGTTTCAAAAGATGACAGAATAATTTCCCTTACTTTCCCAAACCTTATCATGGGAGGGGAAGGTGGGAGGTGTGTGTGAAACTTCAACAAATTCTCCTTCATTTGTAAATAGTTTCGTTTCATCTGAAACTGCTTACTTTTTAGGTGAATAAACATTTCTACCAAATTGTTACAGTCAGCTCTACTTGAAGTCAATATGAGGATTGAGGATTCACCATTCTGCCAATTGCAATGAATTAATGAATGAGTTAACCTGAGCTATGAATGATATGTATGTGGCATGCCTGTCAGAGGACTGCAAATTACTTGACTGAAACAGTTTTCCTGAGGTTTGGGTTGAAATTAATTGAGCAGGTCTGAAAGGCTTGTGGTGTAAGCAAAGAAGAGCAAGCTCTCTTAAGGTTTCCTCATACTCGTCTCATGGACTCATGGGTGGATCCCTGTGGAGGCTGATAGGGGAATGACTATCTAAGGAATGAATGATGACTTCAGGCTTTGCTATTTTTGTTTTGCTTACAGCAGGCTAGACTATATTTCAGATTCATTGTGTCAAAGTTAGAAATGAACAATCACATGGGATTTCTCTGTCAAGTTTATAAAGTATTAGTGAAATTTCTTGGATGCTATTTAAACAGCTAACTACCTTTTTAGCAGATAATTTAGCAAGGCACCTACTACAAGGCAGAACTGCAGAAGAAAATACAAATTTGCCCTCCTTTCAAGTTGAAGGGGCTTTTGAAATTAATTTAGTTTAGGCAGGTGCACTTTGATTTAGAATAAGCACAGGGTGTTGTAGATCACACTTCTACTTGGAGCTGGATGTCTGGAGGCAGCTGACAGAGAGGTATCTCATGGTGGGTGAGCAAGTTCCCACCAAAGCTACACAATGTAAAAATGTCCCCACACTCAGATATATCACTGAGGATCTTCAGTTTCACCCCATTGCATCAAGATGAGCTAAGGTTGGCAGCTGGTGCAAAGCAACACGTTAGGCCTTATTTTCTGATTTTGCTGATTTTGCATCTTAACAAAATTATTTACATATAAAAATAATATTGATGCTCAGAAGAATCAGATAAAACTCTCTTAAAGGTTTTTTTCAAATGATTTATTAAGTACGGTTTCTGTAGCTTTTTAAAAATCCTGGAAGTCTCTGAGGTTGATAAGAGAAAGATCTGAAAACCAATTCTACTGTAATTTATTCTTGTCTTTCTCTAATGGCTTACAGATCTTGCTATTCCACAAATGCCCTCTGAAGGGAAAGTATGTGGTATTTTAATGGCTTTTCAGGTTCATGGATATGTCACTTGCTTTGATGTATGCCAGATAGAAAACAACAGCATGACTGAAGGCAATAGTCAATAGGGCTTGAGGTGAAAGGCAAGCATTGTGTTTAGGAATACACCTGTCTTGGGGTTATTGCACCACAAATGCAGCAGTAGCATTGAGCTACCACTCCTTTGCGTCTAGGGAGAAGTCTTTATTGCATTTTAGCAGGCATACTAAAGATGCATTATGCTCTTATAGGTAAGATATTCTGGTCCATTGGTGACACATTACTTATTACCTCAAGCTTAAAAGGAGTGCTTGGGAACACTGACTGCACTCAAATCTAACCTTCAGTCAGATTTTCAAAAGCCTTTTGACAGTCTTATGTAGTTATGTGGCTAAGGGACATGAAAGATCGAGCAATATGTTTTACTGTTGCAAGATAGACCTGAGTTGTAACACATGTGGAAGAAGCTCTAAGGCAAAATCACATTGGGAATGACTCTTGAGGAAATAATTGGGTTAAGATTTCTCTTTCTGTTTGCTTTCTGACAGTGAGAGATTCCAGCTGTTATTTGCAGCCTGCCCCTTTGCAGTATGCCACCAGTAACCATAGCCTGCCCTCACTTCAGCCATACCTGCCATCCCACTGGGCACCACTACACCATTTACTTGATTCTTCCAACCTCGATTTGTCCATGTGTGTTCAAGCCCCCATACAAAATGCATCTGTTATTTAAACCAAGGCATAATATTTCATTTTTGATGTCACAGGTGTGGGCCAGGGCTCTGAGGACTGAGCAAAAAAAGTCATGAATATCCAGCCAGTGCCTACAGTCTAGAGAGAGATGGATATTTGCTCCCTGACACAGAAGGTGAAACTTTGGGAAAAATACTCTCTTGCTAAAGTTACTATTTTTGTTGAAACATATCCTTCCCTATTAGGTTTCTGTGTATCAGGAAGATCCAGACTCTGACTGACAACCTTAGTACTTTCAAAGTATCCTGCAGTGGTTTTGCCTTCATCAAGAGGTTAGAAGTAATTAGATCATGGGGCTTTATAGCCCTAATAGGACAAAAAGAACAAATGGAAGTGAGAAAGAAAGTATGGGTTTCAGCTGAATGTGCAAAGCTAGGCTAGGCTCTAAAGATGGGCATGAGTAACCACAAAGAAAGCAATTGTTGTAGTCTCAAACAGCAAATGTTCAAGTCCACTATTGTGATTAATCACTGAATATACTTCCTTCAGAAATGTAACACGCAGAGAAACCTGTAGAGACTGATATAGAAATGAAATACAGAGATGACAGAAGTGTCAAATGGCAAGTCATATTAAATCACTTTTGGAAGGGAAATGTTCCTTATTGCCTTTGGATGAGATTCAAGATATACTTTTCTACATAAAGTTTCTGACCGTGAAGAGAAATACAGGGAAGAGAAATACCTGTAGTTGGTTTTGGCCTACATACTAAGACACTCTTCAAGTTCACTTTGACTAGCAAATTATCTGAATATTTAATCATCACTATGAGTTGCTAAAAAGAAGAACTCTGATCTTTTTGTACAGCATAGAAGAGGCATTTTGACCCTTTTTGTGCAGGTAGTTCAGCTGGTACTGTGAACACTGGATGGTGGAAAAATGCTGCTAACTGGGAGAATTAACTAAATTTGGGATTTGATCTATGACTTCTGACAACAATCCTAAACAAAACTGACATGGCATATGACCAAGCTGAACTGAATGATCCATTAGTAACCCAGAATATATGACCCAGGGAAAAGTGTTGATTATATGGAGAAGAGATTAAAAGATAGTCCAATGATTACATCAGAGTTGACATCCTTTCCAAGTCATACTGAGAAAAGGTGGACATTGTCATCTTTATTTGATAGTTTTTTTATGGTGATAGTGCTCAAAACATTCTCGTCTTATTTACCTGTTATAGGAGGAGCTGCTGGATCCCTGCTGTATCATTTATTCTTACAAAGCTCTGTACTGCCTGCTCAAATTTCAGTCACTGAAATGATTACTGCTCCCTGCCAGAACAGAGAATTGAAAACCCAACTCCATGATGCTTTTAATATCTCTTGGATGCAGCCCGCTCATAGTTTAATAATCCCACAGTGCTACTGGTTTGAGGGGAAGAGAGGGGCAAAGAGCAGCCTAGCTTCAAAGAGGTGATGGGAGGAAGACCATCACTTGAAAGAAATGTCCTGCTCTTTGTCTGTGTTTCGTGACAACTGTGTTGATTCTGAGGTTTAAGGATGTGAGCTTCTTTTTCCTCTTGCACAATGGAGTATGTCTGAAAGCTCTACACGTGCTGGGCTTTGGGTGAGCTGCCTCAGTGACTTGGCTTGCCAGAGCATCGGAGGAAAGCTGCAGGGTGAGGCCAGGCACGACAAGGCCTGTTCTTGTGTGGTATGACACAAATTCATTGCGCAGGCCCAAACCTGTGTGGCTTTGAATCCCAATTTCAGCTGGAAGATAGTGCAAGTCTTGTGAAGAGGCATGAGAACAAAAGGAGTGAGTACTGGCTGCCCATGTTAAGGAGAATTACATTGAGGTGCCATTGGGAGTGTCCCCCTTAAAAAAGAAAAAATTCCAAGAGCCAAAGATGGAACTATGATGGGCTGGAAAAAATTTTGGAAACAGGGAGACCAGTCACTGTATTGTGGGGAGATGCCCACAAGCAGCACTTGTCTCTAAAGGCTGCTGTTTACCCATGCAACGAGGGAAAGCAGAGTTGCTGAGCTGAAGCTGGCAAGTCAATGTCATACCAAACAACTCCAAGTGACTCTCATGTCTGGATTCTCAGAACTGCAGGGAATAAGGGAATTGAAGCCTCTGTCTTCCTTCCTCAGCATATGCAATACCTACTGGAGGATTGATACCCAATTTGGGACAGGGCTGAGCAAAGCTGAGCATCCCCTAGGAAGAAAGCATTACATTTGCCATTGTTACGTACACATGAGAAGTACATTGTTTTGGACAACATCTTTACTGAGGAAGAGTCTTTTTTGCTCCTTATTTATACCTTGTCCATGAGCTTAATTTTGGTCTCATGTCTTGAAAGTTTTCACATCTTAATTTTCATGAAGTCCTACCCATGCTTGGGAACTTGCAAGGAGACTCTTGGGAAGAATTGTGCAGATGCCCAGAAGGACCATCACCCAAAATGGGAAGCCTTGGTCAAACCCCACTGTCAGTGTCTACCCTCAGCTGCCTCCACAGCAGCAGCAGCAAGACCTGCACATGTACTCTTCCACAAACACTTCCATTTTGTACCAGTAATAAAATGTCCATTGGTGCATAACAGCTTGTTGTCATTGTTGGTCCCTACAGCAAAGTCTACCTGATGGGCTGAGAAGGGAAACATTCCATCTTCTGTGCTCTCAGCTGGTCTTAGCCCGGAGCACATACAGATCTGTGTTTGCTGCAATGATAATTCATGTTGCAACAGTTCTCAAAAAAACTCTGACAAAGATCCTAGAGACTAACTGCTCTTCCTCAGGTCTTTACTGCCATGCTACCCATGACCAGCATCAATGCGAAGTGCCACCAGAAAAAAGCTCAGATTTGTAAGACAGCTCCATGGTGGATGGAGTCAGTATGAATTACTGACATGCACTACAAACTGTTATGGAGATGACTAGCATTTATTAGAAGATCTACAACAGACACTAAAGTGATTCCCAAATACAGAAACTTCCCAGCCCATCACTTAGGCAGGCCTTGGCAATTCTGCTATTACTTCCTCTTGTTTTCTGCTCCTGGCAGCAACCTGCAGTCCCCAAAGCCCTACATTGGGTTGAGGTGGAGGCATGACATTAGCAGCTTTTGACACTGCAGCTTTTGCTCCCTTACTCTTATCCCCACATCCCACAGCATAGTTTGTGCCTCTTAGCATTATTTCTTTAATAAGAGGCAGCACTCTGATCTCAGGCTGAAGGAATAGGAAATTGTGACAAACAGGGAAGAATCCTGTTTATTGTGCTTCTCCCCTCAGTATAATTGAGATGTGGAGGAGACACAGCAGAACTGATGCCTGGAGTGGTTTCCCCAGCCACATTCAGCAGGAATCCTCATTACCTCTGTACTCCCTGTGCAAGGGAGTACAACATGTATTCAGGGTGCTCTGAGATGACAGTGAAGCAATCACACAAGACAGTGCTGCAGCTAGTGATTTTATATTAAATAAACTAGATGTGTTGTTGCAGGTGCTGGAAGTGATCCATTACATGTGCTCCTCACAATCAACATTATTATGGTTGTTGATATTATTTTTATTACTATGGGGATTAGGAGCCCTGATCACAGCCTGTCTTTGCAACGTGGTACAAACCCATAATGAAGACTATCCCTGACACAAAGGGTCGTGTGAAACTGGGGTAGAAGCATTCAATTCAAACATTTCAGGGATGTGGCTGAGGAAAGGTGGTTTGGTCGGTGATGCCTGGGGCTGGAACTGTTCATGGGGATGGAGAATGAGATTTTGCTGCAGGAGGTGGTCTTCCTCCTACCCGGGGTGGAAACCCAGTGGTGATTCATCTTTCCTTCCACTGTCATTGCCAAAGGCAGACACCAATGTCCTCTGGGGAGCTGTAAATGAGTATAATTCAATATAGGGCCCTAAGTGAGCAGCAGTGCACTTGGCTTAAAGCTACACCTGTCACAGCCAGAGGCAGACATCTGGGATCAGTGGATGAATGATCTGATCTTGTGTGGAAATCTCACTGTGCTGCAACCTTGGTGCTCTGCTTCACTATGATAAGAGACTTTTTTTTGCATATTATTCTTTTGTTAGAATAATTATTCAATGTGTACCAACTGCAGGAGTCCTTGCACCACTCCCTCTGCAGCAGCTAAGCCTGGGTTTTCATAGCTGTCTTCTACTGAGTACAGGAGAGGCTCCACAACTGGCAACTGCTGTGTTTATGCAACAGGTAACAGAGGAGATAAACATTATCTTCTTTTAAAGATGCACATGGGTTGATTTATGTCCAAAACTTAAGATAGAACATATGCAGATAAAACAATCATGAAAATAATTCTTCTACTTGTTCTTGTTCACTCTGGGGCATAGAATTCCCTCTGCTCATTTTATATTAAACTCTAGGATAAAATAAACACAAGTAAACAAACAACTGAGGTGCAGCTACCTTGCCATACTCTTTTCCAGTGTCTTCAAGAGGGAAAGACAAAACTATGCCTCACTTAAAACTATCACAAACAGTTGTAATATTGTAGATTGATTGGGTTTTTTCAATTAATACCACACTACAACATATCATTTTGCGAACGTGTGGAGTTTGGGCTCACTGCTGTAGAATGACTCTTAAATTAAGGTTCATGTTTTTGCTAGCAGTCTTTCTGCCACCCATCCACAGGGGGTGCACTCACAAAAAAAGGGTAGCCTGAGGTGTGATCATACCTAATTGCATGTCGATAGCAAGGAGCACAAAATGTACTATGTCCCTGCTCCAGCAGCTGTTCTCAACAAAACAAAAAGCATGAGTTGCTTATTATTTCTTGGAGAAATTTGGGGTTTTTTTCCCAGAGAGAAAATAAGGTACAGTCTAACTGGTCTGAGCACTAAATACAAGTAACAATGATCCAGCCAGAGATTCCTATTAAAAGAGTTAGTATCCATCATAACTGGCTGATGGAGTGTTTTGAAACTCCATTAATCACTGTGCTGGCAATAAGCAAATTAGAACCTCTCTGTTCTGCTGCTGACTTCCCATTTCACTGAGTGAGTTAAATACAAAGCATGTGTTACTGGCATCAGCAATTTCAAAAGTGGGTGTTTCTCTGGATGTAAATGGTACTTAATGATGTTCCACCTTTGACTGAAACTAGGGCACACCCTGCCATGAGGTTCTCATCATCTAATTACACTTGCTCAATCTGAACTCAGTGGTATCATGCAACTTGGGCTGGGTCTACCTGCCAGATTAACTCTTCTGTTTGTCTTGGCAGAAAAGGCATATTCCAGGAAAGCGGAACTGCCTGGCAGGGCACTGGGGTGGTATGGGCTGAGCTGGCCAGGCCACCTGCCCCGTGGCTGCTGTCCTCTCAGTCACACCCCTCTGTTTTCCCACCCAGTACAGTTATTGTGAAGAAAGGCAAGGTCAGTCACTTGCAGGAACCCTGTGTTTCACACAGACCTAGTAGAAGCAGTGATATGGAGCCAATGTGTGCGTGACAAATTTTGCTGCAGTGACAGCCCTTGAGCATTGTGTCTTCTTCGGTATATTTACAGAAGCAAAAGCATAATGAGGTAAAAATCTCCTCCCAGCTAGAGCAGGACAGCTTTTATAGGTAAGAAACTAGCCTATGTTCCAGTCCTGCTCCAGTTAAAGTCTCTGTACTCAGGCTGTCAGCAGGTCTCTATACAAATAAACAATATTCCCCAGGGACTATTTTTGGATTCTGAAGCCAAGTAAGGTGCCACGGTTTGTTGCTTGCACCGCTAAATTTTCTCAGTCCCCAAGCCAGGATGGACTTATACCCTTCTTGGCTATTGCCTGTCTTGGAGTTAGCTGGCATGGGTCAAAATCATGCCATTTGGCATGCTCAAAATGCAATGTTATGGACTGTCGGGTGCCAGAGTAATTGCTCATGTACTGACCCCTTCTTTGTCACCTGGTGTAGATGCAGCCAACAATGACAGATATGGCTGTGTTTTTCACCAGCTTTGGTACTTGCACAGTTGTGGTGATGTTTCACCAGGGATGTGTGCAGGCTGGAGGTTAGGGCAGAGAGAGTGCCTTCTCCTGTGATGCGAGATGAGATGTTAATACTCAGCTTTACTTCATTTTGCTTTTCTAATTGTAACCTAAAACTTCTCAAGGGTGAAGGTATGGAGAGTTACATATATGGCTCTTTGTAGCAACACCACCAAATATTCAGGAGTCACCTTGGGTGCACTGATCACAGCTGCATTCCCACCCACAAACAAGGGAAAAAGTGCTCCTAGGGCACCTACTCTCCCACACACTGCTAAGTCTTTTGAGAAAGTCCTGGTCTTGTCTCAAGGCTTTTTTATTCCAGCAGTTTGGTATACCAGAGAAGAGAGAAGCCCAAAAGCAAATAGTGCATGTCTGATAATGGATGATGTTTTAACTGATAAGGCTCCCTGTTCTGGTCTTCATCTTGTATTTAAGCTGTTATTTATGAAACTAATAAAAATGGTGGTACACACAGCAAGCAGGCAGGTACACCAGGGATTTCCTTCCCTTTTATTGATTCTCTGTGAGTAAATGCCTTGTGACTGAAAGCCCCTATGTCCTGGCACACAGAAGGAGAGTGCTCTTCTGTCTTCCACGCAGAGCACCCCTGCTGATCATGTATGAAATAAGGTAGCGCACACACACACACACTGTTCCTGTGCCCTGAGGAGGTAAAGATCTTGACAGAAAAGCTGGAGAGCTGTCCCTCTTGTATTGTTTCAGTTTTAGCCACATAATCACCATAATAATGCTTTGTAATTGCATCTTGCATCTTCTCTGTATTTCAGCTGAATTTATGAATGTTTAATTAAACAACTCTCATAAATACCTTTTGGGGCAGGTTGTCATTCAGATAATATCACTTTCCATGAGGCATTTGCAGGGACATATAATTGCAGGGAAAATCAGCCCTGCACAGTGGTACAGGAGTAGCCTTAGTTAAGCCAAGGCAGTCTGGTCTGTGCACAGCCTCATCTGCCCTGCTGAGCCTGAACTGGTGTAACTGCATACTCAATGAAGCAGGTAGCCTGCATCTCTCAAACTGTCATCTCCCAAAGTAGCAGCCAAACACTGCTGTCCTCATGATACACTTAACTGTCATCCCAGCATGCACCAATGACATCACTGCTGTCTGGAATTGATGGGATTCCCAAATGCATATGGAGAGGGGTGTAAGGGACTTCAATAACACACAAGTGATCTGCCAGGCCTGCTGCCTACAGGATTAAGGCCTCCATCTTAAATGGAAACCCTCCACTGGCCTTTCTTTTTTCCAGTCATGCACTAGTTTGCAGCATTTTTTCAGGCACTTACGACAAAGGACTGTCACTGCTGTCACTTTTGCATCTCTTTTGGTTTTCATCTCCCAGTTGAATAAGAGTTGTTGCTATCTTCATTTCCACAGCCCAGGAATGTATTATGACTTTTCCCAGGAAAACTCCTTTGCTGGGCATATGCTGCGTGCACACTGTAGCAGAGTGAAAGAGCCGACAGCAGGTCTGAATTAGGATGGCTAAACACAACAGTCAAGTCCAATTCATATCGTCTAGAGAGAGAAAGATCCAGTGCTGTTTTGTGGTTTATTTGCCTTGAAAATTCATACACATTACGAGAAAGGAGAGCTCATGTCAAATATTTGTTTGTATTTTTAATATGAAAGAGCTAATAAGCACATTTTGCCATCTCCTCTATGGTGTGTGGCGAATGAAGAGAAAGTCAGCTTGGTCATTAACCTGATCATTAAAGTGTAAAGGGCTCAGAGGAGATGGCAGAGTTGCCTTGTCTTCCTGGACACAAGCAGCATATTATTGCTCTGCTCTACAGAAGTGTCCAGAGCTTTATTTAAATCAGGAATGTTCTGCATCCATTCCTGTAAAGGCCCAGATGCAGCAGGTAGGTGCTTGATCAAAGAAGGCACTTCTATTACCATCTGATGTCTGTTAAGCTCTGATGTCTCTTGACGCCTGTGGGCTAGCAACTGTGACACTTGGAGAAACCTGCTTCAAAGAAACAGGGAACTTGCAGTGGCAGAGCAGAATTTTACTTATACAGGTGAACATGTAAAGCAATAAGTACAGAGCAATGAAACAGAGCTGACAGCATGCAGAAATCATGGGCAGCAGTGACATAGAAGTCATCAATTTTGTGATTATGTGGCTAATGACCATTTTTCAAAACTGAAAAATTATGATAAGAATGTTCATAAGCAAACAGTATATTAGGAAAAAAAATCCTACCTGGTACAACTTAGAGACTTAATTTCAGGGGAGATCCAGGACTTCTGTAGGTGGAAGATTTGGCTCTGATGGATACTCATTGCCCCAGTGTAAACTACAGCCCTCCTTATCACCTTCTTTCACAGAATCACAGAATCACAGAACAACCAGGTTGGAAGGGACCCATCGGATCTTCTAGTCCAACCATTCCTATCTAACACTAAACCAAGTCCCTCAATACCTCATCCACCCGTGTCTTTCTTCCTGTCTCCTCACTAATACATAATTATTTCAATCTATCTTGGAAATACCATTAATTTTACGTCCAAATAACCTGCAGTTACAAAGGTAATCAATATTACTATTCATACTAGAACATTTTGAAGTGCACTATGTTAAAATATCCTGTATGTGACAATAAGTTTGTCTACTGATCGTTTGTCATAAGGCAATCTTGCTTGACACTGCCTACAGAAAATTCACGGATTATTTCATTTTCTCAGCTCCATTGTTATTTCTTCACTTGATTTCCTATATTATAACTAAAGCTGAAGTGGGAAAATGTTGTCTATATATTTATTCCAGTTTTGCCAAACCACAGCCTACATAAAACTTCTAAAGCCATTTTTCATTATATTTACTAAACAGGTATCTTAACAGGTTTAATCTGTTTTGTATTTTTAATACACTATAGCCTACTGCAACAGTTAAGATTAAATCACTTTTGTACACAGTAACAGAAAACAATTTCTTGCTAGAGTTGAAATTACTGCTAGGAGAGAAGTCAGAGCTGGAGTTTTGGCAGCAACACCATTTTACAGACTAACTTAGAGGTACTGGCTGTGCTGTGCACTCTAAAAAAGCAATCTCCAGCAGCTGCACCCCACTGCCAGCTGCCTCTCAAACAACAGGAGGCCTTGCAGGCAGATGGCTGATGGCCTGAAGGGAATATGCTGAAGGTGCCTTGCTTTGGTGGATAGGGGCTTATGTGCAGGGTCCTGCAGGTTCCCAAGGGCCTCCTGAAATAGTGGGTTTTACCACTGTACTGGCAGTTTTGTGATCTGCTACCACACCCAGTGCTTTGCTCTTTCCAAATCTATCTCTAAAGGAGCATTTTTCATACAAACACATAGTAACAATCAAGGCCAGGAAATAGAGCAGGAAGCATTTGTGCTGACATTCTGCTCTCTTTTTTACCAATGCATGAGAATGGTATTTCTGAGATTTGCCCTTATAGTGTGAACTAAGATCACGCTGGGCACTGGCTGGGCTTTCTAGTCGTGAAAGCAATGCTTGTTTCCTTCTCTTTCAATACAAGCATGCACGTTTTGAGAAGGTAGGCAAATGCCATGCAACATGTTTTGTACTTGGTGTCTTTTCATATATTCCTACAGTAGGGCATCTACATCAAGCATCCGTTAGATAGTCGTGCAAGGCAATGAGTGAATCTGCTGACCTGAATCATCTATGCTGAGCATCTAGTGATCTCATTAGACATCCTGATGCCTTTATGTTAGATTAGCCGGGAGTTCACAGATGTTGGCAGTGGGAGTGTATCTTACTGCTTAGTTTCATCTGAATGAGGTTTCACCTGCCCTGAGACATCTCTGCAATGTAAACCAAAGAGCAGGCAGTGGCCGTGATCTGAATATTTGCTTCAAAAGCACGTGCCTGACCTGAATTAAAACATTTAGGAGGACGCATCTGTAGATTTAGACTAAAGCTAACCTGGAAACCAGGTCTGGATGTAAACCTAGACTTGGATCCATCTCCAATTTTAACATGCAGAAGCCTAAAACAGGAAGGAGGCATCAGAAATTGTCAAACTAATGTTTTTAGAGTACTAATGAAATTTACTTATCTGCAGGAAGGTTATTAAAAAAAATGTTTGTCAGCACCTTTCAGTAACTTTAGTGGGAAATACCGGCTTTATTCTTATTTGTGGACTTACTATATAGGCTCCCTTCAGTGTGAATAGTTGCACCCTGAATTTAGTTCAACCATTTAATGGAACTAGCTCAGACCTGAGTTTAGTGGGCAAAGAAGTTCAGTCAGAGCTCCTTGTATGACTGTCACATGCACTCTTACAGTTTATTTGCTTTCCATCAAAACAAAGGGTAAATTGACATATTGCATGGATCCCTGGTATTTCTGTTATTGCTCTTTTAATGGGTTCCAGTTATTAATCTGAAAAAAAAATCTGCCTCATCTTAATTCCACTTTTATACATTTTAAGCATACTTCAAAGTTCATTAATGAGCTTCAGTAGCCTTAATAAACCCGGGCTGTGCCGTAATTATAAATGTCTAAATCACTTACTCTGAGTAGTTCAGATCTTTGCATTCAAGAGCAGATACTCAAAGTCATACTGCTGCATATAGATGCAACCACACACATTCACGCTCACTTCTAGGGCTGACCTCACAGTACTTACGGACAGAATGAACTTAGAGCCATCCGGTTGTTTTAGTGGAAACACAGATGAAATCATCTTTCACCTCCAGGTCACCAGTGTGATTCCATCAGAAAACAGCAGTGCTGACTGAAAGTTTTTGGTCAGACACTGAGAGCTTAAGAAACCCCATGATCTCAGCACAGCTGTTAATAGAAAGCAAACCTAGCACTAATTCATGTCGCTTTTGGCAGCCACAGCAGAAAGGCCAAACTCTCACATCAGCATGGGGGCTACATGGCTCTTCTAGCCTGGAGGTGGCTCCACAGTGGGCAGTGCATTATCCTGTCAGGGTGGAGATCGGAAAAAAATGTACAGCAACCCTTTGGACTTTCCCTGTTCCTGGGTTAAGAGGTTAGTTTTCATTTCATTGGCTATTTATAGAACAGGGAAAGTGTAAGAAAAAGTGGTCCAAAGAGCCATTTGCAGCTTTTATTGCATGTATTAGAACAAGCTGAATTCTGAAATATGGGTTTGAACCTCCTGGGGCTGGATCTGCAACTTATTCTTTTCATTTAGTCTGTGTTCAGGTAGAAATTCTCAGTGAGCTGACTAGGAACTGTGTCTCTACATGAGCTAAGGACTGACCTACAAAAGTCTTCAGAGTTTGGACACCAGGACTTTTCTCTGATAAGGTGCCTGAGGCACAGCACTTTCCTTCATTCATTCTGCTGATGGTCAAAAATATATTCTTCTTTTTCAGTCAAGTCTATCCACACTCTTTTGTTTGAAAATCAGAGCAAAACTTAAATGACCATTCTTCTGCTTACCAGCATTGTGCAGAAGGAAATGAGAGATAAACTGCTCCTGCTGCTCACAGAAGAGTAAAGATGTTAAGCTACCAGTTTTTAAGTATGATACAGACTCAAGGAGCATGAATTTGCAGTTCTGACCTTTCCAAAAGTGTGCACGAGGTCTAAGTGCCAGCAGTTTTCTTCAGCTGGCTGAATGGAAAGGTGGAAACGAATGTGACAACCTTCCCCTGCCAAGGGAGGAAAGGTAAGCATTAGAGGGATGCATTATTCAATGTGTTTATTTTCATACCACATTGAGATCCAGGCACCTAGTTATCACAAAGCTGACAAAACAAAGAGCACTGGAACTGGGAAGAAAGGAGCCTGAAAAGAAGTCAGTGAGAAAACAAGATTTTTTGAGTACCAAAATGAGGAAGGACTGATCTCTTACAGATGTGCATCTCAAGGTTGGTGACATCCGTGGGTAGGTAACACACAAGCCATTGAGTAGCTTTGTTCTGAAAGAAATTTTTTCATCACTTACAAAGATTCTTTCTAAAGTACAGTCATTGATAGCTACTAGCGAGTGAGCTCATCCTGCAGCTTTGACTCAGAACTCTTGTCTTTTTCTCAGAAGTAGGTTTCTATGAAACCTGTGAAAACTTAACGTTTTAATCTGCTAAATGTGGTTTGAACTGGCTGATCAATTCAAAAGTCTGTAGGGACACACAAACATACATGCAAAACAAGGCACAGCCTAAGGCTTGTTTCCAAAGAAAATGAGTTAAACAAACCTTCAGGATGTGAAAATGAAAATTCTAAGTCATGAAGAAACCAAGGTCTTTGGTATCCCTGTTGGGATATAGGATTTGAGACATCTTGGCTATGTTCTGAGCCATGCTAGCTTTTTGGTTGCTTCATTCCTTGGCACAGCACTGCCCTTACTCGGGCAGCAGTTCCCATCTTGTGGGTAATATGCAGCTGAGTTTATTTAGGCTTCATACCTTAAAGAAAAGTCTTTTACATCTTAAGAGCGGGAGAGACTTTGTCTGTGTGTGAAGCTAGGAGTCTGAAGAGGTTGCCTAATGACTAACCTGTTTGATCAATGCGAGCTGTACCATGACCATATTGTTTGGGCAACTCTTGTGGAGGGAACGCTGCAAACAACTTCTAAAAGACTAGGCTTTAATGTGGGTTAAGCCCTCTGTAAGAGGGAGGGGTTGGTATTCATGAGTGAACCTGTAATGAATGTGACTGTCTGATGATGGCCTTGTTGATGGCCAATTCAGAAGATGAATAATTTTTGTTAAAGTAAATGGCGATGTAATTGCTTCCTGAGGAAAAGTTTGTGGGTGGGTGGTGGGAAGTGTGGAGTTGATGTTCTCAAATAAGGCAAGTAAACGGTAGCTCTGTTCTGTTGCCCAATCCAACAGTCTTGCAGTGAAGTTAAGAAACTGAGTGATTGGGCTGGCTTTCTTTCTGAAGCTTCCCAACAGTTAGAGACAATATATTAAGTACTCAATGAGCCCTCAAATGTGGTGGGTTTTCTGCAGTGCTCAGGTCTCCTTCAGCTGCAGAAAGTTTGGAAGGCAGCAGGGCAAGGTAAAGAAGTGCATTGTATCTTCAGGCAGCTGATTTAGTACGCCTCATGGGGCTTTGCCTGTTCATTGGCCCAATATGTACATGATTTTCATTGACTTGTCTGAGAGAAGCGTGAGCAATGCGTGGCAGACAATGCACTAACACCATGCTGCAGTTGGGTGCCTTTTTGTCTATGTAGTCCAGGAAGCTGGAACAAGTCATTAGTATGCTTTCTTTATTAGTTTTTGGTGTTGACTCATATTGGAAGATTTAAAGTCATAGTAGCTGTTTCATGCTTGAATGTGCCTTCATTTCTTATTAGTTCCTGTATAAACGGAGCACAAGGACTATAGGATTACTCTTAGCTTCTTCTTTCAGCAAATTGGCTCTTCCAATGCAATATTATTTTCTCCTGCACCACCTTCTTTTCCATTCTTTGCTCTCTCTACCCCACGCCTTGGGGCTTCACTGTTTGAAGAGCACATGCCTTCCTCATGCAAGCAAAGCTCTGACTGTAACTCCCACGGACATACTTGGATATATATTGCACTTTCTGAGAGGGGAAAATACTCCTGTCCTCAGGCACCCAAGAGTAACAAACTGTTAAAGGGGTGACTCAGATAAGAAGATACTTGGCCAGAAAACCCAGCTGGGCCTGGTACACGCGATAAAGTGCGCAAGATTCCTGACTCTAATTTTTTGGGGGGCTGGTTTTATTTTGTTGTTGTTGTTTTTTGGTTTGGGTTTTTTTAAAAAATTTCTTTGGGCTGTTTTTTTGGGTTTTTTGGGTTTTTTTTTTTTTTTTTTTTACTGGCAATTTGGGAAAAATGCTAAGTAAATAGGCCTCAAGCAGAGTCCAGCTCATGTGAGGGCTGGCAGCTCTGATAACTATGCTCATTCTCACAACTCATCTGCAGGAAACCTGCCTCTACATGTTGTACAGTCATTTTCACTACAGCCACAGGAGGAAAAAAGTCTCTCCTTCATTAGCCTGATGGTGCACTGGAAGTGCGCATGGGACACGCAACTGCAAGGGTGATGCTGAGTGTTAGGACTAAGGAAGGTGGATGATATTTTAAGGAAACCCCTTAGGAAATAAGGGGTAGTGGTGCTGCAGCTCCTGGGAATACACTGGAATGGAAAGCAACTCTTTGGTTCATGGACAAGGCAGGGCAAATAAGGTATGTCTACACCATGCACTTCTGCTCCAGAGATACAAGCAGCACTGCCATCCATGGTGATGCTGTACCCACCCTGCTGAGGTCCGTGGACCGAGAAGCCCTTATTTGACTGCATCGCTCCCACCACTTAGGCTGCTGTCTGCATGCATACTCTGTAAAAGGTAAAATCAGGATGGCTCAGTCAGCTTTGGTGTCCTTAGAAGCCTCAGCTCATCAAGATGAAAACAAAAGATGGTGCAGTGTTCACCTGTTCATCCTCTTATCTCCAGCGATAACAGTACTTCCAAAAATATGCATGAAGCTCCAGGTGTCCTTTCTGTCCTTCACTCTTCTCTGGGTTTTAACTACGGCTGTGTCTGAGATGGTTCTAGGTGAATACCGTGATAATGAATCCCTAGCAGCTTGTTAAAGAGTGAAAGGCTGCAGCAGCCTACAGTGTAGAGGTGTTGGAGAGGGGTGAAAGTATGGGTGTTTAAAAAGCCCCAGTGAAATGTTTGGGGAGGTTCAGAAGAAGCTGGAGGAGGATCTGCTTCATATCGTGCCTGGATAAAGTGCATAACACTGCCACATGTTGTAAACCTCTAGCATCTAGTATGTGAGTCCAAAAAACAATCAGAAACCCCCTGGCGGGGAGGAGAGATGATGGAGGAATTCCAAATACAAAGCAATTACTTTGTGTTCTGGAAATCCCAAAACCCTAAACTAAGTCTGAGATAATGTGTACAAAAAATATTTCTGCTTGTCATTTTCCTATCCAGGTATCTTCAATTTCTGTGTAAGATATTGTCTGGCTGGATATTTTCCTATTCTTATGTTATATTTTTATGTAAAAATATCTGTCTTTGAATGGCAAAACCCACAAAAAGAACATGACACCCTAACTATACTGTTTATTTTTCTATTTTCCCAAGATATTAGGAGTTTGAGCCAGAGGAGGTAGAAAAGCTGAGCTTTTCTTTGCCCTGCATACGTAACTGTTGGGTATAGTAACCTAATGAAAAGAACAAATGCAGAAGTTTATAAGGATTAGCAGCCTTAAGTGCCACTTACAGTGAACCATGAAATGCTGAAAACTCCACACAATATCACCAGAACAGCACGTTTCTGGCTCTGCTGGAGGAAACCTCTTGGCCTGTCTGAGAGCAAACCCTGGAAATTCCTGTGTACTTAACCAACAGGTCTGGCCACAAGGTGCCATCTTGCTTGTTCAGAGGGTGTTGAAGATAAGGAGTGGTAGGTACTGAAGCCCTTGGAGTGAAATAATATACCTGGCATTTGCAGGGGGCTGATGCTGCAGCCACTCCCCTTTCCCCAAGCATACAGGTGAGGACAGGCTATGGTCCAGCCCAGCTACACTGCGCAAGGGGTCTGACAGCCTGTGTGGGTGAACTTTCACATCCCCAACGAACCTGTGGCAGGCCTGCCAAGCTTGCATCCAGAGCCCCAGGGAAGCTTCTGTCTCAAGATGAATCATATACATGATTTGGGAAAAGGACCTTAAATATCACACAGTTCCAAACCCTCCTGCCATGGGCAGGGACACCTCCCAACAGACCAGGCTGCTCCATCCAACCTGGCCTTCAACACTTCCAGGGATGGGGCATCCACTACTTCCCTAGGCAAACTGTGCCAGTGTTCCAGCACACTCATCATGAAGAATTTCCTCCTAATGTCTAATCTAAATCTTCTCCCTTCCAATTTAAAGCAATTCTTCCTCATCCTGTCACTACATGCACTTGTAAAAAGTTCCTCCCCAGCTTTCTGGGAGGGAAGGAGGGAGGGAAGGAGGGAGGGAAGGAGGGAGGGAAGGAGGGAGGGAAGGAGGGAGGGAAGGAGGGAGGGAAGGAGGGAAGGAGGGAGGGAGGGAGGGAGGGAGGGAAGGAGGGAGGGAAGGAGGGAGGGAAGGAGGGAAGGAGGGAGGGAGGGAGGGAGGGAGGGAGGGAGGGAGGGAGGGAGGGAGGGAGGGAGGGAAGGAGGGAGGGAAGGAGGGAGGGAGGGAGGGAGGGAGGGAGGGAAGGAGGGAGGGAAGGAGGGAGGGAAGGAAGGAAGGAAGGAAGGAAGGAAGGAAGGAAGGAAGGAAGGAAGGAAGGAAGGAAGGAAGGAAGGAAGGAAGGAAGGAAGGAAGGAAGGAAGGAAGGAAGGAAGGAAGGAAGGAAGGAAGGAAGGAAGGAAGGAAGGAAGGAAGGAAGGAAGGAAGGAAGGAAGGAAGGAAGGAAGGAAGGAAGGAAGGAAGGAAGGAAGGAAGGAAGGAAGGAAGGAAGGAAGGAAGGAAGGAAGGAAGGAAGGAAGGAAGGAAGGAAGGAAGGAAGGAAGGAAGGAAGGAAGGAAGGAGTTTTAAATGGAGGCATAGTGCAAGAAGACATTTTATTTGTACCGTATTTGTAGTCTCTAGATAATCTTACCACTGCTTGCACAGAAATAGTAGGTTGACATGCTGTACTACCACCACAGAGGGGTGGAAGTTGCAGCATCAGCTGTCACAGCAGCATTCTTTTGTGGTTTCTCTGAGACCATAGGGTCTTCAGTGCTCCCTCTGGCTGTTTCTGGGGCCTTAATAATTAGCTCTAATACATCCACAGGTGAAGCGAGTAGATGGAGGATGGAGGGGAGATAGGATAAGAGGTGTGAAGATCAAAACCAGCTCTGAAACCAGTCACCTGTCTCTAAGAGAAGACCTACTATCCAAGCTGAATGGGGGAACGTCTTCAGGAGCCTAAAGGAGAGGTCATGGCAGCTCACAGCTGGAGCCTTAGTCATCTCAAAAGCAATTTTTTCATCTGTTAGTTGTATTATCTATTAGTGTCTTGTATGAGGCTTGTACAACACATTGGGGTTTGTAGTAAACAGCTATGGGGCACTGCATTTTGAAACTAATTTTAGCAGTGATGCATCTTGTTAAAGCAGTTGGCATATTCTGTGTTTTATATTACATGTTTACTGCTATACAGCTATAATATATTTATCAGAAGGGAGCATATTTTTTGTATAGCTTCTCTTCTACTCTAAAGCACAGTTCCATACACTTAGTGCCTAAGCCCATTTTGTATGCATCAAAATTCTCAATGATTAATTTCTCTGTAGCCCATAGAGGAGCCAGGATATAAAGCACCAGGCTATAGGGTCTGCTAAAACAGAGCTTTGTGAGAAGAGCTCCTGCAGTGAGGTTTCTTCAAGGCTTTTCCTTGGACAGCACAACTGGGGGAAAGGGGTTGAATGTTTTGCTTGTGCTCTCCAGAATAGACATTCTGAAGTGTATTCCCATCTCATGGAGCTGCTTGAAGAAGAGATTCTTAATCCTTAGAAGAAGCTTTATAAAAATGTTAAGGCCTTTTGACTAAAAGCCCTGAAGGAATAAGGTATTATTTTGATGCTATGTAGTCATAGAGGTTTAATTGAAGGCATTTAAGTATGGTAGCTGTAAAACAATAGAAATTTTACTTGACCTCCTCTTTGGAGTAAAGCTTTTAGAAAGATTAATAAGGTAAGTCATGCTTAAATTCTTTGTGCCTTTCCTGAGGTTTTCTCTAGCACACTTAATGGGGTTTTCACAATGTAGCCAGATTGGCACATATAAAGAACTCTAGTAATTATGCCCCCTAAATTCCTTGTACTTCTGTTCAACTGAGTATCTCCAGGATCAAAGTAAACACGACAAAAACTGTCTGCAAATGACATTCTGCAGAATGACATAGAGAGAATCTGAGGAAAAAAACAAAGAGCAAGTGGTTTTCCTAGTAAATCAGGGCTTAGACAGAGTCCCAATAGACTTTTACTGACAAAACCCTGCATGTGCATGTTTACTTATTCAGTTACAGGTATAGAAATTCATGTGCTCTCCCAACTTAAGAATTAATAACAGACCAACCAAAGAGGCTTGTCTAGATGCTAATCTGAACTTCACATGAACCTAATTGCTCAAGTAATCTACCCAGCAATCTCCAGGAGAAGACACTTCTTCTCATGTACAGCCAGGCTAACAAAAACATAAGCTAACCTCTAACTGAGATGGTTATGGAGAATGTTTCCCTATGGGCAATTGTTGTGGGTATGTGAGGAGGAGCAAGCAGGCACCTAAACAGTCTCTCTTTGTTAGGAGATTTCCTTTCCCCTGGTCCCCTGTGTCCCGATATGGGCAGCTGGAAGCACCCAGTCACAAGCACATCCCACAGCAAGGGGTGCTTAGACGCTTCCTTCTTCCTAGTCAATGCACTTCTGCTTCTCTTGGGATAGACACCCTGCGACCACCAGTGCCTTGCTCGGTCTCACGGAGGTACCTTTTAGTGAAGCTGTCTTAGTTTCTCACAGTGATCCAGAGACATCTCCCTGCCTGAAGACAAATTGCACTTATGACAGAAGTGCTGTGATGGCCCAATCCTTTTGCTACAAATCTTCCATCTCTGATGGTTGTAGTGCTCTTCCTTGACCCATAGGTAAAGCTGGGAAGTGTTTGTGAGCTTGCCCAGTGTTATGGAGAATATGTGGCCAAAGCCTATGCCAGACCAGATTCTCAGCCTTATATGTCTCCCATGTAAATACTATTCTCTTGCTTTACAATTAAAAATCAGAATTCTTGCAATGTAGTCTTGTGGGTTACATCTCCCATTGATGGCAATAAGACTCACAAAGCAGGGTAAGAACCAACTACTTGACTTTGAGAACTGGTCACAGAAAATATGACAGGTTTTGCCCCTTCCCAATGTTAAGGGTAGTGGAGTAATTTGCTGATACATTCTCATAATAGTTTTGATGAATTTTGTGCAGATCTGTTTAAATAAAACATTAGATACGCTTTTACTTCATGTTTGCAGAAGGGTCATGTTTATTTTTACTCTCAGTTATAAGTCTAAGAATAATCCCTTACTCTGTCATCCTTGGCAGGGAAGGAAGCTATATGCTGGCTTCAGAGGCTAGAGAGTTACCTGTTTATTTTGAAATAAGTGTTTATCTGTGCTATTCCTGACAAAGCATCAGCTTTCCTGTTCCACCCTTACCATTTAATGTAGGCAGGGTCATGCACTTTTGTCCTAGTTAATTGGAGTCCTGCAACCACTTAAGTTTGTGACATTTTATTCCATAATTTTTTAGGTCAGACCAGCCTTATGTGACTGTTTCAGTGAATATGCAGTTGACCAAAAGCCACACATCTTCATGTGCAGCAGGCCTGTAAAGCAATAGTAGTTATTAGGTTGTTCGCCCAGTATTTCTTGTAAAGTCATTATTGCTCTTCTTCCACCATCCACACTCAGGGCCAAACATTGCCTTGTTCCTGACTTGCATAATGAAAGAGAACAAAGGACAGTATGGGCAAGGGAATGAGTCTTTCCTCATTCCTCTGGCACAGAGCCATAGCACAGGCTTTCTGCTGTATCACAGTTATGCGCAGGGAAGACCGGAATCAGCTCTATTCCTGGCCCCATCACAAGCTCTGGGAACCTACTTCTCAGCTGCCTGGAAACTAATGGGTTCACTGTTACCTTTCTCTAGTGGAGGTAGCAATGGTAACATCCTGAGGTGCCATTTGATTGCAATCTCTCTCCACATGATGTTCCCATGAAACAGAAACACTGTGATCCCCTTTCTGGCACCACGTGCTCTCAGAGAGTGGCTTGCAGACTGCACTGCTGTGTTTATGGCCTCTCACATTGTTCAGCTTCCAAGTCTGCTGGTATTTTTTTTATTCTCTGCTGAAGAGGACTTTGATTATCTGGTAAAACCATGGACAGAGCCTATACTAATACATAAGCTATAAGGTACATACTTGAGATGATGGCAGATGGTCAGGGAAGGGTAAATTTCCTGGTTAGATTAAATTTGATGACTTGTAAGTTTTGTTCCCCTTAAGATAGTTAACAGGAATGGTCTAAATATTTCTTCCTCTACATTTTCCTGCCTGAGGCCTTTTCTTTCTTCACTCTAGCAACTCACTGCTGAGCTCAGTGCCACTTCCCAGGCATGAAGCAGTTGGCGAGCATTTCTCCAGCACAGCAGCATTTCTGCCTCCTCCTATCCTGCTTCTGTGTCTTCTTGCTGGCACCTCAGTATGTGAGTGTTCTCCTGTCTGCTGAGAGAGTGGTGGTAAACTGCTGTGTGGGACTCTGTGCAGCAAGGGCCTGTGCCCAACATCGTTTCACACCATGAAAGGGCCAGGACAGAAACACTTCCCTGTTTTGGAAGAAGAGCAAGAGTTCAGAAGTGTTCCATGCTTCTCCTTGGGGTGAAATGGAAAGCTCTCCAAATATCTTCCCCTTCCAGGATGAAGCTGGGGTATTAGTTGGGGACAAAGGAGACACATGCACAAATCATCTGTGTATGTGATTCACATACTGGCTGGAGCTTGGCTTTCCCACATCTAAGGTAAATGCCCTAAACAATGAATGTCTTCTGCAGTGGCTGAATTTTGTTTTGACCTTCTTTCATCTTTGTTCAGGATGACCCCATTGCAGATCTCTTGCTTTGATGACTGTTGTTAAACAAACCTTATTGAATGAGTGCCACCTTTAGAATCATCTGATCCTCCTTTCTGCTAGTAATGGTCAGGCAGCCTGTCATCATTGTTCTCTTTGCTTTTGACATGATATTGTACCACACAAAGCATAAGACATTCAGGTAAAGTTTGGGCATTTGAATTTTGGGTCACTAAACATTGCAATAGGTTTTCATACGAACCCCTGCAGGACATTCAGTTCCTGACTGCAGCTTAGCATAATGGAGTCAGCTCCTGCCTGGCCCATGAGCCGCTGGGAGTGGTGGCCCTGTGACAGCCCACAGTCTGTTACCTACCATGTCTTCTTTCATCTTTGCTCTTCAGCTCTCTTCAGTAAAAGGCAGCATGAAGTAGACTCTTTCTCAAAAGTTCTAATATATAGCGAGAAGCACCAGACTTAATGATGTTTAACTAATTGAGAAGTATAGTTTTCTTTTTTATTTAAAGAAAAATAAATTTGACAAATCCCTACTCCAGTTGTGACTGAATTTCAAATGTATGCAGTAAATCAATGGCTTTTCTAGGAAGTCACCCATATCAGCTAGTGTCCAGACTAGCTTTAACTGAATTGCCTGAAATAGCACTCCTATCATCTAAATTTAGACTTTAAAATGCAACTAAATAATGCTTGGTGGCCTAGTGACTAGCTAGCTAGTCCTACAAGATGCTGCCTCTGAAAGGAAATTGCTTATGAGCATTAATACCACACTTCAAAAATTTAATCAACTTCAATCTCAGTCAGCTTTTATCTGCTTTAAATTGGCTTTGACTAGTTTGTTTCCCTGGCCTATTTGACTCTGAGGCCTTCTCATATTGTAAAATAGAACAAAATACTGTGTTGTGAAGTGATTTTTAGTTTTGGCTTAGGTGATGACAACTATACATCCTGAGAGATGATAATATTATATAAAAATGAGTATATAAATCATTTGGCAAGGAAACAAATTAACCATCTTTCTGTCTCTTCCTCCTCAGCTCGAATACTAATATGTCCTCTGTATGATTTCCTTTACAGCAATAAAGAACCAGCTATAGAAAAGAGAGGCATAAGTTAATATATGCAACGAGATTTATTTATTTTTCTGGTGATAGTGAGAATATGCTTAAGCACAGAGTAGAAATTAGAGGTGGATACTGGAATCAGCATGACACTTGCTTCAGCAGGAATTCAACAGCTAAAACCAAAAGGAAAGGGAACACAGACCTACCAGCTGCTTAGATTCAATAATTTCATTCCTTACATGCTCTTCAGCAAGTTTCCAAAGAAGTGTAGGCTTTGATTTCTGTGAAATTTATCCTGCTGAGATTATGCAGGAGGTTGAAAAGGGTGGAAGGCTGATCTGATCAGCCGTCTCCCACAAAATAACTCTCCGTCGCCCACATCACACCACATAGCAACATGAGATATCACTGGCAGAAGGTCATGCAGATAATTGCAATAATATTATCTGCTGTGTCTCATGAACTTGGTTTCTCTGAGAGGGAGGGTAATAAATTGGACCTTGTCAAAATTCCATTCATGGATAACTCCTACATTGCTAAAGCTGCAGCCAGGGCAGGAAACTCCAGAATTTCACAGAGAAAATAAGTTCTGGAATTTCATTTTTTCCAAAGTGAAATGCTTCTCCCTGGCTGAACTTTGCATGTAAGTTTTTGGCAGGTTTTTCCCCTTAAAAAGTCAACCTGAATAACTTGTGCCCAGTTTCTGCATGCCTGGAAACTTGAAACTGTGAAATCCCTGGCCTGAGCTGCCTCTGCAAGTCTGAAATCCCCTAGTAGAATATTTCTATGGTGGGGTCACCATGAAACCCAGTAGTACTAAGCATAGCTTCTCCATCAGCCTGCCCTATGGACTAGTGGGAAACATGACTGAGCAATATTTTGTCAACAGCACTTACTCAAAACTGAGCTAAAACTACAGAATCTTTTTAGTTTTGATTAGTCAGACTATTGTGTTCAATTCACATGGCCAAGACTTAGATGTCTGTTGTGTTCTTCGTATCCTTCATAACGGATTTTGCCTCTTTCATATATTAAGTCCTACTTCACACATTCCACCTCCATGCTAGAAATATGGAACATTTCTTTTTGGCAGGCTTTGGCTGCCAAAGTCTAGGTAACAATGATGGAGCTCAAAGCAATAGTGTTTGGTAGCTGTGTTACAAAGCCCACTGAAAGAAACTGACTACTTCATTTATCTCTGAATATTTGCAGCCCACTGCACATAGCGTCAGGCAGTCTGGGATGCAGTATTCCTGTCAGGTCATTGGAAAAGTTCAGTCTATAATCTTCAGCACAACAGGTAAGACATAAGGGACTGAGGAGTAAAAATTTATGCTTTGCTCAAGTCTCTCTGAAGAGCATTCCCAGTTAGTAATAGTTAGTGACTCTGAGGCAGACAGGCATGGTTTTAGCAGGCGCAATATGTGTGATTTAGCCAAGAAAAAAAAGTCAGTCTTTGTGGATTAGTTATTATGGCATAGCTTAAAACAAAGTAAGTGTCTTTTTTAATTGAAGTTTTCTGTTTCATTAAACGTGGGCACTTCCTAATCTAGACATAACCTGTGGAACTAGGGATTTGGACATGTGCCTATTAGAGGAGGACAAACTGTACCTATTCCCCAGCCAAATGAATTCTAGTTTTTGGTGGTGAAAAGATAAACACTTCTATCATCAAAACTTGAGACTGGAAATACAGAGAAGTTCCTTGCTGGGACATAGGTTCTCCTATTTGACATTTTCTGAGAAACTGCGACTTGGTATACGCATGAGAGAGGGATAATATGACTGTTTCAGTGGGCGAATGGGAGAGCTTAAAACCTTCTTACCTTTTTAGATGAAGTGTAAATGTAACTAGCACTGGCAACTCCTACTTCTACGAAGAAGTGAGCTGTCGCTTCTCCATTCACTCTCAGGATCTATATCAAGCACTGTCCAGTTTTATAGTGCTCCCAAGCACTATGCCTTACTCTGTCCTTGAAATGACACCAAACTGAAAAATAGTATTTGTGTTAATTACATACATTTTTTGTTTATTCTAAATCAATCAGCAAGGTATAATAATAATAGAAAAATTATACAGCACTTCTTGGGCTAGGGCCCAGATGCTGAATAAATTGAAATGCATCAATGCTGAAATAACAGGTGGAAATATCTCTAAATTCTTTGTTGATATTGAAGCATATTCCCATAAATTAGCCCCACTGGTAGTCATTTTGCCAATTCAGTTTTAAAGGTCAGAATCAAAACATTGCACTAGACAATGACATTTAAAAGGCGGGATCCCCATAATCAGGGGGTTTTTTACATATTCAACAAATATGTAAGCAATAGTTTCTGGATCCATATTAAAATAGGCAAACTTTTCTTGTAAGAAAGCTTTCTATAAGCCACTTACAACTTTGATTCAAATCTCATGACACTCAAAAAGACATAGGCCAGGTCCTGGCCTATTTTTTTTTAAAAAAAGTTATTTCAAATCTACCAGGTGAGGAGGAATTGGCTTGAGTACCACAAATTGCATCCAGACACTCAGAACCCACTCTGGCTAAGCCCCAGGAGCAAGGATTAAAGGAGAGGTGTTGGGCTAGGCCATGTGGCATCATCTCAGAGAGCAGCGTATGGGCAGCTGGGGACACAGCAGTGGTCCCTTGTCCCTTGACAGATGATGGTGTGCTCACAAGCTGCCTCTCTGCAGAAGGTGTGAGCGATTGAGCTCAGGGCAGGTCTCCCCAAGGCTGGTCTGCCTGCATCTGTCCTACCAAAGCAAAATCCCCAGCAGCACTTCATGCTCTCCTCCTGGTCACTGCAGTTTACACACTCAGACCTTACCACCTTCCTTCAACAAAAGGCTGTACATACCCCTACCACTTCCATCTGGCCTTCAGCAATTAATTTCTGTGCCTCTAACTGCAGCACATTGTGTGGTAATGTGTTATGTTTACCCCATGTGTCAGTGAGCCACTTAAAGGTTTCCTGGGACACAGTTCCCCTCTTTTAGAATAAAACCTGTGTTTTCTAGTGGTGTTTATAAGGAAATGAACACATTCCCTGGCTTTCAGATACACAAGGGTAAAGTTTGGTTTTTCCTGCACCTATAGCACTGTGTTCTTATCTAGTTTCGAATTTTGGAATAGCAAAATTATTGAAACCTAAGTATGTATTTGCATGTGCAAACTCCCATTCTTTTTTTTTTTTTTACATGTAGATGCCTAGCACAGAAGCATTAAGGAATTAAATGCACTTACACTATTACAAGCCACTCTGTGAGCAGCAGAGCTCACGAACCCTTTTTCTGTCTTGCCTCCATCCAGCTGCTGATTCTGATGAATCTTTCAGGAAAACCCTTAAGACCACTTCTCCCTTCAGTGGTGGCTCAGATCATCAAACAGGCTGAAATATTGCTGAGGGGTGGGATGGAAGGCAAACAGAAGGAGAAGAAGTGAAATCAATGACACTTCCTTTTCTCTTGAAAGCAAGGTGGAACCCCTTTCACTTGGCACAGAAAATTCAGTCACCTTGCGTTATCAAAACTTGATTCTGCTCTTCTTCCTCTTCTTTTCCCACTTAATGGGGTTTTAGTGAGGATGGGAGTAGTTTATAAGATGTCTGTTCTGGTTGTGGGGTTGGAGAGATTTAACATGAATAAAACAAAGCAGTTTGAAATAGGGCTGGTTTGGGGGTTTTTTCCCCTGGCATTGATAGAAAGAGCTTGTTGCTGCTCTTGGCACGAGTTTCATGCAGGCAACACCTCGGACTCTTGCTGAGTCACAGCAGATGAAAAGATCATGGCGACTCTGACCCATCTCATGAGCACACACTTCAGATTTGAAAAAGGACGGGAGGAAGGCAGCCCTGATTGCCTATATAGAACAATTTGTACTTGGTCCCTGCAGCTAATGCCTACAAGATGGAGATACACAGCTTAAGAGGGAAGTAGCTTAAGTTGCTGCTGACTCTGGTGTCCTACAGCCACTGAGAACTGCTGGGGTACTTTTCCCAAGCACTCAGACCCTCAGAAGCTCTTAAATTAAGCCTCAACCGCTCTCAGTGGCCCAAGTGTCACTGAGGATCTGAAGTGAAACGCACACATTACCCCTCCTAGAGCTAAAACAGGCTATGTCTAAGCCTGCAGCTTAGATGTTCTTCAGTTGGGTCATGTTGTCGTTAGGTCACAGCTAACAGTGTTTTTCTTTCAGTTCCTGGGGTTGCTGAATCCTAACACCCTCAAGTCTCTGTGACTGAATTTAAAAAAAAAATGGAAGAAAATGATGACTCTAATCCAGGCTATTTTCTTTCTTTCTTTCTTTCTTTATTTTTTTTTTTAGGTTTTTATCACTGTGGTTTCAAAATTTCAACTTGGCTACAATTAGTTTTAAAACAAATGAGGAACATTTGAATAGTGAAATGATGCTTCAATCTTTCTCCTTTCCTTTCCAAACAGATTAGTTAGGCCTTGTTCTGCCTGAACTGACAAATGTTCTCAAGTGCCCCAAACTCGCTCTATTTCTTCTTTCTAATGGAATGAGATACTTCTCTGGCATAGTGTTATCTGAATCCAGTTAAGCAATACAGCAGCATGTTTCACTTGCTTCAGCTAGTTATTAGCATAAAGATACAGGTAAGGACCTTTGTGCAATCATCTCTCTGCTTTTGTTTGTAAATTAAGGTATTCTCCTCAGGGCTAATGCAGCACTGGTATTCATAAGACAGAGAAGAATTGCATGCAGGACTATAAGAACCTGAGAAATTGCTGGACAAGCCATGGGCTGAATAATATGCTCCAAGTATGCTCTGTAATATCACAAGGATAGCATGTTTATGACTTAGAATGAGGAATGGGCATTCCAAAAGCACTAATCTTGGGCCTGAAACCTGAACTCCAGGCAAAACTAAAATAACAAAGATCCCAGCTTTCCTGCAATCATCCAGCAACTTCAATTCTTGGAGTTTTAGCTTATTGTAAGGCTTCCCTGCCAAGTGTTTACATGTGACTGTACTAGTCAGGCAAACACAGAGTTTGCAAATGAAAGAGCAGCATCCTTGCTATCACTGTCTAGCACTATTAATCCAGTCTGTCCACTTTAAATGTCTCCAGGTCTGCTTTCCCTGCCTTCCTCTGTGCCTCCTTTTTTGCTTCTTCTCAATCTTAATGCAAAAGCAATAATAGCCTATTCCTTAAGGTTTTCTTAGCATATCATCCCTCCCAATCAAAACAACAGGCTTTGTCTTGAAACCGGCAATAACTGAAGGAGCAGAAGGGCTTGTTAACCCTAGGCAAAGTCTGCATGCCCAGCAGGGACACAGAGAGAGTTCCCTGGCTCCCTGGCCAGTATTGCCCCTGGCCAACCTTCTCCCAAGACATCAAAGACCCAAAAGTCAACCAAAACAGGTGTCCTTCTGTGCCCTGGGGTCCACTGGAAGCATTACTTGAATGAAAACCATGGAAGACTTGGCAATGAGGTGAAAAGAGAATTTGTTTATGTTTTTTGGAAAAACCAGAAGTCACCAAGACATTTCAGTACGTTTTGTAAAAGGACCAGTACAAACACATTGTGAGTTTCTTGGTGTCCAGCATTTGTAAACATTGCTGACAATGCATCATCTGATTTATGAAGACAGCCAAGATCAGATTTTTTGGCATTCTGAATACTATCTAAACTTTTCTGGCTTTCATGCATGAGAAATAGAAGGCTTGGATCAAAACTTCAAGGGGTCAGCAAGAAGCCATAAACCTATACTCACCAACAGATTGGAACGAAGTCGTAACTGTAATGATGCTGAGTATTGCAAGATCTTTCAATCAACAACTAAAAGAGTGAGGAAGAAATGTTATGGGGATGAATCCTGGGATGGGAACACAGATGGAAACCTGACTTTCAGGAGCGTGAAAATGTTGGTCTGCCAAGGACTCAGTCCTGACTGACCTCTCTTGTTTGTTTTTTAATCCCATATAATGGTTTTATTGCTTTTATGGAATAGATTTCAGAGGAGTCTGTCACTATCTCATTGAGAAAGCAAAAAGATTTATGCTGAGTTTACTGCAGGCTACAGTTATGATTTCATTATAGAACACTAAGACTGTAATTTTGTGTGCTTATACAAAATGTTTAGTGCAAACATTAAACTAGATGTGTTTTATTTCAGTTTGCATAGCAGCCTAACCAGCATAATGGTATGATACACTTGTTTATTTGACATTAAAGCTCAAATTCAGTGCTTAAGCATGTTGCTGAATTGGGGGGCATGCTGTGACTTAATGGTACAATAAAAATCTTGTTAGTGATCAAAATTCCTCAATCTGTTAACTCAGGAGATTTTCAGACTGATGGAAATAACATTTCACCAGCATTGTAACCTTGTTGACTTAACCCAAAAGACAGCAGCTTTAATGAGGCCTCTTGATACTATCACTGCTTTCACATGTTAGGTCAGTCCACAGACTGGTGATGTGAAGATTATGGAGCAAATTGTACAGTTTTGAGGGCAGAGTTCACCGACACAAAAATAAACTTCTTCACAACACTTAGATTTCTCCTACAGATTTCATGAATATTTTTTGATTTCCCTTTATGTTACTTGAAGATGTATTCATCCTTATTTAAAATGGACTTACTGCAAGAAGTAGATATTAAAACTGGGTTATTTCATTCCAGAGCTTACTAAGATACCTGAAATGTTATCTGTGGGTTTGGAAATGGTAGGACTGTATTGCTGTACTTATTAATAAAGCAGTTACTATTTGGGCTCAGGAAATACAGTATCCAGAAAAGATTCAGCTTTTGATGGCTTATATTTTCATAACTTATTAGTGTAAGATGTAATGTGGTATATTTTACAATGCTGAGTTCGTATCTAAAAAGTTCATTGCATAAGGAAGACGTCAATTTTAAGAAAATTAGTTCATTTAGTATTATAGGAAAAAGTACATAACAGGCAAAGGAGACTATTTTTGCTCATTGGCTGTGTGTTCAAGCACCAAGGTTACTGAAATCCCCCAGCTGAAGGCTGAGCTCTCTTCCCTTGCCCCTGGCTATGCAGTGTTAAAGGACAGCATTTATTGAAAGAAATTAAAATTAAAATAGGTTGGATGAGGGATCCCTCTACCCTTTCTCCTTCAAACCCACTGCCTTGAAGGATCAGTAGAAAATTCAGCATCTGAAAACTGCAGAACTTTAACTCTTTAATGGAAAGAACTATTTCCTGCTGATGGCCTCAGCAGGATCAAACTGATTTAGCAGAAAACCAATCTGAGCTTTGGCAATAGCCAAAGTATCTTTTTCCCCCCTCTGAAATGTGTACCAAGAACAACTATTCACAACTGGTTCGCCCTGAAGAACATACCTCAAGACATAATAGAGTTGTGTCTTTTAACTTCAAGGCCCAGGGTTTCATTAAGGCTTAACTGTTCATCCGCTGCTTCAGAAAGGCATGTTTCCTTTTTTAAAATTACAGAGTTGGTGTTATTTAAATACCTTGCATGTGTGTTTTTTCCTTGCTTACCTTTAGGCCGATTTTGCCATCACTGAAAATCTTGCTGTGACTAATGCTTAAGAGCCGCTTGCAAGATGCAAGGGGTTACCCACTTACCAGGGATTCTACGATTTGATTTAAAAGCTAGGCACTGGTTATTTAGGCTGTGAGACAATTCCAGACCTGTAAAACCTTACCTGATCGCTCCCTGTAGACTACTTACTGTTCTTGTCCAAGCTATGCTTGCCTCATAAAACAGCTTTGTGTCTGCAAAGGGCTGTTTTCAGCACTCTTTTTTTCTGCCCTGCTGTGTCCTATGTCACACCTATCTAGCCCTATTCTTTCGGTGGTCTGAAACTCAAAAGAATTGTTGCACACCACCCTAAACAACAGTAAGAGTGCTGGGAAAATACTCAAGACCCTAAAGCATTCTTTTCTTTTCAACCCTGTTCTGCAGGAGGAGGAAGGAGAGGTGCAACCAGTTCTGCAGGACATTCCTACTCTGCTGTCAGGAGATGCCTGCTGGCTTTTCCCCTCTGGACAAGATCAGAATAGAGCGATTTAGATGACATTACTGATTTGATAATGAGTTTTCTCACTTGACTGCCACCCACTTCCCCCTTTTGTGTTAAGAATGGCATTCAGCCCAGCTGCCACTACCTAGTAGTCTCATCCCTGGGGCAAATATCTCATGGCAGGGCTTGTCACCTTATTGGAATACAATCTGGTTATAACACAAGGATTTCCAGCCTACCCATATCCATGGCTTCACTTGCCCTTCAATCCTCAGCTGTCCAGCTCAGAAATTGGAGGCTGTGCTTATGCACGAGGTAGATGGTACCAAACAGCATGCACTGCATGTCATGCAATTTAAGGAGGATGTCAGGATATTATCTGTAACCAGAGCACAGTTGCCCAAGCTGCTCCTGAGCCTGGACCATGACACCAATGTGAATTTTCTCCTGTGGTTCAAATTATTGCTTACTGCTTCTCAGTGGTTTCAGCTGCCTACGCTCCTATTATATTATGCAGCATATATGGCTCTTACCATAACGTAATAAAGTTGCTGGGTAACTATTAGTGTGATTAGTTTTTACACACACTCAAAAGACTTCAATTACTGAATTCTCCACATAGTTCTTTAGTTCAATTTATTCTGACCTTTCAGTTAGGGGACAAATAAAACAAAGGAGAAATCTGTGTTATGCTGATATATTCTGGCATTTAAAGCTGGAGAAGAGGCATTGGCAGCATTAAGTCAGACTAACAGGCTGAGCAGGGACAGTGTGGCAGGACAAGAGCTTTGGTCCTCACGAAGAAGGCAGAGTGTTTTATCTTCTCAGAAGAGAAGACTTTAACATGCCTGCTGCTCACCTAGTGAAATAAATCTTTTAGCCTTAGAGACCCTTTGTTTACTTTTTTTTTCTCAGAAAACAGAGGACTGACACTGAAATTTTTGCCACCCCTCCCATCCCACCACCACCACAGGCAGCTCTAGCTGTGATTTAACTGGGACTATGTAACCCATAAGCAAGGCCCTATTGAAACCTGCCATACTAGTCAAAGCTCTGAGGCAAGGAACCACAGAAAAAAGAAAGGCCCCTGAGACACTGAGAATGAGGAGAGGTTACTGATGTTATACAATAACTATTCCCAACTGTTTGGAGATGTAATAGTTGGCTTCCTCTGGATAACAGCCAATGTGCTGGTCCAGTGATGTTTGTGCCAGCAGATGTTTGAGATTCCACAAGGAATATTTGATCCTTGTCCAGCCAACTTGAATAGCTATGCACCTGCTTGGAGTATTTGCACTGCAAGGTGCCAGATTAATGATAAGAGAGATTAAAATTCACAGGTGCACCCTGGGTTGTGCCAGTGAAATCTCCACTTCACTGTGCGAGTGGAACTGAATGTGTGTCCAAAGGTTCAAGCAAGTCCAGGGGGCCATACCTGAGGGTCGAGCTGCTGGTTGCCTAGTGCTTGGCTAAACTGGTCTGGTTATGGCAATTTAACTTTCATAGATTCTTGAAGCAGGGTGCCAGAAAAACTCCAGGGAGGACACCAGCAGCAACATGATGAGATTTTGGCTTATTCTGCAAGTCCTCCATGTGAAAACAAAACTAGCCGAAGAGCCTTATTAACCCTGGTTTTATTGTATGAAAATTTTCCAAGCTTTGGCAAAAGGTAAATGGACATGCTAAGAGTTTTTGTCCCCTAGCTTAAGCAAGAAAACACAGCTTGACCATTGTCACATTGTCACCTTCAGCAACAACGGTAGGGAACTGGATGTAGCATCATCCATGACTACTTAGTAAGATGAGGCTCCTTTGCTGGCTGATTTTGGTAGGATCTTGTTTGCTTTGCACTGGTGATTCACCAGAAAGCAATTGCAATGAGTCTGATAATGAGGCCAGCAGGCACTAATAGGAGCAGAGGAGCTATTATCATGATTCCTAAGATTTTCTGAAATCAATCATGTAAACAGGAATGGGTAAACATTCATGAGGTATGCTTAATTTCAATAGATTGACATGAATTCCTCCTTTATCATACAAGAACCCCTTATTATGAACAGGCTTTTGGACATTATTTCATTCCTAAGAAACTGAAACCCAGGAAGTTGCCTTAAATGGATTTGGGCCTGGTGATGTCAAATCTATTTTAAATAAATGGGTCTAGGCCATAAAGTTTCAGTAGCTTTAAACATAAATCTTTCTGTTTTCCAGATTGTATTATCAGGGTCTAAACTAATTTAACTTCTTCCTTAATATTCTTACAAATTCTGAACATCTGAAATAGTTTCAGTACATACTACAATTTAATTCTTTTTTTTTTAATACAGACACAAAATGTATGAATAATGAATTGAAAGAAGTGTAAAGGAGGATTCTGAAAATTAATATTAACTCTGATTTCTCAAATATTGTCCGAAGTCCTTCCCTAAGGAACAGAGAAAATATTCCAACTCCGCATGACAGAAAAGCTTTAATGCAGAGAACTCTCCACAGGACTATTTTCATTTTGTAGTGTATTTTAAATATATGGATAGTGCGGACTGTTAATTATTTCTTCTCCTATTGGCTCAGTTCCACATACAACTCAGCAGAAGCAGGGTTCTGTAGACTGTTCAATGGACAATAAATGACTCTACATTTGCTGAATGATGAACCAAAATGATGAGAGGATGCTGTGACAAGCTCTCAAGGTGCACAATAAAACCCTTCTCTTTCCCCAGTTTCTGCTGGGTTCAGAGGGGAAACACCTTGAGAACAGTTTAATAATCCTAGACATGATGTCAGAAAAGGTTATTCAGTAGGGCAAGGTGAAAGTCCTTGCAACTAGTGGGACCATATTCTTAAATGCTGCTGGATTCAGAGTGCAATGTGACATGACAAGATGGGCATCTATGCTTCTGAGGAACACGTATAGGATGATCTAGTTGCAAGAGCTTGAGATGCTGCAGCCCATGGCTGCATGCAGCTCTCAAGTAGCAGCATCAGCAGAGGATGTGCGCTGCTGCCTCTACTGCCTTCAGCTGCACCCTGTTTTTTCAGCACAGGCTGCAGCAGTAGTGACACTACCTTCTCACAGCCATGAGCTGCTAGGCTGCAGAAGATGCAGTTATACACATCTACTGCTACAGTGTATGGATAGTAATATCACATAACAATAAGATCTGTAGTGGAAGGAGTGCTAATACCAGAAAACACCAAAAGGGAACTCCTCTGGCATAGCCATGGGGATGCTCTTTCCCATGGGTCACTTGCCTCCCACAAAGGAGCAGAGTTTGTGCTGGTCTTTCCCAGCTTGTCATCCCCACCACATCTCTGTGGCAATCTCTTTTAGACCCTCTGTTTATAATGTCCCAGCAGGGCACTGTATCTGCTGCAGCAGGTTGGTGCTTATCTTTGTGTTTGGGGCCCAACTAATGCCTGTACTCTTACTGCCAGATCCTAAAATTCAATAAACACTTAATTTTTACAGTATTTTCTTAGCAACACTTTTATTGCAAACATTTCTAAAATATTGTGTGGTTAAAGTCTCTGTCTGATATTGTTTGTAATCTGAATGTGCAGCCATAACTTGAAGAGAAATAATGAACAGAAATAAAGTATTAGAGTAATGGTATTAAAATGATATAAAGAAACACTTTGGGGGTTTTGTGCTTGTGACTGGGATGAGAACACATCAAGAAGGAGGGGAAAGCTGCAGATTATGGAGCAATATATTATTAATTATATATTTTCCAAAACTACAATCACTCTGAGATCTAAACATGTCTTGCAACCAATAGCAAATTAAGCTACACAAAGGCCCTTTGAAGTTGATCGTGGTAAAACTGAGGATTAAGTACTTCTGTACAGGGTAAACTTTGTTTTGGTTTCAAAGAAGTGCGGGGAAGATTAACAACAAGTTTAAATTTATTGTCCAAATTAGATGCATTAACAGGATGGCAATAAGCATAAGCCACAGAGCTTAGATTTGCCTCACAGATACCCTCCCTTCTTGTTCCTCCTTTTTTCATGGCAGAAAAAAAGTGGTAGCCAAGTCAGCTTCAAATGTTTCAGGGTAGTCAGGGCTCCAAATATATTGTCTGTGGATTTCCTTGCCAAGAAACTAAATGCAACCTTAAATAAAGCAGATGGAGGCCTTTCCTCTGTCCTCCTTTCATCTGCTGTAGTAATTTTTTTCTAGACTGAGCCCCTACTGATGTGCTTGTACCTGCTGTTCCTGCCTGCCATGTACCCTGGCACTCTGATAGCAGGTTTCCAAGGATTTTACCATTCCCCGGCAGGCAGGACCATGTCTGACAGACACAGACACCCCTAACCCCTCCTGCCACTCACTCCCAGAACACATCAGCCATTGCACGCTAGACCATGACCCACTGGGAGCAACAGGCTGAGCCCCAAGAGGATCCAAAGCCTGCAGAGATGCAAAGCACAACTTTGCTGGAGCTGTGCCAGTCACATCCCTGAGGCACTCTCTTGATGCAGCTTACTGACTGCTAACAAAACGGTATGAGAAAGACAGTGAAAAAAATATTTAAAGTGCAAAGGCCCCAGTCCTGCACCTACATTGAGGAGTCTCCTTCACCCTCCCTTGGCAGCAGCCTGCTCACCGTGATGGGATGACATACCTGCAAATGCTCAGTATTTCCATGTCTGACTAAGTGGAAAGCTTCTGCAATGGCAGCTTTAAAAAACAGTCACATGTTTATTCTGCTTTGCCTCCAAGTAAGATACAATACCTGAACTCATGAGAGGATGGATCCCATTCAGTCTCAGGGGATGTGATCAGGCTGCTCCCTTCCTCCAGTGGCCAGAAGGAAGGCTGGCTTCACCTGCACTGAATCACCTGCTTTCCCCTTAGAAACAAATCCCTCACTTTGCCCAGGGATCTTGGAGAGCACACAAGGTATTTCCCAAGTGAGATGCTATGATGCTTATGGGATTTACTGAACACGTTTGTCGACTTCCCTACCCTTCCTTTTCCTGTAGGCTTTTAGTATGACGCAGCAAATGAGTGAGGTTTAGGACTGGATTCCTCTTTCCTTCCACGCCAGGACTGGCTGCAAGGTGAGTTGTGGCCTCCCTGCACCAGCTAGGTCACAGCTCAGCTCAGCACCACATGGCACAGCTGGGACACCTGCCAGATGGGGATGAAGATAGGGAAGACCTTGCAGCATCATGTCCTCAAATAATTGCAGCCAGACAGGCTGGCGATTTTCAATCTGTTTCTTCACTGTGCTTTAGCACCTCCCCCTTCATGAGATTTCAAAAGAAAATAAATATTCAAAGCCAGAGTGCTGGCAAGCAAAGCTGGCAGTGCTGAGCAGCTGCCCAGTAGTGTACAGCACCATCCCTTCCCCCAGCTGCTGCGAGCTGATGAGCTAGCTTCATTTTGATGTACTCCTGCCTTCTTATCTCGCCTTTAATTTCCCCCAGATTTTACCCTGAGGCAAAATTCAGCTCTCATGCCTGCACAGCACTGTGCTCTCCACCCTCCCAGAGCTCAGAGCTCCAGCTGACAGGGTGCAGCAGTCAGGCCCAGGACGGCTGTCACCATCCCTGCTGAGGTATATGAGCAAAGTGGCTTCCAGATAGGCAGAGCAAGAGATTTGTATCAGCAACAAAAAATGTATAAATGCAAGACTACAAGCATATTAGTTTGGAATACTGATTAGATCCAGAAATAAAGGGACAGAGTAGTCAAATGTTGTATGAAGCCAGCATTTTTTATCATTTACTATTCCTCTGCTATCATGAGTTGGAATAGGAACTGACTGAATGCTTGAACATCATATTGTCACATACTGGTGTTGTTTATGTCAGAGGTTTTAGTTTACGATCTACAAACAATTTGGCAAGTAAACTGACTGTGTAAGTCTGATCTCTTGCTAAAATGGAGGACAGGGAGTACCACTAAAGGGATCACAAAATGTGTGAGGGAAGCTGTTCCAGATTTGCTACAGCCCTTCAGCTGCAGTGTCCTGACATTTTATTTAAAGATATTTCTACAGCTTGTAGGTTTGGCCAGTGCAAAATCATCGGTGAAAAAGGAGCATTGCGAGACAGCCACAAAAGGCTTCCGTAAATTTCCACTGGGGATACTTAAACAGGAGAGTCTAGTCCAGTAAAGCGGATATCTAGTTAGAAGAACCCCCATTCAAGATACACCCCACAAACTCATTGGGAGAGAGAGACGATGTGCTTGATGCAGACTGGTGGGCAAAGGTTCCAGAGGAAGAGAGAGATATTGAAGAGGTAGGGGAGCATAAAAAGAGCATCCAGAATCAGCTTACAAGGACAGGCTAGGACTTTTAACTCCAAACACTCATCTGTCAGTATAATGTTTAGTCAGGTCCATGGAAGAGGTTTGTCATAGAATCATAGAACAACCAGGTTGGAAGAGACCCACTGGATCATCAAGTCCAACCATTCCTATCAAACACTAAACCTTGCCCCTCAGCACCTCGAAAGCACCATAGACAGATTTCTCTGCTGAGACAGCGGTAAATGTAAAGACAATACCTGAAAAGGCCTGGCCTTGATGAAAGATTGCTGGATGGTTGATTTCTCTCAGGGTTTTGTCTTTCCCCTCCTTCCTTGCACAGTTCCCTGCACACACTCCATTGCTTTCTGAGAGTTCTCTTTTATCTGCCTCTCCACCAGCTTCTGCAGAGACCACTCAGACAAAGGCTGATATTTCAGCTACTATTATCGGCCACTGGAAGCAAAGGGTGCAGGGGACTTTTCTATTTTTATCCCAATCTTGTCACTCTGCAAAGAAGCTTTCTCACTTTTCATGAAAGTGTCACTGGATGAGCACCAGTGTCACTGTGACACTGAGCCATCTCCGCATGTCAGTCATCTCAGCATCTCAGTCTCAAACTCTTAGGATGTCCTGGTGAGAAAGAAAAGGGTGATTACTTTGAGCTGGGTTTGGTTTGCGATCCTGTCTTTTCTATAAATAAGGAAAGATGTTAGTGAACAGCAGGAGGAAACTGTTCACTTATTAAAGAAAAAGAAGGTGATGTCATCTGTATAAGGGACTCTGGGATGTAACGATTTATGTGATCTTAACCCGAATAGTTTCTATCCTCTGTAAGACTCAGTCTCCAGTTAACCAAAAAAAAAAATCCATCACAGTCCACCCAAGTAAGTCTGCGGTTTTCTGTGTCACAATGTCTGTGCAAGGCAGCATGCCTGCAGGGGCCAGTGTCCCAGTTAGTTCTTTGCTAGACACTCATACAACTAAACCATCACATGTATTCAAAAGTTTCAGACAAAGTCCCAGCTTTTCAAACTTCAAGATGGTCATTTTCCAGTTGAAGTCTGGGAGGAGGGCAGTGGGGCCTGTCAGAAGTCCATCCTGAACACATCTATTATACAGTGAGAGTTAAATGATACCACTAGCAACCCATCTCACTGCCTCTGACTTCTCCAGATCAGAGGAGTAGCCATTGGATAAAGCAAGCAGAAAGAGACACCTGAGTAAGAGGGGAAGACAGCAGGGAAAGAAAGCAGCAGAGCCACTGGCTGTATATGAAGGTAAGACAAGAGATGAATGCTGTTGTAATGGCACACATATTTCATTTACTGCATTTAGAATAGTTTGATAATTTACTCTGACCCAGTTGGCTTTAACAATATAGTACTGGTGCATAAGACAGGTCAGAAGAGTGCAGTGAAAAAGAAAAGAAATACTGCTCCTGGCATCCTTGACAAATACTGGGCTTAGCAGAGAGGTCAGAGAGTCACCCATGTGATTCTAGCATCATTACCTACCTAAAGTCTTCCAGAAGCACATGAAAGTTGTTTCACTGATCTTTGCGTTATGCCAACATAGTACCAATATTTGTGATTATTAATTCCATTTTGTGTAGAATATTTGCTTTTGACAGTATACATTAGGTAAAGGGGTGTAAAATCAATGTTAAGAAGAGATTTTTATCAGTATATTTTTAGTGATACAGAATGCATCTAATTATATGCTTGCAGACTGAGTATTTAAACAGACTGTCCAGGCATCTTGCATTGCAAAACAAAGAAAAGGAATTGAGGCAAGTGGGATACATAGATAAATCTTCTTTAGATACCTTTCTCAGGCAGCTGAGAACCAGCCTAGAACAAGACTTTCAAACTTTGCAATCGTATCTACATCTTTCATTGCGATGGAAGGCTGAGAGATTAAGGGATGCAATATGGAATTTTCTGTCATAAATGAAAAGGACTTACATGGGTTTTGCAATGGAGATATGATAAAGCTTTAAGAGGATGCTAGTCCTTGGCAAATAGATCAGTAGCAAGGTAAAAGGCATAATGTTGAAGCAAAGGCGAGTTCAGCACTGATGTACTCAGATGAGAGGCAAGGCTACAAACAAGTTGCCAGGTGATGCTTGTAGTACAAAATGAAATAAGGAATGATTTCTTTTTATGGGCATAGTAAGATTGTTTCTGTTCTTTGGGAACTATAAACATTGAAGCTGGAACAATCACATTTGATCATCTGACCTGTCTGAACTGTATAGTACATCAGGTCTCTGAGTAGCTTATTGCTCATTGTGGTTGCATGGGAATTTATATTCCCTAGAGAACACTCATATACACTTATGGATATCATTAAAAAAATTAAATAACATTTAATCATGTATTTCATGCAGAATTCATCAGTGACAATGGATATTGCATGAAGAAGGTTTCCCCTTGCTTTAAATCAGTACATAGCAGTAGAATAAATTATAAGATGAAAACGAGTATTTAGTTTCATGGAAGAATAGCAAACAAAAATTATGGTTTCCCAACTAAAGACAATTGGATTTTGCAGACATGCCAAGAATCTATTATATCATTTGTGCTCTTGAAAAATATATTGATGAGATTACTGACTAGTCACAGCTCATAAATTAAGAATATCTCTTATCCATTTTGGAGGGGAAAAGAGAGAGCAGGAAGGGGACCTATAGGCAGGACATGGCTCAGTGGAATCACTCCATGTATTGTGTGACTGCATAGCCTAACTCAAGGAAGACTGCAAGAAAAACAACAAGGGATAGAGTTTAAAACTGGCCTTGACATAAGAGATTAATTTCATAGACACAGCAGATTATTTTTCTGTAGCCCTGGGCTACTCCTCTCCCTCCCGCCAACACATCCTGCCAAGGCTGGCTGCATCATCGACCAATGTGTGAGAAATTGCCAAGAGGAATGCTGGGGAGTGGAGAAGAAGGGGAAGTTGGTCAGGCTGGGAGAAGGAGAGGGGCGAGTAGGTAGGCTGGGTGCAAGAGGGCAGTAGTAGGATCTCAGAGCTAGGCCTGGGACAGGAGGGAAGGGGAGCAGTGACCATCTCTCCCCTGGGGTATGACAGGGCTGTGTGCTCACTGTCTGTTGGGCAGTCCCACACCAACCCTGCTTGCTTGACAAGTCAAAAACTGCCTCTTAAAATCTCCCTAAATGGTCAGAGCCCTCCAAATTCAACAGGGTCACTGAATGTGAAGCCAGTAATACAGCTATCTTCATCACCATCAGGGCTGAGACAAGTCTAAAGTGCTGTTTTTCTCAAGTTTGCCCAGAAAAGCCAAAGAGGAGTGGGCTGGATGCCGCTCCTTTTGTTCCTGAGCAAATGCTTCCAAGATGTCATCAGATACACATCTGCAAACACAATTACACATCCATCAGCAGCAACTTAATTTGAACAGAGCAGCACAGGTGTGTGAGAGAACCACCTGTAGCCGGCACAGTATTTTTTTACTAGCTTCAGCAAATACAATTTTCCTTTCTCGATGGGAGTAGCTGGGTTGAGTACTGAAATGTCTTCCTTCCCATACAAGAACTTTCAGGAGAGTTAAATACTTTGAATTTAGGGCCCAAGAAGTCTGAGTTTATGTGAGCATGGCGTCTTTTTCAGCATACAAATTTTGTCCAAATGAGGAAGAAAGAATAAAAAAGAATTCGAACATTTTCCAGATTTGTTTTTCCAATTTTTTTTTTCTCATCCAGACTACAAAGTCACTGTATGCACACATAGTCTTACACCAACTATGCACCAGCCTTCTGGCCAAGCTTCCCAACTGACCTCCACTTCCTCAGCAAGTCCCACATGTTGCAAACATGTCTGATTTACCACAATTAAGGGTACAGCACACATGCAATAGGATCAGTTTGTCCCAAACTCTGCAGAGATATTTTATATTGGTGTGGGATAAGTGCTAGAGTTCTGAGATACCTAATAGACTCCGCACATGTGTTTTGTACCCTCATTTCCAACCAGGACTCCCTACCTGCAGAGATAGAGGCCATTAGAGAATAGACTAACTAAATTACAAGCACAACTGACATGCCACCCATCCTGTTTGAAGCAGCTCCAGTTTAGCTGGTGGCAAACACAGGCAGCTGTGCAAATCCCACAGCTCATGTACCCTACAGCCCACACGGTGTGGAGGAGAAGTACAGGGGACTCCAGGCAAATCTGCAACTCATGTTTCCAGTTATCACTGAGAACCTTTATTTCCCCAGATCTGTGAGCTGTAGATAGCAACTGCTAATAAACAGAACACTTGCTTAATTTCCTCTACCCTTTTAGTTGAAAAGTCAAAAGCAAAACAGTGCTAAGTGTATTATGATGGGGTTAACTAATTGAGATCTTTGGCAATTTCAGAGGCATGCAACTGCACTGCCTTGGTGGTGGCACATAATCGCATATTTGCACAACTACGTGAGGCAGCAGAAAACTACATGGATAGGAATTTAGTTACAGGTCTTGTTCTGCCAGTGAGAAACTTGTTTGGTAATCCCTCATAACTCCAGGATTTTAAATAACATCTTCCAAACCCATTCTTCTTCTGATGTTTCTGATACCACCAGTGGGCTTTTCAGTGAGGCTTTCCCTATAGAATTCCTTGGACAGTTGCTGTATTCACAAGCAAAATCTTGGGGTGCATTGCGCCTACTTCTCAGTAATGGCTGTACTAAACTAGGACCTGAGTTGGTAACTGCCCCATCACAGCTGGACCCCTAAGGTTCCATAAGGACCACAGGCTGTGTTCCGCCACACATCACCATCAGCATGGCTGGAGCATCCAAATCCAACAACTCATCAACTAACTTTACAAACAACACAAGTCCTCTGATAAAAGAAAAACATGTTTTGTATGGCCCTTGTTCTGGCAAATCAGAAAGCAGCTGAAAGAAGCTCTTGTAAAGTTATCTGTCATATCTGCCCTGCTGGCTGCAAATTTCTAAGCTCAGCTTTTAGGGGGAGGACATATTTTCCCCCAGAGAGTGAGCTGTGAGCAAAACTAAAAGATGCTTATGAGGAATTGCACGTTGCCATTTTAAACATAAGGGCTAATGTGGTGAAAGCTATTGATTAGATTTGCAACAGAAACAAAGTTTGTACAGGCAACCCATGCCAAATTCTGCTACTTGACAGTATAAAACTGTTACTGTAGAAGGATCCTCTAGTAAAGCTGGGTTCAAAACCAGAACCATTCCTTGATCTCATCTTTGAAAGCAGACACCACTTGCATTGCAGATTGAAGAATGTGGAGCAGAACAACACTGAACACTAGAGAGTCCAAGCATCAGGTCTAACATTAAGATCTCTCCTAGCCTGAAGACTTAACGTGGCACTGCTTTGAGGCTCCTTGAGCAGCCTGAGAATCACCATGGCCATGCTGATCTTTCTCTGCTGACTTTGTTTTGGGAAAACAACAGTAACTGCCCGGTTTCAGAACTGCTTTTCCACTAAGCATTCTATCTGCTTTTGGCCTTCATACACAGCACAAGTTGTCTTACTGTTATTTCCAAATTAGTGCTGGGCCTGGGTGCCATCTAGGGAGGCTGCTTCTCTCCTGGCCCTGGATGGGAGAGAAAAAGTCCCAGCACATCTTGTGACTTTCAGCCTGTTGTCATCCATCTAGGTGTCAAGAGACTTGCTCAGCAAGTTGGGCAGCTCATACAGCTTCCCATAAGATACAAGATAATTGCTGCTGGATTGTTTTGTGATGAGTAGGTCAGATAACTGGACTATTAAGCACTGTTTCATCACTACCCCCAAACAGGCATACCAGATACTTCCTCTGAAAATACTGTTTTGCCCCAAATTGCATAAACGAATCTACTATGAACTCCATCTACTGTTACAGCATTCAATTAATAGGAAAAATGGCCTGTGTTAGGTTTGATAGCTCGAGTGTAAGTTATCATGTAGTACTATCTATTAATTACCTGAAAGAAAATGTTGTATTTGTATTTTCATTCTGGTCAGATACAGTAATGATTTTTCCAAGCCTTTGAGCCAATTTCCTTAATGTTTTCCCTATAATGCATTAAGGCTCTTTTTCAGCAAGAAACATAAACACATGCATCATCCCAGTGTAACATCAGTAACTGCTTGTATTAAATATAAGATTAATACCTTGGTGAAAGAGGGTCTGAGAAACCTTGGAGCAGTGATGCTCAGTAGATTCATCTTGGCAAGGGGAAGTAGTGGCAGGTCCTTCCTTGCCGTGTGCTGCTTCCGACTGCAGGTGAAATCTGCAGGTGGGCAGCTTTAGGGTGCATATCATGTGGTCTGGGTGATCTGCTCTACCTCTGCAGCTTCTGTCGTCACCGCAGCACTGAGGATGACAAGAGCTGGAAATCACCAGCAGTTTTCAACTACAATTCCCAGCACTCTTCTGTGGCTTTTGGAAGGTCAAACCATATCCTGCATCAGAGGAAACAAGAGGGAGAGACAGGAAGGTCAAGCCAGCAGCAGCCAAGGGCTCAGCATCAGGATCTGCTCTCCGCATGCTCTGGGCTGAGGTCAGCTGCTGAGGGCTAGCATCTCCATGTTTCCCCATGGCCTGTCATCTGCAGCATCCACAGCAGGACTTAACAGGTGTGATTATGAGGGTGCATCCCTGCCATGCTGCAAACAGGTCTCATACAGGATGGTGGTTGTCTTAGGCAGTGCAGAAAAGGCCAAACTTCTGTGTGGTACCTGCACTGCCATAGCGATTGCATCTGGATGCAATACCTGGGCACAAGGAGCATTTTGGCAGCATACTCTGCTGATATCTATCGTCTCCCAAATTTCTGGCAAGGTGATGAAGGGATTATTATGGGCTTAGATAAAATACCAGGGTCACCAAGTTCATCGTCTTTGATTAGGCCATATATTTGCCAAAAACATCCTCATAGCACAGCTAGCCAAGACACTGGGAAGCAAAGTTTCACTTGTGGAAAACCTTCAGAAATATTTGGGGCCTGGTCCATCGCTGACTTTTGCCAGCAGTGTGGAAAGGCTGCAAACAAACTGCTGCAGCTCTGTTAGCTGATGCCACACGGCACTTCGCTATGGTGAAAGTAGTTTTGTTGATACTGTTCGTTTCATTGTAGGACTTGCAAGGGAGATTTTCTTTCTACATGTCTCTAGGTTAGAATGTGCAAAAAAAGCCAGTGTCCAACTTTCAAGGACAAGAATGATTCCATGAGACATTTTAATCTCAGTGTGGGTCTGCTGGATTATTATCACTTATAATTAGTTCTCTACATGCTGTGACATTCCCTGCTGGCAAACTCTTTTCATCTGTAAAAATACTGAGGAGCTGTAAGAAGCAAGAAGGCTTGCCAAGACATCTGTATCAAGTTTGTTAGTGTAGACAAGGAATATGTGTCCCACCTGGGAGGTTTGCTGCATTTAAGCAAGACCCATTCTATCTGCATTATATCCTTTCCAGGGCTATGGAAGTTGTATGGTGTTCTGTTTCAGCATGAGCTTTAACTCTTCATTTTTTTGATAAAAGGTATGTTTTGACCTTAATGCATTTTTCACTATGAACTGGTAAAACAACTGACAGGAAAAGTTCTTTGGATCTAGACTTATAAGTAATTTTAATTTTTAGTGGTTTGCCCTGCTTCTGTTTATACACATCTAAACACCCTCTGAGCCTGGACCAGTTTGTTGCTTCCTGTGTCCTGACACCCAGCACATCAGTTATACTGAGCATTTTGTATCAGTTGAGCCTAACAGCAAACATATGCACTGTGCTAAACCAGCTGAATTTAAACGTTATGATAAACAAGCTGACATATGAACACCACCACTTGCCAAATACCCCATTAGCCTGGGGGAAATCTTGCTGGGCTGCAAAATGGAGAGCAGAGTCTGAGAGCTGTTTCAGTTCCTTTGCAGTTATTCACTCACATTACTGACTTACACCATATACCTCACCAAGAGCAGACCCTGAGAATAACCACACTCTTTACTTTAGTGATGGGCTTGGTGATAGTGAGGCAAATTTCTTTCTCAGAGGCACAGAAGCTGGCAGGATCATGTGCACAAGCAAGTGATGGTGTCACTCTTAAGGCTTTGCCATAGAAAACAGGGTTTTTCTGATACCATGGACGGTGGGTGAGCTCTGATTTTTACTATCAGGCAGAGAGAGATGCATCAAATGAAATGCTGGAAGATGTGGGGGTACTTTGCTTTCCACTACTTCTTCCCATCCTTTCACTGGTTTGGCTGACAAGAATATGTCCTGCCTCACGCTTATCTACCATGTGCTATTTATTCTGCCACTTAAAACAGAAATTAAGCTAAACTGACATTAGCTACCTTTTCTTCTTAGTTTAAATAGCTGCCCACATCCTTCTAATGCAGGGTATATTTTCTCCTTCTTTGTTGCTCCCTGAAGGCAGCAGTCATATTCTACCTGTACAGTGGTTCTGCAGCTTCCAGGATCAGCCTGGACCATTCTAAGATATCCTTACATGTTTCTAATAGCATATTCATGGAACTTGACCCCTTTTAATCAGACTTACACAGAAAAACACACTTTTAAATGGGAGAGTGAATTCTCCAAGGCATTTATATCAAGGCTGGTCAGTTAGACTAATTGCCACTCTGACTGTCCTTATTCTCCTTATCTGTATCTCCTTTTTTTGCCTGAGACAGTACCAATAATAAAAATATTTTCCAACTCACCACATTGAGTAAGAGAAGGAAGTACATTCAGCAGCAGCAGTAATATATGGGTTTGGAGTGCAGAGTCTGACCCAGGTATTGTTCACTGAGTCTGTGATTCAACATTCATTAATACCAGCTCTGTATCTACCAGATCATCTGGCAGTACAGTTTAATCCAGATGAGAAAAAAGCCCTTGACTGCATTTCTATCTCATTAGTAATTGTGTGCTTTAGGGAGTCTATGCCATCTTGCGCCATGATCATGACCTGGCAGCCCTGATGTTGCATTTGCCCTCTTTTTTTTGGCTGCCTTTGCATGACTGAGGAACAGCGTCTCAGTTGAATTGAGAGGTTGTTTGGAGGTGGCAACTCAAGGGACCGATGTTCCAGTTTTAAAGACAGCTCATGTGTTTCCAAGGGAGTCCTGCAAACTGTGTTCAGGGGAAGCTCAGTACTACAGATGCTAAACTATTTCCAAATCACAGTAAGTAGCAGGATTAATCCCCACCTCGCTGCATCTTTATACGTGGCAGAGCTGATTCACATAGACCTTGTTGTTTAAAGTGAATTTCCTGATCTCTTGCCTATTGATGAATAAGGCCAGCCTAAGAAATAAGGGAAGAATTATTCACCACACACTGCCACTCTGCTTTGGCATGGAAATTAGACATCTAGCAAGATAACCTCAGAGCTGATTTATGCTACCCAGAAGAGTTTCTGTTCACAGTGTCTGCAGAATATTACAACATATGGATAGTGTGGCAAGCTTTGCTAGTATGGGAGTTTGTGTGTGTGTGTGTGCGCGCGCGTGCGTGTGTGTATGTGTGTGCACTGGTGGTAGTCTTTCATGCTCTTGGCCTCCTCTTTCTTTTCAGAAAATATCAGGGGTATAATGTGTAAGAGACACTCCCACAAAGCATCATTGTCCTGTTTGAGCATTGTGCTTATATCACAACTCATAAAGCAGTCCAATTCCTTTGCTCCAAGAAGAGCAAAACATTTAGCAGCATATATAATTGTTACTGGCTTTTTGTAGAGCCATCTGAGTGAGTTAATCCAAAAGGTCCTATACAAGGTGCTGAAATAATTGTCACGGATGGTATGACAGACTGTGTTATTCCATAGAATTGTAGTGACAGATAAGTGCATGGACATGCATCTTGACATCTTCATGCCAGTACCCACCCTTCTGACCTGGTAGGATCCAGTTAGGAATTGTGGAAGGTGGATTCTGCTTCCGCAAGCAGAGACTAAGCTGTGGAGCCACACTGGTAATGCTGTGCACAAGTGAGTCCAGGCACTAACAGGGCTGGAAACTGAGCTATATTGGTAGCAGGCAAGAAGAAGTTTGAACACAGTTCATGCCTGATGAGTATGCAGATAGAAGAGGGAGAGCCTGAGTCCAAACCTGCTTACAGAGCAGAGCAGCAATAGCCACAATCCACGCCCTTGGTCTGCAGGTGGTAAGAAAAAACTTATGGGAGGTCCAGTCAAAGGCCTATAGACAATAAACTTCGCAGATTTGCTGGGAAAAAGTTATGAAACATGAGTACATGTGAATCTGTAGACTTCCTTCAGACCAATAAATGGAGTAACGTCCTACTGCTGTCATGCTTTTGATACAGTGCCAAGTACCCAAAACTTCATTTCTAGAATCATGGAACCATGGGCCAGAAGCAATCCACAATAACTGATTTGGACTCTTTGCATGTAAGTAAATTTCCATTTTACAAGGAGAAATCAGACATTCCACTTCCCAAAAGTAAAAAACAGCAGCAAAATGCATTAATATAAATGTTAACCATGAAAAGGCAATTAATCGAAATGCTAACAGTAGGTGATTTAATATTAATGTGGAGACTTGGAAAAGGCTAGGAGATAAAAAGTTGCTACAGCTGATTTGTAGGAAGAAACAAGTGTCTTCTCAACATCCTTCTAATTTTAAGTGGTTTTCTGAAATAACTCATCAGATCATGTATTTAAATGTCAGAAGGAGGTTTCACATCATTCCTCCCACCCAATAAAAAAGAAGAAAATGGACAAGGAAAGGAGGTGCTGGTAGGATTTGCAAGATAGTCCCTGAGTTGCCACAGTATAGTTTTGCCATTGTGCTGATTGCCGAAGACTGAAACTCTGGTAAGTACATGGCCCTCGCCAAGAACATCAAACGTTCCAGCCACTGTGAGAACAAAAGTATGCCACAAAAGCTTATGTCCAACTGTCTGGGTAATGGCATGGCTTGAGTGAGGGAAAAAGGCCTTAAGATGTGATTTTTCTTCCATGAATTTTCCACTGAGTACAATTAAATACAAATGCTCCTCCTCTTTCTCACAGAAACTCAGAGCCAGAAATCACTGGAAGCCAGGGAAGTATACCAAGAGAATATCCCCATATGCAAGTCCTGTTCCTGCACTCTCCCTATCCTGATCTGATGCAGTGCAGTTACACTTCTCTTCTTGAAGCAGGGAAATCCAATTAATTTCAATTTTAGGCATTTTTCATCACCTTTATCCAATTAGGGAGTCTGTCTTATTGCTTGCCTCTGAAACAATCGAGATGCTTTGTACTTCAGCCTTGTTTGTAGGCCAAATTGAGAACAGTTGCATTAGCCAGCAACATGTGGAGTTTTCCAACTCAGTCCAGAATAAATCAGCCTTTCACATTGACATTCACCCATAGATTTCTGGCTATTCTTTGTTGGCTTGGTGATCCTCAAAAATTTAGGTTATCTTTACTTTGCTACAAACCTTTTATCAATAACTGCCTTTCCATTTCACACTAGTTCCTGCACACCTGTACGAAAGATGGAGTCAGGCTGCTGCTGCAAGGCTGCCATCTTCCCAGCTGCAAAAGGTTTTAGGAGCATAATATTAGCTGGCACACCTAGTGTGAACATGTCAGAAACTTCCATAGTATTTAATTAAACAGATGGACTAGAAGTGTGCCTTTATAAAACCAAAACAAAACAAAAAAGCAAAAAAACCCATCTCTTCTCCAGCTACCTTTTACCTTCTCTATCAATGGTCTAATCAGCGCATAAATAATTCTTACACTGCCTCTTTTACTACAGTAAAGTTAGAAAGATTTTAGCATACCAGGTCTTTGTAATCGTCTCCATTTTTCTGACAATTGTAGAAGATATGTCTGAGACAAGTCAACAAAAAATGGCACCCTGTAGATCAAACCATGAGCAAGACAATGTGCCAAGAACATTAGGATTTAAAACCTGGAAAAGGGACATTTCAAAACTGACTCCCTCTCTTTAAAATGCCATAGATGGATTGTTTCCTGGTGTCTTTCAAGATCACTCCTTGGGTTGGGATGTGCCAACCGGGATTTTTACAGGGAACAATTTTATTTTTGGAGAAGTTATAAGGTAGAAAATTGGCCTAAAATCTAACTTAACTACAGAGCAGCTCCTGTGACTCTTGACATTTAGGCCATTTATCTTACATCAAGCAATAAAGTAAACAGTTGCTGGAAGTAAACAGCAAAGCAGGTCAATTAATGAAGTTATACTCACTTTCTTTTGCAAATTGTTTCCTCCTTTCTCCTTCCATATCCGTCTGTCCAAGAGTTAATTCTGAAATCCCTGGATTTTTTTGTAGTAAAGTTTCCCACAAGTACCTAAGAAATACTAATTTCAGAAGACACATTGGTGGCCAGATCAACGGTACTACAACGTCCCTTGGAATGTCTTTCATGTTTCCATGCAAAGCTAGGTTTTGAAGTAACGTCATATGTATAAATATAATTATTATTTATATTACATGTATGTATATGGGCATGTATATGTTAAAAAAAGAGTTTATATTTTAGCAGCCTTTGGTCTGCTTACAAACATCATCACTGACAAAATTTGGAGCATAGTTTTGCTCTCTAGTTCTGCAAAGGCTGTGCCTGTTCAGAGTGGACAGGGGCTAACAACATTAAAAAATGCAGAAAGTCCTCAGGGGTTCACTGCTGGCTATAATTCATGCAGTTTGCTGCAAGTAAAGATGTGAGTAACATTTCCCATCTTGGCTCCACCCCAAAGAATAATGACTTTCAGTTTTCATTGTTTCCTGGCCTAGGTTTCAGGCCCTGGGAAAGCTGAGATGAAGGTGTCATTTCATGAGTTCCCAGGTCATGGAAAGATTTTGGAAAACAGTCTCTTAATCAAAAACTATGTGCTTTTTTTCTAAGCTGGATAGCCCAAACTTGGGCATAACCCTAAGTTTGAGTAATTTCACACCCTTTCTTACAGCATGTATTTTCTGTCTTCATTTAACAATTTACAAAGTTAATAAATATTCTGAGGAAGAGTAGACCACATTGCCACTATCTGTGTGTATGTACACATGAACATATATGCATACTATGTATTTATATGTACGTTTGTGTGTTTTTTTCATGTATATATGCACACAACCCCCCCTAAACTTAAGTAATACGTGGCAGTATGCATAACAGTATACAAAGCTCTACCTTTTACACTGACTCTACCTTTTACACTGGAAATATAAAACATAGCAAAGCAAAGTTTGCATAGTAATTTATAGTGAAGAGTGCAATTTAAAGTAATATTTTCTTCCTAGCTAAGAGATTTCTGTTAATAAAAAGTATTTAAAAATAGCACTTCATTGCCCACACCTGAATCTTTATGTATTTGTTAGCCATAAGGCAATATTGTCAAAACAAAACAAATTAAAAGGCATATCTGCTGAAGAAGACTCAAAGGTGAACACAGTTCTGTGGTTGAGTAAAATTGCCAGCACAGGCTTCCCCGCTGTTCCCAAAATAAGCGAAGTGTCAGTGAAATCTGAGTTCACGTAAGGTCATAATGATTTCTCCCTCCACAAATTACACTGCAGTTTTAAAAGAGAGAAAATAATCTCAGCCCTCCTCTTGACTGTGCCTGTAGTAGTAAGAGGGCACCGCGGGTGATGGTCTCCCTGAACACAGATCATCAGAGGCGGTAAGCAGGTTTTCTCTGGCACATTCGAACAGTCAGAGTTCATACCACAGAACGTCAAACCAAGGATTATGTGAAAACCTAAGGAAAATAACCAGCTATCCTGTCTAAAATTGATCCTGCAGCTTGGATAATTGCAGTGCTATAATAAATAGGCTGCTTTGTTTTCTCATCCAGACTTTGTGTTCACTGCAAGCTTTGTTGAGCTTTCTGCTATTACAAGCTTACAAGATTTGCTATCCCACTGGCCCCCATTCACTTTATTCCTTTGTGTGCAGCAAACTGCCTGTAAAATATGAATACACTGACTGTAGAAAAAGTGCAAAATCCAAATAGGTGCAGGTAGGACTGCCTTGATTATTGCATATCATAGTAAGGACCCAATATAATTTAATTTAATGTGATAAGCGCGCAAGTCTCAATTTTCCTGACAGTTGCTTATTCAGTGTTTCATTTTTTCTTTTCTTCTTCTAATATTTTTTTAGTAAAAAAGTTATTTCTATCAGATTCACAGTGGATGAATAAGATCAATAAAATACACATACCATTCACAAAAGTGCCATGCTTTACTTTTATTGAAAAAACATAGTAGTGATGTGTAATAAAAGGCATTCTCTCTTTGTGGAGGTGGAGAACAGCTAGCAACATTCCAGAAGGCCTCTTTTTTTGTACTCCTCCTGCATTTTAAGAACAGATCACATACATTCTCACTAGCTTTTTAGTTTTGATTGAAGCCAACAAACACAGGCAAGAAATTAAACCTGCATAAATCTGACTGCATTGCAAGGCTTGTGTATGTCCTTGGCTTCTTACAAAGATACAGGAGTTGCCCTTGAATACAAAGTTGGTCTCCTAAGTAGTGAGTGTGAATATAGACATTTTGTACATATTAATTATGTTTTATTTACTGGATCCTCTTTATTGTGACTGCTTGGGGTTTTTTTAAAATGCTACAAAATAACTTAGTCACATAAATGTTAACAAAATGATCTCACCTTCTGGAAGCTCCCAGTTCTGCAGTGCTAACCCCATTACCTCAGCACTACTTTTTTCACCAACCTTTTCCATTTTATCTTAACCATCAGACACTCTATCTGGTCCTGGAGCCAGGCTTTCTGAGGTCTCACCCATACCAGGCAGCAAACAGAGACACAGGCTTCTATAACAAATAACCAGCAACTAATTATGAATCTTCTTCACACACCAACAAGTGTCCCATTTGCCCCTGTCGCATGGGACGTTTTTAGGGTGACGCAGTGATATTTAATTTCCCATGCATCTTCTCCTGCTGTGCTCAGGTTGCACTCCATGAGCTCATGGTCCCTCTCCCCACACCTCCAAGGGGCTCTCTGCAACCATTCCCGACAAAATACCTCTTATTTGGAAAGCTTCTTAAACGTTTGTCCAGACAACATTGTCTTTAAACTAAAAAGCACCAATGAAACAAAGAAATTAAGGAGACAAGAGCATTAAATAAATGTCCTGTCAGTGCAACCTCTCTTGGCCCTTGCCCTTTCCTAGCTTCAGCACAGGCAAACCTGACAGTTTTATTTGCGTAGACAGTGAAAAGGGCTTCTGCACGAGGGGTCAGCACAAAGCCTATAGATCATTTAAGACCTTGGGCTGGCCTTCTGGGCAGGGGTGAATTTTACTCAGCCAGCATCTTTATTATCTTGAAGTAATCTCCAACCTCTTGAGTTTGATGCCACGTGGAAAAATACCTCTGCTGGGATAAAAAAAAAAAAAGTTTATTTGACTGGCCTAGACTGGATGAAATTTTCTTTTTCCCTAAAATTATCCAGATTACATACGTTGCATTGTAATTTTGATCTATGTCCGTTAAGGTTATACTTCTGCTCACACCAGAGCCTGTGGCTAACACTCCCTTGACTGTAGCAAAAGCAAGCCCTCAGTGTGGAGGGAGTTAGACCTCCATGGCAAGTAAATCGGTTATAAGAAAATTCTAACTTCATAGCTATGGTAAGAAAAGAGAACACATTGGATAAAAATGAATTCAAGGAACGTGAAAGCTTTAAGTTTGCAGGCAGTTTATGCAGAATGAATATGTTGTGTCCTTAACACTCTCCGTCTTACATGTTATACTAGGAAATCAAAGTCAGATCCAACAGTAAATCAGCTGGTTAGCACAAAATCTGATGCATTTGAAATTCAGCTTCATAAAAATGTCATTCATTGATGCAGTATAGAGAGATTGCCTTGTATGTCAAACACCTTCAAGTAGGTCATCTTTTAGGGATTAGTCTAAGTTGCTATCTGTTGACATTTCACATGTGACACTATAAGCTTCTTAAAATGAATGAAATTGTTTCTTTCTTTTTTTTCCAAGGCAAATGATAGCTGAAATCTTGCATGGCAGGAAGATTTGCAAAACTGGCTAGTGATTTTGCTGCCTTGTATTTGGAGTATCCACTTTAACAGAATCTTAGAAGCCTGTTTGTCAGGAAATGAGTGCTTATTTTTTCTGAAAATTGGAACTTCTCTCTCAAATTGGAACTCAAAACATGAAACATTTTAAGAATTAATAGTGTACTCTGAAAATCCCTAACCAACATCTTCCAATTAATAATGTATTTCTCTGTTATTTGTCAGAAGACCATTTGTGAAGACGGATGTTTGATCCTCTAACTTGCAGAAGTCATTTCTGCCACTGATTTTTTGTGTGCCTTGAACAAACCACCTGTGCTAGGCTTCTCAGAGGTGCTCATTGCTGGCCTCATCCAAAGGACACTACAGTCCCCTTTGAAATGATCCATGAAGTTTTCTGTGCCTCAGTGTTACCATCTGCACAACTGAAGCTCCTAATGCAGAGGAGCCCTGTGAGCATGACTCTCAACACAGCAGCATCCACATGTAAAATAGATGAGTGAGACGTACACAGCAGGACAACAGGGCTTTGTAATACACAGATATGGTTTTTTTCAGATTATATTCCAGTAACTGGATAAAATAACAGTAATAGCAGTTCTGACTGGTGCTTCCTAACAGGGCAACAGAAAAGCATGGAGGAGCTGCAGCTTCTTCGGTTGCTCCTTTTATGTATGCCCCCACAGTAGCCATGGACTCTGGTGCTGAGGACAGTGAGAGAAGCACAGCTGCACTGGGAACTGAGGTACTCCCTCCTATTAGTTAGAGGAAAACAGGGCAAATTATTGGTTTGTCTTGGTAGGACTAATAATTAATCTGAATACATTAAAATGAGAGACATTATACAAGAATGTTTATGTTCATTGTTTTGAAGCAGCAGCATGTTATTGTGTGCTCTAACTATTTAAAGCCATTGTGTTGGCCATTTTGAAAACAATTAAGAAAAACGTCCTTACAAAATGGTTTTCTTTTAAGCAGTAACTGGAGAAGAAATCTAGTGTGAATAATGGCATATTAAGTATACTATTTATAAATGTTATTTATTTATACATCCTTTGTATATTTGTGTATTCATTGAGACCTTCATTTCTGAAGAAACTTACTTTGCATCCTATTTGCTTGTCTGGAGCAGCTTCCCCTTCGTATCAGTAAACTAAACATATAATTGTTTAGAAACTTCATGGACTTGCCAAAATATGAACTCATTCACATAGAAGGGGGCAGAAGTTCAGATTTCAATCTGGCCGCATAGGGCAGCACGTGCTGTCCTAAGCTGCTCTAGTGAAGTTGTTCATCTTAGTTGCTCTCCAGAGGCTCTTTTATTGGGAGAGAAAAAAGATCTGACTGCCAAGAAAAGGGATGATGCTTTCTGTGGAGATGTATCAAAGCTCTAATAAGGAAAACAGAATATATTTTTTTTATTCTTTTTCTCCTTATTGTGAGGGACTCAGGTTGAGAATATAATAAAAAAATGGAAACTTTCTACAGGGTCATGTTTTCCACTCAGGCCCATGTTCTGTCCTTTCAACTCACTGTGCCAGGCCACTTCAGATATAATTGATAAGCAATATACCATCATGCAGTTCCACAGTGGAACAGGACATAACCCCTACTTCTTTTTCCTTGGGCACACATCTGAAGGACTAGTCACCAACAGAATAAACTACGGATTCAAACAGAAATAATTTATTTTCCAAAAGCAAAACTGATGTTTGTTATCAACTATATGGAGCAGAAAAAAAAGGATATGGATCTTTTGGTTGTAATTATCTATGAACTGAGTGGAATACAAATTACTAGAAAGCACCTTATAGATCTCATGTTTCATTCAGTGCTTGGAAGGATCAGGCTTTTGGTAGACTGAGAGCACCCAGAGATGAAGACTATTTTCTCTCTTGCTGTCACAGCTTCTAGGGTTACTAACTCAGGGTGCTAAATGGCACTGGTACTGGGAGCTCCCAGGTCGCCGTGTAACGTAAGACCAATGTCCCTTCAGGTGTACTTTGTATTGTCCCAGATGGTAGCTGTGATTAGCAGCAACTATGCTGCGACTCATGCAGCATCATTTTGGGCTTTTTGTTTTGAAAGTTATTCAGTGTAAAACACCAAAGCTGCTGGCCCAGAGTCAGCAAGAGTAGGTGGCAAGGCAGGAACCCTGCGATTCCCATGAGCTGGGGTCTTGAGAAGCTGTTCAGAAGGAGCGGTTTTGTGCAGCTTCAAGGGCAAGTCATGATAAAGAGCACTACTGCATCTTGGAGTCTGACAGAGTAGCTCCTTTGCCACAGACAGCTCAGCACTCAAGCAGCTTCAGAAGGCAAAAAACCTAAAGACAAGCACTCCTACAGGCATGCAAAGGAGCCATACAATGTAAAAGGCACACAAGAGAATCTCAATCTGGCCTTCTGTCACCCCATCATCTGGATGAGCTGAAATAGGTCTATGCAAAGAAAGCATATTGTCACAATAGTGCTGCTGCTCTCCTCTGCAGAGGTTTGCTCTTCCACACAACATGGCCATGTGTCACAGGTCATGCAGCAAATAGCTCACTGGGCTGAGTTTTCTTCCTGGTTTTGGATGATATATGCCATCCCTTCTCCATTCATTATGGGGCATGGTACATCCCACAAGGCTCAATGCACAGAGGGGTGGGGAGGAGGTGGGTGCACTGTGCTCAGGTGCCTGCCTGTGGACTGTCACACTCATGAAGCCTGCAGCTTGAAAGCACAGGCTGGGAAAAGGACAGGATGGCAGAGGGAGCAGGGTTGCTCTTGGCATATCCTATAAAATACATCTCTTTCTGATACATTTTGGGACATAGCGCAATAGACACATATGCCACCTAGCACACTTCTGGGAGCATGGCAGGAATCCAGCAGAGTTACAGATTAAAGATAAAACAGGATAGGATGTCATTGTGCATTTCAAAGATGTATGTCAGGCACTCAGGTCAGGCCATCTGGGTAAAATTTGTGACTAAAAAACCATCTCTGCAGATAATTTTATTATTTTTTTTCTTGTATTAATGATGACGTGCATTTTATCTTGATCAGCAGATATTTAATCTCAGAGTAATTATGACCTCCCTGTGTTCTACAGAGGACTTGTGTATCCAGATGCAGTCTTGGAGGACGCCTGCCAGTACTTTTAAAGAAGAGGTGAGGGAATAATGTGATTACAGGGAAATCTATGCTGTCCTTTCTTGGCCAGTATCAGTTTGATTGATTTTACATGGCATATCTGAACTTTTTTTTTTTTTTTTTTTTGTGGGCAAGAGTAGCAAAAGAAATAGTTGCAATTCTCTGCAAATGTATTGGGAAGGTGGAGGAAAAGCTCTAAATACCAGCTACAATCCAGTCATTTATCAGAGCTACCCCTTTGCCACAAACCTCTCCAGTCTCTTACCTACCAATATCTTCTGGAGGGAGAAAAACGTATTGGCAACCCTCTGTCTTCCTCCTGAAAGTGTGGCATGAATTCAAAGCATATCCAAAACCTGATAGGGAATCTATGAGGATCCTGACAGCCATTCCAGTTTTATACCTCGTTGATGTGCAGAAGCACTCCATCAGCACACTCCCTCTTCTGCATCCGTGACTTCCAGAAATATGCAGGTCTATGGTCCTTCTAGGAGCATCATAACAAGAGGGCAATACATATGTTATCCATCTGCTCCTAGTGTTATTCTCCATCTTCAAATTCTGCATTGCTATTGATTGATTGTGTGCTGGCTGGCTGACTCTAATAGATAGCTTGTTCACTGCCTTTAATTGACTGCAAGTTTATCATCCTTTGCCCAGTACCCTGAGCAGATTGCTATTAGTTGTGACTTACTTATTTCACACATTAGTATTTATTGCTATCTTCCTTCTCATCAGCATTTCTTTTGCTCTTGCCTGTCTTTTTTGTCTCCCCTTTGTCTCCTGCCCCCCCATTGCTTCATCTGCCAGTGTCTCTCCTTTTCCTTCAATTACCTCCCTATTTTTCAACACCATGAACACATTTTCTGCCACGGTCTTGGTGAAACTTGTGCCTGCCATGGTGTACCTTCTCACTGCCACCTGTTTTTGCTCTCTCTATCCTCTGTGCTGGGGAAGCCTCTCCTTGTCCCCTGTGACTTCTGCCCTCAACACTTCCCAGGAGTAGGAACAGACGGGCTGGCACCAAGGACATAAATACTTGAACCCACATCTGAGTGATGCAGAGTCCTGAGCCCTTCCTCAGAGGGTGCTCAGGAGGTGTGCAAGTCATGGTGCTCCTGATAGCGGACATGAGAGTGAGAAAAAGCAATGAGTTAAAAGCAGGTTTTCCTACAGTACAAGGAATAAGACAGCTAGTTCCTGTGCTTTGGGGTGGTAGTGTTCTCAACAATGCTTTTGCTGATCTGCCCTGGGGCTATCGGTGTAGGGCCACAAGCCCCATTGCGTGTTTCTTGTAAGAAAAACTATAAATAAACAGACACCTTGTCTGTTGGGTAGTGACCTTCTTGCTGGTATGTGTGAACAGAGTCTTCTACATGGTGACAATGGATACGTGTAACCTCAGTGGGTGGCAGCCAGTGTGATTGCGGGCAGCAGCATTCTGGTGGAGACCCGTTTTGTCCACTGAGAGCTGTAAGCCTTCAATATGTTCCACTGCATTTGACACAAGTCCAGATGGAGCACAGCCTGAGAATAGGCACGTCTGCCTTCAGGATTGCTAATTAGCATGCAGAAAGATGTACTTCCACACAGCGGGGCATGGCTGTCAAGAGTTGAAGTCTGAGAGGGGGACACTGGGGACACCATGTTCAAATACAACCCAAAACATTATAATTTTATGGATCATCCCCAGAGATGTTTGAGCACCTCCCTACCTGCCTTCTTCCTCCCAGGTGTGCTCAGTAGCAAGAGTGTATGACCTTCCCAGGTGGTGGCTGGCACACAGCAACATGCTGCATGGATGTTATTTCACAGGTAGGAGGAAGGGACATATGTAAATGGCTAAGATACCCTCAGTCCTCCCTTCTGGCTCCCACCCAGGCCCAGCCACATTACAGACTTCAAAGGAAGGCTACCAGGGACACCTAGAATGCTTTACCAAAATCATTGAAAGAAGGTTTATTTTAGTAACTCCAAGCCTTGCACTGCTGCATGTCTTAGAAGGAGCTCTATTGCTCTCCAATCTGAATCTTTAAAAATAGTCTGTGTTTTGAAATCATCACAGTGCAAATCATCCTCTATTGATAACAAGATATGGAAAAATAAATAGCAGACAAGGACCTGGAATCAAAGGCAGGGAAGAATTTTGAGACATGTCAATAAGACGTGCTATATGGATACCACATTAGAAGGACTGGCAGATTTCTATCTAAGCTGTTCCTCCTCCTGGATGCATTCACTTCTCAGTGCAGCACTTCTTTATCCATACCATCCCTGTGATTGTGATGGCACTCTTCCAGAAGACTGAACTGCAGGTATGCAGATCTTGCCACCTTCCCTGCTCATATGCCCTTCTCTGAAGCAAGCAATGTCACGTCTATGGATCCCGACCTGTGCAGTGTGATGATATTGCAGACAGCATGTGGAGTATCTATAGCACAAACCCACACGTTTTACTCCTCATTTTGACCTGTGATGAAAGTAGACCAAGTCAAGATCAATTTCTCTTGCAGAAGCTTGAAGAACTGAATTCCAGCCAGGGCTACAAATTCTCAGACCTCAAGCAAATATTTGTGGGTGACCAACAAGACAGCTGAGAGTTTTCCTCTAGCTGTGAGTACTGCACATATTAACACACAGCTGTAAGATAATGCTTTGGATGGCTTTTTAGATAAAAAAAAATATAGCTGTTCCTCCCCTGATAGCACATGGCAGAAAAAGGACAAATGAACAATGTTACTTTCAGTTCATTTGCTGGACAAATTATGTCTAATGAAAAAATGACATGGAGAGTACTGTTGAAATGGAAGGTGTGGAAAAAGGAAAACTGTGAGACACCCAAGGGCAGGTGTTGAGATGATCTGTGAGCAGCAGAGGAAGAGTGAAAACCTCCTTGCACTAACCCCTACGTCTTCCTGGTGCATGGTGGCTCCCAGCACAGGAAGGGATGGTGTGGCACCCAAAGGGCTGCTCAGACTGCCAAGTGGAGAGGTCAATATGGGTGGCCACTGGCTGGGGACCACTATAGCTGGCTGGCACTGCTGAGCAGACCCAGTGGGTACCAGTGTGTTGTGGATTAATTTGGCTGTCATCCTTCTGTGAGCAGCAGGTAAAAGGTAATAAGAGAACAAAATCCACATCTTTTGAAATAGAGCTCACAACACAAATTTCAGTTTCAGATTCTCAGTTCTCACTAATTAGGCTTGATCAAAACATAAAATAATCATTCCTATTATTTTACTTCAGGAAGGATGCAAAATTCTCCAGAGAGAAAAGACATATGACCAAGTACAGGTGTGATACAATTGTGCTTTAAACTACCCTTCCTTTATCTTTGTTTTAATCTTCCTTCAGCTGAAAAAGATTTGTTTTTTAAGCAGACTGGTAGAATTTATACTTTGAACAGGAAAGAATATAGGTCCACCCTAAACAAAAGATGGCTTGTGGGTGTTTGTAATTGACAGCTGTCTTCCAACAGATGATCACATGAAATAAATGTGCCAGGTACTCACTCTAAGAGAGCTAACAATTACATACAGGAAGATGTGACACAGTTGGTTTTGATGGTTTCCCCTGTGGTTTTTACTTCTCCTTTTGGTGAAAGTGAGGCAACTGTGATTTCTCTCATTTTCACCCTCTTCAGAATTTGTAAAAATATCCTGCCTGTGTCTCTTTTTATATGAGCATCTTCATTTTGCTGTCAATTCAGAAGCAAATGGATTAAAGCTAAAATAAAATACAGCAAAAACCCAGCATTTCTCCCAAGCAGCATTTTATACATAAGATCACTAAGTGCCAGAATCACAGAACAGCTGAGGCTGGAAGGAACCTCTGGGAACCTTCTAGTCCCCACTGCTGCTCAAAGCAGCTGACATATGGAGACTGAAAAATAGGAGTGTGCTCTGCCTGCCACTCCAGTGAAATGCATGCAACAATTTCTGTAAAATACTAACACTTTCCTAGTACATCTAATGAACAGTTCATGCTTAGATATTTTGAAATACAGATGGTATTCAGAATTCATGAAGTGGGCCAGAAACACTCCTCTAGACTTCATCCCAGAAATCAGCAACAAAGATATAAAATCAAATGAATACTTGCATACCCCTACCCCAAATTACAAGTTTTTGACATAATAACATCCCAATGCAAAAGCAGAGCAATTTTCCTTTAAGTAGAATGCTTGCAAGCCCTTGGCTGTGAGAAGACTTTTCATAGTTTCCTTAACCACTAATTTATTATACACATAGGAGATGCACACTCTCCATCAACATCTAGATACAAGAAACAAGCACAGTGATGCTTTTGAAAGAATATGCAAAGGCAGCTGCATCCGGTGTTTCTCTATGGGGACACTTGGTAGCAGCACACTGACTTTGGGCACCACCTTGTTCAACGTGTGGTCTGTTTGCATCCTGTTCTGAGTCACTGACTTTTTCTATGTTCTCTCTAGGTGATCAAGTGCCTAAACACTGGCTCATATGCAAGGAAACATGCAACACCCTGGTTTTAGTCACTTGGACTCTATTGGATCTAGCTGTTCATATCTAGTCCTGTACCACATCACACTGTAGGAGCTGAGGCCACTAAATACATATGTGCTTGTACTTGTACATAGTTGTGCCTGAGTGAGCAAGGGGAACCTGTCCAAGTTCATTCACTTTAGGTGACAGGCGATCTGTAGCCTGTCTTTCTCATTTAATCCAGCAGATGCGGATTTACCTATGGACTCTTTCTTCCAGTTAAGATTCATTGAGGTCTTTGATTCATGTATCCCCTCATAGTTCACTGGAAGAGTTTCTTGCCTTCTGTGTCTTGCCACCTCTCTGCCAGCTATCACCATTCCCACAGGAGGGTCAGGACAATGGGCCTCAGTCTCTGGTTTATGGCTGGACTGGCTTGGGGAATGACACCTGAAATAATAATGCTCCAGATGTGTTACCCCATGCCCGCTGTTCCTGCCCTGTGCTACTCAGGAACAAAGTCTGAGCTTCTGGGATTTCCAGTTGAGTGGCAGAAAGCAAACCCTCACTGATTTTGGTTTGCTCAAGACATTCCATTGTGAATGGCAGTAGTGGAGGGACTGTGGCATGAGCAGATCAGGCATTTGCATGGCAAACAGGACAGCAGTAAGGAAGAAACTTTGTGAGTCATAACACAGTATGTGGCTAAGCCAACCTCATTCATCCCTGACTGTCCCTGGTGATTTCACTGCCATGTCAATGGACTCAGAAACAAGCAGTGATCTTCAACCACCAGTGAGTTTGACATATCTTGTCACAGCTTAGGTCCAGTTTCAGTTGGTTCCTGACTGCTTTGGTCAACAAACATTATAAATTTAAATATTTTAAATCACAGCTTTTTACTGTTCTTAATCAGTTTTTAAAAAACTGACTTCAACCAGAACAACTCATTAGCTGGGAAAGTCCTAGGAAATTGGGTGGGGACCAGGAAAACTAGTCATGTATTTAGGTTGAGCAGATGACAGCCTCATAGGTCCTGAGTGTTGTAAGAAATGAAACTCAGTATCTACTCCATTAATTCAAACACTTAAGCAAATAGTAAAATTAAATATTGTTATAATCTGACTAATATAATTAATTTTGAACTAATTACAACTGTCATACCAAAGTCAGATGAGCCCCAGTATTTTATAAGTGTTTAGTAAAATTGCTCTTAAAATAATCAGTCTTTATTAATTTTAAAAATAATCTAAGAAGAGGAATGTCCTCTGTTTCAAAAGCACAGCTGAAGAATTTTGGTAAAACCTGTCAGGTTGTGATTGAAATTGTTAACCTTCTTTGTGCTGAAATAAAACTATCTGACAATCTGATTGCCTCAGGGATGATTATTAATGCTTTCTTCTTAGAATTATGTTGCTGAATAGTTGAGAACTTGAAGAGCCAGCCTGCTCTGGTGCTTCTGAAAATCACATTGACAACCTTGAAAATCTAGTTATCTTTCCCTGCCTCCACCCTTGGAGATGTTTATTGATTTGATAAGAAATTTGAAACTTTATTTGCCAAGGACTGTAGAGAATTGATTAATTTCAGAATTTTAAACATACAAAGTAGTCTAAAAAACACCTTGATAAAGTAATATTTCAACAGTAAAATCTTCTCTAGACTGACTCTACATGTGGTCATATGCATGCATTTGATACGCCTGCTTTCACACATGAGATTAAGGAACACAAGAAGACCACGCCATTTCACAGCATAGAAGAATAAAGGGGGAAAAAAGAATAATAAATTTCTGAAGATATCTGGAGTCTGAAAACATATCAGCCCTTTCAGGCTTCAGGATTTGTACAACGTAAAACATAGCAAATAAACCAGATGGTGATCTGCTGGACATCACATCTCTTGAACACACTTTTGCTCTGTTCAAGATGACTTGTCATATGTTGGTAGGGGGTACTTCTTAGTGCTGTGACTTTTCTCTGCCCAAGGTGAATGGTCACAGAGATTTTAGAACATTAATTTTCCTTATAATTTTTTAGGGCTGTTCTTTTGACTTTGTAGAGCATCTGTCTGAAGTCATTGAACAAATTTGGTATAAGGCCTATCTTGATGTTATGCAAGTTACTAAAAACTTCCAGGTCAACTCCCTAAACTAACATCATCTTTTAGTAACTCTACTTTAAAAAGTAATCTAAATATACTCAGTGTTTTACTTACACCAGTGCCTCCCTACTCTAAATATATACAGAAACCACAGACAGAAGACCATTTTTGAGAGAACTGGCATGGCCTTATCTGGCTGAAAGGTCTTGAGATAACATTGTGTCACCAATTTAGAGAAAGTTCAACATAAAAATAGAAGTCACTACTTAAAAAGGATCCATGATAAATACTTATCACTAAGCATTTGCCTACCAGTCCTATTTTGTATAGTTACTCTAAAAGAAAAGTTTCACTATGGTGATTTTTTTCTCAGAAACAACTGATATACAATATTTTCCTAACACATAAATGGGCTCCAAGTCAAGCTGTTAGTCAAGTGTAAATTTCACCTTGCAAGGAAAAAGCTATTTTAAAGCCATTCAGTAGTGAAGTATATTTCAAATTTGCATTCCTTAAACTGCTCTTCCTATGCAGGAAATCTGGGCTTCACAGCTCTCTGTTCTGGTAAGCAGCGAATGGCCAAAATACATAGAAAGTGTTGTGTAAGTTTCTTCTATTGTGTTATTTCCACTGGGAACTGCATTAATGAGAATGTCGCCATTTCTCAGTACCATCATCAGTAGATGGTATTATTATTCACATGAATTCACATAGATTTTTACATCACTCCATCCTAGAGAAACTGCCTTTGCATACCATAGCAACACACCTTTTGTCTGAAGTCAGAGCAAACAGAAGAAAATACACATCGTGCTGGGGAAGTTGATTAACAAGACATAAATCATTACACCTCTGATGACTCCTGGAAGAGAACAGGAGCATATATGCCAACTAATTCTTTGTATATCCTGAAAAACAGAGCTAATCCATGCTGCTGGCAGCATTCTTGTGCTACAGGTACTCTAATAGGGAAACTGTTCCCGTGACTGACTCTCTGTAGGGCACAGTTAGTCCTTTATCCACAATAAGAAGAGATCGAACAGAAAAATCCATTCACAAACTGCCAAAATTGCGAAAGACCAACTGTGCAGGCTGCAGAGGTAGATTATCAGAGAGGCACCATTGGGAGCTACAAATCAGAGATGGTTTCAAAGCTGTGATACCTGGATTCAGGAGGAAACCTTCCCCTACAATCACTTAGAAACTGTTCTTATTTCTTTGGTCTCTGGCCTGACACAGTTTTATCATAATCGCTATCTTTGCCTGTGCCTCTTTGGTTCTTTTTTTTTTTACAAGCTTTACTTTGCATCTCTTGCAGGCACTAATGCTTATCCTTCTGTACCACATTTTTAATTCTGTCCTCTTAACATTTGTGTTTCCTCTTCTCATCTTTTGAGCCTCCAGTCACCCTGCTCATTCTGCATACCAGAAGGTTTAGGGATGGGGTATTTGATACTCCAGGGGTCTGGTACTCCTTGGGGTTATGCCAAAGCCTTTTACCATGGTCATAACAGAGATACACCTGGGCTGATGGACAACTGCTGTACCTGGCAGTCATAATAATGTGAGCTTTTACACCTGACTGAATTACAGTTCCCGAAATACAGAGGGAACATATGTATTGTATTGTATAAGGCCCACCTTTACCTGCAGATGTGGTGGCACCAAGAGCGGCACTCATAAGGAATGCCTGGACTTTGTGTCACTCAGTTGTATTCCCTTACATTAATCCTATGACAAACACTGGGGCATAAAAGTGTATTCCTACATTTTTAGTTACATAAGCATTACAGCCAAATATTAAAATTCCTATGTATCTGTGATGTCACACTGACTTTGCAATGTATTTATATCAGTACAAAAAACGCTTTTAAAAATTCACCACGTTTTCAGCAAGTATAAACCACTGCAGCTCTGCTTAAGTGTGTTGCCTTGACTTTGGTGGGAATTTAATTCTAACTTAAGGTACACTGGCTTGTGCTAGCTAAAAATCTGAATGAAAAAGATCCACCCTTATAAAACTAATGCATTTATCTCCTTGTATCAAAAGAAACTTGGGTGAAAGCAAGCCAATGAGTCTATCTGTATATATATATACACACTACTTTCCACAGGACCACCAAATTTTTTTTTGGAGATGTTACTGATATATGAAATTCTCTCTGGCAATCAAACACAAAACTGTGAAAATTGCCTCTCAGTTGCTAATGACTTTTTCCAGTTCTCATCCACAAGACTAAGGTTTTGTTTATCTGATAGTTAGAGTCAGGGTACTATTATGTATTGGTAAATTAATTATTCTCATTGAACTTAGTAACAAATAATGAGCTGATTTCTTCCTGCCTGAAAAACAGGTCAGTTTGTATTGAGTTTGCATTGTTTTCCTTTAAAGCTTTTTAAGAAAATTCATTCTTTCAGTAGGGAGCTATAAAGTAGATTTAAGCTGATACTCACTGCCTCTACATAGAAAGCAAATTGCCAGTGCTGATGATACACGAGTGTATTATCTAAGTTACCCTTAAAACCCTCTCTGAGTCCCGCAATCTATTCTTACTGGCATGTGGACTTCACTACTAGCTCCTCTTCTAGACATCTTTCAGCATTCATCCCTCAGGCATAATCTGAACTTCTAGGAACTGATCTCTGCTTGGTGCCTAAATAGGAGCATTTTTCCTTTGATTGTAACACAGCTTTTACTCAGTAAGTCACAACACAGTGGTGCAGCCCTGCTTTTGAACAGTTGATCTAAGAAGGGTGCAAGCGGAGCCTCTGCTACTGAGATTCAAACATGCTGCCATTGTCAAGCATGGGAACAGGCTACCTAGGGAAATGGTTGAGCCGCCATCCCTGGTGGGATTTAAAACATGTGTGGATGTGGCACTTAGGGACATAGTTTAGTGGTGGACTTCGCAGTGTGAGGTTTATGGTTGGATTTAATGACCTTAAAGTTCTTTTCCAACCTAAGGGATTCTGTGACCTCCGTCTGCAACAAAACTTAATCTGTGAGTACTATACCTCAGGAACAGACTGTGAGTGGGGAGGTCCTCATGCACAGTCCTTTTTGTGGAAATGTGATGACAGACAGGCAGGTGGAATGCTGAGGTTGCTGCTGATGCTGCTGAGTATGGAAAATATACTTGCACCTCCCCTCCACCCTCTTCACAGTCCCTAAGGCATGGGAGCCATTTGGGCCAGCACTTGCCTGGGTCCCTGGGTGTACTTAGTGTACTTGACAGGTATTTCAGCCTGGGGTGATGCCCACGGGCTCTGCCCAAGGGCAATTAAGAATAGCTGCATTTACTGACACCACTCACAAACAGCCAAGAGCAGGATGACAGGGAACTATGGAAGACATAGTGGGTGAGTGAGTAGGGAGGAGAAGGAGGAGTCCAAAGCCTGCCTCCTCTTTCTGCTTCATCAATTCACTCAGCATTTGCTTCCTCTTCTGTAAAATGACAGTTTCTAAGTTCACTAACAGTTTTGATAGCTGGATGAAAAGAGGTGATGCATGTTATGATTAATTTTCATACCCTAATTTTCATAAGCAGTTATTAGGCTTGCTCTAGATTTTTAAAAGCTTTGTCAAAGAGAAAGTCAGACTGAAATCATGATCGGACTCCTCCTACAAATCTGGAAAGAGTCAGTAGTCAGCAGATACCAAATCTTCTCTTGCAGCAAGTTTTGTATTTCACTCTTTGAGGTACGGTAGTTCCAAAAAAGTAGGCAAACTCACCAGTTAGGCATTCAGAGGATAGGAGCATTCCCACAGTGGAACTTGTCTGCCTGACCTGGATATTCAAATTTTGTCAGACAGGATCTCCATCTGCAGGAGGTGGATTTCCCTCTACCCTCTCTAAGGACCAGTGTGTTCAGGAAAATAATGTCATTAGCTACTTTTGGTACTTAAATGTAGGAACAAGGTGGGTGTCAAAGCAAGGGTAGACTGCAATACAGCTATGAAAACATCAAATGACAGAGGATCCACCACAATATGACCTGAGTCATTAGTACACACCACTGTATCTTCTCCTTTTTCTTATTGTTCACTAATGTGCAAGCTGTGTTTATCCTAAAGGAAAACACAGTAGAAAAAAGAGATGGATTTGTCAGCCTCAGATTTTACCCAGCACTGTCTCCTCAGGAAGGGCTATCACAGGCATATTTGCTGGCAGACATTAGTGTAGGGAGAGTGGTTTTGTCCATCAGCCCCCTGTGTCATGGTAGCAGTGAGCCTGAGTCACATCACCTGCCATCCTGCCCTGCACTAGAATCCTCTGTCTGGCACATGAACAGCAGAAATGGTAACCAAAGTCCCTTGCTCTGGGGCCAGCATGGGAATTCCGGCGCAGAAGGTGTAGTATATGATGAGACACACAGCATGGAAAGGATTTCCCATTGTTGCTCAAAGTTAAGGAAGAGATGTATTTCCAGGGACTGATTCAGAACAGCTAAGCAAGGACCCTGTTCTGAAGTGCACTCTGCAAGAACTTCTCTTTTCAGCAGCAGAGAAGCTGCAGTTGAGAATAGTTTTCCTGTGGTTAAGGAGTCCTCTGTGAGCACCTCATTATCCAATAGAGATATCGTTGAAGATCCTAGCGAAGGTCTGACTTCACCTAAACATTTTTAGTCAGGAAAGATATGTAAGCATGTGCATAACTTATCACAAGCCTAATTAAAGAGTAAAGTAAGGAACTCAGCAAGGAGAAACTCAGTAAATATATAACTGCCTTCTAGAATGGGCAACACAAAAGAAAGAGGGAGAGAGAGAGGGAGGAAGGAAAGAAGGGAGAAAGGCAGGAGGAAAACAGAGAACAGGAAAAACGAAAAAGGTAGAGTGGAAAAGGGGACCTTCTTCTAAAATCTACAACCTTTAATTTTATTTTAGTCTTGTCCCATCTCTGTGTATCTATTACACGTTCAATGCTGCTTTTGTTTTATCACTCTATTTTAGGTGTGCCAAAACATTTTGTAAAAAGCCTTGAACCATAAATGAGCCTCAATTCCATTTCTGTTACAGTCAATAGCAAATCCATTTACAATAGTGGCTAAGAATCATGGCTTTCCTTGAAAAATGTTACACTGGTAGTGAGAAGGTAATTTTGACATGTTAGCCTAGGTTCTTAATGACTTAATTCAGTTTGGGTCGGGTGTAATTGTATTTTTTCTGGTGTAATTGTATTTTTTCTAGCACCAGCTTGAAACCTGGCATAACCCTCTTAAATCTCCTACACAGTTAATTCCACAGGCTGCTGTACAGATAACATGGCAAGGCTGGCCAGTTGAAGTCTCTTTAAGATTTTACTTGAGCAAAATAATTCTATTTAAAATAAACAATAACTTATGAAAACTTTTTTTTGTTTTCTCTGCTGAGTCTAATGGGACCCTTTGAGGTCAACACTTTATTTGTATATGAGAGTATTAAATGATTATCTTCTTTAAGTCTGTTTCAATTTTTTATGCTTGCTGAAAGGCTGAGGGCTATAACACCAGTATATCTACTTTCCACAGACAAATGGAAAGAGCTAGGACTTTGGAAGATCTTGCAAATATTCAGAAAGCATATTTCACATCCCTGAATATTTTTTCTCCTTCTTGAAGTGTATGTCATATAGCTTGTTCTGAGACAGAAACCCCCAAAATGGCCATTGAGCAAAGCTATGGATCACAGGAATTTTCACCAATGACAGTCTGCAATCCTTAACAAAAAAAGTTATCATACATATACACAATCTTCAGAGCAAACAATCTGTTATTTACTGGAAATAACCATCATTACTTTGCTCAAGAAACTCTTGGCATTTTCTCTACCAGGAACCCAACAGATCATTAAGATTAAGCTTTAGACCATCCCTGATGTAACTTAAGATATCACTTCCTGGACTATAAGCATGACATGGGAAAAACACAAGTATTGACTATATTATTTACTTCCATTTAGAGAGATCTGTGAGTAGTTAGAAACACCTTTGTACTTCCATATGTCAAAAAGCCTGGTTTTAATGAATGAAATTAGTTGCATCACTACAGATAGAATACAAATAATTCTTCCTTAAAACATTTTATGCTTGTTAAAAGGTTGTAAAGAATGCTACTGCGTACATGAAGGAATGTTGTATTAATATGTACTTTTTAAAATTAATCTGGTAATACTCTGTACTTTGAATTGAAACAACAGAATACAGCCCAAAGATACAGAGAGAACTTGATACAAGAAGTATGGCCTGATTTATGCAGCAGTAACTTTTTGCATCAGGAGGCCCTGAAGGATCAGTGAGTGCTTCAACTCCTACAGGCTGAAAGACAGATTGTTGTTTTGCTGGATGTTAGGATCCCCTTTCAGAAAAGCCAAGATATACTTGCAAGCATAGGTAACAGCCTTAGTGTTTACTTTCAAGCTAGAAAAAGAGTTACACTGAGAGAGAGAGGGTTATCAGTTTAGCTCGTTAAAAAATAAGAAGGTAGAGCGGTATCTTTATAAACCAGCAGGTAAGATACGTGTGTCTTAAAAGGAGAAATTACAAAGTACCAAAGGGCTATTGAACAAAACAGAAAAGTGTGACAAGAGCTACTGCCTAGAAGGTGAATGGGGACACATTGCATATGACACACCTTTTAGAGGCAAGGATGATTAACAGCTAGAACAAACCCCATGAGGTTCTTTATCCTCTGTGTCTTGCCATCTTCAGTTCAAGTCTTTTTTAAAGATAAGGCTTCACCGAACATAAGTCAAAGACTGGCTGAATTAAATTTTATCGTTTGTATTAAATAAACCAGAACAGATCTGCTGCTCGTTCTGCCTCATAATCTACTGGATTATAGATCAGACTTTCCATTGCTCCCTCTTCACAGGGTACTCGTGTCATGGCTCGTGTCTGTGGCAGGGCATTTGACATCATGTCTCTTTAGGAAATGATATTTTCTTAGCCCACTATCAATCAAAAGTTACAGTGAGAATAAGCTGCAATCTCACCACATTGCCTTCTCACATGATGGCATTCTGATGGTCAGATTAGGATCAATAACCACAAGGAAATCCAGCAAAGGCTGGGGATTTCAAAACATCCTACCAAATTTGAAGTGCTTGTGTCTTGGGAAGACTCGTGGTCTATGTTTGTACATAAAGTTTCAAAGGCGCCTTTGATGGCTCAGAATTCACAGCATATTGGAAAACAGGTCATTAATCTAGGTGCCTATTTTTGTGCATGTTTTGCTAACTTTAGTCAGAAAGAGTGAAAGCAGTGGTCTTTCCATTTTAAAATGTAAGTCACAAGATCCTTCACCCAGACAGCTGTACTCCTTCATAATCTTTGTCCACAATGATCTTTTAACTCTTGATTTCTCATTTGATTGGCCTGCAGTGCTGGATCTGTATAAACTTCCTTTAGATATATACCTTGGAAGCGTAGTTTGTTTATGTAAGCCAAACTGTTTATGGTTTGTGTGGCTTCTTCTTTTTGTTTGGGTTTTTTTTTTTTTTGGTCTGGTAGCATCTAAATGCACTTTTACAATATGAAAATAATGTAAGGACAAATTTTGCACTTAGAAACACTGCATACAGGAAAGATTGGGAGGTGTTGGCACTGAAAGTGCTTACAAGGTACAGTATGCTGTCTTTAGGATTTGTGTAAATAGATCCCACAGTGCCTTGCTGGGTAACATTAACTAAAGACACTCTCACACATTTCTTAAATTACCTATGAGACTGTATGTTGTGCTTGACAAGGTCATTAACAACAGTCTCTAGCAGCCTACAAGCACTGCCAAGAGATGGTCTGTTTTTCCCATTCCCTATTGTTGTACAAAACTGCCCTCATGGGAAGGAGCTAAGGGTACAAACTGCTGATGAGCATCGTACCAGGCTCTGGTAGTCACATTTGCTTTCTAGCAAGCTTTAATATTTATCAGGTGATGATGCATCTTGCCCTTACCTTTTTGAGCTGTGCTAACTGCTAAGGAAATGCACAAGAAGATGGTCCCTGCCTCAAAGTAATACACAAACCCCAGCAGATAATGAAATACAGTAAGGAGGAAAGGAGTACAATGACCAGACAGACACAGGAAAGATGTGGAAAACAGGTAAAAATGTGAAGCTTGTAGCTAGCATAACAAGTAGAGGTCACTGCACATCAAAAGCCTTATCCACAGGCTAGTAGTTCACAAGCTTCATGCCTGTAGTGAATTTAGAAGGATCTGAAGGAAGCAGTTTTGTCATTTTGGCTGGGTCTCTTCCCACAATCAAGGAGTGGCATGGGATGAAAGGTGAGGGTGTTTGAGGAAAAAACGTGTAACCTGGTATTAAAGGTTGATCTCACAGAGGAGAGTCAGGACTCAGTTATTTCAAAGTGTAATTATCAGGTATACCTGTGCTGGAAGATGCAGTGTCAAGTGCAGACATCCCAGTCAGCTGCCTAGGAGGTGAGGCAGGAGAGAATTTCACATCAACAAGTTCTGCCAGCTGAAAAAAACGCACTTTTAATGTAGCCCAAGTATCTCTATTTCATGGTAGGTAATGTAAATTTACTCCTTAACAGGCTACCCCCTGCAGGTACTGCCTTCTCTACCCAGTTGGGCAGGACTGAACTGTGATGTTCAAAATCTGAAAAATAGGTGCTTCATTGAGTTTGATGTAGTGAATTTAATGCAGGTGGAAGAACTTCTCAACTTGTAAAAAATGAGATGACCAATACAGCTGTATCGTACCTGATACAAAAAATTGTTGATTAAAGCAATGGTGGGCTTGGAGGTGAAGCCTATACCACAATCAAAAGACTGAAGCTTTGAAGAAGCTGAGAGATCGCAACATTACTCTCAAAGAGGGATTCATCTCACTTCTTCATAGCCATCTAAAAGTCAGGGTTTAATCCCGTTGCACAACAGGTGCCAACTGCATTCTGGAAATGCATGCTTGACTCCACTACCTATAGAGACAGCTCACCCTCTTCGTTCAATTTTTAGACAATTCAGGTTAGACACAGTAAATTCCACCGCAGGTTTCTTCAGTGGGGTGTCCCGATGCTTTCTGTTGCTTTTCACTCCTACATACAAACCCCGTATCTATGCTACGCTTGTTCTGGCCAAAGACTTCAAGAATACAGAAACATTACCAAGGAAATATCACCAAGGGATAGATTAGTGGATTTTTGCTGAGCAGGAACTTTAATTTCATAGGGTTACATCTATGTTTTCACTTATAAGCCTCCTGAGGGCTTGAGGTTTTTTGAGGCTAAAGTTCTCCACATACAGGACTCCAGCATGTTATATGATTTATAAGAACAGCAATTGTTGGAGTAAATCATTGAATATCCATTATAGTCTTAGCTCAGTGGCAAGAGATTTTTAAGCGAAAATACTTCCAGTACTTTCAGATTGGTTTTAAAAAAGCCAATGGTATGCTGACTTAGTTTGCTTCCAAATCCAACTTTCTTACAAAAACTGCTCAGATGTGGCCAAACAACTTCTGCTCATACATGAAATGTATGTATGAGTTATAACCATTGTGTGTGAAAACAGATTAAAATTAATGCTCTTTTAATTTTCTATACAATGTATGCTCTAAATGCCAATATTTTTTTAGTCATGTAATTACAGGGTGGAGAGAATGGGTGGCCAATGGCAGTGGGTTAATTACAAGACCAAACACCCACGACATCTTGCTTAAAGAGCCTTGAAATGATTACCCTTAGCTGTAACTAATGGCTCAGTTTGGACCACTGATTGGAGAGCTACCCTTAAGAGAAATACATAACTTCCATCCAAGCATCTTCACCATTTTTACAAATAATGCTGTGTAACACAGATTAGCTGAACTTCTAGAGACAGTGGATGTCAGTGTATTTACACTGCCTACTTGACAAATCTACGAAGCCTCCATGTCTTCTTTTCCCTTCTTATAGTTGGCCAATTTCTCATCTTCTTTCACAACAAAGCAGTTTGGGAAAAACTACACTAGAGATCCATGATTAAAAATAGAAGCTATCAGAAAGCTTTTGTGGTACGTGCAGCAGCTCTGAACTTTGTTTTAACTGACTGCATTTTAAATTATATGGGATAAGGCCAGGAGAGATCATCTGATAATCTAATGTGTACACCAGCCATTAAATTTCTCAATATCTCTATGTTGAGAGCAGCACTCCCTGGATAAAAAGTGTTTTCCAGAGAAGCATTCAGTGTTCATCTGAGGATGAATCAAGGATTTCAGCATTAGGCTGACATCAACTGCAAACCTCTAACTGTGACCTGACCCTCTTCCCATGCGTTTCCGATTTCCAGGAGCTGCTCACCCAAAGACAAACATACATCTCGCTGAAGTCCACATGAATGCCCATATGCTGCAGGATAGTCAAAACTCTCATCCACCTTGTTGAACATGGAGCAAAGAGTGCACTTCGGTAAAGACAGGATGGAAGCCATGCATGCTCTGAATCTACAAATACAAGCAGGTCTGAGCACCCTGTCCATGCAGACAAACATGCCTTGAAGCCAGCTGCATAAAAAGAGCTTCCAGACCACTGGATGATCTCAGCACCCAGATCCACTCCTTCATTACCAATCATCTGCAAGTTAAACTGAGCATGGTCCAGCTATGAACAGGGTGGCTCACCAAACAACTCCTGGGCACAGACAAGGAGTCAGCATGTGCTAGGGACCACTCCAGCAGGCAATTTGCACAAAGCCGTCATGTTTAGATCTAAAACAATTTAAAACCACGGAGGTGGTCAGGCTGGGTCAGTTGGCTGTAAGGCTAGAGAAAGGCTCTCATACTGTTTAGTTTATTAACACAAATATCAGCATTTACCAATGAATTACTTCGAAAGATCTCCTACACATAAAAAACCCAAGCACCCTCCTTAAGGGGATTTTCTTGATAGTTTTTGAAATTCAGTCACATATAAATGAAAAGTAAGATACGTTTCTTAAGATACTTGCCATTTATATAGTTTTTGCTTCACTCACCCTAAAAATAGAGCAAGGATAATTGAATTGAAAACATTAAGATTTCCAAAACCCAATTACATAACTTGCCATATTTGCCCTGTTTTCCCTCAACTTCACACCCCCCCTTACTTTTTAAAGAGGTCAAGGTTATTAAATATAAGTTTCTACATTCATACAGTAAGAAAACTTGAATCTAAACATACAGTGAAGATTTTTGACGTGGCATGAATTTGCCCACGTAGCCTACATGTATCATGTTTGTTTACCAACTAGGCTATGCAATTGATGCTCTGATGTACACAGTGCATGCAATTCATGCGGGTGAGACGATGGTGCAATGAAAAACTTCTTTTCCCTTTTCTGACTCATGTGTGTTTATAGCGTTCAAAGCTGCAATACTTATTCCGGCTAATTTATTTACCTGTGTGGGTGTGTTGTCTATGTAAGGACTGCAGTTTGATGACCCAGGTTTGCAGTGTTAATGTTGCTCTAAACTAGGCTTTTGCACTGTGTGATGCAAAATTACAGCTCCAATACCTTTGCTCTAGAAACACAGGCACACTTGTGAAGCCAGGACACAGGTTACTTCTGTAATTTCAATCATAGCTATGAATTAATTGCTTCCAATAGTGCACTGATTTATACAGGATGGCACTATACATCAGAAGCATGCTGCCTCAGAAAATTACTGCTGCATTCTGGCAACCATATGGGCAGCTGGCGAGCTGCCAGGAGACCAGCCAAGCATGACCCTACCTTCACACAAACCTTCTCCATGCAAGAGAACTGTCTGTATGAACTGCACTGGCCAAGAAACTGAAATAAAGGGATTCTGTATATTGTTTTTTGCTTATAATCAGATCCCCCAGAGACAGACGCACACCAACATGATTAATGAGAGAAGCTGCACAGATACGACCCCATTGCAGCAGGTAACCACGCAGGCACCGCACTTCTTGATGTCTCAGGGAACAGGGACAATTGCAAAGGCCTCCTTGCATATCTGCATTTCTTCTTTACGGATCTCTCTTCTCGTTGTTGCTCTCATCTGTGATAAAATTTAGCTTGCAAGTTCTACAGGGAAGGGCATTTATCTTATTTGTTCTGTAAAAAGCATAATATACTTTGTATGCTGAACAAACAATCACAATAATGGCTTACTGTAGCTTAGTTATCTTCAGCACCTTAAAAAGAACATTGTTCAGTAAGGAAAGAAGTAAAAGAAAACATTTCTCACTATCACTTGCAAGTAAAGCAGTTTTTGTTCCCTGTTCCTTTGCCTCTCTCACACTATTACTTCTTATCTATCTTATGCAATCATTTACAGAGGTAAATCTAACTCTGCCACTGGCTGCAGTGGGATAACATACAGGACTGCTGGGCTGAAATGGAAACTCCTCCAAATGGATTCTGTCTTCTCACTATGTAAATGATAAAAAATCTCAGAAAGAATATAGAGGAAAATTTCATTTAATGATTTTGAGTAACTTTATACAATATCTTAGATGAAAGATGCCTTGATGAGCTCTCAAATGCACAATCCTGTTTATGATGCATTTTACATGTATAATGCTTTTCCTTCATAAATATCTCTGAATTCTTTTTACAACTGTTCACGGGAATCATTTCACTTGCTAGGCTTTACAGCAGCTGTTTTACTTCCCATTACAATAGCCCTATGAAAAACATAAGGACTGAAAGTGAAGCAGCACTCATTTTCCACCATAGATGAGCTGGGACACTATGATTTCACGCTTTAGCTCCCTTGTACACAAACTTCTCCAAGGAGATCAGGGCTTATGCTTTATCTCCCATAGCACAATTTCCATACACATACTATCCTGCTGGTTCACTCAGACAGCTAAATTCCTGTCCACGTTATGATTTTTCTTAAACCTTAATGCTCTGCTAAGGCTGTTGTTGTCTGATTATTGATGGCAATGACTTGCTCTGCAGGTACAAGTGGGCCTGGTTTCTTTCAATACCGCTTCAGCGCCGTCCAACTCAGTGCAGAGCTTATCAGCAGCATGGTCACTGCTGGTATCTGACCAACAGGAATATTTCCATTGCTCCTGCCACTACAGAAATACAGCATAGTGACTTGCGATTTCTGAGAAATGACATCCAAACATTAGCCTGTTCCAATTCTGTGCTGTTTCAGGGATTTGTTTGCAATCAGTCTAGAGTCTAGCTACAGTTAAAAATGCTGACTAGCTGCAGTTAAAATAGAAATAAATACATTCACAGCTGATTATAAACATCACGTGGGTCCAGCATGGTGATAATTTTATTCCTGGTGCTCCTCAGCATTTGAAAACCCAAGCATGCCAGCAACATTAAATCAACTACTTTTGGTAACCAGCTCGCCCAGAGCAACTGCCTATTTTCCCCAGGAAATCCTATTTTATCCATGGAGCTTGTGATAGCAAAATGGCCATCTATACACACACTGTACCTAAAAGTCTCCTTCTTAATCTTGAAGTAATATAGCCACTTTTTCCTCATCCTGTGTCTTGAGCAGTCCCATTTCAACGATATTCAGAGTCAAGCACCCAAATCAGCACACCCCTCTAGGAATGTCATCTGTGACAGCACAGAGCTATCGCCCTGGGATGTGGACTATCACAACACAGATTTTTGGTTTCTCGATCTTTGCAGGCACTGCCAGAACATCCAAAGTTATTTGGCAGCATACTCTATCTGGATGTGAAGAAAAATCCAGCATATTTTTTTCCTTTTATGTAAGAAGAGTTATATTTGGTTCTTTTCCCTTCTCCTCTCTACACATTACTTCTAAAGGAATATAATATAGTTTTAGGTTTAAAATATTACAAGAACTTGAGGTTTTGCCTACTGCTCTGAGTTCTCCAGCGGCTCTCAGAAGAACTTTCAACACCTCTCCAAGTTTGGAATCCAAGAAACAGAATCTGTTCTGTCCTTGTAAAGCTCTAAACGTGGCACGATTACAGATGTAGGGCAAAAGTATAACTGACCTTCACCTGTAAAACCAGAACTGCTAGTACTTACACAGGAACTATACTGCTGGATAAAAACAATAATTTAATTGCTTAAATGTAGATGAGGCCTCTAAGGAATCTCCTTCTTCAAATAACCTAGCCAGCCAAAACTTCCATCAGCAAACCCCACTCTTCAGAACTCCCTCAGCAAAGAGGAACTTGAGATATAATTATTTTGCCAGGTACATTAAAAAGAAACAGTATTTCCCCTTTTTTAACCACCTGAAGAAACCAAGAAAAGACATACAACCAGATAACCGAGTTCATATTATGACTGACTGCTCAAAGACAAGGTTTCAGAGGATGCCCAATGCAAAACAAATGTGACTGGTGAAGCATCAGGACGGATTAGGTACTTCAGCAGGTTAAAAACTAAAGACAAAATCCCAGAGCTGTACTGGATTCCAGAGTCCACACAATGGGTGATGCCTCCGAGAGACACGTTTTGTCAGAAACCACACATAAGTTGTGCATCTAAAACCCATTAAAACATCTCAGACACTTTAACTCGACCTTCGGTTCGTTTCAAGCTGCAGAAATCTCTACCAATACAGCCCTTTTAATCATAGAATCATAGAATAACCAGGCTGGAAGAGACCCATCGGATTTTCTAGTCCAACCATTCCTATCAAACACTAAACCAGGTCCCTCAAGACCTCATCCACCCGTGCCTTAAACACCTGCAGGGAAGGTGACTCAACCACCTCCCTGGGCAGCCTGTTCCAATGCCCAGTGACCCTCTGTGTGAAAAACTTCCTCCTAATCTCCAGCCTGAATCTCCCCTGGCGGAGCTTGAGGCCATTCCCTCTTGTCCTGTCCCCTCTCACTGGGGAGGAAAGCCCAGCTCCCTCCTCTCAAGACAACTCCTTTCCCGCAGCGCTCTGAAAACGCCCCATAAGCAGGGCTGGATGCGAGGAGAGCCCCTCCGAGTCGCTCTCCCGGCCTTCCTGGGGCGGAGGGGAGGCGAGGGGCGGGCAGCACCGCGCTCCGGCCGTGACCCGGGCAGCGGGGAGGGCAGCGCCGCCCGCACGCTCTTTGTTCCTGCGGCGGCGCGGGCCTCCGGGGCTCTGCCGCTCCCACCGGGGCTGGGGAGGAGCTCGGGGCCGCCGTGCCCCCTCCCGCAGCCCTCTCCCCGCACCGCCGCTCCCCGACCCCGCTCCCCCCGGCGCCGCACCTGGCCCCGCCCCGCCGCGCGCGAGGTGAGCGGGAGGGGAGGGGGCGCCCCCCGCAGGCGCGCGGGCGGCGGGAGCGCGCTCTCTCGCTCGCTTTTTCTCTCTCTCTCTCTTAACCTCACCCCGCGCGCGCGCGCGCGCCGGCCCCGGGAAAGCCGGAGGGAGGCAGGGCGGGCGGCCGGGCGGGGGCGCGCACGGGACGGTGTGCGAGAGAGCGAGGGGAGGGCGAGACCGGGGCGGAGAAAGGCGGCGGCAGCAGCAGGAGCGGCTTCGCTCGGCTGAAGGAGCGCGGGCAGGCGCTGCCGAGCCGGGAGACGCCGCCGCCGCCGCCAGCTCGGGGCGTTCTCCCTTCTCCTCCCCGCCCTTCCCCCGCCTCGTTCTCTTTCTCTGCCTCCTCGCGTTTTCGCGGCGGCGCCTGAGCCGAGACCGAGGCGTCGCGCACCCCCGGGCCGGGACCCCCCCCAGGCCGCGGCTCCCCGGGGCCCGGCCGCGGCTCCCCGGGCTCGGCGAGGATGTCGGGCGGCGGCAGCCGGGAGGAGGAGCGGCGCAAACTCGCCGACATCATCAACCACTGGAACGCGAACCGGCTGGACCTGTTCGAGATCAGCGACCCCACCGAGGTGAGCGATCCCCCCCCCCCCCCTTTTCCCGGTGTCCGTGTGTCCGCCCCGCCCCCCCCCCCCCCCTCCGCGGCCACCGGGGCTCGGGCACCGCCGCCCCCGGGGCGGCTCCGGGCTCGGCAGGTTGGAGCGGCCGCGGGGAGAGAAAGGGAGAGCAGGGCCGGATCCTTCCCCTCCTCGCCTGCCTTCCGACCCTGTGGGACCGGCGGCTCCAGGGCAGGAAAAGCCCTCTGGGAGCTGGAGGTGGCGAAAGAGGGCGGCTAGGGAGAAGCCACCCCGGCTCCTACACAGGCTCTCTTTTTTGTTTGCCTGTGACTTAAACGCGGCGGCTGAGTGGAACAGAAAGGATGAGAACCCTGCTGGTGGGGCTCTACCCCCCCCCCCCCCCCCCCCCCCCCCCCCCCCCCCCACCCCCCCCCCACACACCCTTTGTTACCGCTGGTTTGTTTTTCCTTAAATGTTAAGCTTTGTGCGGAAGGCGCCTCTTGGGAAGCAACCTGCTGTCCTGGAGCGGCTCCCGCGGGCGCTGGCCCAGTCCCGTCCCGGGGCGTGAAGGGACGGAGCCCTTTGGCTCGCCCTGACCGAGGGCCTCCCAACCTCTACCGCCGAGCATTGGGGCTCGTAAGTCCCGAGTTTCACGCCTTGCACCGGAAAAACACAGCGGGTAATGAAAATAAAAAAAGAAAAAAAAAAATTAAAACAGGGTGTTTTTGATGGCCGAGAGAGGGCCGGTTTTGTAGTGTTTTTATTAAATCGCAGTCAAAACCACACCCTACCGCTGCCCCTTGTCATGTTCCCTTTGGCTGGTTGGTGCTGTGCGTCTGGTTTGAAAGAGGCGGCGGGGGGGGGGGGGGGGGGGCCGGGGGGAAGGGCTGGGGAGGCAGGTTACTGCCTTGTTTGTGTGTGACAACCCGCTCCCTGCTCCCAGGGTGGAGGCCGGTCGTGTGTGTGTTCCTGGGGAAAAGGAGGAAATTCACACTTGCTCTCGGGCTGGCCCCGGTCCTGGATGTTTATTAACAGAAGCCTCTGAAGTAATCACGTTGGCTTGGAGCTTGTTTCTGTTTCTGCACCCAGGTGCTGACCGTTAGCGTTGCCACAAAAGAAATCTTGAAAGCAGTTCTAAGATTATTCCGTCTGTGACACCTTGAAAAGAACTGCTTGGGTGTTTTCAGTTCTGCTCGCTACAGACATTTTCTTGAATGCCAGTACGAGGCATTTCCGTGATTATTTTCTACCTCTTGCAATATTTATCGTAATTAGAGCTCCTTGCTTGTATTGCTTAGGTGCTAACAGTATTACAGTGTTGCCTGACAGTTGCTTCTTCAAAAAAGTGGGTTGATAGTGCCTTCACCATTCTGTTTGAGAACATAGCACAGTCTTTCTGGAACTGCACGTTGACTGCTAACTGTCTGTGGCTTATTTTTTGGCCGATTAATGCATTTGTCTGTTTCCAATACATTCTGACTCCAACCTGTTTTCTTTGTGTTTATGACAGATAGTTCTGCAGTTTTCTTAGTAAGTAGTTTAACAAATCTTGCCGGTTTTTAGGTCTGCCTTACACATTTGTCATAATTAACTAGACTTTGCACAAAAGCTGCTAGCCTCATTATAGTTATTATGAAAAGAAGTAATTTTACTTGCTTTAGCTGCGCACTTCTTCAGTTTAAGCTTCTAAACCTGTATAGGAACATACTTAACCACTGTCAACGATAACATTTATTTCAGTTAAACTGCTTAGAGTAAAAATTAAGTGTGTGTGTACATTTCTTGTTGAAAGTCTTGGATTTTTTTTAGACTACTCGTTTTGAAAATGTTTGATAAGCTTTCAGATGTGTTTACAACAACCTGATGGTAGGTAATAGTTTTATAGATCAGGTGATATTTTCTATCAGGGTAATTAAAATACAAAAGTTCACTCTTTTTCACAGTTACAAATGACCCAAATTTGGCAATATTTTCAACCCAGATGATGGTGTCATTCACACGTGTACTATTTATCAGCTTAAATGAAAGCCCTTTTACTAGACAACTAGAGAGCTGGCAGTCCTTTGTTGTTGTTTTCTCTGTTTTTCTAGGCTCAGCTTAAACATAAGGCGAGACTTGCTTATTGTAGGGGCTGGCATCTGAAGATGCAGTAAGCTGGATACGGCTTTTGGTTGTGTGTGTGCCTGAGCTGGGTGCAGCTAGGTATTTTTAAACCATTCAGATATGGTCATTGTCCCACTGGGGTAACTTTGCAGCTAGCACGTGCCCATACTGCAAAACTGTCACCCAGGAGCTTCTGGTTGTATATATCATGTTTAGAATACTGAGGCTTGATGTCTTACAGTGGTTCTTCAGGCATTTCTTCAGTGTAAACAGTCTGGTTTAAGTGACTTGTCTTTTAAGTCTCCTATATACAGTAGGAATTTCCAGCGTAGCTAATCACTTACTTTTCTGAAATCCCTGTATTAAGGAAAGGAAGAGTGAAATCTAGTGTAAATTGACTAGAGTTTGGACTGTTAGCTTAGGCAGAGACTGTGAAAGTTATTCATTGATGACCTACTGATGTATCTCAGTGTTAGTTCGAAAGATCTGCTTCTTTGGTGACACAGAGTTGCTCTAACTCCCCTGAGTCCTCTTGACTTTAATGGAAAGTGTAAAGTGGGACTTGATTTTGAATATATATAAAAAAAATTGTAAATTTAAGTATGTGGGGCTTTTTCTTCCCAGAGAAATGCTCCGTGAAATGAATCACTTTGAATTCCTGCTTATAGTCCATGGACTAGGCTAGTCCCAAGGCCTTAGAGAGCCACTTGTCTATTTGCTCCTTTGAGATTTTGGCACAAATTATTTCTTAAGGCCTGTACAATACTCAGAAGCAAGGGCCTTGGGTAGGGCATACTGTAGAATTCTGTTGCTAGCTTTTTTCTAATCTATTGTGTGATATGAACAGTTGAAGTCATTCAGTGCTACTTTTCCCCAACAAAAAGGGGATGAAGGGAGCTTTCTGTTCCATGCTTAAAGTTGGATATTCTGTATCCCATATGAAGAAGATTGAAGACTTCTTGAGAGTGAAGGTCTCATATCTTCATTTATGCTTTCACTGAAGTCACTGGTGAACTCATGCTTGAGAGCAAGGTGATAATTTTAACTTTGTTGGGTATTTGCTTATTTTAACCCTCATTGCTATTCTGCAAAATCTGGTAATAGTTTGTATTACATTTTTTTTATTATTTGGAAAGTAGTTGAGAGAAGCTCTGTGGCTTGAGAGGCTTATAAATGAACAAACCCAAAGCTCTGTTTTTCAAAACTTTAGTTAATGCTAGTTAAACTCTAATGGTGTCAGGAGTGATGCCAGGTGCAGACTTTTGCTAAATAGCTGTGTAATATTAGTACTAATTTAAGCTTGATTAAGCATTACTGTTCTTCAAATGTTGAGGGAGCAAGTCTAAAGATGATACCCAATGTTTTAGGGAAACGTGAGATGAATCATGGTTTTGTGTGTAGATGAATCAACAGGACAATTCAAAATTGAACAGAATGTTAACCATTAGCTTTAAATCTGTTTTCCCTTTCTGTTCTGCTTTCTCCTTGCCTTTGTTCTAAGTTTTAGGGTGCTTTTAATATTTGGCTACCCCCTCTCCTCCTTTCTTTCTTTTAGCCAAGTATAGAAACACAGTAAAAAAGACTTAGACCTTTCGCAGCAGGAGATAAATTGATGTTTTGATATTTATTTAAATCTTGGGTGATGATAGTACCTAAGTTTTCAAAAAGGAGTAAGTTTGAATTAATGATTTGGTAACAAATGCATGGAGTTGATAAGAAGCTTTATAGATAAATGATTTGTGTTTATACATTTTCATGTGTATCGCTGCCCCCACAAGAAGGTTCTTACTGAAATTAAGTGATTATGTAAAATAACTGCATGTGGATGTTTTGGGGGAGAGTAAGGAATACAAAGGCACTGTACACTAGTGTGTTTATCACTGTCAGGTAGAATAACTATAAATCCTCCTGAAAGCATTTAAGATTTCTTTGTTTAAGATGCCGTATGTGAACTAGGCAGTATAGTTATTGTTGATCTGGATGACAAAATAAGGTTTCATCTTTAATATATGCTTTGGTGACTGTGTATAAGAGGAAGAGAAGCCTGTGTTTTTTGCTGACCATAGTTTGTGGTTTAGTAATGTGAATTGTGTTTAATTTTTTGAGACATACTTTTTAGAACAGGTGGGGGTTTTTTATAATTGCCCAAGGGCTTGGGAATTGTTGTCAGAAACATTGATCTGTTGTAGTTCTGTTTTCTGATGGAGTGAGCTGTACTAAACTGATCTAATACACTTACTTAACAAAAGTAGAAGGGTATAATAAAAAGAAAAACTTGGAGAAATAACATGCTTTGCGTTAACTCCTAATGAAGTATTTAACATCTAAATAAATGTGGGGTTTGTGACTGATAATTTTTTTTTGTCTGAAACAACTTGTGTAGGCTTAACAACAAGGTATTAGGAATAACTTTAGAATGAGGATAGGGGTTTTTTTTGTTTGGTGTGTTTTGGCTGTTTGGGATTTTTTTTTTGGTCTAGTCAGTACGTCTTAGACTCTTTCCACTGATTTTAAATGCAAATAACCCGTTTACAGAAAATGTTGCACGATAGGCTGGATGAAAGGACATTTTAAAGTTGATGCATTTTTTTGTCCTCATTCTCTGGATTCAGACCCGGGTTCTGACTCATTAAGTGTCACAGGGAAGAGTGATACTTGACATAAATTTGTAGTTTTCCAAGTTTCTGCACATACTTGTTACTTCAATCTAGTTAAAGCAATAATAATTTGGAATCTTTTAGTTTTTAACACTCCTGCGGATTCCTATCTGCATGGTTGCTCACTTGTGTTTCAAGATTGGGATTACCAGTGGCTCTGCCTATTCTGTTATGGGTGATACTAGTAGTGGAAGTGCAAGGTAGGGAAGCATTATCCAAGTGGTAGTTGTGCTTTATCCACACATTAGATTCCACAGCTTCCAGTAGTTTTCAGTAGTGCAACTCTGCAAACTATGTAGATCTCAAGAAGCTGGTAATATCAAGTATCTGAAAATACTGTCTTTAAGTTTGCTAAATGTATGATATGGAAAATAAGTTCTCTTTGCAAGAAATGTTTAAGCTAACATTTAGATAATCTGGAAAGGTGTACTGGAATCCTCAAGGACTGGTGCCCACACTTTTTAGTGAATAGAATATTTTTCAGTAATTACTACCACTAAACAGACACAGTTCAATAGGAGATAAAAACACTGAAGTGTTAGAGATTAGCGATTTCTGATTGCTGACTACTGAGTCTCTTGAGTTCTGGTTCTGCATTGAAACGGCTGTAGATGTCAGGGACTCAGGTCTGCTCCTTTGCATCAAAAGGACTATTTGGAGACCAGTTTTCCTTTAACTGATTAAATAGCCCGTCTTTACAAATGAAACACAATCACTGCTGTCTAGAGAGCACTAAGAACTTTGAATTAAGATCTTGACTGCAGTCTACAGATGGCATCATGTAATGAAAATATTTCATGGAAGAAGTTTTATGCCATGCTTTTAATATTCATAATGAAAGTTAGTAGCTAATAAGATCCATACAATTAAAACATTCTGGCTTTAAGAGTTCCTTCCTGATATGTAAATCTTTTCCCTGCCTAAAATGACATTCAGTTTTATTTTTCAGTTGAAAAACCCCCTAGTCCTCTGGTTATGTTAGGGATTTACTTTGTTTGCACAAGTGTGGGTTTTTTTCTGACAAAACTACTTCCCTTTTAAAAAGGTTAAGCCAAAATGAATGGAATACACTTTTAGGATTTTTGAGGAAGACCTCACTTTATAATTCATACAATTTTGCTTTTGTCTGTAAATGCTTTTGGCATCCAAGCAAATTAAGAAAAACTGAAACTTAGCTGGAAAGTGTTCAAAGTCGTAATGAACTGGTGCTTGTGATAAGGATATATATAGATCATAAGAAAGCACTCTGAGTTTATCTTTGTGTCTATGTTTGTTTGAAAAGTTGCTTTGTTACAAGTGAAGGAAAAAGTGATTGTTGCTTTGTGATATCAAGAGCATTGCATGAGGAATAACTTATGGGTTTGATCAGTGGTACTGATGGGAGATGGAATTGAAAAATCACAATTTGAAGGAATAAATTGAATATTATGATCAACTTCCGTGAAGTAAAATTTAGCAGATATTTCTGGTAGGTAGTAGTGTATTTGCACTGTCTTTCAAAATGAACTTCACACTAATATGAGCCTTTTTGGGAGTGTATTTGAGTAAAGCACTGCTTAGGTAGATTTCTTTTTTTTTTTTTTGAGGAAAAATATTTACGTATAAAATATATATTGAGTGATGCTATTTTTGTGAATAAAGATGTATGGGATTTTGCCTGTTAACTGGATATAAAATCCCAACACATGAAGGATTTCAGTTATTGTTAAGCAATGTGTTCACCTTGTGTTTGTTAAACAGCTGAGATGAAGGTGAGTGGGCAACTTGTTGCATTAGGTCCAGATACGAGCAGTGTTAAGAATTGCTGTGTTAACATCTGTCTTCTGTCGAGTTTTATACCTAAAAATCTGCAGTGGTAAATAATGTTGAACACACATCTCCCTGGACTTTTTTGAAGTTTGAGTGAAATAAAGCATGGTACATGGAATCAAGGTCATCAAAAGTGAAAATGCTTAAGTGCCCTTGCTTTTGCTAATTTGTTGGATTTCATTTGCTCGCTTTTCTCTCCACTTGTTCATTTCCTTATTTACTTCCATGTTCCTCCCTTGTTTTCAGGGGAGGAAAAGTGAACTTTACAGATTTGCATCAGGATACTCCTTTCATTTTGATTATTTGCTAAGCAACCAAGAATGTTGAAACTGAAGCTAAAAGTTATAGTAACAGCACTGATTTTTAGTGCTGTCATTCAATTTGGTGGCTGCCATAAAGGAAATGTTCATATTTTTTTTCTTTCATGTGTTGTTGCTCGGTGTTTTCTGTAGTCAAGATGTGTATAAGAGCCAGCTTTTTCTTTGTTTTTGTTTATCTTTATGATGCGGAGCTTAAAAATATTCTTTAGCTAACTTTTTTAAAAAATTCCCCTTACAATGAAGATTATCAGGATTTTTAAAACTAGGGATTAGGTAGTAGTTTTGGGTGCATGTATGACTTGGCTCATAATTCTAGATAAACACTCTGCTAAGATCCCCTCGACCCTCTACTTCCTACCCCCCATCTTTAATCACAGGTAAAATTAGTTCCTGCTTTTCTGTGACCGTCTCGGTGTAGAAATCTGATAATCCAAGATGAAAACAGGAGACAGCAGAGATCAAAAAGCTGGGCAGTACCAGTTCAGATCTAGCAGTAACATTATAGCTATCTTCCTGGATGTGTCCTGCCTTGTGAGCTTCTACATAAAGAAGAAATTCACAAGGTCATAACATAACTTTTTTGCCATGGAAGGGTAGGTTTTCCATGTGATTGGTTGCCCTCATCATTAAATTACAATTTTGCCTATCATTGCTCTCTAGTTTGGTTCTTCAGTAAAAGATCTGCTTCAACATGAAGTCCAGTGTTCATTGCTGCTTTTTTTTTTCTTCAGTATTTGTCTGTTTTTACCATACCTTCTTATTCCATGGCACTTCTAGTTTTTCTCTTTTAGGTTATGTGTGTATAATTTAGTAAAAACTTTTTGTGTAATACTTCAGGATTATGGCCCTCTGCTTCTATCTGCACCTGCTTTAGCCTCAAGGTTATCAACTGATTAGTATTACAGTGTGTGTTATTTTATGACATTTTCTAAATCTCCTTTTTCTTCTTGTGAACTTACCACAAAGTTAGATGGTTCACTCACCTCCTTTTTAGCTCATCATCTAGCCCAAGTACTCTTACTAGGGAACCATTCCTCTGAATACTACCTTCATTCTTGTCTCCTTATGAAGAAGTTGTCTCTCTAGATACTGCTTTGTTCATTTCTCTCCATGCTGATCAGGACAGGGCTCTTTATTGCCCTGGTCTGCCTTGGACAGGTTAGGTGTAGATTACTACTTCTGAAAATGTCTTTAGAGTTTGAATCCTGAAAGAACTGGAAAAAAGTCCTAGGGCTAGGGTTGTCATCTAGAAGATTAATATAGTGTTAGTTGCATGTGCAAATGAAACACTAGGAAATGTGAATAATACCCTTGATATGTATAGTTCTAATCTGTCTTTGAATTTCATCCTATAGATAGAGATATATAGATAGATAGAGAACCTGTTTATAGAGTCTGATTGTACTGATGAAATTGTGTATACTACTTTTCTGTAAGTTTGACCATGTCATCTGTTCCAGTGAAGAGCAGAAAAATATGCATCATCAACTTTGCAAGTTTTAAGATTTTTATTTTTCTTTCCAGTAGTGCTTGGTGTACCTGAAGAATAATTATTAATGAATTTCTAATTTTACTCATTTATTGCAAAAGTATAAGATACACTGGGGCCGGGGGCGGAGGGGGAAGGGAGTTGGCGTTACTACAGTGATTCTTTTCAAGGGCATTAGAAACCTACTGGTTTGCAATGTGATTGGAAATTGAGTATCTCTTTGAATATATGACTCCTAATACTAGGTCATCTCTTAGGGAATTCTGCAGTAGGTTTGTTGTAATACAGTAGTAGTTGCTACAGAGCGGTAGCAAACTGGAACAAAGCTCTGATGTATATTAATCGTTCCAGGGTGGGGTTTTTTGTTTCATTTGTCCATTGATTTCATTGCTACTTTGGTAGGCTGTAACTAAAACTGAGGAATATGAAAGCTTTCAGGCTAACTTAATACCTACTACTGAATTTACAGTTTTTCAGTGAACTGTTTCAGGGCTTGCTTTTCGCGAGTTGTGTCCCAGAGCATGGCTGAATTTCTGGTCTACTCTTCAGTGAAAGCACCTTTATAATGGGCAAAAAGTGAAAGAATGAGTTGTCTGGCAACAATATTTATTTGGCCAACCAAGTATGTTTCCCATAGCGGTATGCGTGAGCTAAAATTTCGGTGTTTACGTTTTTCAAGCACCACACGGGCTGTTTATAGAGCTTTCTCTTTGTTAGATGAGTCTTGTCAGTGTACACGTGAATATTCTCTTAACAAGCAGAAACACACCTTAATTGCAGTGTCATGCTTTTGCACACAGGTTGCATTGCTCTCCAAACCCAGTGGAAGATCAGAATCCCCTTCTTAAGGAAGATTAGCAGCTCTTGCATAGTCTATGGTTGTGCAAAAGAATTAAAACAAAAGAAACCCTCCCCCAGTGTCTACAGCAACAAAAGCTTTCCTTCCCTCCATGCTCCCAGAAGGTGGTCTGCTTTGAGAAGTACATCAGCTTGAAATTAAAAAGGACCCTTTAACCATTTTGTTGTTCTCAAGTTTAGTAAAAACAATTAGTCCATGTTCTCCTTTTAAAAAATACAGCGTCCTCCTGAACAGGAAGATGTTTATGTGGAAACAGGAAAAATTGTACAAGGTTGTGTTTTAGAAAGCGTTGTGTTGATAAAATGGTCCTTTATGTTAAGAAACATGGAGAAATCTGTCTTATATTCACCTTCTCTATGTAGTTTGATAATATTTACTGTGTTCAGTTCGTATCTAGGCATAGCATACTTGTAGAATGCAGGATGTTTTATTAGGAAACATGAAAGTTGTTCTTATTTAAACTAATAACCTTACTGAATATGTATACTACTTATATTTGATGTAGACAGAAGGAAAGTTTAAGGAGTTTCTTAACATTTTCTGTATTTATTCTGACTATTGAAAGATTGGGTTTTATCTGGAAAAGGAGAATAATTCGAAAATTGTGATGAAAAGACAGTGTTTATTAATGAAAACATTGCTCAATCCTGCTAATTGGTTTTAGTGGTTTGCCTATTATGTCTAGTGTTTGCTGTATAGTGAGGAAACTCAAAAGTGGAATTACTTATGATTACTACATTTTGCATTTTAATTCTTTAGATTTGTTGAAGCCTTAAAAAAAAAAAAAGCCAAACAGCTGTTTCGTTCTTCAGAAATTGGTGAAATACTTCAACAAAGACCTTCTTTGTTTTGTGCAAGAGATGTATTGGAATACTTTTGAGAGTCTCCAGAAACATTGACATTGTATCTAGTATTACAAGAGCATTTTAGTTGTTGCCATAGTGCAATAAGGACTATTTCAATAAATTCAGCTGCTATGCCAGTAATAAGCTTTTCAGGCAGATAAGAATTGATATGTGGAGTACCGGGGGAAAAAAAAAAGAGAGAATGGTGAAGTAATTTTATGCACTGACTATTGGTGTATTCACTGAAGCCACCTATAGGCATCTAAAGACCTAACCATCCCAGAGTCATGAAATGATTGTGGTCCAAGGAAGTGCTCGATTTGCAGTCTCATTCAGGTGTTCTAGTCATTTTATAGGGGAAAAAAAAAGTGTAAGAGGAGATATATTGTCTCTTATCTATCTTAGAGCCTTTGTCAGAATTTACAGTGAATTCAAGATTTTCTATTAGCTTCTAATTTCTCTCTGTAGCTTTGGACAGAAGTTGGCCTGTAAGGCAGATTCTTTGATGATTTTACAGTGTTCATATTCCTTGTGGAAATTTCCAAAATAGTAGTCAAAAGAATTAGCACGTCAGATTTATGGGAGATTAGCCAGATTTTAAATTTTTGACTTCTCAGAGTAATCTTGATTCATCTTGTGAGTAGTTAGTGGCAAGTGGCAGCACAAAACTTGAATAGCATTGTACCACTCTGTGACAGTTCTGTACTGAAGCAAAATATTGTACAGCACTGGTAATGGTAGTCTGAAGCTTGTAAAAAAACTATTGAAACTCACCACTTACCTTAAGCGTCTGTCTCATCTTAAGTGTTCCACATTTGTTGCCAGGTCTTTAAGCATCGTTGTATACATGGATGCTCATAATTATCCATGTATATTCTTATAAATGCATTGATTAGCATTCTCAGTAAACCTGCCTAAAAAAGAAGTCTTCTCTTTTTTACGTTTCCCAGTACACATGCTCTTCCCCAAAAATCTCTAATCCACAGCTCCAAACTGGATACTCCAGACTTCTACAATGGGTGAAAAATGCCAGTTATGACAGTCTTCATATGTGCTTGTCCTGCTACATAGTTTTTAGGAAGACCCCAGGGGCATTAGTTATGATTATGCAGTCTTGTCTCAGTAGCTTCCTGTGAGGTTACTGATCAGCCAGTCCTCTAGCATGTGCCATGTGGACTTTGGAGTTTCGTATGACTGGACAGTTGTTACGGGGGCTCTTTATAACCAGCTAGTCCCTGTGCTGATAGCAGCTGTGACAGTAGGGTTTACTTCTAAGGGAATGGGGAGAAAAGGTGTTTATTTCTTACTTGCTGTACTATTCTGACCATAGGTATTTTTTCCTTATTTTGGAGAGAATTTTTTCCCCTAACGTGCTTTCAGCTCTAGTGTCATCTGTTCTGGGTACCTGTGAGTTTTCTGGATTAACCTTGCATTGATTTCCTCGGCTGCTGAAAAGAAAATCTTGCACCAAAGGGAAAAATTCCTTCTTAACCACCTCTAAGATAATTAGGATGATGCTCACAGCAGCTAAAGTAAAGCTGAATTTAGTCAAATCCTGAGGATAAACAGGGTGTTTCTTTGTGGTGGAAAATGACCCCTTATACACATCTTTTTTTCTTGTTCAAACTCCCTTCTTTCCAGACTAATATTGTGACATTATTATTATAAATCTGCAAGCTGAGTGACATATTGAAATATTTCCTTTGTACTCTTAATTTCTCAAGTAAAATATTGAAGAGTGCAGTTCTTTGGTGTGGCTGATAGGTGATTAAGTAATCTGAAGTCTTTTCCAACTTCAGCAGCTGTGGAAGAGGATGAATAGTTTTATGTGTATGTACATACTCTGTGCTGCAGCCACTTCTTCACCCACTTCTCACCCCTCCTGAGACACAGAATGTTGGTTGGTAGTGTTGGCTGCCTTCTTCCCATCACTGCCACCTGATTGCTGTCATGTGGCTCATCTTCTGCAGTGTGGAACTGTCCACCTTTGATGCTCTTTCTGCTCTGTGGTGTTGAAGATAGTGATGGGCATTCTGCTGTTTAGCAAGTGCTTTTAGTGCACTGCTTTACAGCATCCCGAAGCACTGAATAGTAGTGGTTTAATTTGTGTCTTGGCATTTAATGTAACTTCCAAAAATTTTGAGTCTTAATTCTTGAAAGAAAGCAGTGCTAAATCAAAATTTGTGGGAACCAGTTGTATTACTTGGTATTGTTTTGGTTTGGGTTTTTTTTTTGTTTGTGGGTTTGGGTGGGGTTTTTTTTTTTTGCTTAGAGTTTCTGCAAGATGATATTAAACAAGATGAGATTGTTTAGATCATACTTGACTTCTATTTTTGTGCAGTTGTAGCCTCTTCTTAAGCTGTCCTGTGTTTGTTTAAAAGACATCTAGTGTTCTCTCTTCATTATAATGTCTTCAGGAGAGTGGGATGGAAAAACAGTAATGCAGATACATGAAGTAATGTATTGAAAGCTGTGTTGTAAATTTGGTTACTACAGAACCAGAAGGAGAAGCCAGGTTTTTGTACATGTATGCAGTTTGCTATTCACTTGTTAGTGCTAATTTGAAATTTCGATTTACTAAATATAGGACAAAGAGTAGTTACTTACACATAGGTTTTCATACACTGCCACCATGCCGCACCCAGTTTAAATCGTAAGCTGACTTGTATGGTTTAGCAAAGAGTGTCTTTTTTTCTGTTTGGTAACTTCAAATGGTGAGAAGTAGGTTATGTATTTTTATAGAAAACTTGAATAGTTCTACTCTTATGCTTTATGTTATTGTTTCAAAAAAACTTAAATATCAAATCTACATGAGATTGCCTCTTTTTATTAAATAGGTAACTTAAGTTTTGAACTTAATGAGCAATTTATCTTTTACATATATATAACTTTGATATTCAAGCTGATAGGAGGTTTATGAACTGTTAGTTAATTAAGACAAGTATGTATATTTTATTAACATTCTTATAATGAATGCTGAATGTAGAAGATATTCAAAATCCCTAAACACTTTGCAATAATTTACAAAAAATATTGAAGAAAACCTGATACGAATTGTGAGTAATGATATGTACTTGGCACACACAATATGGTGTTAACTAAAGATATGAAATGCGCATACTTTTTATTTGAATTATTTGTTTTTATTTCTGTACAAATAAGCATGTAAATTTTTTTTCTACTACTGAGGAGAGTAACAGAATATCAACAGGCACACACATTACACAGGGAGAGATTATTAGTTGTTAATTAAATAAAGAGGAAAAGATACTAGAGACTCCTCATATTTTTGAATCTCTTTCCACGTCCATATACTGCAATCTTTGCTTCTTGACAATTTTTTTTCCTCAGATTATCTTTTATTTTTGTGACCTACACCCTCACTAATGAGAGGATAGACCTGTCTTTTGGCATAACTTTTCAGCTGTGTTAATCCTGATTTGCTGCAAAGATTCTTTGGGTTATATCACCAGTTAAAAGGCTGAATCGTTTTGCGATGAGTCAGAATCTACTTGATATCTTGCATGGTAGTATCACTTAATGCCTTACTTAACTGTGTTTGAATATCTGAGTAAGCTAAACTGAGTTACTAAATGCTTTTGTAATCTGAATCTGTTTAAACTTGAAATATTCCTGTACCTGGTTAATCATCTGCATTAATGTTTGTATTGTAACTTGTCCTTGGTCCATGCACCGCTGAAATGATAGCACCTTGATGAGAATAAAATCTAAGTTATTTCATAGAATTGTGTTTTGGAGTAAGAAAATGCTTGAAAATAAGCAACCAATTCATTTTCTGGCAGTTTTTTTGCAATGTTTTGATGACAAATGGAAAATGGGGAATTTTTAGATGGAGCTAACTGAATGTAGAGGCCATGTCACTGGCTGTAAAACTACCTACTGGGCAGAAGTGCACAAGTTGCTGAGAATGAGAATTCATGCACAGTACACCGGCAAACACTTTCTTCTGGTGGCTCCTGATCAGTACATCTGTAAAGGCCAGTTTTGTTAACTAGTGCGACATGATAAATACAGTAATTTGTTATCCTCTAGTAGCCCTTAAAATAGAACTGGTAGGGCTTTTTAAAACATAGCTCCTTTAGTAATCATATGTGCCACTTGAAGGTTGAAATGAGCCCATTCAAGTGTGGATTCCCCAGTGCAAAATTACTTTCATGACAGGGGAGTTGCTTTTTATTTTTTTTTTTAATTCTGCATTTAAAAATTTTAGTATCTCTTCTGTATACCTGAGATGGTTTATAAAAAAATGCTGCAAACTGCAAAATAAATATTACTTAAATATATTGGAAGGTTTAGATTGTTGTTTTAGACTGAATAGCACCTTCAAGCAGTGTTTTTCCTAAAGCTGAAGTGTATTCTAAAGGGTTGGAGTTTTTTAAGTAGTGAACAAATTTTAGTTAAAAATATATATGTTCTGTGTTGTTTTGATAAAGATATATCTGATGTGGCTTTGATTGTCAAAATCTGCTCTTCAAGATCACTTCCTTCTTGAAAGTTTTCATTGCTTAGTTATATAAACTTTACTGATGATGAAGAGTGCATAGGAATGGTTGGACTCGATGATCCAATGGGTATTTTCCAACCTAGTGATTCTGTGTGATAGCCTGTAGCACAAGGAGGAGTTGCGTGTCTCGGCTCAGTAGCTCTTGATTACTGCTTAAAAATAAATAGATTCTGGAATTACCATTTCTGACTTTGATGTTGCAGATCAGACCATCTCACTGGTTTTGTATGGGTTTGTCCAAACACAACAACTTGCAAAATGGAGACCAGTATCCTTGTAGAGAAAATTAAACTTGCTCCTTTTTGTTGGTCAGCAGAACTTTTAAAAAAACTGGGGAAAAGACATTTTCTCTGTTTATTTGTTTACTTTCAGCAATCTGAGATGTTGTATACCTTAAAATTTTAGGCTGAAGACCTTGTGGAGGTGGTATCATTGGAAATTAGCATCTTAAGAGGGAAGAACGTTTATAGTTGGTCAAGACTTCTGTATGATTTTTGTCATATAGGTCAATTTGTAAACATCCCAATGTGGTTTTCACTATATGGCAGTTTGATTTCAGGGCAAAAGACTAAAAATGTGATTACTCTTCTCTGCAATTAGTCAATCTAATTAGTCATTTTCATGATTACCTATTTCTTCCCTAACTAATTTTATTTTTTTAAAAAAATAATTTGTTGGATGTAACTTTTGGGGACTGAAATACTGTTGTCTCTTGAATGTGCATTTGAAAGGTATGACTCAAAAAAGGTGAATGAAACCAACTGTTCTTTTCTGCTTGACATCAAAAGTCCTCCGAGCTAGTTTTCCTACGTTTTCAGTGCTTTGGTAGCTCACTTAGCATAAAGAAAAGGCTTATTTAATTATTGTGTTAAATAATTTAAAAAGAGGCTGGTACAAATTGCTTTGATAGTTGCCAATATGCCTTCTGTATTGAGAATTTCCAAACTTCTGACAACTATGACCATGTTTTTATAGTGCTGATATGGAGAGACTCATCCACTGATTTTGTGCACATGCATATCTGTCAGATATTTAGTGATTAGCTGACAACAACTATGAAATACCAAGTTGTTCTTAACACGTGGTTCATCTTGTCATCTTTTAAAAGAAAGACGTCTAAGTGACATGATTTACACTGCTCTCTGTGGAGATGCAGTCCAGGTTACAGTCAAGGCTGCTGTTTGGAACCAACTCATTACTGGCAGATATAGGCCATGTAGCTTTTATGGTGAATTATTGTTAGTCTAGTACTCTCAGCAAGACCGAATACCTAGTTGAGAATTTTTGATCATATAATTAATGGCAGTGATGAGGAAAATCTTTATTTTTAGTGTAGTTGGTTTCTAGAACCAGTGCTGTGACAAATTCCCATGACACATATCCTAGAACTGTATCATATAAACAGTATCTCCATTGTCGTACAGTTAGAATTATACAGTGGCATGTGGGAAATCAGGCTGTGGGATTTTTCTATTGTTACGTAAAACTTATTAGCCTGTGTACTGGTGTGCCAGCTAAGTTAAGTTCAGAAAGTAAGATTTCTCATCTGAAAACTGAAATTGAGTGATTTAATGTTGAACTGGTTGCCTGGTTTTTGATACTGATAAAGTGAACCAAAAGTGCATTTTTTTCGTTAGAATAAGGCCATTACCTTCTTTCCTTTTTTTAAAGTGTGCAGGAGGAAGGCTGACCCTCTTTTTTGTGGGTTTGGGGCTTTTTGTTGTTGCTGTTGTTCAGAATGCTGTAACAAAAAGGTTTCTCTTTGTCTGAAGTTCAGATAGTGTTTGAGCCTCTTTCCCTCATCCTGCTCCCTATGTATACTTGCAAGAAGTGAAGGACTGAGAAGCTTGCAACTAAACTGTTAATGAAATTAGTTTTGCCCCTCTTTTGATCTCTTTTGTCTTTATTTACCCTATTTTCTTTATCTCACTTTCTGATTTTTTTTCTTCTGAAGTTCTGTTGCTTCATGGTGCTCTCCTCAAAATCAAGGTGTTCTGCTGTGATTAGCACGTGAAGAATAAACGTCATCATCATTCCATTCAGTCTGCCCCACATATCCTGTAGTGACTATAAGGTAGCAACTAACTGGTATTGATGGTAGTCAGCCACTTTTCCTGTTCCACTCAGATCCTTGTCTGGAACTCCAACGGAACTGTGTTCAAAAGTAACATACACAACCTGAGGTAATCTCACCACTTTGAGGATATAGGGAGGGTGGGGAATATTTAAAAAAGTGTCTTCTTCTGAGCCCTTGCCTTGTATTTCTGTGTTTATCTTGCTTTTTCTGATCTCTTATTGCTTTTTCTCGAAGATTACATGGTGAAAGAATCATCCTGAAAATTCCTGGTAACCTATTTATGTTATAAAATATTACTTTGTATTCTTAAAGCAAAAATGAGTTAGAAGCTAACTTTAGTATTTTGCACTGGTTAGTAAACAAGCTTATTTTACGGTTACTATACAGTAGTTCACCAGATCATATTAGAAAAAATGTTTTCAGGCTTACAGTTCACTTTATCCATATTAAAAGTAAATCATTATGTGGTTTGCTAATTGCAGATGTGTTCTGCAAAATAAAACTTCTCAGATGCCAGGTTGCACTTTCTGAGGTTTTTAAGACCAGACTGGAGAAAGCTGTGAACAGCCTGATATGGCTTCAGAGATGACCTTTCTTTCAGCTGGAGGCTGAATTGTAAGGTCCTGAGGTCACTTCCTCCCTGTGATCTTAGATCAGTGGTGCGTGTGTCCATTTTAGTTTATTTTCATCTGGGATGGATTGTATTGCATTATTTGGAGTAATGGTTCTTTGTGTAGTAGAACCACTTATGTAGGTTTTACTCTCTCTACCAATTTGACTCATACATGAAGAGAATTATTTAAATGATGCTGCTAATTAAACTATTAATGCTTTCTTTACCTTTTTGCATCCTTTCTTTTGTTGTGGCCCTTCTTGTGACATACATGTTGCAACATCTTGGTATTTGGGCTCTCTTGTGGGCATCATCCTCTGTTATTCTGTGCTTAGAGGTTAACTTTGTGTAAACGAACAATATACCTGCCCCCTTAGTGTAATAATTAGTACTTTCTGTAGAAGAATAGTCTTGGAAAATCAATCAGCCTGTCCTCCATAGATGTTTAAATAAAACCACTTTGGTTTGTTTATAAGAGATCTTGGGAGGTTTCTAGTCCAACCTCCCACTCAAAGTAGGGTCAGCCCTGAGGTCCCTTAGGGCATTACCCAGTACCGTCTTGAAAAACCCTAATGATGAGGTACTACAAAACATTTCTGGGCACCCACCTTCACTTCTTGACTGTCATAATAGAGAAGAAATCTTATATCTAGTTTAAATGCCTCTGTTGTTTCAACTTATGTTCATTGTCTCTTGTCCTCCCACCATGCACTACTGTGAAGATTCTTGCTGCGTATTCTTGATGGCTTCCATGTAGATATTGTGGGTAGCTTTGTAGGTCTCTCCAAAGCCATCTCATTTGTTGGAGGAACAAACCCAGTTCCTTCCATCTGTCCTCATAAGAAACTTCTCCAGCCTGCTGACTGTCTTATGGCCCTCTGAACTTCTTTTTATCTCTCTCCTTCCTCTATTAGCAGCCCAAAAATGGGCTGTGAGTAGAGGGGGATAATAATTTTGCATGATATAAAGCCTATATTCCTCCTGTTACTACAGCTCAGGATGATGCTGACTGCCTTTGCCACCAGGGCCTGCTTCTGAATCATCTTCAACTTACTGTCCAGCAGGATCCCCAGGTTTTTAGCAGAGCTGTTCCCCAGCCAGTCATTCTTCACCCTGTGTTGTTGTAAGACATTATTTCTTTCAGGGGCAGGGCTTTGCATTTGTCCTCATTGAATTCCATGGAATTAAAAAAACATTCAAAAATCCAAACAAAAACCAAAGCAACATAAACAAACCCCGAGCTCCCACCTTGTAGAACTTCCTCTGGCAAAACTTTGAGGCATATGCTTGAGTGCTTTGAATACTGAAATGTATAGATCCTTTTAGAAGTTGAGCACAGCATTGTTCTACTCCATCCTACTTAACTTTTAGAACTCAAAGTACCTTAATATTTCAGGATCACTTGATGTATTCTTTGACTTAGGCAGACACTGGAGGAACTTAATTTGAGGGGGTAGGTTGGATGAGGTCCTCATCCTGCTGGACAAGAATGATTGCAAGTTGACTAAATTCCAATTGGGTTTTGTTTGCATTTTTTTTCTCTTCTGTGTTTCCTTCTTTGACCACATACCTGCGTCAGTTACTGGAATACATACTTGCAATGGATGAGTTATGCTGTATTACTTTTGGTGATATGTGTACATTGTAATTAATATTTACTTTCACTCCTGAATATTTTTAGCTTTATAATAGCTTTATAATACTGTATTTTGTGCAGAATGTTGACTAGTTAAATTCTTCACACTGAACCTTACGTTCTTTGTGTTTTGAATTCTGCCATTGTGATATGAGTCTCTGCTGTGATGCCTGAAAAAAAAGGTCTGGAAAATAGCACTCATTGCTTGGGGCAAGTGGTTGCTGCCTTGCATTTGTGATGTTTAGAAAGGAAAAGTTTTGTCTATGAAATATTAATAATAATGACAGAAACGTCTTTTTTCATGGTATTGGAATTTAAAAACATCTGGTATAGTTGGTTAGATATGGAGACTAGGGCAGTTGCATAGAAATATAACTATACAAATGGAGTAGCGTTTTTGGTGAAAGAAATACTGAAGCACTAGTTTGAAAGTATTCTATGATCTTATCTGACTACAGATGTTTAATATAAACAGTTTTGCTTCAGTGGATTGTTTTTACAATTAAAATTTAAATTACTACTTTGAAACTTGGGGAATATTAATCTGTTAATTCTGCAAGTGTTCCAAGGCCAGTATAGCAAGAATTTTAAACCAAAATAAGCCAAGCAAGCAAAACCCCAAAAATTCAATGTTAAATTTTATATGTTGATATTAAATTTAAACAAAGCTTTATATCACCTTGCCTGCATGTTATGTTGATGCAAACATGCTACCCATTCTTAAGTAACTAAGATACCACTTCAGCTGATAATCTCAGGGGTCTAGATGCTTGCTCTTGAATTTCCACCTAAAAAATGTGGTTAAAAAGGTTTGTTACACATTCTAGAAAGTCCTTATGTTGGGACCGGTTTGTCCCAGAAGTTCAGAGAGCACAGGCTAGAGTTTCTCAAGGGAAGTGTCCTTCCAGAAGTCTCCTTTCATGTTGAGCTGACAGCAGCTGCAGTAGTACACAGTGGAGAGAGACTGCATGTGTTAGGACATTATGAAGCCTTAATATTGAATAAACACTCTTGAAGGAGCTGTTGACTTTTATTATGTAAGGTCTGTAAGGTCTCTCAGTTTTAGAAATTAAGCTACCACCTAGTCTAAGCAGTGTACAACTACAGAAACGTGTTTATTTTTAAGTGCATTATTCCAGACCAAGGTGGATAGGAAGAGTGAGGAAGAAAGTAGTAATGTGAAGGATGCTTATGTGATGATTCAGCTTTTCAGTTGTCTTTTATGTTGTTCCCATCTCCTCCCAACACCACATGCCCTGTGTTGTAATTGATGATCTGGCCGACCTGCCTTCTGAAACTTCTCCATGCTTCTTTAAGCAGCCAGTGGCAACCCTTTGTGAAATAAGGAACAAGCAGCAATGAAATGATGGGGCAGTATTGGTTTAATTGTTGACCTGTTTAAGTGCGTTTGTTCTGATGCTTAAATGAGAAGTGAACAAATGACTCTGCTTAAAATTTTGAGCAGTTAACCAACTGAATCAACCCCAAACTTATCTTTCAACCCTTCATCATAACTGAGAGTGAAGACAGATTTATATCTTCCATAGTATTGCAACAAAATGATAATTCAAGATGCTTTATATACTTTTAAAGAAGTAATGAGGTATTAGTGATTGAGTGGGAAAAGAGCTGCCTTGCTACTGTTTTGAAATAGAAATTTTTTATAAAACGTGAACCATCTCACACAAAACACATGATCTGATTAGAGGGCTTGAGAGAGTAAGATCAACAGTTATAGTAACTGAAACTTTTTTAAACATGGGTGTGTATCTGTTGTTTGACTAATTAACGACAATTTCTGACTGAATTCCTTTTGACAAAAAGTTACTGAAATTGGTTTATGCTTGTACCACGTGATAACTTTTTCTAGATTATTTATACTATTATGAAGAGAACTGCAAAGGAAATGAGGAGCTTCCTATGTAATCAAGTGGTCAACTGCTGTTTCCTGTATCGGGAATAGTGTTGGCCATTACTCACATTCGCTGCATTTGCATTGTTGTTCTGATTGTGGAATGAGAAACACTGAAGCAGTAGGAGGGAAAGAGAAAATACAGAGGCTGTGACTGAAATACTGCAGTTACAGAAAGAGAGTAGTTTTTTACGCCCATAGTTATGTGGTGCTTTTGAGTGCTCCTTTGTTTTAATGCCTGTTTTGTGGCACAGTTAATGGAACCTGCTAAAAGTGACATTTGAGCTTTAAAAATACATTTAACCACCCTTATCTCTGACTCGCTTTCTTAATTGCAACCACTTTCTCAAATCTTGTTTTCTTTTAATAATTTTTCTTGCTTTCCTCTTCTGTCATGTTTTGTTGAAATGATGCTTCCATCAACTCTGCAGGACATGGGAGACACTCAGGACTGTAAAACTGCCAGTGTTTGTGCCTGAACATCTGAGACAACATCTGATATAGTGTGTTGCAGAAGGTCTCTTGGCACCACTGAGTAATTCTGCCGCCATCTGTGTAATTCCTACTTTAACTGAACCTTTGTCAGTATTGTCTTTTGATGCCCAGGACATGAAAAATACTTTAGAGGGCAGTGTTAGCAGCCAGTGATTGTAGCTGTCATGTACTCTGTACTCAGTGGCTCCTCATGTTTTCAGGAAAACGTTATTTCCAGTAGAAAATAACGTCACCTCGGTATTTGGTAATGTTAGTTATTATTTAGTTATTTTTAGCTGAAATAATAGAAAACTGTACCTATTTTTCATGCAGTGCTACTCTTAGACATTAGATACCATGTCTTGCAGTATTCAAAAGAAAAACACGATTTATCTTTAAAAGTATAACTTGATTTTAATACCCTTTCTTAGACTTTTTATACTGAGTTTCAAATACTGTTTTAATTTTATAATGTTTTATTTGTTGAGCCTTTTGTCATTTTGAGACAAATGAAATAAATGTTTAGATAGCAATGACAAAATATCTGAATTCCCATAGGCAACCAAGTTATGTAACAACTAGACGCTGTTAAAGTTATCCTCTAACAGCCTCCTGATTGGTTGGGGTTCTGGATCTGCAGAGATGTTCCTTGCTTCTGTACTTTATTGTTCTTGGTTTTAATTTGTATGCCAGTAGCTACACAAGGGAAAAGTATGAGGATGAGTTTTCATGTTTACAGCTTCAGCTAGTAAAATAGCTTTCTAGCAGCAAGAGAGCTCCCCTCATCCCTTCTTCAGTTGAATGTTAGTTTTAATCTCTCCTTTATGCTGCAATTGGGTTTTATGTGACTCCATGGTGAAGTCCTTAAGAAACTGGTGGACTAGGGTTAAGTCTCCTTGCTTTTTTTTTTTCTCTTAACTTGCTTATTAGAGTTCAGCTAAATGCTTGTGTTGGAGCAGTTGAAATGGCATGTAGTTGGAGATGGGCTAGGTTGGGAGAGGGAAAACCCGTTGTAAACTGCTGGTTACCATTAGATTAGCTTAATGTCATCATACTCTCCTTCACTGCCACGTACAAACAGGACATGTGGAATAATTTTTTTCCTTTGATGTAACCTTCCAGTAGTGGGCACTTAGAGACTTTTGGAGAATTTACTTTGAAATCTATGCAAGTAGTACATTCCATGTTCTGCTCTAATAATAGTAAAACATAGAGGATACATAAAAGAAGAATGAATTTTGGTATAGAGATTTTCTTGTTAAATGAACCTGTTTACAGAGCATGACCTTTGCACCTATGAACTTGCTTCCAGTCTGGCAAAACAGATGGTATTGTAGATGGTAGTGAGCATGGGACCCTGTAGGAGTAAAGGAGACTGGTAGGTTGAGGTTGGAAGATACAAAAATGCTGCTTCATGGGAAGGATGCCAGCTCAACTACAAAGCATTGAAGTGTATTGTTATGTTGATAGCTACAGGGTATCTTCTTGAAAATCTAAAAGTAAATAAAGTAGTGATGGAATAAAATCTGAACTAAAGCAATATTTTGGTTGTGCAAAAATCTTGGTAAGAAATACATTTATATGTTTAGGACTACTTTGAACTTGTTTTTGTGTTAGAATGGAGGAATTTTTAATATGAGAACAGTCAAAAGAAAGATTCACAGAACAGTAGTGCAAAATCACTGTCACTCTGAAGATGCTGTAGATGGTGTTACTGTAGAGCGTACCATTTTTTTTAACTTGTCAGCAGTTGTTTTTAAACTCAACTAACTGAAGCTAAATGTCATTCACCAAGCACAGTGCTTGATGAAATTGTTGCCAAAGATTATACAACAGGATTAAGTAGGATTTGCAGAGGCATAGCTATTGACAGACAAATTTTACCGAAGTATTACAATTACAGAAAAGGTATTTTTGAAGCATATCTCTGCCCTTGGTAGTCCTATCAAGCAACAGTAAGACAACTAGTGGCCTTAATAAGCCACTTTGTAGGTTTTAAAAAATGGCCTGATTTGTTAAATCAGTAAAAAGTAAAGAAATAATTCAAAACTATGGTTCCTGGAAGTGCTTTGATGGACAGAATTTTTAAAAATTGGTGGGTTTTTTTTTTTTTTGAGATTTCCTGTTTGGAGTTTGCAATGTGGACCCTGTCTTTCTTTTCAGTGTTCAAAAAGGCTATTAATGTTTCTAATCATGTCTAAAGCTGTGTGGCATTTTCATTTCTAAGTTTGGCTCTGTGTTTTGATTTTATCTGTAGTGAATTACTATCCTTTTCCTTGATAGATGGTAGAAGTAGCTAGAAAGATGTCTTAGCTTTTTGTGTGAGTGTACTCAAGGTGTAATGCACTGTGGTTGTGCATCTTTGGCTATGACACTGCTGATCTCGCTACATTTCATTCAACAGTGCAGAATTTAGGTGTAGTTTGGGGTTATTGTGGGGTTTTTTTTTCCCCAGAACTAATATTGTAGATGTTGGTGATTATATATCCTGAAATGTGATTCTTTTGTTCCTAAAAAGGAAAGAGGAAGGTAAGTCTTTCAGGTTGAGAGAAAAATTAACAGCTCGAAAGAGGTCGTTCTCCCATATTTCTATAGTCTTTGCCACAATTAAATTGTCGTTTAGGCTACGTTTGGAAATGGTATTCTTTCAAACCTGCTTGACTAGCCTAATTTACTTGGAAAATAACTTCAAGTGCAGTCAAATGTTACATTTGAATCAGTATGATCTGGAATGTACGGATTTAATGATTGTGGACCAAATTCCAAAACAGTGCGACAATAATTGTACAACTGGAGCAAATTAAACGTTGTACATTAATGTCTCTTGAGGTAGTAAAACGGGTAATAAGGTTAATGAAGCTGGCAACAGTCCTGTGCAATTCCTGTGCTATCATATTGCTTTTTGGCAAGATCTTGACCTCCTGTAAAACCTTCAGCAATGTCAGTTTGGCAGTGAGCTCTTGACAGTACTGTAAACAAGAGAACACAAATTGAGAGGGTTTTTTTTGCATTTCAGACTCATTTCTTCTCAAATTTACATGCAGAATAATCCCTTGTAGGCCTGTCTATTTTGCATTTTGCCACATTGCATCCACTTACATTTTATTTGGCTGTGGAGTTCTCAACATCCATAGTTACCATAAGTTCTCCTGGGAAAGAAGTAAATACTTGACTCCCTTTAAAATCTTTGTAAACTGAATCTGCCCTGTCTCAGGGGATATGGCAGGACATTTGGGTCCAGCCAAGAGTAGATTTTGGTGTCCTGTGGGTTTTTGAGTTTTTTTCTTTGTTATAGAAATGTAGAATAACCACGTTGGAGGAGACCCACTGGATCATCGAGTCCAACCATTCCTATCAAACACTAAACCATGATCCTCAGCACCCTGTCCACCTGTACCTTAAACACCTCCAGGGAAGGTGAATCAACCATCTCCCTGGGCAGCCCGTTCCAGTGCCCAATGACCCTTTCTGTGAAAAACTTCATCCTAATGTCCAGCCTAAATCTCCCCTGGTGGAGCTTGAGGCCATTTCCCTCTTGTCCTGTCCCCTGTCACTTGGGAGAAGAGGCCAGCTCCCTCCTCTCTACAACCTCCTTTCAGGTAGTTGTAGAAAGCAGTGAGGTCTCCCCTCAGCCTCCTCTTCTCCAGGCTAAACAACCCCAGCTCTCTCAGCTGTTCCTCATACGGCCTGTTCTCCAGCCCCTTCACCAGCTTTGTTGTTCTTCTCTGGACTCGCTCCAGAGCGTGAACATCCTTCTTGTGATGAGGGGCCAAGAACTGAACACAGGATTCAAGGAGCGGTCTCACCAGTACTGAGTACAGAGGGAGAATAATCTCCCTGGACGTGCCGGTCACACTGTTTCTGATACAAACCAGGATGCCATTGGCCTTCTTGGCCACCTGGGCACAATACTGGCTCATGTTCTGCTGGCTGTCAACCAACACCCCCAGGTCCCTCTCCTCCAGGCAGCTTTCTAGCCAGGCTTCTCCCAGTTTGTAGCACTGCCTAGGGTTGTTGTGCCCCAAGTGCAGGACCTGGCATTTGACTGTGTTAAACCTCATGCCACTGGACCCAGCCCAGTGGTCCAGCCTGTTCAGATCCCTTTGCAGAGCCTCCCTACCCTCAAGCAGATCGACACTTCCACCCAATTTAGTGTGTCTGCAAACTTGCTAAGGGTGTTGTTTAAAGTTGATTGGTTTTGTTGTGTTGTTTGTTTTTTTGGGTTTTTTTTTTTTTTTTTTTTCCAAGCACACTGCTGCTGTGGGTTTTATCTTCTCCAGCAGAATCAGGTGCTTGTTTCCTATTAGGCTCGTTAGCATTCTTGCTTTAAACTTCTGGCTAATTAGCCTGGTTGCCAGAGCACTTGTATGCAGAGTATCAGATAGCACCTGCGTTTTTTCTAGTTTAGTCAGTGTAGCTAGGTGTCTTAACCATGCATGGGGCGGATTCCAGCTCGTCCCACAGGAGTAAGAAAGTAATGTAACAATCAAGTCTATCATTACAGAGTAGAAGTTGGGTCAGTCTTTCCTGGCTGTGTCAGCAGAGCAATAAATATGACACAACCCTTGGTTGCATTATGTAAAAATTAAATCTTTTTGTGGCTTCTTTTGATACTGGGTTGCATCATACTAAAGCCTGTTACTAAAAGAATAAAAATGCAGTACTGGTTACAAGAAATAAATCCAAACAACTGCTTATTTGAAAGATTGTTGCTGTCACGTGTATTCTGTAATGCAATGAGAGCTCATTTCCTTTACTTCCAGTGTACAGGTTATCCTGAGAGTAAATAAAAATGAATGATTTGTCGAGTGAATGTTAAGTGGTTCAAGTGAGGATGGTTTCTGATCTGCTCTGTCTATTGGTTGGTGTCAGCCTATCAGTAGGTACCAGCTTGTAAAATTTGGTTTTTAGGTGGTCTATTGGTTGTTAGACTGAACCTTACAACCAGGTCGGGAAACCATTTAAGTGGTTTGGTTTCCACTGTGTAGTGTGTATACTTCTGAACACTAGAGAATCAGCATAGGAGAGAAGTGTTGCCAGTAATTTGATTTGTGCAACCTGTAATAAAACTGTGATCAGCTTTGGGAAGGACACTCACAAGAAGAAAATTAGGCTTCATGAGTTTGGTTGCTGGTGGAAATGCTTGTTTCAATAATACTGCTTTCTGTCATAAATAGATGAGCATTTCTGTTCCTACTTGAGTGAAAAAAACCTTTTCATTTTTTACTAGTTTTGCTGATAAATTTGAAAACTAGTTGTACTGTCATTTATGGGTTTAAGATGATCCCTAATAAGTTTCTCTACTAAAGTTTTAGTAAGGTGGAAACAATTTGGACTTTTTAAATTGTAGACACATCATGTAGCTCTAGTACCCCACAACTCTTGCAGTATATCTGCTGTGTAAATGCCCTCCAGACAACAGTATTCTGAACTTCAATTTGTGACTCATAAAAAGCCATATATTTTTCTAAATCATAGAATCATAGAACAACCAGGTTGGAATGTCATGCTCTTGTGAAATAGTACTTAAGATCTTTGAGAGATCTACTGTTTATGTAGCAGGCCACAATTTCCACTTTAGCTGTGGACTGTCAGTCTCTGCTAGCACAGTTCCACCCTGTCAGTGTCAGCATCTTCAAGAGACAATTTTTTGTTGATGATACTGCTGTATAAATGAGCCCGAATTACTTTTCCATTTAAAAAATGTCCATTCATATCTTAAGTTTTTACATGCAGTTTTTGAAATGTACCTTTGAAAACCTGCTTGCCTCAAGTTTTAAAAACCCACTTTCAAAATGAGATTGCAACTGTACGTAGAAATGGCGTATTTCTCTGGTGTTATACTCCTAACTGTTCCTTCTGAAATTTATAAACACTGCATGAGAAAACAGAAATTTGCAATTAAATGTTGCCTAGATGTTTTCAAGCCAACCAGGTGTGCTGCTGCTGCAGCTGTGCTGCTGAGGAGGTGTGAAAGCAAGAGCAGTCAGATCAGGTTGGATAGATGACCTGCTGGCTGCCATATTTCTGCTCCGTTTTTGATCTTGTGCTTGTCTGACCCGTACAAAGATTTTGGGCATGCCAAGTAAGCGTAACCTGAAGCAAAAATAAGTATCAGCTGGCTTATAATGCCGTAAAGTGTCTTTGCGGGGTCTCGTGTTAGCTGATGCCAATGCAAAAGTAGGAATAAATTGCCTAGCTTGTCAGAGGTTGTCGTTTCATGGTTCCTTCAAGTTAATGCAAAGTACTAGCAGAAAGGATGATTTCATCCAACTGCTAGCTTTCACAGCTTCCTCCACATTGAGTGGAGTGGGGGAAAAAGTTATCACCAGAGTTAGTTAACCTGATTCTTGTCGCTATACAGCTGTGGGTTGATGGTGTCTGGTATAGAGGAAGAAATGGGAGCAAGTGTTTCAGTATGAGAAATGGCTTTCTGTGGCAGCTAGAATTTCTGTTGCTTTAAAATGATCCTACACTTTTAATGTTAAATGACAATCTTTCTGTGACCTGATTGGTGCCTGAAGATGCTTATATACAAGGGTTGCAGCTCTGCAAGTTGTTGGCAAACAGCAATGCCAATGAAAAATGATGCTTTTGGTGTCTCTTAGAGTTTTCCTGTTCTGTTTTGGTTCAGCAACAATGACAGGTTGTAGGTAAACAGTAGAAAGGTAAGCTATGTATTCTTGATGGCCATCGTTCTTTGTTACGTTTGCTCTTGCTTTTAAATATGTAATGATTAATTCAAAGTAGGCTTTGTTTTGGTTTTGAGTGGCTCTTTACCTGATTTCAAATATTATTGTACTCTGCCTTATCTCTATTTTGTTAGAGAATTTCAGGGTATTTTTCACAGGGCAAATGTGTTTCAATTACTTTTTTTGCTGTCATGTCACCTCTTCTAAACAATTTTCCAAAACTTTTCTTTTTTGGGGGGTGGAGTGGGGGTGCATGTTTTCAGAGTATCTATTGACAGTGACTACCAGATCCTCGGTATTGTGGTACTGAGAGAATCACTGAATGGCAGTTGTGTTTGCATCAGTATAGTTTATAAAGCAGTGTCTGATTTAAACAGGGGGTATGATTTAGACTCCTGTAGCTTTATTTGTTGCATTTTGAATTTAAGCAATCTAGTTTAACAAGTGCTTAAATAGTTACAGAATTGTTGGTAGTGCTTTAAGTTTTCTGGTTAACTGTTGTAGATCTTATTTTCTAAGAAGAACTTACATTTTCTTGTTTTAATTCTGAAAGGTTAACTAATGCTGTCCACTGCAGCTTAACAAAAAATATCCTGCAGGTGGCAGGCAGCTGCTGTGTTGCAAGCGACGTTAAGATTTTCATGGTCATTTACTGTAGGTTTGAAAATTTGAGTCAGAAGGTCAAGTCTGTAATGCTTTTGGGGAGAACCCTTGGCAGATTTTTGTTTGGTTTTAATGGTAACTGCTTTTGGATACTTTGAGACACTTCATCTTGCTATTTTAACAATTTCTTTTGTAGAAGGTTGTGAAAACTTAAGTGTTTTCAGCATGAAGCATGGTTGACAGCTAAATAGTGAGTCTCCTGGCTTTGGCAAAATAAAAATGTTGAAATCAAGTTGATTTTGATTGTTTTTTTTCTTTTTTTCTTTTGTTTTGAACTAAATGGAAAATATTCTCGTTCATCTGCCTCATGTAGATGGGTCTGTTTTGAAGTTTAATTTTTTTGAACTGTGACACATAAATCATCAGGAAAATATTCAAGATTGCAGTAATAGTTGTTTCATCTCAAGAGTTATAGTCTATCAGTCTTACCATGTGGTAGATAGGTAATGGGGAGTAGGGAGAATGCATATGAAGTACGCAATTGAATATTCATATTGGTCATAATTCAAGGTTCATGTGGGCATTTAAGCTGCATTTATGAAAGTAAATCCCTTTTTAGCATGTTATTTATATTTACAGACATGAATCTTGACTTTAGTTTAAGGTGTTATTGTAGTATTTGTCACATACTGCAGTGGGTTTTATATTGCATTACATTTGTATTCTAAAAATGTTTGTAGTACCTCTTGGTTTTTGATCTGGAAGCTTTGTTTCTTATTGTAGTGGGGCTGATTCCAAGGATGTAGCTTTCTTCAGGAAAATTAAGAGGGGATTTAGTTTAAATTAAATTAAATTTTCAGTCTTGTGTTGTGGGTTGTTGATAATTCTTTCTGATAGAAAGCACAGTTGTGGGTCCTGCTTCCGTGAACATTATGATGTTTGTAAATTGTTATGGCAGGATGAGTCATTCTGTAGTGGAAAGTCATTGTTGATCCAGGTGTGAGAGGTTTGAAAGAGGAAATAAAGCTGATAAAAGTGATTTTTGTAGGAGCCATTTTTTCATCTGTACTGTTCTCTCCCTGTCTTCACATGACTGTTCAGAGTATTCAGTCATTAATCATGAAGGTGCAGTTTTTGAAGGTATCTGAAAAACTGTAGCTTATGGTGTAAGAGTTAACAGGATTTTTTTTTTAAAATACTATTTGGAATTCCTTTTTAATAGTTTACTGTAGAATCTGCATACAAAAATATTGTCTATCCTTTGGTTTCATGTTAAAAATTTATTGCTGGGAATGTATGGTAGAAACCTGATTGTCATATATTTTGATTGCATGCTCCCTTAGTGATTTAATATGCTTGGGTTTTAAAATCTTGTAAGAATTATTTTTTTTTAGTATTCCTTTATTCATTAGACTTGCACGGATTTGTTGCATACTTACAGCTTTTGGAAAGACAAAGAAAGCAATTCCATTTCACTGTGTAGGGTGTCAACTGGTCAGGTACAAAAGCATTTCAGAATATTCTGCAGTGATAATACTACTGTTACAGTTACCTGTTTTATCAATGTTGTGACCTGTATTCATTTGGAAGCAACTAGTTTTTGCTTTAGTTCAAATTGTTGCACCATGGATTGTTTTTTTAATGTTATATTCTATTAGCACAACTCTTGGGTAACAAGCACGAGTACCTGAATAATAATCACAGCTTAGTTAGGAGTTAGCCTTCTAGGGTTTTGCCCATAGAATTTGAATGGGGAAGGAAGGATGTGACATTCTTAGTGCTCGTGTTTGGTGTTTTGTGTATGTAGTCATGCTGAATGCTGCTTGCATGGCAAACAATGTTATCAATGTGACTAAGAAAGATCAAAGATAGATTCTTGGAAGAGTTACAGATGAGCATTTGTGAAGGAAAACTTGTATATATTCTCTACTACTCCGGAGACTGAATAGTTTACAAAATGGATAGTATGTAGTATGCTAAAGTATTGAAGTATGTTTTGCTTTGTGGTTGATAAAGGTGGGATAGTAGTTTACAAGCCTATGAGTATTCTTTGCTGGATTTGTGGGAAGTAGTGATCCTCATCATCACATTGATTGCTGTCCTGCATACCGGGAGAATACTCCCTCATTACCTTCTCTGACCCTTTAAGGGAGTAATTTCCTTTCTCATACATCAGCCTGGCTATGGATTACTGTTCCTGGATATTACTGCTTTGTTTTGCAGAAGCCCCTCTGATTCTTCAGGAAGTCCAGGTTTCCCTGCTACAAATCCCACTGTGTCACGCTGCAGACTTTTTTCATACCTTGCTCAACAGCATGAGCTTTCTTTTTCCTCTTTCTACTTGTTTTTTATGTTCTTTCTTGACTCTGTTCTTGTTTAAAAAGAACAGGATAGTTGGAAGAAAAAAGAGTTGGTTTTCTGTGGGGATTTTCAAATAACCGAAGTATTAAATACCTCAGTCTTCCATAACCGTTAGCACATTTTGTGTGTGTATGTAACCAGCCTCCATAATTGGAGAGTGAAGCTTGAGATGCTTTTTTCTGCCTGACTTACTTGAATTTCTGTATAATGTAACTTCAAATGAGTGATTATCTTGATTATTACCAGTTACTGCTTTAAAGCAGAAATGCCTTCTTGATAGTAAGCTACTGGGAGCTAGATTTAAAGATTAAAGGAAGCATTTGGAGGAACAAAATTTTCTGAAGCTTTGTGGAGAACTTTGATGACAGATTTGAAAACTTATCTATCACGTTTTCAGCTTTAAATGTTACTTAAGTGATCTGTGAGTCTCTGTTACATATTAAAGTTTGCTTATTTCCTGCTTTTTTTTAGTGCTCTTTCTGTTGATGGTGGTCTGAGGTCATTGAGGATGTTAGGGGAAGGTGATAGTGCTGATAACACAGATGTTTTCTAAGAATGTTTCATCAAAGCTTTTTAAAATACTTAGTAGAATTTCCAAGTGTTTTGGTTGATTTTGTTTTGGTTCAGTTTTGCCTTTTTGTCACCTTCTTTCCTAACTTTTTGAAATCAGAAGCCAATGGTTTCCATATCACTGAACACTTTTATTCAAATAATATAATACCCTAACAGGGCCCAAAGGAGCAGTTTAAAACCTACTGCTAACATTTGACTAACTAGAGATGTACACTGGGAAGCAGTAGAGCATCATGATGGAGTTGTGCAGTTTTATCCCTATTTAAAAAAAAAAAAAAAAAACAAAACACTTAGGAAAATTGGGCAAGGGGAAGACGTGGACTGTGGGGGCACAGTATGAGAGGCTGTCTAGAAGATGGGGAGAAATGTACAGCCAGTGGTAGATGTATTATTCAGTTGTTTTCACATTCAGGTTGTTGAAGCAATGAAACAAAACCCAAATAACAATTCTTCAGAGGAAAACAAAACATATTTTACACTGAGGTGGTTTCTCAAGTATACACTATACAGTTTTGTCTTCTCTGCTTTGTGCTTGGAAGTAGAAATGAGCTTTAGCAATAGAACTGTAATAGTAGTAGTAGTAGTCAACCTCTGGTAGTTTAGAGAGCTTCTTGAACTGTTTTCTAAATTGTCTCTTAATGGATTTATTTTGCAATTCTTTGCTCGTGGTTCTCTGCCAATGATGCTGTGTTGTACAGAATTAATGAAATCTATAGGATTAAAAGCATGTCTGATAGTGAAATTTGTTCTCAGTAAAATAATCTTTTCTACTTAAAATATATCAACTGGAACCTTATCTGTGTATAGGATCTCACAGAATACCTAACTCCTGAAAAAAAGATTTAAAGTGGTGTTATTCTCTATCTTAGTTCTTGCGTCAGCACTACCTTGAGGTGGTGGTGGGGAAACGCCTGTGTGTTTAAGGGAAATAAGTTCAGTATGATAATCCTTCATGATGCTTCTGCAGAAAGATCATGTGTAAAATACATCAAAACCTTAAGTTGGTTATAGAAATAGTCTTGGTCCTTTTGAGAAACATCATAGGTAAGGAGCATTTACGGAAGAACCAACCATTTAAATCAGTCCAAAAGACTGTGGGATGTGGCTCACAGTTACCTGTGAGAAAGCTCTCTGTACTAGATATCATAAGATACTTATATTAATCTTTATTGCAGGAACTGCAAAATTTCCCAACTTGATTACAGCATAGCTACAGTAGGGAAGCCTGATAAAGCTAGAAGAAGCAACTAGTAGCGAAGTACTTGCCACCTGCCAAGAATTAAAGATGCCATGCTGGAGGTACAGACTAAAAGTGTGCCAGCTATCAAGGGAAGTGTGAAAGGAACCTGGCGTGGGAACATCAGGCAAAGATAGTTGTTAGATAGCTGAAGTGGTATCCAAATGAGGACAATTGTAAGGATATAGAATCTGGCAAGTAGAATATAAAAGCATAGGATAGAACAAAAGAATTTGGGGAATAAATGTTGAGAAATCCTTAATAATTGTCTTTCAGGACACTAGTAGGAGTAAACTCAACACAAACTGTAAGACCACAAGATGATCACCTTATAAAAAAGTTCAGAAGATAAGATGATAGCAGAAAACCTTTGCTTCCCATCTGTGTTCATTGTTGAAAATCTTTCCTCACCCTTTTTCGTGTAACTCATTAGAGAAACTCTCCTAAATCAGCATCTAAGAGTTTAGAGGACAACTAGATAACACAAAAGGAAGTTGCTAGAACCAGATAATGTTCATCCAATAACTCTTTAGAAAGTGAGGGATGTAGTAATTTTAACTGGCGTATAATGACCCATTTATGTGGACGCACTTATGTTATTGGATATAAATACAGTATGAGGCCAATATTAAAGAGCATTTAGTTAGGATGTTGTCTGTGCTGACTGGAAACTACAGTGACGTATAGAGTTCATGGATACTTGCTAATTATAATACATGGTGGAAAGGTCAACAGAGCCTTGCAAGAAGTTGTGCCTTAAACATTTTGGAGCTCACTAAAGGTGTTAACAAGAATAAATGTAAACAAGTTCTAATTTATTATGGTAGGTAGGATTTGCAGAAGTCATTTGGTAGCCTTCTACATGATGGGAGTAAATTCTTGTATGGATAATTAATAATTAGAAATAGATAGACAAGAAATGAAACAGAGAGGATGCTTTTCAGGGTGAGTAGTAGCTGTTAAAAAAGTATTCAGGGTAGAAGAATTGAGACTTGGAACAGGTTGTCTAGAAAAGTGGATACCCTATCCCTGGAGGCATTCAAGGCCAAATTTTAGGCTTTGAGCATCTTGATCTGGTTGAAGGTGTCCATGACCATGGCAGGGGAGTTAGAACTGGATGGGCTTTAAAGTCCTTTCCAACACAAAACATTCTATGATTCTTTAGTCTCAAGATGACCTTTCAATAATTGTGGTTAAGTTCAGAGTACATGAGGAGGTGGAAGTTAAGCTGAAGGTGAGGTATGTGGAACCTGTAGCTCCTCGCAGGAGGGAACACAGATTTTGGATTACAGTAGATAGTTCTGTGGGAGCACCAGTTTAGGCTCAGGAAGATTAATTCTATAAGTTGTTTAATAACTGAGAATAAACAAAATTTACCATTGTCATAGGTCCATGGTGCTTTTGCATTCAACTGCTGAATTGATGCAGGCTTGGGAGTGCCCTGGGAAAATAGTGCTTATTTCTGTGCATACTTAGGTTACTGATAGGTTAATTTCAGTAAATATCTCAAGTTCTTTGCTGTTCAAAGAAATATTGTGATGTTTCATGAGATCAGAGGTAGTACCAGAAAGGGCTGTGCATAGCATGAAATTTACCACTACACTTGACACTCAAGTGTGTATCTCTTTCAGAGTCTCTGGAAAGTGAACATAGGAGCAATGATGATTAAACTGTAGAGTAAACCTGGCAATGTCAAATAGGGCCCTTCAGTCTTCTTGATTCACCTGGAGTGCAGGGATCCATGAGTACTGGGATTGATGCAGGGAGCAAGAGTCAGCCACGTGGAGACCACTGAGGAACTAAAATTTGAACTCAGAGTCAATGTTCAGACCAGTAATGGAGTTGCATGAGCAGCCGATATCTTCCAGCAGTTTGATAGGCTAGAGTGGAGGACAGGACTCTTAATGGCTAAGGAAAATATTTAAGGGTGTGAATTTGCAACAGTTTGAACAGCTGTGGGGTAGCCACATGCTTAACACAGTTGCTTTCTTCCCTCTAGTTCACCTTATGTTGGTACTGGAGCTTTTCTTCCCTCCCAGAGTGTTTAGGGAGGTGTACCAAAGATTAACCATCCTAGAAATACAAGATAAATCAAGTTATTTAGCTTCCCGAACAGGCTCTTTCCAGGACAGACAGACACCAACGTAAGAGAGAGGAGAACATGAAGGAGGGGGAAAAGAGGAGAGACAAAGTGATGCTTATGAGAGCTGGGACAGAGCTGTTCTACTTCAGACACATTTTTGTCCCTTGAGCATATTTAACCTGCAGGTTTTGCAGACACAGTATACAGGGTTCTGCTCTGGGTAACAGAAAATACTGAGACCAGTATCAAGATGTGGTTCTGGGCATATTTAAAAAAACCACACAAGTTTCTGTTAGTTCTTCTTCAGGTAAACTTGACAATAGCTGTAAATTTGAACTATCAAAGAATCAAGTTTTAACTATTTCTAGAAATACAGAGTACTTGAATAGTTCTTAAAGAATATCCTTGTTTTTTCAAGTTTATGGTGTCCTAGTTAGTAAATTCTACTGTCATCAGAATTTTGAAAACCAGTGTAATATTTGAGTATCTTATGTTCTCATAGTATTTTTGTAGCTAATAAATAATAAAAGAACTATGAACCTTATTGCTGTTAGCCAACACTCAGATTTGGGGTTTTTATTTCTTTGCAGGATCTGGAATTTCATGGTGTAATGCGATTCTACTTTCAAGACAAAGCAGCTGGAAATTTTGCAACAAAATGTATCCGGGTCTCTAGTACTGCCACGACTCAAGATGTGATAGAAACTCTTGCAGAGAAGTTTCGACCAGACATGCGAATGTTGTCATCTCCTAAATACTCACTTTATGAGGTGCACGTCAGCGGAGGTTAGTATTTATTCTCAAAGTATTTCCTCCATCTATTCTACCTTCCTAGATGTTCTCAAGCCAAGATATCTTTAGTTTTGCCCTGGCTTTTGAACCACGTAAGATTTGGTGGGTTTTGTTCTTAAGTGTATTGTTCTTGATTCCTACATGGTAGAGTGGTATTTAAAAATACAAGTACGCATATCAGACCTACAATTTAGGAAAGTTTTGATTTTGATCTATTAAATGCTATGCTTGACATCCTGTTGTTTATATTTATGGAATTGCTATTTTTAGGACCAGTAGGTGAAGAATAAATTTATAATGGGAGAATATAGATGTTAAATTGAAGCATTTATACATCCTCAGTGCTTCTGTATTTTGCACCTTCAATAGGTAGCCTTAAAATGTATATGCCTTTACCACTAAATTGAGGGAAGCTCAACATCATATTGTTTGAGGCCACTGTGTTTCTTAAACGATCCTTTCATGTTACCTGTGGGGAACTTAGATATCTAAATGACCTTTTGATACTGCTAGAGTTTGTATGACTATTTGTTGGACTTTTTATTTTTTTTGTACTTCAGAAGCTTACAGGAGTGGTTTAGCTACTTTAATTTCTGCTTTTGAAAGACTGAAAATAATTTGAGATAGGCAAGGGAAGTTTATTGGGATATGTGTCACTTTTTGTGGTCTACGAGCGATGACTTGATGTGAATTCTGTAGGATTAGGGAAAAGTGCATGTGTCATCACTAATTGAAGCAATGAATAGTGTATGTGTTTTCTGCTTTAGGTTTCTTTAAAAATCTATAGTAAAAATGAGATTATTTCCTTTGCAGATCAAGTTCCTGTTTTTTAAAATATGGCTCATAGGAGGCATCTTATTCAGTAGGAGTGTTTCTTATTTGGTAAAATGTAACTGCAAAGACATCATTATCTTGCTGTGCATATGTACTATTTCCTACTTTTAGAAGGGAGATTGAATGGCAAAACTTTAATTTTTTTAGCCACTCTCAAATTCTTCTCATATATTTAGAATAATATGCTAGATGAAACTGTCTAATATGCATGCAAAAGAAATTTTTTTTTCATAATTTGGTTTACTTTGGGCAGTCTTTTCGGAATAGTAGCTCTTGGGCCACAGTCAGATATCTTAAATTTAAAATAAAGAATGAGTATTTGGAAGGCTCATGAAAATTTGAGACATTATAACTGTGTGTGCAACTTCTCCTGAGTTGATGATGATGTGTTCCTAGACTTCAGCTCTGACAAAGGAGGTGTGCAAGACTACTTTATGTGGACCTTTAGCTTGTATAGATCCAGGAATACACTTGGGCTTGTTGCTAGAATGAGGACATAGAGGTCTGCCTCCGCAGGCTTTCTGTCCCTATACTTAAAAGGGAAACATTAACTGACATATTGCTGTTCAGTAAGCCTTTTGTCTTTTGTTTTTTTTCAATAGCATGAGTTATTTCTAAGTATCTTTGCTCTTGAGGTGCCAAATAACTGCTATTGATTTTGGGGTTTTTTTTCATTTTTTTGAAGAAGAAAGAAGATTGGATGTAGATGAGAAGCCTCTTGTTGTACAACTAAACTGGAACAAAGATGATCGAGAGGGAAGATTTGTTCTCAAGAATGAAAATGATATGCTTCCTCCAAAGGTGAGTCTTCAAGGAATATGCTAGTTTCAAAATGTGTGCAATTTGCTTATATATTAAAATATAATTCCTGCTTTTTGAATTCCTGAAGACAACTACTGATGATCACCTTTGATATCTGGAGAAAGTCTTTTTAAATACTTAAGATCCATCTTCGCAACACAGCATTTTTTTGTGATCTTTCAGATGACTCGCGATGCTTTGATCCATGTAGCTGTCTAGTATTCGAGCATGTAATGCCCAGAGAACTTGGAGTTTGCTTTGTTCTAATGCGATGAATTAAAATTTTACTCAAATAGTATATGATGCCAGACACCTAGGAGGTAATCTTACCTCTTGCAGAGCCTTTAAAAGGAGATGCCAGAGGAAATTAAATAACTAAAAATTGTTACCTCCCTAGGTAACATTCTGTTTCTTAACAAAACTGATGGGAGACTGTTTCCTTTTGAGTATTCCCGTGCCCTCTTTCCCCCCTCCGCTGCAAAATGTAGAATATGTGAACATCAGCCATACAAAAACTTGTTTTTATATTAGTTATTTAAATGTTAAATTAGATCAGACTTTGGCTCCTTAAGTCATATAATTATATATTATATCTAACTTGGATGCTTATAGCTATGGAAAACAGTCTGTTCAGTGTGGACTATTTTCAGACAAGTTTTTCATCTTGGGCTCAGTGTTACTTTCTTTTACTCTTGGAATTAGACCTTGTTAATTTTAAAGGTGCTTTGGGTTTGGGTACATGGCCTATTCTTACACTACATTTGTGACTACAGGGTACATCTATGGTAGAGATGGGGAAAGAAAATTAATGTATGCTACATCTACCAGATTTGCTATTCCTGTTTACTGATTTATCTTCAGCTATGGGGGCAATACAATGTTCACAGAATCACTAGGTTGGAAAAGACCCACAGGATCATCGAGTCCAACCATTCCCATCGATCACTAAACCATGTCCCTCAGCACTTCATCCACCCGTACCTTAAACCCCTCCAGGGAAGGTGACTCAACCCCCTCCCTGGGCACCTTGTTCCAGTGCCCAATGACTCTTTCCGTGAAAATTTTATCTCTGATGTCCAGCCTGAAGCTCCCCAGGCAGAGCTTGAGGAGATATTCTTCATTAACTGAAGAATATCCTCATATTTTCCATCCTTCTTCATGTTTTCTGCTTCCTGATGCAAGCAAAAAAACTCCGCGTTTTCTCTTCCTCTTCCTGCTATTTTCTTTACGTAAGGCAAATAAGCCTAGGATTACAGGTATCTTGTGTATGCAAGGAGCAGGAATTGGAAAACAGAACACTGGAAGGACAACTTGGAAAAATACACCACAGGGGAAATGTCCTCGATTATGTTCTTCCTTCTGCAGTGTATTTGTATCTGATGCTCCAACTTCAATGTCTTGAAAGCAGATAAAATGCAGTCTTGTTTTGTGAAGTATTTTTACTGGAAGGCAGGAATTTGTTTTGCAGCTTGCAGTTACTCTTTGAGGGCGAGTAGATAGTTAGCATTGTTCAAGTAAAATTCTTCTGTTTCTTCACTTTTTTGAGTTACAAGGTGGTTAATCAGTGCATACCTGCATTGGAAAATGAAATTATTTCTGCCTACGGTGTTATTCCAGAGAGTATTAGTCCCATCTCCGTGTAATGAAGTTTTGTTGCCTAAAGTGTTGTTAAATCTGATTAAGACATGGTATCACTATCTGGAGAGTTAAAACCAGTACTGTCTTTTCATTGGACTAAAAATGATGGAAGCTATTCTAAACTCACTTGTTTCAGAAAGCTCAGAGTAACGGCCCTGAAAAACAAGAAAAAGAGGGAGTAATTCAGAATTTCAAACGAACTCTCTCAAAAAAAGAAAAAAAAGAAAAAAAGAGGCGTGAAAAAGAGGCGTTGAGACAAGCATCAGATAAAGATGATAGACTTCTTCATGGGGATGATATGTAAGTGTTTTAAACTTTGATCGGTCCATATAACTTATTTCCCTTCTCTACAGAATAAATTGTGGTTCCTTTCAGGAGTAGGTAGTTGACATGGGTGCAGTAGCATCAAAACACAAAATACGTGGTGGCAATATGTGATTTATGTGTATATTTTGCTGAAAGGTTTGTTTCTAAACCATGAAATAAGTTTTTTTTCCCCTCCTCTTTGTCCTACAGACATTGGCACAGGCTTGGTGAGGTGGACTTGGTCCACTATGTTTATTTTTGAGCATTTACTTTAGAGTGGGTTTATTATTCTCCCTGTGTTTGCTTGTTCTGTCTTTACCCAGAAAAATTAATGTATGGGGATGTTTTCTGTCTGGCTTGCCACCTGACTGTCAGTTTATTTTACTGATGTGTATTTTGGTAGCCAGTCTTCTGGGTTCTTCAACTCTTGCTGCCAAATCTGCTGCTCCTTATGCAGTGAGACAGGGCAGAACATACTTTAATCCTTATACAGAAAACACAAGGAGCACAGGAGTCGGGCATTAATAACTGTGTGTAGAACTAGAAAGCTGAGAAAGGTCTACCCTTAAGTTAAACTTAATCTCTCTGCCAGATTCTTTAGGATTTATATGTAATACACAAGGAAAAAAGACATTAATGATGGATTTTTTTTAAACACACCCAAGAAGTAAATAAATTCTGAAAGCTTATTAATTGATAACATATTCCCAGAGGTGAAAGGAATTAGTTGACTGGTTGACACATAATGGAAGATTTAGCTGCTCAGCTTGATTTCCCCCACCCCCCACCCCCCAAACTTTTTCCTGTTCTCAAGTTCAGGATTGGTTTTTTGTATGTGCTGCTCTGCATGGATATGTTTGCAGTGTTCTTCAGATGTCAGGATAATCTTTCCAGTTTTCTGTGCCGTGACTTAACTTGATCTTTTTTGACTAAAAGTTGTATTTGGAGTGCATTAGAGTTGTATTTAAGTGCGTTAGCAAAAGAAAAAGCATGATTGGCCAGCACATGTTAACTCTACTTCCACGTAATTTGCAATATTTGTAAGTCAGGGTAAAATTACGGGTGTAATGTAAAGTTTCTTCGATGCCTCCTCTTGTTTCTAAGCAGCAGAGGGCCTCTTTTCTTTGAAAACTAGCAACCTTCAATACTTGAATAGGTTGTTATTACAGATGCGCATGGGCACACGAACAGTGTTAATCCTAGCAAAAGAGAAATTAATGCAGAAATCATAACTTAATTGATCTCCTGTATGTATGGATTCTATAATACTTTTGTCATGTAAGGAGTGATTTCATTAGATGTATATTAAGCTTGTAATGACTTTTTCTTTTTTTTCATTTTACTTAAACTCACTTGGCAGTGAGAATTCTCGCCTTGCAGCTGAGGTTTACAAAGATATGCCTGAGACCAGCTTCACTCGCACAATATCCAATCCCGAGGTGGTTATGAAACGGCGGCGACAGCAAAAACTGGAGAAGAGAATGCAGGAATTTCGTAGTTCTGATGGCAGACCAGACTCAGGTACTTAAATTCTTCCTGGTTAAGTAATAAAGAGTAAACTGTTTACCGAGAGAGTGTTTTTATTAAGGCCAGCAACTCCTCTAATTTTGACTTAAATTCTGCTTTCTCCAGCTTTTTTTTTTTTGATATATACACTCGTGGCTAATTAATCTGTAGTGTTATTGAATTTAGGTTTTATAGAGGTGAGATTCCACCTGAGTGTGTTCTTTGACTAGTACAAGTCGAAGCTTGCAGTGGTGGGCAAATTGATGGGAGGGAAAATGCTCATTGAACTTGCGAACAGTGCTAAAACCAGGCAAGAGGGACAGCTTTATACTTATTATATGGACAAAGCAAGAAAGTCTTCTGAATTAAATGTCATTCCTTCGACTAAGAACAAGCTAAATGGCCTGAACATAGAAATGCAATCTGTAGTACAAATATGAGATGTCAAGGAATGATTATTCAGATCTGCACAAAGAGTTCTGGTAGATCTTGTGAATATCAGTGATGAAGTATTGCACATTTTTGAGGGTGGGGATAAAGGTCGTAGTGGTTGTATGAACATTAACATTGAATGAATGAACTAAGCCATGCTGGTACCAGTAAAACCTCAAATGTTGTTATGTTTTGTCCATGGAAGAGCATTGAAGGAGGAGTTTTAAGTGTAGAAAACGTTACCTGTGAGGGACATCTTAAATGACCTTTTAAAGAGAGGGGAGATTTTTGAAAGTCTGCACAAACTTGGTGTCAGGATAGGAGAGATGAGGTTTTTATTCAGTTGTTGTCACTGTTTCATTTTGGGTAATATTAAGAGTTGTGAAGCACTAGGGAAAAGACTTGTGTAGAGAAATGAAGAAGGTGTCACTGGAGTTTTTTACTAGTGGCTGAGACAAATTTATTTCAGGGATGTCTTGTAACTTTCATGTAGTAGTGATTGACTAAATTTCTGAAGCATTTTGTTCTTATATTCTACTAGAAACATAACAAATGGCTGCATGGTCTCTGGTAGCATTGCTAATTAGATTTCTTTTCCAAGGTGGGACATTGAGAATTTATGCAGACAGTTTAAGACCAAATATACCATACAAGACAATCCTTCTGTCCACTACGGATACTGCTGACTTTGCAGTTATTGAAGCACTGGAAAAATACGGTCTGGAGAAGGAAAATCCCAAGGATTATTGTATTGCTCGTGTAAGTGAAATTAAGTCACAATTTCCCCATTCTTCATATTTGATTTTGTTCTTTGCAGTAGCTTTTGAATTAAATGGAAGGACTCTTCTAATTCTGTGACAAAGTTCTATCTAACCGCCTCAGGACTTCCGAAGTCACTTGTCAGTTTTTTAGTCTTAAACCCTGAGTGTTCCAATCTTGCCCAAGCTACTTGGTGCATAGTTATACAATAACAATGAAGATAATATATTACTGTATTTGGCACTATGGTTTTATACCACTAAGTAGACCTGTGATTTGGAACTTTAACTAGCAGTTAATCCTATAGATACCTAATTTTTTGCTCTTTGTGCACGTAACTGTTCCCTGGGCTAAGTGTCTGCTCAGAGGCAAGAATGCCGAGTATAAATTCCATTATGAATGGTAAATGTTACATACTGCTTCTTTGTGTCTTTCAGTGGTAGCTTACCCTCAGTACATATCAGAAGAGAGTAAACATCTAAGTGAAACTTAGGCTCACTTTCAGAAGTTAATTATTTTAGGAGTTCTAAATGTATTGAACAGAATAGCTGTCTCTTAGAGGTGTGGCTTTATCAAAGAGTCCCATGGGTGGCAGTAGCGATTAAGGATTACAAACTTCAGTCCATATCATCTTTTGAAGAAGAATCCTGAGATTTGAAAACATTTGTTTCTTGTGTGAGTCCAATCTTTGATTACATTTGACTATTATTGATCTAACAAACTTGGATTTGTTGCTCCTTAAAATGATGAACGAAAGGGAAGAATGTTTGTCTGATATTGTGCTTTCTTCCCTCTCTGTTCTCCAGTGTTTAAAGTGCCACTAGAAAACAGTAAGGAAGTTTTTATTTGCCATTCCCCAAACTTTCTAGCTTCTCTAAAGGATGTGGAAATCTATTTGACCTTAGAATTGCTTTCCATTTTTTTCATAGTGTTTTCGAGTAACCTTAGTGTCTACTTTTGCTGTGCTTACAGCCTCCAGTGGTATAATTAGCTGGGGGTTGGCTTGTTGCTCCAGCATTGTTCTAATTAGTAATAAGGAAACTGTTCAATGGTAGTACTTCTGTAGTTTCATAATGTTCAACTAATCTTTGTTTTTATTGTTTCAACATTTTAATATTGATTCTAGACATATTTTTAATGAAATTCTGGACGCTTTATCCTTGTCTCCATTGAACTAATGCAAAAGTTAATTTTACTTAACTTCAGCATGATTTTACATAGGTTTTTATTATACAAATAAATAATTTTATAAGTAGTAAGAGATTTTATGACATGGCATATTAAAAATGGTTTGTCACTTTTGGCTACAAACTATTTTCTGTATGTAGTTCTAATTTTGACAAGTATCATATTGTGGGTTTGGTATATGAAATTCATTATTTTCAGTCATTGATCTTATTAAATAGGCTGCTGACCTGACATACTTATTTTTCTCCTGGTTTGTGAGAATTGTAGGTTACAGCAGAGGCATTATGACTGAATTTCAAAAATAGTTTTGCCTCTGTTTATCTCAGAGTTAGAGGGTATATGATATATTACAAAATACTTAGAAAATGGTTTGAGCTCATTGTACACTTACTGGGGAAACTATTGCAAGTCACTGTAGTGGTGGTGGTGTTCTCTCTCACCTCTCTGTTCTCTGATCTTCTGTAGGGATGTTTAATGTAGAAAATAATCTGGGGAATATTGCTTTGATCTTGGGAAAGATTAACAAAGTCTTTGCTGTGAAGCAAATTGATATAAATTAGTTGTCTGGAAAGCACTTCTGGAAAGTGTTTTCTGAGTGATACATATTCTTGATTTACTAAGTTTTTATACTGACTGAAGTTATATGCTTATGTTTACATTTGAAATATTTGAGTGGTCTTCATTGGATAATACCGTGATAATGTTAATAATAATAACAACAATAATCTTTAAGTGTAGAAGACTTTACTGGTTTGCTTATGATGAGTCATTGTAATTGGCTGAAATCTACTTGACTTTTCTCATTGTGTCTGCTGATTTAGTGCTTGGGTTTAAAATAGGATAATCCATTTTTAATAGACTTCAGTATTCTTAAATTGACTTTAAAATCGACTGTTTGCCAGGTATTTTATGAAGTTGTTCTCCTTGCTTGAAACATTAAAAAACCAAGCTTTAGTTTGTGTCTTTCATCGCTGCTTTCTTTTTTGGAAACTCAAATACAGTGCTGAATAGGTGCAATGGCCATTGCTGCTCTGTTACACTGAAGTCTTGTAGCAGTTCTTTACACCTGGTGGGGCTTTTCCCCCTGTTCTTCTGGCACTTTACAGTGTTCTGTACAATACAGATTTATCTTGCATTTGTTCCTGTTGTTTACATTTTCTTGGGTTTAAAAGCTATAACTTAAGTTTCTTATTGGTTAGGATTTAAACATACGTTGTTCTGAGTGGCAGGTGAAGTGTCATCTAAGACTTAGTGTTGTATTTTACTTAGCTATTAAGATGGATTTTAAGTTTTATGACAAGACCTTTATAAGGCTGCACAATTAATTGCCTGCAATAAAGTTCACTCACTTCAGAAGTTTCATTTGAAAGATGAAAATGGTAAGAGTTTTTCTTAACAGTATGGACAAATTTTACTGTAAATTGCAGTTTTGTTTCCCTTACTGTGGTTTGTTGTGTACTGCACTGTACCTTTCCCCACTTCTAAAGTGCTTTTCTATGTAGTCGATCAAATAAAAGTTTGTTCCCATATACATCTTATTTGTTTCTGTTTACTTGGTATGAGTCTCCCTGAATCTTACAGGGTTCACTGCACATCTCTCAAGATGTCAGATTAATTAGACAGTCTTCCAAGCTACCTGTGCATATTCACTTAGGGCATAAGACTTGAGGCATGCAGCAAATCAGTTAACTCTTAAAAGCAGAATCTCAATTAGACTTTTGTTTCAGCATGCTCGTATTTTTTTACTCAAGGATAAGGCATAGCTAACTTATTATAATGTTGAGCAAAAACATGCAGTTCATATTAATTAGGGTTTGGGGTTTTTTAAGAAATAGAGACTACAGACATGCAGCATGAGGTATTTTTTAGCAGGGTTGTTTTTGATGGAAATGTGCAATCTGTGTTCCCAACATGTAATGAAAATTCATGATTGATTAATTTGAATAAGTATATCTACTAGATATGAGGTTTTCATTTAAAAAACATTAAAATGATTAGAGAGCATGTTGAAGAAATGTTATAGGCTTTTTTGTGTGAACTTTTTGCTAAGAATAGAAGTGGTAACTTGATTTGTAGCTATTACTTACCACAGGGGGTTAAATTTTTTGAATGTTACCCTCTCTTAGTGGTTTATCCCAGCAAATACTAAGTTGTGTGAACTTCATTGAAATTTCTTAGCTTGTATTTTCTGCACATTTACCTGTATTTTAAATTACTAAATATAGATTGGTGTGACTTTATGATCATTTGCACATGATAATGAGTATGAACATGAGGAAGTAGAGTATATTCTTCCTAATTACCTGTTATGAATTTCAGTTCATAGGTTGTCAGCTTACAACTCACTTCCAAGACTTGTGATGTTAAGCTAGTTTTGCCCATCTCAGTTGCCTGTGCTGTTGTAGAAATCGGGGAAGTGTCTGTGCCTGATCTCAGCAGTCTGTATGGATATAAATTCATAAAAGGTTTTTTAACTGCATCTTCCGTGCTTCAAAATGAGAGCAAATCTCTACCCATGAGCCAAAACCCAGTCATAATATAGATTTGGTCCTGTGTTTTTCCATTATTCTAAAACATAGGAATTCCATCTTTGTGGGTGACACAGAGGCAGCACTCACTTAAAATATATAGATACTTTCTAAAATGTTGTCATAGTGATTGGAAGCTTCCTGGCCTGCGTAAGCTCAGATGTGGTGTTGCATGTGTTTCAGCAGATTAGGTCACATGTTTGGTTTTTTTCTCAAGTGAGGTATGTGTGAAATACTGGGGCTTATGCTTCTTGAGAGATGGGGGGAACACTAAGTAGCTGAAAGGACAAGAAGATGAGTGCTTTCGTGGCCCCTCTTCTTTATGTTGTCTAGTTTGTCATTGCTACCAATGAGCCCAACACCTAGTATAGGTGCTTATCCAGGTTCAAAGGCAGAAGTAATATCAGGGTCGAGTAGTAGCTCCTATGTATTTATATTTCATCTGTTCTCTTCAGTGCATTTGGGTTTTTCTTTTATTTGCTGCCAAGTCCCTGGTACTGATCAGCCCCTAGTGTGCATATGTGTAGTTCTTGTGTTATAACTAGTACATTCTGTCTTGAGGGCTTTGGGCTCTAGAAATTGTTGCTTTTTGAAATAAGGCTTGAAACAGTGTGTTAGTTTAATTAGCTAATGAAAATTATCCTGTAGGTATAATTTATTTAAAATCTGAGATGTGAAATAGAGTGGTTTAGCAAGATAAGATTTAAGTATAGATACCTTTCTTTTTCCCTTCAGTTTGTGCATTTTAAAGTTTCTGTCATTTTATAATGTCATGTCTATTTGAAAATCTAATTAAAGAATATTTAATTAGTCCTATGTTTAGCCAGGTTTTGCATAGAAAATATTTTAGGTAAAGACCAATGACTCGATTACATACTTTTGATCTCAAATGTACTTGTTTCCTGCTTGGAAGGAGATGAAAGGATGCTCGAGGTGGATCTGTGAGAACTTATTTAGCACTGAAATGAGTGTAGAGAGGAGGCCACAAATAAGAGTGGAAAGACTCTTGAGGGCTGCACTGTAGTACAGTGCAGGAGCCAATAGCTACATCTCTTCAGAAGTGGTTCCCTAGGTCATAGGTCAGAGATGAGAATAATTTTGAGCACTTTGTTTGTCCATGAATTTAAATAATATTATTGGTGATACTAGGATCATAAATGAGGGAGTAAAATATACTTTATTTTACTTTTATTCAGCTTTGAAAGGTTTGACTTTAACTTGGAAAGTACTTGGGCATTGTAATACTGCCTTGTCATTGTTTTTTATGCTTGATCACCCAGGAGAGCATTAATGCAAATGTGCATGAAATCATAGGCTGTGTCTTGTTTAGAGTCAGAACTCATGAATCACAGTTTCCCCCTTCTGCCTTGTAAGGATGTGTATCTGTAAAAGGTATAAAAGCTCTGTGGTTCTGTTACCAAATTATACTTTGATTTGGCTATTCCTTAATGCTAGACAGCATGAAGCAATTTTGTGCCCATAGTATCTATGTAGGTCAGGTAAAGATTGAGAAAGACTAGGATGCAGGAGGAGGTATCAGAACATTCTCTTTTGCCATTATTCCAGTGTGAGATAATAAAGAACACTTAAGTTTTATTTTTTAACTAACATCTCCACTGATTTTTTTTTTTCTTGGATGTTGAGAAATTCAAACAATTTTGTTTACTGCAAGATGGTCTTGTCTCTACCCCGAAGTGTAACTTGCATTCCTTTTCTTTTCAAGTATATTTGGTATTCTGGGAAATGTGATTTAACTGAAACAAGAAGCAAGAGAGTTAGAAAAAGTCTTGGAAAGCAAAATGCATTTCAAATTACTGAATTATTTTATTTTATCTCTTGTTATAAACAAAAGGAAATAGTTGGAAGATATATTTCTGTTCTAGTTGTCCACTAATAGCTCTAAAAACTGATAATGGTCCTTTTCTAGGTCATGCTGCCTCCTGGTGCTCAGCATTCTGATGATAAAGGTGCTAAAGAAACTATTCTTGATGATGATGAGTGTCCACTGCAGATATTCAGGGAGTGGCCTAGTGATAAAGGTATGTCTAAAAGGTTTTGAGATTTTTGTACCTTTGATGTTGTCAGCCATGTTGTGGACCCCCTGTAAAGAAATTAGAACATATACTTTTAAATGTTTTGCTTTAAGGCACTTCTAATACTAGGTGCTTTTAGGGTTACTTAGTATTTCAGTCAGCACTGTTTGTAGTAATACATCTTAAGACAGCAGAAGGGCTTTACATTTTATTTTAAAGTTTCTAAATTAACTACTGTAGATAAGTATGCTGTTAATATTTTAAATAATTTTAACCTGAAAATAAGTATGTGATGAAGTATCAGAAACTCAGTAAGCTGAAAGTAATTCAATAGGACACTTACAAACACTTAACAGATGTTAGATATATGCTTGTTCACTGATGCTGAGTCTCAAAGGATGTGTAATACTGTGTTTTAGGAGTACTAGTCTTTCAATTGAAAAGGCGACCTCCTGATTACATCCCAAAGAAATCCAAAAAAATAACTGATGGAAAGCCATTAAAGGGGAAGGAAAGAATTGAGGGATCTGGCTATGGCTCTTGCCTTCCTCCTGAGAAACTACCATACCTGGTAGAACTAAGCCCAGGTAAGAATTTCCAGTTATCTAATAACTGAAATTACGTTACTACGTAGTCATTTTGATTTTCAAAAAAGTAAGAATTCCACTGAAAGCACAGGAAAAAATGATTGACTAAGACTTTGTCTCTGTTAGCATGATTTCAAGTATGAAGTTTTAAGTGTTTCAAAAATAAGAAAATCATTCAATCTTTAACTGCTTTTGGATTTTGAGCTTTAAAACTTGATAATAACTTAAAGCTTAACATGTCATCATGTGTGTGCAGGGGTGTGTGTGTTTGTTGGAATGGACCAGAAGAGCACTGATGAAATCCAGATTCTTTTACATTCAGATGTATACTACAGCATCCCTAATAAGATACATCTGACAGTGCTGTATGCAAAAAATACATTTTTAGAAGGACAAGAGCCCGAGTTTTTTTAGCCTATATGGAACCTAAAGATCACTAGCAAGGCTGGCTTTTATTTTTGGTATCATTACAACTCTCTGGGCTTCATTGTAATTTACAATTAACAGCCAGGGGTTATAGTTTGTTTGTAGCACAACAACTGATAAAACATATACGATTTCTCTTAATTTCTGTTGTCTTCTTGCTTGAAAATATGGATATGGTCTTCTAATATTTGGTGGTTTCGTTATATGCAGCTTGTTTTCTATTAAGTGTAACTTGGGTACACGCAGGTATCCAAACAAGTGATTTCAGATTTGAAGTTGATTGTTTAACTTCTGGGAAGCAAGATATGAAATTGAGAAGACAAAATCTGAAAACTTTGACCAGAACTGTAAACAAGAGGTTAAATTCATGGTCAAATAGTGTGGATTGGTTCTCCCATTTAAAAAAGGGCCAGGTAAAATTAGCAGTACACAGAACATATTGCCTATTTTGTATTATGTTCTATATGCTGAGGTTTGATTTGCATGTTAATACTTCGGGTTCCTTTAACAGTAATTCTGATTTCCTGTGCTCTAAACTCTTATGCTTTGTGGAGCCTAGTTGCTTCAGTAATAAAACATTGTGCTTGAGCAGTGGAGCAAGACATCCATTAAGGGATAGAGGAAAAACAATTTCAAATGCCACAGGTGGCAATGCTGTGTACTAAACCTTTGTAGGTTGCCTGTGGGACTGACCTATTGTTCATGTTTTTCTTCTAACAGCTTGTTGTCGCTTTTCTAAACAATAAGGATTGTTTCATTCAGTAGCTTTTTAGTACTGATGCCTTTATATTCTATGCAGTTTCTAAAGATGAAAGAGTTTAATGCACTTCGTCCGTATGAATTGAATGAGTTGTTAGGCTACAGTTTCAACCTTTCCTGTCTTTTCTTTTCCTGCCCTGTTCCGCATGTTCTGCATGGTATCTGTCTGGTGGTGCTGCCTTCACCTGGGTCTTCTGCATGTGTTTCTAACCCCAGGGAGAAGGAATCACTTTGCCTACTACAACTATCACGCTTACGAAGGTAATGCTGTATTTAATACTGTTCTCTCATTAGTCACTAAAAACGTTACTGGCTGTAAATCTTTTTGTTTCTTTTTGACAAATGAAAGGCTGTCTTGCTTATCTTACTTTTTTTTTCCAAGGGATAACTTCTGTGAAGTAGTTACCTGTCCTGTCAACTGCCATTTAATTATTCTCTCTGTGAACAAGCATTAAATATATGATTCAAGCTTCCAGCTAAGGTTAACAAGCAGTGTTGCAGTAGAAAGAGAAACATTCTTTGATCCATCTCCTTTCAGAATTTGTAGTTAAAAAGTGGATTGGGTAAATGACATACAACTTAGCCAAGCCTTTTGGTGTTTGACCACGTTGATTCAGTGGGTGAAATCAGTAATGATTTTTATGGAAATAGTGTTTGGACCTCTGGTAAAGTGACCTCACTTTCTACTCTTCGGTGTTCCATAGCATCCTTCAGTATTTCTGCTGCCTGGTTTTGATGTTGTCTGATGTACACTGCTAAAGAGATATAGCCATATTAGACAGTAAAGTCGTATTTAGTTTTTGTCTGTAGCACTTGAAATTGACAACCTAACCTCCAAGTCGTTGTGGATCTCTGATTCTCCTTAGAGTGATGTTCAGATATGTACTCGTTTTGCCAAACTGACAAGAATATAAAGCCACTTTCTTTTTTATGGTGAAATGCGTACCAAAAAAACCCTTTACTTTTTCTTACTTTTTTAGTATCTATTTCCTAATTTTAGTTTCTAGACTACTATAAAAGTTCTGTATGTCTGTTGGTATTGCACACCTTTTCTTGGGTTGAAGTACAATACTGAGATTTAAAGAACACTTCATAATAATGTTGCCAATACTCAACTCTGATGAATGTGGGCTTCCACTTCATTAATATCACTATTCTAGAGAGCTGAAAATTTCTATAGAGTGTGCTGGTCTAATTAAGATAGATGAGCTCTGCCGGAGCACCAAACCATTAAGTAGAAAGCTTAAAATCTGGTTGCATCTTACAGGAAAAAAAGTTTCTTGAGTCTTGATCTTAGAGAGTGAAAAAGGTGTCATAGTATTCTAGAGTCTTGTCTGTCTCTTGGGAACAAGGCATTTCAGGATGCTTTTATTTGTTATTGGAGTAACTCCTGTAGAGGTGTACTTCTGTCAAAACATTGGTTGTTTATATTCTTGCAGAAGAGCATAGTAGACTTCTGCTTTATGCCCTATGTAATTACACAAATCCAGTAAGTTGACTGCTAGAAGTATGTCCCATTTTTCCACTTCTCCACAACTGCTGAAGTTGCTGATTGTATGACTTTTATAGAGTGAGGATCAGATTCTGCACAGTATGGTAGAGGATGCACTTCATTAGATTGTGGGTGTAAATGTGTCAGTTGGCAGTTGTCTCTGTTATGTCATGTTAATGAACCAGTAAACTGAGATGGATCTGATAGTAATAGAAATAGAATGGATAGATCGAAGTGAGATATGGCAGTACTTTGAATAGAGGATAATGTCCAAGTTATTTGTGAACATGGCTGCTGATGAGTTCAGGGGTGTTATTAATTTCAGTTGTTCAATTGTACTATTTAAAGTGTAAGAAAATGACAAAAAGACCTTTTTTTTCTGGCATGTGGGCCTCTGAGATTTATTCTGCAAGCCTGAAATAAAAATTAGAAAGTTTTAGAAGGAAAAAAAAAACGGAGGGGGGTGCAAAACCTTAAGGCTTTTCTTCCTACTTCATCACAAAGTAGAAGTCCAGAGCTGTAGAGCTTACAACAGTGGGAGATGCTGAGGGCATTCAGATATAAGAACTCAAAGGAACTTGAAAGCTTTGGCCAGGGCAGCTTCCCTGGCCAACCTTCTCTGAGAACAGAATTGCAGTGTAATATGTAGTAACACCTTTACACACTAGTTTGAAGGAGCTTTGTCACATTCCTTGCTGAATCTTCCTTTACAAAAAGTGTTTACTCCTGTTTCTTTCTGCTGGAAGTGTGCGTCTTGTCTGAAATTTAAGAGCAGTTTTATCTCCCAGTTTCGACATGCTGTTTAAATCTGCCCAACCAATCTCTTAAAGTTCCTACTGTCTTGACTCTTAGCACTCAGGAACTTGTGTAGGAAATTTGCTCCTTTGCAAATGTCGATTTAGCTAATTCTTAAGCTAATAGGTGCAGTTTGTTGTGTGGATGTTTTTGTTCAGCTTTGGACTTACTATTTTCCATGACCTGCTGTAGTGTTCTTGAAAAAACATTTCCTAAATCACTGTTTCCTGCCTGGTCTTTGGTGCCACTGTCTGCATTCTGATTAAGAGAAACTTTCAGTCTGTGATAGGCTGTATTTATAGATGCATATATATCTTTGTATGTACTTCTGTTATGGGGGAAAACAATTTGTGAAAACTTAGTTCTAATGCAAATTAGTACCAAGTTAATTGAACCCTCACAAGATGTCACTGGGAAAAGCTTTGTGAGGTAGATCATTGTTTCATGCATGCAGTAGTGGGTAACTTGGCATCTTCAATCAGAATTCTTGCTTCTTCAGCTTGTTTCTGGAAGACATGTCTGGGAGTTAAGTTCCAATTCAATTTTCTAAGCTTAAAAACACCCAAAGAACTAAACGCTTTCTGCACCTGCTTAGCTCTACTAATGTTGTTCAATCATGAGTGTATAAATAAAATACAGGCCATCTTTCTTCAATGCCACATGTTTACTTATGCACACATATGCCTCTTCCTACTTCTTCCGTATTGCTTATTAATGCCTGTGTTTCTGAGAACTCCGACCTTTTAAATTTCTGAATTTAAAGAAAATTACTGCTGAGTATGATAAAAAAGCCAAATATATTACTCCCTCCCCCTCTGGACCTTATGCTATTTTACTTCAGTTGTATGTACTGCCTCTCTGAGATGTCATAAGTCTTCAAAGTTTGGTCCTTAGAGGTGAAGAACTTGTACTGTCATGGTTTGGGGAGCAGGGACTTTGCCATAGGTATTGCAGAATCTATGTCCTCCTGTAGTGAGTTAGGAGAAATGCGTTCCAAACAACATTTAAGTGAGCTTCCAGCTGTTGAGAACCAGGAAATACAAGACTTTACGTTGCAGTTTCCTCCTGTGTCCCTCCCCTAGAACAAAAAGGCCTTTCATCTTGTTTATAATCTGTAGTAAATCTGTTGAAGATTAGGATAGCATTTACTATAGAAACTGGCTTTTACTGATAGATGGTGATGTTTGTGATCTGAAAAATTTTCAGTAACTCCCCTTTTTTTTTGTTTTTTCTTTTTTTCATTTTTCGCGGTACAAAAATAAATGTTTGTATCCTTGTGCTGTGGTTTTAAAGTAAGTTTTTTCTTGTTACAGTGGACACTTCATAGATATAAAAGTCTTAATTAGCCTCAGCAGAAACACTGTAATGGTAAAAAATACATTTCTTATGTGCAAGCACACTTTCTGTAATGTACAGCTATTTTGAGGCTATAAGATCGTGTGAGGTAAGCTGTCATAAGTAGGAACTTTGCATTGATTGGTTATTCACAAATGCTGAACTCAGGAATGAGATCCAGAAGTTACCTTAAGTAAACACTTGGAAAATATAGTACTTCAGTGTGTATTTTATAGATTATTTCAGAAATACATAGGAATATTTTAAAGGATTTTTTCTGTTTTAAGACCACAGCAATGAACAAGTACAGGGTGGAGGAAGTGTGTTTAGTATAGAGGTGAAATCACTAGACCATAAATCCTATTTGCTAATCTGTGTATTTGGCTTAGAAGAAAGTGCTGTAAGAAATCACCAAGTCCTAGCTAGCTAGCTCTGACTTCTGTGCCACTAACTTTTGAAATTCCAGTACTTTTGCATGTTGAATAATGGTTTTTGACTCCAAATTGAATCCTTTACCTTTTGGGTGCCAGTTTTAACAAACTGGGGTGTGGGCGGGAGGAGGAATGTTTGACTTTTGGATTCGTAAATAAATTAGGAAGGAACTCTATGCTGGAGCATGGGAAGAGTGTGAGGAGTCTTTCCCCCTGAGGAGGAAAGAGCAGCAGAGACAGTGTGATGAACTGACCACAACTCCTATTCCCCATCCTCAATATGGAGGAGAGGAGTTAAAAGTCGAGCTTGAGAAGAAGGGAGGAGTGGGAAGATGATATTCTTTTTGGGTTTTTGTTTTATTTCTTAGGATCTTATTTGTATTTGATTGGTAATAAATAAGAATAATTTTTTCCCCAGGTCAGTTCTGTTTTGCCTGTGATTGTAATTGATGAATAATCCCTCCCTTTCCTTAGCTTGACCCAGGAGTTTTGCTTACCTTTTGAATCTGTTCCCCAATGGGACTTGGAACAGGGGGAGAGGGGTGAGCAAGCAGCTGTGTGGTCCTTTGTCTGCTGGGGCTAGTGGCGGTGACTACAGACTCCCTCTGCCTTACGTTTTTGTGTCAATAACATTGCAACATCTCCAGGAGAAGCTTACTACCAGAATCATGCTTTATACTTTTCCCAATGTCACAATCCTGTAAAATGCTGTCGGTGTTTTCCACTGATAATCAGTTTATCCCCATTTCCACTCAACTTTGTTTTCTGTTCGTACTCGTGCCTGTCTTTCTTGATATTGTCTGGTTTTTACTAGTGTAGACTTAACAGTTAAGTTTTCTCTGTGCTGTTGACTTAAGAATTTTAAGTATTGTTTATTGAAGGATTGATGGAGGACATCACAGACTGGAATTTTATGGTTTAGTGGCTTACATTCTGATTTTAATTAACAGGTCCTGGTAGTAATGGTGGGAGTTTAGAATTAAATTTATGGAGGTTCTGTTTATATTAACTTTCACTTAATGTTTGAAGATGACCGGTATCCCACTGAAAACAGTGTCATTGTGTGTACCATGGCTGTAATACCATAATGCTTTTTGATGATGACTTGAAATCATTGTTTACAGTCGCAGATAAGACAGACATTCACTGTCTTAAAGCCTTCCCATTTTCATCCTTCCTTTGGAGGAGACATAGGAGAAGTGACAGTTATAGTTTAATATCTGGTAAAATTAAAAGTTATAGTACTTTCTGGGAAGTGAGGAGGATTTATATGTATTCCAAAACCCATCCACGTTAGCGTATGAAGGCAACAGCTAAACTCTGTGCTGCATCCAGTGTGTCTTGTGAAATTTTATTCTATTTGGACAATATATTCTCCTGGAGGGGGGAGGAAGGAGAAATTTACCTTTGACCTTATCTTCTGTGAGATGAAAATATAGATCAGTCGGACTAAAGATAAGGCCAGCAGTGCTACAGTCTTGTATACCAAGACTAAAGCTGTTGTAGGTAAACCATTTTCAAGATTCTTTTTTAACATTGCCCTACGTCAGTATCTGATGAATAGGAAACAGTTTTGCATGTGGGCCAACCCGCACTAGATAATACTGAAAATTTATGCTTTTAGTACAGAAGTTTGCAGATACCTTATTTTCTATGTAACCCCTTGTTGGTATACATAAAATCTTACTGATAAACAAAAATTGTATTGCTTAAACTACTAAGGAAATACGGAAGGCTTTTCTCAAAGTATGTTCAGAATACTAGTTCTTGGCTACCTTGTTTGCACTTGGAGGTAACAGTCACTTTGAGTGGGCTTTGTCTGCTTTAAATGTTTTTACACTATGATGAACAACTGGTTTCCCAACAATGCTTGAAAGAATGTTACTCATTGTCAGTGCTTTGGTGAACATTGCTACTCTTAACTAAATTGAAATAACGTAGAAGTATTCTGTGAGTATTTGAACTTCAATAACTTGTGAATTAATATTTGTCACTTACTCTACAGATGGTTCTGACTCCAGAGATAAACCAAAGCTCTATCGTCTACAATTAAGTGTCACTGAAGTTGGAACTGAAAAATTTGATGACAATTCCATTCAGGTATAGAAAAAAAAGGAAGCTGAAATGATAGAACTGATCCAATCTCTGATCAGTTATGTGTAATTGCGGAACTAGTAAAATATTATGTGAGTACCCTTCAAAGCATGAAGGGTTAAATGTTACTGCAATTTTGTGTTAATAGTCATAACTGCAATTAATTTTATTTTCTCCCTCTTGCTTTAAGAGGGAAATAGGATTTCATTAGTTAAAACAGAGTATTTTTTCATCACTGGATTGAATGTTACATGTCAGTGTTATGATAACTGTTTAATGGCTTTTAAGTCCTAGTCTCAGCTGCTTCGAATGAGGTAGAATTTCTTAAATGTATAAAACAAGTATAGTCGTGTGAAGTTCATGCCAGGGAGTCCCTTGTAACCCTCTTGGGTCTGCATCAGTACACTTAGTTGATTTGTAAATATTTACATTATGAGCTTTCACATCGGAACAGCAAGTGGAAGAAAACACTTTTGAACAGCAGATAGCCAAAAAAGTGAAACCACCTTCATTAAGGGATTTCTGCTGCACGTTTTAGTTAACTGTGCATTTTATTATTTCTGTTGTAAGGAAAAACTCAGCTGATTTTAGTACCAATGATCTCAGTAAAATTCATAAGCAGGCAAAGTTAAATTACTAGTTGTGCTAATAGGTTAAGCAGAAGCTCAATCTTTATTTTAGTTTCAACTGCAGCATGATTTAGTTTATTTTGTGTTTGTGTTTTCAGTTATTTGGTCCAGGAATTCAACCTCATCACTGTGACCTCACTAATATGGATGGAGTTGTTACTGTAACCCCAAGAAGTATTGATGCTGAAACCTATGTGGAAGGTCAGCGTATTTCAGAAACTACTATGCTGCAGAGTGGAATGAAGGTCCAGTTTGGGTCATCTCATGTATTTAAGTTTGTGGATCCCACTCAAGACCATATTATTCCTAAAAGAGCTATTGATGCAAGTCTTATGGTCAAAGGTCCAAGACACAAAACTGGGTGAGTACAACTTGTTTACTTCTTTTTGAGATGGATGGGATAGACCTTGGGAAAATGAGAATGAGAGGCCTCATAAATGGCCTATGACTAGAGTATAACTGTAAATGAATCCTAAGTAGCTGCTTTTAAGTGTGTAACTATTATAATACTTGAGCTCCACCTTGTGTTTTGTCTTAGGATTAGCAAGTATCTCCTTTATGAAGTGTTCAGACGAGTTTTCTTGAAGTTCGCTTCTGTGTTAAAAATAATCAAGCACCTTATTTTAATGTGTTTGGAAGTTCCTCTGTCCTCCAGGAAAAGTAAATAATTAGCTGCGTATTTCCAGAGAGCCTAATTTGTTGGTTTGGTGGTTTGTTTTTTTTTTTTCTCAGACATTAACTTTTAAAATTCCACTAGAAGCTTTTCAAAATTAAGTAGATTAGTCCCAAAATGAGCCTATCAGCATAGGGAACTAAATGTCTCGATACAGCAACCGTTTTTTACATTGTGATTACATATCTTCTAGTTTCCGTGTTGCAAATACTTAACAGTCCAGAAGTCCATCATCTTGTTTCTGTGTGTCTTCATACAGAATCATAGGTCCTTAATAAAACCCAAGAAGATTATGGATTTAGTGGCTTGTAGGGGTTAGGGTGTTCTGTTCAATGCATATAGAAATATACATGAGAAACAATCTTCAAATCAGACTCAGTTGTGTGGAGTAAAATACATCATAACTTCCATTCTCTCTGAGTCCAAGTGAGAAGTACTGTTGCAGCATGCTGCGGTTTAGAAAACAAATTGTCTTGGAGGTGAATGAAGGAAAAACACCTAAGGAATGAGTCTCTTCCTGCTAATCTGCTGAGTTAATATATATGTACGCTTGAACCATTTTTTTTTCCACTTTATTTCAATGTGGAAGTACAATGTGACCTGACTGTAGGAAGACCACTAGCCGCTTAACTGTCAAGTAATTATTCTGTTTAAATTTTGAGTTCATTCTGCATCTAGCCTGCAGATCAATAAACAAATGGTCTCACAGGTTTATATAATCAGATAATAAATTAATTAGTATGGTGCATTAATGATTTACTTTATCAAGATTGTTGAACAGTACTGAAGGGATGAGCAAAAAAATTGTGCAAGTCTAGTATGATGAATACAATGTTGAACACATTTTTATGTTTTTATATTACTTATACTTGTATTTTTATGTTCTCGCACTAAACTGGGAAAAAAAAGTAAATCTGTTTTTCCAAAGGTAATCTGTATAAATATTTTTAGTATTTTTAAATAAAGAACTGATATAGTGTTTTAAAAAGTGATTGTTAACTGAATGCATGATATACCTCTTGAATTTAAATTTACTAATTTTATCTACCTTGTTTGTTGTTTGTTAAATGTTTAACAAAGTAAATTTGAAATGTCCTGCTTTTAGAGCTGTTCAAGAAACAACATTTGATCTGGAGGGAGATGTTCACAGCGGAACAGCATTGCCAGCAAGCAAGGTATTATGTTATGTCTAAATCACTGATAAATAATAACAGCCGTTTCCAGTGGTGGGTGGGCTTGAATATTATGTACTTTTGTTGGTTTTTTTTTCCTCCACCAAACTGTTCAGTTTAAGTTTGTATTGGCATTCAACATGCATTCCCTGTAAGAATAGTTTTGTTTTTCTTCTTAAGAAAGAATTTTTTTTTTTAGAAAGAGAAACTCCTCGAGCCTAGGATAGTTTCTCCCCAAACTGACCTGTTGAAGGCGTATTACTTGCAGGTAGAAGTTCATATCGGGCATAATACATCATTATTTTATGACTACTGTAATATGTGATAGTAAATAGAAGTTTTGTATGAAATGTGTCAGGGTGTTCAATTGCGGTTTAACTCTGCTTTTAAAATTTAATAGATGTGACTGTTCACTTAATTGAGCTCCTGTATATACATTGACTAAACAAACTAACTGTGCAGTCATAGTTATAAACATTTTATGAGGTGATAATCTTTTCTTGCTTTCTTTATGCGCTGTTTTTCTGTTAAATTCTGTGCCAGACTAACATTTTCCAAGAGTGGAACAAAATGACACAATATGTAATGCTTTCCTTAGCACTATGATCACCTGCCTCAGCCAAAAAGAAAGAATGAGTTATTTTAGCAGAGTGAGACGTACTGTTCCTCCCAGAAATGCCTTTTGCTTTATTTTTTGTTACTGCTATTATCAAATTTAGTTATATTGGTGTGTTAGTATTACTAATACTCTGATAGCTTTTGAATATATTTTCTAGTCTTCAAATTCTTTTTCTTTCCAGAGACTTCTGATTCAGTTTTCCCCCTTTCTTTGTAACTTTGTTTGTGACAATGCTTTCTTTTATCTTGGATGCAGTCTTTATCTCTGACAGGAATTTGTTTAGTGATATTTTGCATTTGTCATCTATTAAAATGCCACAAAATTGCTTAGAATTGGAGTTTACGACATTATACAGTATACCTCATACTATTGTCACACTCACTAGGTAAACATGTAGTGGATCTAGGGAAAAAAAGGCTTGGGATTTTGAAAATTTTTTTGAGTGGTACTGTTTGAAAATGTGCATACATTCTTGTTAAATCACTGGTGAATCACTTATTTGCTTTTCTGTTTGATAGGGGAAAATAACGAAAGTCCTCTGAGACTTGGTGATGAAAAGTGCTCCATAGACTGGCATGTCAGTGCTGAAAAAAAGTTGTTCAAACTCTTGTTTTGAGGTGTACTTTTTGCTAGGCTTTCTTGCTTCAAAGCAGATTATTTAGTCCTAGACATTTCTTAGAAAACATGGAAACACTTTATATTTTCCTGATGTTTTGCTTTCCACGGTTCATACTGAAAAATAATCACTAAATATTTTGCTACTTAAAGCAGCATGGTTTACCCCTTCCTGATAGGATTGATATAATTGGAAATCGTAAATGAAAAGCTACCTATTAAGGGCCTTGAGACACTGAAAGAAGACAAACAAACTTTTACATAAAAAAATGCATAGCTTGACTTGCCACTTCCTGTCTTGAAAAATTGTGTACTATCAGATCAGAGTTTCCTTTTGAACAGTATAAATTATGGCATGGATCAGTAATGTAAGCACTAGGAACTATTGCAGAAACGTGATACAGGGAGCATAGCCAGTTTTGTATTTTTAACTTTGTCTTTTAGCCAAAGTTTTCATTAATGATTTATTCCTTGTATTTATAACTACAACACATTTAAAGCCATTTGAAATTTTCATTTTATGTTCTGGCCACCCACTAACAAGTAGCTGCTCCTAGTTGGCCATTCTTGTCTTTTGAATTTCAAATGTGTTCTTCGATGTGTGATTGTGATAAAAACACCTGCTGAGCTGCTGGGTCTGTGTTCTTCTCTTCTGTTATCCCATCTCTTTTCAAGTCTGACATTGACACTTCGTTTTACTATTGCCAAGCAAAAATACTGGCTAATACAATGTCTGCACGCTAAGCACCTGTCCTGTTGTTTTGTATTAGAGTACCAGCAGGCTTGATGGTGACAGGACATCATCAGCATCTAGCACAGCTGAACGAGGAATGGTGAAGCCGATGATTAGAATAGAACAGCAGCAAGATTACCGCAGACAGGAAAGCAGGTAGGAAATGTCTAATCCAGTACTACTTACAGCAGAAAAACCTGGACACGTTTTTCTGATAGATCAAGCAGCATGTTAAAGTATTTTAAACTACCTGGTCTTCCCTATGGAAAACCAGATTTTCTTTGAGACTTCACTCCAAATGAAATTCAGAATTAACAATTAAAGCAAAAATCTTGAGACTATTGAAAGAATTACATATTCATTTGCTTCAATGTTCTGTTATTTGTGGTTCTTTTTTTATAAAGCCAAGCTGATAGTCAAGTCACACCGTTGCTCCTTTGTAGTCAGTCATGTCATATTAGATGCCTTTAATAATGAAAAGGTATAATTATTTGAAATTTTCCTTTGTCAGTGGCAAGATAATGTAATGACATTCCTGTTTCTACAGTGCTTTTGTTGGCAAGTCTTGTGAGCAAGAATTTTAGTTAACTCTTAACGTTTGTATTTTCAAGTTATGTAATTTGTGAATAGGTATAACATCGCCTTCTTGGTTTTTGCTTCTGTGATACAGTGGCTGTTACTAGGTAGATGAATAGTATCCCGCTTTGCTCATAGGCCATTTTTTTTCAGAACAGTGCTTTTCATGCCCTGCATATTCAAGTTTGTTTCCAAAGCTGTAATGGAAAACATTGCCTTCAAACTGTGTGCCATTTTATTGCAATTCACACTCTCCATGTGTTCATCAAACCTTGTCGAAATTCAATTTGTGCCCATCCAAGGGGACTCAAGTACTTGTTAGACAATGCCTTTTAATACTAGTATAGCTTCAAAGATTCTCTTTTTCATTATAAATGGAGAAGACCTAATGGGATGCATCCAGAGTTGTTGGGTGTTACTTGACATAACTGTAAAACCATTTTCTTGTACTTGAAAGTCTGTGGAGATCAGAGGTACTGATTAACTGGACCACAGCAAATACTACATCCACATGCAGAAAAGACAGAGTGGAAAATCAAGAAAATACAGACCAGTCAGTATTGACTCAGGCCCTGGGAAAAGTAGAACAAGTCCTCATAGAAGCTATTTCAAGGCACACAAAGGACAAGAAAGCATTTGAATAAGACTACTAAGGATAAGTCATTCTTGGCCAACCAGACTGGCTTCCATAATCAAGCATCTTGGACAGTAGTGAGGGGAGAGCTGTGGGTATCATACCATCCACCTGATTCTAGGTAAGGCATTGACACAGTCTCTCAGAACATTCTTATTTATAAGACATAGACTAGATCAGTGGACCACAAGATGGGTGGAAAACTGGCTAAACTGCCAGGCTCAGTGGGTGATAGTAAATGGCTCAAAGATAAGCTGATCATGAGCTGAGTTTCTCAGGGTCAGTATTGGATCTGATACTCCTCAGTAACTGTCAAGACCGTCCTGAGTGGCAGGATTGAATATACTATCACCAGTTTTGTGGGTGATACCAAACTCAGAGGACAGCAAGAAGAGGCACTGTTCAGAGAGACTTATGAAACAAGAATTGCATGAAGTTTAACAAAAATAAAGTCCTAGACAGGAGACAGAAAATGCCAAGAGCAATGTAGGCTAAAGTCGGACTGTTTGCATTGTGGCTCTTCTGAAAAGAATCTGGGGTCCTGGTGTATTCCAAGCTAAACTTGAGTCAGCAGTGTATCTTTGTAGCAGTAAAGACAAGGTATGTCCTGGCCTGCGTCTGCTAGAACAGATTGGGGGATGTGATTGTCCCACATATCCTGACTCTTGCTAGGCCACACCTGGAATACTGTATCAGTTTTGGTGCCTCCAGTTCAAGAGAGATTGAAAAACTGGCAACATTCCAATGGGGGGACATCTTGACCAAGATGATTAGTGGATTAAAGAACTCCATGTATGAAGAAAGGTTGAAGGAATTGATTATTTTGCAGTCTGGAGAGAAGGTGACTCAGGATGGATCTAACCATAATCTTAGAATATCTGCAGGGGTAGTTAGAGAGAAGATGGAGGTACTGTGATCACAGATTGAGACGTGAAAAGGCAGTGATCATGAGTTGCTTCAGGGAAAAATTGTCTGGCTGTAGGGAGCAGAGGATAGGAACATTCACCCTAAGACAAATTGGGCATTGGGCTAAGTTGCCTGGAGAACTGGTGGGACCTCCCTCACTGGAAATTTCCAAGGTTCTGCTTGACAGGGTGCTGGGCCCTGCTTTCAGCGGAAGGTTTTGGAGCATATGATCTCTGAAGCTCCCGTTCAAGTTTGGCTTCTGTGTGATTGTGTTTTTTCTATGTAGTCCAATGCCTGGATCAGTTCTGATAAAAAGAACATATTTATGAAAAAGATGACTGATTATCTAGAGTTGGAATTGCATTGCTGTGAGAAGACAATGCTCAGGGCAGCTTTTACCAATGTATGTAAATATCTCAAGGAACAACTTCTTTACTATGAGAGTGATTGAACACTGGAACAGGTGTGATTCTGTGAAATAAAAGATGATGACTATTAAGTTGTGGATTATGGTCATATATGCTTGTTAGATAGTTAACCTTGGTTAGCATGAGGAAGTATATAAGAAATCAAAGAAAATAACTTTTTGCCTTGGGCACATTTCAGGACTTCTTAAAAATAATTTCTTTGGAAATGAGACTAGTAATATTGGAGATATTGGATGCAGGTACCTGATCCCTAATTTTAACACTCCTTTCAAAAACCTTTGTTTTATTGAGCTCTTTGTAACTATAAAACATTAGATAGGTGACTTAACAGAGTTTTCCCTTAGGTTAGACTTTTGCAAGTTCGTTCTTAAAAAAAAAAAGACAGAACCCAGACATACTCTTAGCTTTTTTGGTTTAATGTCTTTAAATTTAACATTGGATCTTTTGACATCAGCCTTCTAAGTTGTCTTGTTGTTTTTTACTACAGTAGGTAGCTGAATAAAGGCAGAGATTGTCAAATGCAGCAAGAATATGCCTTCAGTGTCCTATTTATTCTTATATATATATAAGAATATATTTATATATCTAACAAATTTTTTGCTGCTTTTTAGACTGATTTCTCAGGAGAATTTTATTACATTCCTTTCTTTTTCAAAGTTGCTAGGGAATGTTGAAAGCTACCCGTTGTGTTACATGTGGTTAAAAATGGCTGTTGCCTGCAGAAGATGTTAAGCTTTTATTTCCTGACAAAAGGTGCCTAACTACAGAGAAGAACCTAGTTAACTTTTGTCTGAGGGAGGAATGCAGTATATGCTTAACCTTTTGTAGACACCAGAAAAATCAATTTTCTGGTGTGTTGGTTTTTCTCCTCTGTGAATTCTCTGATAGGTACTGATAAGAAAAATTGCTGCTGTCACTTCATGTAAGGGCATAGTTCTGGAGCTCATGGAACAACTGCTGTTTCTTAACATAGCCCCTACCCCCACCTAGTTGTTGCTGTGCTAGATTTTACTTCATTTTCTCCTTACAAGAAGAAAGGACGAAGTTGATCAAGGTCTCATCGGTTTTAAGTATATTAAATATAGCTAAGTACTTTTGTTGTAACCAAGCTGGTGCTTCGCATGAAGCTTAGTTCACTTTTCTTTCATGTGTCCATTATTTGTTATTTGAATCCTGTAAATGGCAGGTAGCCACCTGATCCTATCAGTCTGCTATACAGAGCAGAAGAGGATGTTCATTAATAAAACAGTCTCTACAGTTCAAGTCTGTATTTTGATCTGTTGTATTCATAGAATCAAAGAATCATAGAATCATCAGGTTGGAAGAGACCCACCGGATCATCGAGTCCAACCATTCCTATCAAACACTAAACCATATCCCTCAGGACCTCATCTACCCATGCCTTAAACAACTCTAGGGAAGGTGAATCAACCACCTCCCTGGGCAGCCTGTTCCAATGCCCAGTGACCCTTTCTGTGAAAAACTTCCTCAAAATACAGGGCAAATACAGGTTCAATGAATGTAGAGGGAAGGTAGAAGATCAGTTTGGGGAAAGATGTTCTGTCAGCATTTGGAACTAGAGTATTTGAAGAAATCTGTCATTTTACAGTAGAATCACCCATGTTGATTGCATGTTTCAGTTTTTGTCTTCTTTCTTCAGATCTCAGGATACCCATGGACCAGAACTGATACTACCTGCCAGTATAGAATTCAGGGAAAGCTGTGAGTAAATTGTCAAGTTACAAACACTAACCTGTTGACAGTTTTTCTGTAGTGCAATATTCTAGTCAGTTTGAAAACTTAAAGGTAATTTAAGTAAACATTGAAAAGGATAATGACCAGATAATAGCCAATCAATTAATATAACTGATTTTGTTGGGCAGCATGAAGAGGCATTTCAGATATTGAGGCAAGTTGGTACTTATCGATTTCTAATGAGATTTCAGCTCTTCCTTAATCTCTTCAGATGTTCAAATTTAACTGCGAAAACATTGTTAGTCCTGCAGATCCAAGAGTACCTTGAATTCATTTATTTCTGTACAGTTCTCTATTCCTTGGATGATATAATCTATCTTGGTCAAACCCCATTTTATATAAAATCTTATTAAATATAAATTTGCATTTAAAATTTGTCATCTTGGTCCCCATGTTTTTAAGGTCTCAGATCTGGCAGGAAAATATCCTACCAGAAATTTGTCCAGACTTCAAATATTGGAAACAATAGACTTGTGAGTAAGCTAAGTCAGATTTTTGTCAGTATAAAATTTCCTATGGAAAGGGAGCTTTGTAAGAATAGAATGAACAAGAGAAACCTTGCGCTTTCCTGTTCCCTTGATGTATATTTTCAGCAAAGAGATAGGGAATAGTCCCTGATGGCCAGATTTTCTTGTTTTATGTAGAAATGTGTTGTTATTGTTCCAAAGTAACTGGAGTGCATAATAGACACTTAGAGTTCAAATTCTTGTATGTTACTCCCCTCTCCCTTACTCCTCCTCCAAAACAAAATGCTCTATGATCCAAGTCATTAAATTGTTTTGTTTCTCTTTCTGACTTTGGCTTTACCCTATGTTTTTTTTTTTCTTTCTCTGTAGCTGAAGATGCCTTCTTATCTGCAATTATAAATTATACAAATAGTTCAACAGTTCATTTCAAGCTATCACCTACGTATGTTTTGTATATGACGTGTCGGTATGTATTGTCAAGCCAGTACAGACCTGACATCACTCCTACTGAGCGTACTCACAAAGTCATTGCAATAGTCAACAAGATGGTGAACATGATGGAAGGAGTTATACAGGTGAGTTTCTCTACAAAAACATGTGAAAGAATTAAATACGTGCTGTAGATTATCCAGTCAATTTCTTGGTCTTTTTTTGGTGCTTAAAATTGTTGTTAAGAGAATTGTTTACCCATATGAAGGTCTGCTTTTCTGTCAGTGAATGGTGAGTGGTAAGAAACACTCCTGAGCAACTTGGGAGGCAAGGAAGGGCCTGTAGCTCTGAACAGTAGTTCTTACAAGAACTTAGTATTCCGTTCTCAAGATTGTATGGTCTTTGCAAGCATTTCTGGCTTTGAGCTCCTGTGAACTAAGTTGGATGTGCTTATTAAAGAATACTGTATGGAGAGCAGTGGTTTGCATTGATTGATTCTTGAAGTGATCATATTAAAAGGAAACGTGACTTCAATTTTGATCCTGTTATATCTTCTGTAACTTCAAAAATGGTAATAAAACTGGACTTCTTGAAATAAACCGACACAAGTCCTTTATAAAAGAAATATGAGTTTTCAAATGTTCAAATATTTTATATGTTCCCTGATGATATTGCTGTTAATTGTGCAAGATTTCCACAGAAGCATGATTATGTGTACATTCCTGTTTGGTGTAGGAATGTATGATAAGGTTCACTGGGTTGCCTCTGAAATTAGGCAGTATGCTGTGTTGTTTAACTGTTGATTAACTGTAATGGTCATTTCCTGAGAATAGGATGCTAGTTCAGGTATCCTTACTAAAGAATTAATTATTTAAACTTCCTGTCTGTAGTTTTTTCTCTGAGGAAAAAGGAAAATGTGTATTTCTATATTTATTAAAACACACATTTGTTGCAAAAAAGTATTGTCATGGTAGCCTATACGCAACAAGGACCCTTCTGTGCTAGGCGCTCTACAAGCGTAACACATCAAGCCCTCTTTAGAGAATTTAGGATACCGGTGTTGCACAGCAAGTTGATTAAACAAAAGGAGTATCGTGAAGGTCACAGAAAACCATAACTTTTCACCTTTTGTTCAGCCTGTGAAGAGAGTTTTTGGTAGGGAGAATGTTATAATTCGACAGTTCTGTAAACAGGTACAACAAACTTTACCTTTCGCAAGAAAGAATGGGAGAAAATACCAGTGTGGAGGTTACTTCACAGGGAGAAAACAAAGACTAGCCTTTCATGTATGCTCTGAGTCTAATGAGCCAATTGAAAGGTGGATTGAATATGAAGTGAAGAGCTAACACACTGCTTTCAAAGTCTTTATGCCAGGTTAAATGCATATCTGATAAAATTGAAAGGGTATCAGAAGTTTAATATTCAGGTTTCACTATTAAAATGATCATGTTGTGGAAGACTGGGTTTGTTCAGTTCAGAGGGGACGCTGTTGCAGTAGTGATGAAATGCAAAGAGCCTGAATATAAGCTATTTGGGAGAAGAGAATGGAAAGTAAACAGTGAAAGGATGGGCTTCAAATATAGTCTGGAAGTTACAGGGCTACTTCAAAGAAGGTGACTCAGTTTATGTAATTAATCTGAACTAGTAACAATGATCCCCAAAAGATGTAGGGTGAAAAAATGGGTACAATGGGAAAGCAAAGATAAAGTGTTTGCTTTGTATTGAAATAAAACGTATAACCATGTAGCCACTAGAAGAGGTGGGCTCAAACATTGGTTCTCACAAAAGAAAAATCAGAGTTAGAATGTAGATTATCTGTGAAAATAATTTACACTACTGGGAAGGGCTTCTCAAATCCAGTTCAGCCTTTTGGTTGTTACATGCAAGCATATTTTATATTATCTTGCCAATGGTATCATGAAGCTGTTAAAACCCAGTATTCATCTGGACTTTCCTATTTGAAAGGCCATTTCTTACAGCCTTGTCTCTATAGTTGCAATCTGATCTCCAACTGAAAGTTCAGGGAACAAGTTGACAAGGAAGTGGTAGCTGCATTTGTGGATTGTGAAAGAGGTTCTCTAGTTGCAACAGACAAACTGAAGAAGACTGGAGATTGAAGAAAATTGGGAAGAGTTTCTTCTAAATGCCATACTGAAGGAGTTGGAAGAAAGGCAGCAAATTACATATGTGATGAAAGAGTAGACTTCAGTGCATTTGAAGGGCAGTGGCTTGGAAACAAAGAAATGCATTGATTCTAAACCTTAACGAGGAAAACGTCATTAGCTTGGACCTGTTAGCAAAGTATAAACAGTACTAGCTAACCAAAATCAAATTACTTCATGTAGGCTGTAGAGTGTTTATACTGATGTTTGTCACATTTAAATTACCATGTCATAACTCATTGTATCACAGTAGCTTTGTTCTGTATCTTGACTGTAAAGCATGCCTGCACTGAAAGGGATCTGAAGGAGTGAAAGACGGAGAAGACAGATGGAAGGCAAGAGGAGAGAGGCGCCCAAACAAGTAGAGAGGAGGTGCACAAAATCTTGTGCTGTAGTGGGAATGAAATAATTTCTTTAGATTCTGATTTTGCCAATTTAGATCATAAGGAGATTTGATAGCTTTCTGAAGTTATTTAGGAAGTACTTGCTAACAAGTTATGTCTGTGACTGTAATCTTTGTGTTAGAGTATGTAAATAGTATAAAAAACTTGAAATGGGATAGGTCTATAAGAAGGCTCAATACTTTCAATAAAAACCTAGGAATACAAATGTGACTCTTAGAGCCAAATTTTGTATCCTGATTTTGTTTTTAAATTTATTGTAGTATTTCTGAACCTCTGCAAAACTTAGTTTGTTTTTTTCAGAAGGGGCAACATCTCTTCAGTCAGTGCCTTGATTGGAAAGGTGGAAGAAACAAAAAAGCAGTGACAAATTGGTTTATGAGCTCTAACTAAAATTACAGTAGTAAGAGCAAAGAACATCTCAGATTTTTCCATCAAAGCTCACTGTGTTGCATATCAGGGAGAGTGATCTGAATAGAAATCCAAAACCAGCTAAGATCTGTTTTTTAAATAGTCAGAGAAACAGATCTGGTGGGTTTTTTTTGTTTAACTCATTGTTGCTTTTATGTATCAGTATTTAAGAAGCTTAGTGTAGGATTTCATTTTACTGTCTAATTGTTTGCAACAGTCCTGTTTTTCTTTAATTAAAAAACTGTGTGTGAAGTATGTCCTAGGTGGTTTATGTTTTTTGTTTGGTTTTACTATTGTGTTTTTTATCTGGTGGGGATTTTCTGCCCCGCTTTGTGCGTTTGTACATCATGTTCACTGCAGCAGTGTGGGCAAATAGCTCCCTGTATCTGTTACTTGGATGGCTAGTTACCTCATTGGCTGCAAAAAGTTCTGCAGGGTTTCTGTGATGCACTGAGTGTAGAATAAGCAACTAGTCTGGGATGTCAATTAGTATAGGACATTCCGGGATTTAATTGTGATATATGGGCACTTCAGTTCTTGACTGCTGTGCTACTAGTCCTGCTAAAAGAATTCGTTTTTCCAAAGGGGCTCAGTTGCATCATAGCGAGTGGTTAATGCATCTGTGTATAATTGTGAACATGTGTTGTACCTTCATATTTAGTGTTTGATTTCTAAAGCTATCATGATTGTTTACAAGTTTCTTTCTTCTATTCTATTTGATTTCCTTCGTCCGTTTTTCTCCAGGAGGTAGACCAGGTTGATCAGGTAGGATATGTTGCTGGGAACTGATCCTAGCTATGTCGGCTTAGCTCAGTTTCTCATGCTGCTTCCATATCAAAATACAATACTCAAACAGCTGGACTTGAACGGTTCATAACACTCATTCAGCAACTGGAACATGCAGTACTAAAATCCTTTTTTGACTTGGCAACTTTTACGGCATTCCATAATTTCTGCTTAACGCACTTCAATGTGGATATGAAATGACAAAAGTTCTTTTTCTTCCCTTTATTTTCTTTTGTTGTTTGTGGTTCCTATTCTTTGGATTTCATCTGAGGTTGCCTGGCCTGGCATTTGTGGTCGGGAGATGGTGAGATAGATCAGTACTTGATACTGAATCACATGGTTTTCAAACCAGTGAGCACAGTATCAGGGTGGCAGTGGGCAGTAGTGAATATGCGCTTAAAAGTGCACAGATTACCAGATACTGCATTTTGCTAAGCTCTTGGCACTGTACAGTGAGATGCTTGTGCCGTGGCTTTATTGATATGGCTATTGACAATTTAACAGAATTTTTGTATGTTCAGTGTACATGTTAAAGTTGAACTTACGAGTTACAGCAATTGCAATTTATATATAAACATTTTGCAAATATCTGGTATCTGAGATGTGTTTGGTGAAATGGGAAAAGGTACTGGTCTATCTTTTGGAGCCTTTTTAATCTGCTGTGCTCTATCACAATACTTTTCCCCTGTATTATTACATGCTTCCTTCTGCTTACAGAAACAGAAGAATATTGCTGGAGCACTTGCCTTTTGGATGGCAAATGCATCTGAATTACTGAATTTCATAAAGCAAGACCGAGATCTTAGCCGAATTACTGTGGATGCACAAGATGTTTTGGCACATTTGGTTCAAATGGCATTCAAGTAAGGCTATCAAACTTCTGGTTCACTTGACATGCTTTGTGTGGTTTTCAGAATAACCTAGTTTTTGCCAGATTTTAGAAAAATCGATGATGACTTTTGTGCTTTGTTAAATATTCTAGGAGGATTTATAACACAGGCTGGGCTTAACTCTTCAGGCAGATTCTTTGTTTTATGAATATGGATCACTGGTGGCTATGCCAGGAGTTTCATCTGTTAGCTGTTCTTGTGCTATCTGATCTGCAAATAAAAATTGTAGGGATATGCTGTTTAAAATTAGTTTGTGTTAATTGCCTTGATTTAAGGTTTTTATGGAGATGCGAGGAAAGGTTATTTTTGCTGTTAATATATAAATATAGAAGCATAAATATTTATGTATCTCAAGTCATGAATGTCGTACTCTTAGAGGCTTCTAATTCTATTCATAATCTACTCCTTTCATAGTTTGCATAAATTCAGCAATTTACACAAATTTTTTTTGCACATTTTTTTCTTAAAAATGTAAAGACAGGCTTTGGCTTGGTGTAAATAGAGCTTCTGCTAGTCAGCTCAGCAATTGCAGTACTGATTAAAAGAAAAATTGAAAGAAGTATCCAATGTTAATGGAAGTCCTCTGAGGAAAGGATCTTTGAATAAAGATTACAACATTGAGCACAGTGCTAATAGAGGAAGGCTTACTTTTTGTTCGTGTTTAGATCTCCCACGAGCCAGTGTTGACAAATGTCTTTCAGCAAATTTGTGTCTCTGAAGCTACTATTCAGAGAAGTCCCAGTGTAGCCTGAGTACTTTATTCCCAGCCTTCCCCTACTTGTAGCATATCTATTTTAAATACAGTCTTTTCATAGTACTTTAATAGTGCTTTAATAACTATTTCCTCTCTTTATATCATGACAGCTATGGGAGATGTAACCGTGGTTTAACTGTTTGAAAGGGACTGTATTGCTCCAGAGACAAATATGTAGTATGGGAATACAGTATGTGAAACCCTATTATTGCCTTCTGCACTTAGGAAAGATACTGGAGAAGCACCAAACCACTTCATATGCACTCCCACATTTTTTTTTCTCTGTTGGTGACTTATGGGCAAATAGCTATAGAACGTAGCTATTTTGGCAGAGTCTTTCTGTTTTTACAGCACCTCTGAATTACTAATTTTTAATGAAGCTATGCCTTTTTGGTACAGGTCAGTGTTTTGGGTTGGTGTCTTGAAACAACAATTTACTAGATAGCTATTGAAGGCAGAATATTTCTGTGACTAGGAAGGAATGGCACTCTATTCTCCCTATACCCGATAGGCAGACTGAATGCAAAAGTGTATTTCTGAATTTTAGCTCTGTGTGACTTCTCCACAGAGTATGCTATGACATAGAAGATTTCAAATGAATGTATTAAACTTTTGGGTAACAGAATTATGGAATATATATTAAGAAGACAAAGCACAAAAGAAGCATAAAAAAGAAAACTACTGTAAAAATGTTATTTCATGATAACTACTGACATATACACCTGAATTGGTTAAAATTACCATGTTTTTTTATGTTAGCAATTGAGAGTGTTTCTTTTAAAGTGTTAACAGTAAAACAGAAAGAGGAGTTGCAGAAAGCTACAAAATATTTTCCTTTATATATGTGTTTAGAACCTGATTCCTTTTTAGTTTCAGTGCTTAACAGGAAATGTATAAATGAATTATCAGTGTTAAAAATATTTAATTATTAGAAGAGAAAGAATACTACATGAGGCTTCTTATTTCATTGTAGTTAAAAGGCAAAAGAAATACAGGAATCAAAAGCTGTCTACACAAAACACTACAGCCATTTTGGCATCTTGTGCATTGGCTCAGAATAGGATTTTTTTTTTTTTTTTTTTTTTTTTAAAATACTACTTTTGGTAGATTTTGAACTAGAGAAAACTATTTCTGTTTGGAAAAAAAAGTTGTGTAATCTCATAGAACCAAAGTTTGGCCTGACAGTGTATGACCTTCACTTACAAATGTGATATCAATATTGCATTTAAGTGGCTTTGTTTCTTGCCTGACAACCTAATTATCTTTTCAGAATTTCTAGGAAAGGTATGTGGGAGAACTGGTCTCTGTGGCCTTCTAGAAAGTGTATTTGGCTCCCTGTAGTCATATACATAGCACTGCAATTTCAGGGATCTTGTAATTTGATAGATCTGTTTTCTTTAGAAGCCTTCGTAATGAACACATAGAGGATTTTAAGATTTCTTTTGTTTATTTCTCCTCCTCCCTCCCTTATAGGTACCTGGTTCATTGTCTGCAGTCAGAGCTTAACAACTACATGCCAGCATTCCTTGATGATCCAGAGGAAAATAATCCTCAGAGGCCTAAAATAGGTTAGACTACTCAATCTTTTATTTTGTCTCCTAAACCATACAGTTAATTAATAATAAATAGAATTTTTCTTAACAGTACTGTGACATCTACAAGTTGTCCAAATCCTCTCATTTGTCCCTTTTTTATGTAGTTTTCTCCACCTTAAAATCATTTTGGTGACTCTGTGTTGAATTTGGTCCATTTAGTTGCAGTATTCCTTGTGCTGGTAGTCTAAATGCTGTGTTCCAGGTAAGGTCTCACAAATGCAGTATGCATTGGAAGGGTTGCTTTCCTCTCTTCTGCTAGCTTGACTACCGTTAACATCTTAATTTACAACTGACTACCTTTCAAGCACAACTACCTATGCTGCTTAATCACATTCAGTGTGATGTTGACCAGAGTCTCTGTATCATTTTCAACAGAGCTGCTTGCTAGCCCGGTGGCACCCATCCTGTACTGTTGCATAGGCTTATACCTTCTCAGATGCAGGAAGATGCATTTACCTTTGAACTTCATGAAGTCCCTGTCAGTCCATTTCTACAGCCCTTCTGAAAAATAACACTGTATATCAGAATATCAGTATTTCCTCTCAGCTTGGTATCATCTGGGAAATCACTGAGAATGCAGCCCCATCTAGTTGCTCAGGTTATTAGTAGTCAGAAACAGTATCAGTCCCATACTCAATCCATGAGGGAAGCCACTAGCTGACTGTCAAGCTTTGTATCCACAAGTCCAGTGGTCCAATCAGATCTCTACCTACATTATCATCTGCTTATCCAGCCCTTACCGCAGCAATTTCACTATAAGGGTGTTATGGGAGAATCAGACAATGTACTTACCAGCTGCTAAGGTTAAGTTGCCTGGGTTTGTAGATTCCTGCCAAGGATCCCTGCCATGATAATTTAAATATGGTAATGTTTCACAGCAAATGTCAGCCTTCCTGAGCTGGTGCTGTCCACAGGAGCATTCTGGTCATGTGTGCTATCCTGCTGTCAGTAATCCCAGCTTCAGCAACCATACTCAGATTTCTAATGCCTCTTGTTGTTTTCCATGCTGAACCCATTCACACACGGGCCTCTGAGGTAGGACTCCCTCATTGTGCTTTTCTTAGGGAAAGTGTGAGCGCCTCCTACATTGCGTAGTCTGATGACTAAAGAAGAAAATGGAACATTTTAAAAAATATGAAGATTTGGAAGCATTGACTGTGGATAAAACGTTCAGAAGAGTTAAGGAAGTAGGGGCATTCTGAATAATGGGAATAAAGATGATCTGCAGGGCTCTTATTTACACTCATATTCAGCTACAAAGAGCATGTACACAAAATCCATATATACTTTCTGGTCTTCTGGGTATTAAGCTTGCTGCAATTGCTTTTTTCATATGCTGAACATTGAGGGAAAAACATGAAGATGTATTGTTTTGATTTTAGTGTCCTGTACTCCTAAAACAGAGAGCTTTCTGGGACACAAACCCTGAAAAAGTAGCAGAATGACATTGGAATTAAGGCAGATGATGTTCATAGTCTGTTTATTGATCAACTTTGTAGATGGCTCTTAGATAACTTTTTTCAGTCACAGTCCTTTGTTTCAGTGCTGAAGAAGTTATTTTGGTGTTCTCCTCAATAGATATTTTGGATGAAAGTATGGCCTTAGAAGAAGATTTGGTGATAAATGTTCTACTTGCATTAATATTTTCCACCTGAACACATGTAAGGCTGTTGGCTCTTGGTGAAGCTACCAGGGAGTCCTTATTGCTTCTTAACTAATACTGCAGTGAATTAATGGATGAAAGGAAATTTGAATAATATTTTTAAAAACTATTGTGTAGACAGGAGGTGCATTCTCTAGTTTAAGTACCTGATGCAATATAAATAGTTCTGCTAACATTTTTGAGTACAGTTCTTTATTTAACTGCAGGGAGTTATCTATGGAATAATTGCAATATGCACTTGAAACAGTGGAATGTAGTTTTTAGTGTGTTACTAAAAGTAATAGAAAAATTAGTTTACTCAAGTAAGCACACAATTTAGGTGTCAGGGAAAAACAATTATATACTTTTATACTAAATATTTCCCCAAAACAATTGATTTTCATTTCAGGAATTTAAAAAACATGTTTCAGCTATTGGTTTAATGTTGTTCCATCCTGAGTGCTATGAAGCAGTATATTTATTTCTGAAAGTCTGTATAACTTAAATGTAGATTTCACCCTGCATTCACCAACATGGGTTAGATGGCTTCATATTATTATTTATTGCCTAAACCAGTTGTACTCTGAAATATGTGAATATAGTTTACTTTCTGTTTTATCTCTGTAGATGATGTGCTGCATACGTTAACTGGAGCTATGTCCCTGTTGCGACGATGTAGAGTGAATGCTGCTCTGACTATTCAGCTCTTCTCCCAGCTGTTTCATTTTATCAACATGTGGCTTTTTAACAGATTAGTTACAGCCCCAGATTCGGGGTTATGTTCACATTATTGGGGAGCTATTGTCCGTCAGCAGTTGGGCCATATTGAAGCATGGGCAGAAAAGCAAGGTTTAGAATTGGCTGCTGATTGCCACCTGAGCAGAATAGTGCAGGTGAGTGTGTGTATTTCTGATGAGCATTTCTCCTATGATTATATATTCAAAGAGAGTATTTGTATGTTGTGTTCCTAGACAGTAGCATGTGGACAGGAGTAGTTTGTGTGAATCAGTCCTGGAACACTGAGGTAATCTGCAAAACCACAAAATGTGTTTTCAACGTCACTAATTGTTAAATATGAAATTAATAATTAGTGAATTTAGCAAACATGCTGTTAAGTTTCTGTTTATAAGACTGATCTATTGTTGTGCTGAACAGAGACAAAAAGAAGCTGAAAAATTGCTGTGCCTCATTTATGGTAGATTTAGTGTAATTCATCTTGTAGGTACAGAAGGTATATTTAGCGGATGTTTTGGGGATATTTATGTTGCTCTGTAACAAATCTGGCTTCTTTTTGTTTTGTCTTTTTCTATCTCTTGTCTGAAAAAAACTCAGAAACAAGACAAAGTTTTTATTCTGGTTTGAATTTGTCTCCTATGACTTTTTTTTTTTTCCTCTCTCCTAGGCAACCACATTGCTCACCATGGACAAATACTCACATGCAGATGTTCCAAATATTAATAGTACTTGCTTTAAACTGAATTCTCTGCAGCTGCAAGCTTTGTTGCAGAATTATCACTGTGCTCCAGATGAACCACTCATCCCAACAGTAAGTCTTCTCTATCACTTGCTCTGCTGTTTTGATATACCTGAGGAACACAGATTTGAAGTAAAAACACTACCTGAAAATAGCTTACAGTTTGAGTTGTGCATTAGTGTAACTGGCATGAGATTAAGACCAAATCGTTAAGATGGTCCTGGGAGCCCATTGGAAACTGTGTAAAGAGACTGGAAATCACTTCTGAATCTTTGCTAAAGCAAATACTTGCAGTAAAGGAATCTATATGTAGTATTTGTAGCAGCTTCAGATAAATCATTTGTAGTAATTCTGTCTTGATGCCAGCAAAATTACGTATCTCTGGGGTGAGTTCTCTTCCAGAAAGAATGCTGATACTAGAGTTAAGGATACCCCTAAGCATTGGTGCTGCCTGGTCGTTCAAATGTAGTGATAAGTCAAACATGGTGTGCATCATGGTTCCTAATGCAATTTGGAAGAGACTGAGTGCTCACAGAATTACTACTTGCATCTTTTTAAGAAGTTACCTATAACTTTTTTATTTCACTTAATTACTGAATATTTTCATGCTAAAACTTAGCCTAGCCTATGATGTATAAGGTAACAGAAAAATGGAGGAATTGCTTGAGGAGAGAGACTTCTCATTGTGCACTCTTTTGAGTGATTTAGGATAAATAGAAGAATGTAAAAACAGAACAGTACTGCTTGGATGTTTAATTTTTAGAAAGTTGTTAGAAATTTTATTTTTGTTAACTTCTGAATTAATTTTTCTCAGTTCATACAATCTAGCAAATGATACTGTGTTGAAATCTTTCACATCTCTCTAAAATACAAGACTGTGTGCTACAGCAACTATAGTCGCTACATTGTGAAAAGTATATTGGTTTCATAGAGTATTTTGTGATACTACATGGAACAGTTGTGTACCAAGTGTAAAGAGTTCCCTCCTGTGCTTTGAGTGATCCTGCTCATGTTCTGTGCCTCTACAGCAGTATTTACGAAGTAGATACCTGCCTTAGGGGATCTTTCACATTATGCTGAGCTCCCAGGAAGTGTAGAATTAAATTACATCTATAAAACTTACAAACGAGGGAACCGTTTGTGCCATTATTCTTCAGTGTTTGTGTCCTGATGGAGCTGAAAATCCTGGTTTACATAAGTTATCCATTTCGTTTCTACACGTGTAGTCTTATAGAAGTGTTTCTATACAGTCAACAGTGTCTAAATTGTAAAGTTGCCTGCGATTCCTACTCTGCACATGAACGTTCTCTGCTAAATATATACATTTATTTTTTAAATACAATTCTCATGTCAAGTAAAAGGATGCAGCATAAGTTTTGAATGTATTAAGGTAAAAACAAATGCTGCTGTTATATTCTGTAACTACATAATCCATGGGATTTAAGCATATAAAACAATGCAGCATACTGATTGTGCATAATAGAGCCAAAGAAATTTTATATCCTGTAATGTGTTTTCTCAATTCCTTTTTTCCCCCCCCAGATTTAGTATTTTCTCAATGTTGGGGTTTTTTTCTGTAATTAAAATTATCCCTTCATAGTAACAATGTCTTTCTGCTCTCTGTTCAGGAATTGATAGAGAATGTAGTAACTGTTGCAGAAAATACGGCTGATGAACTTGCTCGAAGCGATGGCCGAGAAGTCCAACTGGAGGAGGATCCTGACTTACAGCTACCTTTTCTTTTACCAGAAGATGGCTATTCCTGTGATGTTGTCAGAAATGTTCCAAGTGGTTTACAAGAATTTTTAGATCCACTCTGTCAAAGAGGTTTGTTCTTCTGTTGTTTAAAAATACCTTTTCTTTGGTGTTGGGAACACAGAATGAAAGATTTATTTTAATTAAATCTACACTACTTTTTCCTTACTTATGTTTTGAAAAATACAGTATAAAAAAGTGTTGACTTTTGCAACTCAAAAAGTATGCAGGATTTGTTAATCCTTATCTTTTCTCCCTGTCTCTGTAATTTCCATTCAAGGTTCTAAATAGGTAGTTCTGAGTTACTAGTGCCTACTGAAACTTTATTTTGCCTTTACTTTAGAACTTTTTTTAAAAAAAATTTTTTTGGTAAAGTAGCAAAAACTTATAAAAATGTTAATTTTGTAATACTTCAAGAATTTCGTAGTCAACTTTTAAAGCTAATGTGAATTAAATAGTTAAGAGACAGATTTTTATTCATCAGCTGCCTTCATATAGTATTTAAAAACAAGCTTAAATTAGTTCTTTTAATATTCATCAGTGTAAGAATGTATGGTTTGGGTATTTGTAGTCAACAAAACTTCAGAGAGGACAAGTAGAGAGCTCTTGTTGGGTAAAAGCGACTTAAACTTGAGAAAGTAAAGCCATGGATCTGTCGGAGCATTGGGAGTGAATGAACATGTTACAATTCTTATCTTGTGCTACTGAGTTTTATTGGAAGCTTTTTTGTTACGTAATTTCTTAATTTTCTACTTACAGTGCAGTTTAAACATTTCCACAGGAATATCATGGAACAGCAATGGACATTATCAACTAAGCAGACTTAGTCAATACTACAGTGAAGTTTTGCAGTTGGTGGTTCCAGCTTAGCTTATAAAAAAGCTATATTCTTGCATTAAAAAAAATAGCATGAAACTGTTTGGAAAGCACATTGAATTACAGAGGATGTAGCTTTGAGACTAAAGATGACTAGTAGAATAAATTCTTTAATCAGTAGCTATAATTAATTTGCTATTCAAATGTGTGTCTAGCTATTACAAGCAAGACCATCCCAATTTTACTTTTTAGGTATCCCCTGAATTATGCTGAGAGACTGGTTTGCAATAAATCAATGTAAACTGAATTGCTGAAACATGATCTATTTGAGAGGGAGTGGTTGTATAATTTGACTGTGGTGGTGGTTTTTTACTGTTGCTGATTTTGGAGACAATGTTGGTTGCCTCAACTGCTGTGTCTCCTTTTTTAATAATTCTGGGCTTTTCGCAATTAACAAAAACCAAAGAAAACAAAATACCACTTTTAATTGCATAGTTGCATTAAAGTAATGTGTCTGGGCAAAGCTTCACCTCTGCCAAATTTATGCTGAGACTGATAAGCTAGGCTCTCTGCAAAGCACATTTCTGTGATGCTGTCTTATTCTGAGTTCTGATAGTTTGTATGTTAAAACGTGATTTGTTCTTTCATGTCTCTTGAGTCTGGTTTGTACAAACAATATTTTGCAGTCTGGGAGTTTTCTATGAGCTTGTCACGTTTTTAAAGACATGTTTCTCATATGTAGCAGTTGTCTCCAGGAACCTACAAGTTCTATATGATAAAATGGCAGTAAAGTGCATAATGGCATTTGAGATGCAAAGTCCAACACGCTAGTGAATATAAAAAGATAATTGTTATTTGGTATTTCCTTGTGGCAGGCTATTTGATTTAATCTGTTGAGGAAAATACCATGACTGTGTTGATGTTATTTTTTTTCCTTAGGTTTTTGTAGACTAATACCTCATCCACGGTCACCAGGTACATGGACAATATACTTTGAAGGTGCAGACTATGAAAGTCACCTATCTCATGAGAATGCTGAACTAGTAAGTATTGATTCAGTGAATAGCTGTCACAACTACCAAGAGATTTCTTGGCAAGCCATTGTGTTTTATATGATGAGTTTTAATCCTTTATTAGGAAGCACAGTCTTCAGTAAGCATGTAGTTTCTTAGTAATCTGGTGAATTTAAGAAACTGTTTGCACATGTTTGTGAGGCAGTTTTTTTTCTATGCTGCAGAATGATACAGGTCTCATGTAAACTTGCTGTGTTCCCCCACCTTCAAGGTAAACACTAATGAAGATCCTTTTAAACACAGACAAAACTATAAATGGGCATGCACCTATAAATAATAAATAAACTGTTTTATGTATAAACTGGCAGTTGCTAACTGAATGTTTAGTATTGAGTTGTAAACTGATACTTCTTTTTCTACTAGGTTTTCAGGAAAAATTCTTTAGCTTTCCTTTTCATTATACTTTTTAAAGAATGTTTCACTTCATTATGAAGTGGCTTTTTTCTGTTTGCAGGGCCAACATGAAACTAGAATCTACCTATGTTCCTCAGACCTCTTATGAAAAATACTTGCCCCTCATTATCCAGGGGCATTGGAAGACTTCATTTACTCTGTTCAGAACCCCACATTTGTTAGATGACATGATGCAGTCTTGCTGCAGTGGCCCAAAGTGTTTACAGAAGCGAGCATCTCCTGAGTCTGTAGAGCAGAATGCAGTCTTTAACTGTTGAGGCTGCTTGTCAAATACCGTGTTCAATTTTGGGCCCCCCACTAAAGTAGCAACATAGAGCCACTGGAGCATGCCTGGAGAAGGGTGATGAAGTTGGTGAATGGGCTGGAGCACAAGTCTTAAGAGGAGTAGCTGAGGGAACTGCTATTGTTCAGCCTAGAGAAAAGGAGGCGGAGGGGAGACCATATCAATTTCTACAAGTACCTGAAAGGAAATGTTTTAATAGCAGACAGGTACAGCTGGATGCAATTGTAATGATTCTGTAATTGTATGAGCCGGGCTCTGTCAGCTTGGTATCTTTGTAATGGGCATTTGACTTGGGAAAATAGAGCAGAAGTATTCTTGAGATGTCATGATCTTCCCTCCTCCTTTTGTTGCTCTAAAGAAATGCGTATTTTAGAATTAGTGGAAAAAAAAATCTGAAGTTATACTTGCTGATTTTCACACTAAGAAAAAATTCAAGTAGGATTCTGGCCAACCTTCCTTAAAAAGGCTTTATGGAAAAATGCAGTATGAGTGGATGCTATGATTTCATTCATCTGTGGAAATTATTACTATGCAGAACTGTTCAGATAATCTGACATAATCATACTTCTCTCTGGTGCGTGTATGTTTATTGAATGTGCAAAACTTGAGAGTGCTAAAAATCATGGTGTCTGAGAAATGTTGTAAATGCCAGTTAACAAATCATCTCTTGGTGCAACATGTCATGATTACATTATGTAATCTAAATACTAGATGAATATTCCACTTTATATTTTTGAGTTCTGGTGTGGGCTATTTTTCCCTTCTGCAAGCCAAAAACGTTACTGCAATTCTGCTTCTATCAGTAGTGTGGGGAATTGCCCAGGCTAGGCAGTCTTTCTCAGATTTTCACCAAAGACTTGCTTTTATTCTTAGACCAGAAGAGAAATTCAGTATACACTAGCAGCAGAGTTATGTGCCCAGTGACTTACCTTTTCCAGTGTGCGTGTATGTTCTTGAGTGAGTTTAATAATGTTTCTATTTAAATCAATGGAAAAAAAATCCTAAATAAAGTAGGAGCAGAATTTGTTCTTCTGCCACCTTTGACACAAGAGTGCTGGAATACTCCTTAAAAACTACAAAACTACTTGCTTTGCTAATATTTGAACTTAATAAAGAAGTGTTATTATTTTTAAATTCATTTCCTTTGCTTATATTTTTATTTTGTCATGAGTCTTGTGGACATTGAAATTAGAAGGTTTTAATATGAATACAAACTAGGATGGTTTAACTTACATTCAACTAATGAAGACTGTGATGGCAACTTTTTGAGTCAAGAGAACTGGCAATGTTTCAAAGATTTTTTTTTTTAAAAAAAAAACAAAACCACAAACCCCCAAACCAAACTGGACATTTTCAGGGGCACAAGCTGTATACAACGTAGAGTTTTTAGAAGTGAAAATTTTTAGTACTTTCATTCTGGACTTTGACTCTGCCTTTGGAATTAATTGGCTTCTTGACATCTTTGCAGAATTATTGTCTTCTTGATGCAGCACTAAAAACTGAACTCTGTGTAGATCACCCTCACATTTCTAATAGGGACTTCCTGGGTCTGAACTTCAGTTTTCATTCAAAATTACTAGTATTATAGACCTGTTACACTTCAAATTGTGCTTAATTAATAATCTCTTTACTGAATTAGAGAAGGAAGACTCCAAAACCTCAGCAGTGTTCATAACACAGGTGTGGTACATGATAATGTGAACCTGTCTTAGCCTTAAGTGGTGGAGATTTTCCCTTTAAAATGGAGTACCGGGCATGTTACTTAGGGTGTGAGATCTGCTACACTAGCAACTTAGTTTTGATTGTAGATGAACTATTTTGTGCAGTAATTCTCCTACCCTGGCAATGAATATGAACTCTTTTTGATTTTCTTCTTTCCCCTTTCCTGTTTGATAGGCTCAGCCTTTGAGGAAAGAACCTGAAATTATCACTGTAACACTGAAAAAACAAAATGGAATGGGCCTGAGCATTGTTGCTGCCAAGGTATGGAATTCAGTTTGAGTGTTGTTAAAAAAAGCTTGGTTTTTATCAGCCCACTGTGGAAAATGCTTATGGAAAAATCTATTTCCTTCATGTTCTTGTGCATGTCATGTTGATTATACTTCTGTTCTGGTTGGGGAATGTTTCTGTAAGATACACAGATGTTACAAGTACAAGAGGAAACATAGTATTGATGTAGTTACTGTGACATTAAAGTTTAAAACAACTACAGGTTTATTGATTTTTTCAGAGCCAAAAATTGGCAGTTATTAAACAGAATTAATAAACAGACTTATTTAGAACTTACTAGAAGTAGAATATATATCTAGGAAAGAAAAGTACTAAATACAAAGTATGAAATGTGTGTATTTTTTAAATTTGATGAATAAATAAGTCATATATACATGAAAGTTTGTATACTTTCTGCTGTGAAGACAACTTAACTTTTGCAGGTTGTACAGAATCATATATGACTTCAGTTTTGCCTCTCTGTGGTAGAGAGCCTCTGTGTATTAAGTAGCTTGGTGAAGAAGCGTATAATGCTTGCTTGGCTTGCTGAAATTGTGTGCGTATGCTGGTCTTGGTAACACTAGATAGTAATGTATAGAATGCATATACAATTCTAGCCACCAGATGGAGGACTCCACTAGTTAGTTGGTTCTGCTTTTATTAACTGGTTCACATAGCAGGCATATTCTCTGAACTGTAAGCTCATAATAAATTATACAACAGTGATATCCAAAAGTCCCTTTAGTTATGTGATGTACAACAGATAGAACAAGTCTAAATGTCTCTTCACTGTGTAGTACATGAAGCTTCAGAATGCTGTAGTCCACCTTGGCACTTAGTGCATGGACTGAAAATAGAATAGTTTTACTGCTTTTAAGTTATGTCACATAGTTAATTACTTCTAGACAGCACTATGTTTTTTCCCTACAACTTTGCTCATTTCATAGTCTGTTCTTGAAATCATAATCTTGCATGGTATCAACTTTTAAGATTCGTTTATGATAGCTGTAAAGGAATACCAGGTATTGGGTGTATGTTCCTAACAATATGCAGTTATCGAGCAAACTATTCAGGGTCTGAAAAATATAACTCAATATTCTGCTCTTACTTTATTGAAGTGGGCCAATAATTTGAGAAGCAAATATGAGATCTTGTGATATGCCAGACACAGTAGATACCAGACTTCTGTCTGCCATCTGCATTTCTGTCAAATCTTTAAAAATGTGCAGTGGAAATTATGATTTTTTTCACTTAAACTGTGAAATCTGATTTCTTGTGTAGAGAGGAGCAGGATATAAATGGGTGATTTCCCATCTTCACTGGAGCTAGCTGGCCCCTCTGCATTCTTTTTAACAGCTGACACTTCACTTAGCAATATGTAATAGTGCTACTGATTAGTGTGTAAGTTTGATTTGAAAAGCTATTCTGCAAGCTATTTGATCAATTTCATGGTTTCTTTAACATGATCAGTGATGGAAGCAGTGGTCTACATCTCAGCTTAGCTGTAGAAACACTCTGATGCAGGCAGTGATTGCTTCATCTTGCTGCCCTGTGCCTGCCACAGTATTGGAATTACAATTTTAAAATGACTATCTATTAAATCTTGATCTCAAGTAAGAGGCAAATTTTCATTTTAGTTTCAGTGTACATAAAATAGAACCTTTTGCTTAATTTGAAGTCAGCAGAATATTGACTAGATAGAAATAAGTCTTGCATTAAGTGTTGAAACAAGTTGCAGTAGCAGTTAAATGAGGTTATTTCAAGGGGTTCAAAGTTGCTTATTGTAAGTAATTAATTGTATGTTTTTCCAATAATGGTCTTCATAAAGACTACAGAATAAATAACAATACACAGGCATTGATTTTTCTCAACCTGACCAGAGGAGAACAGATTAGAAAATTGAGTGAGTGTGACTGAGAAGCTAGCAATAATGGGTGATTTTTTTTTTTTTTCCATTCCTATCTTGTTGCCTTTACTAATAATTTTCCGAACATGTCTCAATGTATCTTTTGCCAGTCTAGGAGTTTAAATTCTCATTTTTTTTCCTTTGGCTGAGGAAAATGGAGGAAGAAGTACAGTAGTCTGTTGTTTGAAAACTTCTAAACATTAACGGGATACAATACCTGAAATGAGGAGACACAACTGTGAGAACAAGTTTAGTTTTTTCTAAGCTTTTTTAATAGTAAAAGGTTGGCTGTCAGGTGCTTATATGAAAATACTACAGAAATGAAACTCATACATATTTTCAGACAGCCGCCATGCATAAGATCCCAGTTTGATTGCTAACCCAATATTTATTGAATAATTGGTTTCTAGAGTGCTTCTGAAGTGCTGTAGTAAAAGAAAAGTCAGTGCCTGGTCAACAGGTGGCCCTGCTTCAACCAGTGAAAGACTACACTGAAACTGTTCTGCTTTGGTTAGGAAAAGTTGCTTTTTTTTCCTGTGATGTGAAAAATTAGTTGCTCTCCCTTTGTATGTCAGCAGTGACCTGCCTCTTTTTAAGTCTTAATGGACTCCTCATATTTGTCACTGGCTTTGGACACATTTGGTTAAAAAGTAGATGGGTGATATTCTAGAGATGGATGCAATGGGCAGATTCTTGGAGATTGTAAAGGAAAAAAACCTCCTGCTGACAGCTTTACTCCCTTCTACCATTGCAAAAAAAATCTATGCTTTCCTAATAATCAGTGCTTATCTCTGAGGAAGCATTTAACTAATTTATGGTTTGATAATTCTTTCAGGTTTTTTTGGTTTGCAGGATTTTGTACATTTTTGTCTCTGCTAATTAAGAAATGTTAATAGGGATATTGGATACCATACCTTACATATCCCTTCCACACCAAATGTTCTTATTTTCTAAGTGATTGTCATGCCTTCTCTGTTGCAATGGAAAAAGAAAATTGGAGTTGAAGCTTAAGGTTGTACAACCTTAGTGATGCAACTTGCATTGAAATGCTGTGCACCTGCTGATTCTGACTATAGCTGATTTCAGTTTGTGATACTAAGAGATTGCAAACACATTAACATTAATGTGAAAACAAAGCAAAACCAAAGGAGGTGAGTTAAAGAGTATATGGAAGTGTTACATCCTTAGAGAACACTATATTTGATCCTCTTTTGACCTAACGACAGGTAAAACGTTTAATTGCATTACTTCTAATTAATAAAATACGAGTAGCTGTGAAACTGAAGTTTTAAATGCCTGCCAGAGAGAGCAGAAGTGCTGTGCATCACCTACTTCACCTCACTTTGCTCTGAAGCTGTTTTCTAAGGCAGGGCAGATGCTTTAAGCAACCGTGTAGTAAGCATGTATGCTATAGGCAAACATACCAGAAAAAACAAGTTTAGTTATGAAACAACTGCTGGCTGCCAGAGCACTGTAAACAGTGTTCTGTTTGTTTGGATTTAGTTTTGATTTTTTGCAAATGGAGGAAAAAAAGCTAACAGCATTTCTTAAACTGAATACGTATAGGTTTTATTTCCTTTTAAAATTATTTAGCTTCAGATGTTATGTGACACAAAGTTAACTTCTTGTTTTACCCTTTTGTAGGTGTTGCATGATTTTTTACAGTAATGCTCCTGTAGCTTTATTAGCAGTAGCTAATATGTATATAGAAATGTAGTTGGTAGGAGTGGTCGGACGTTGGGAACAGTATTGCTTTTTGAGGTTGTGTGCAGAATTTGGTTGCTCTAACCCTGAAAGATGTTTTGATGTTAAAAGCTGCCTGACTCCCAACCACATTGCGGTTAAGTTTTTATGAAATCCAGATGATTTGGAAGCAGCGTGTGCATGCAGTTTACTTTAAAACTATATCACTTTTTGGGGGCTTTTGCATGTGACTTCTTAGCCATCTGTGGGTCAGCACACTGCTTCCTGTTTAATTTGGAGTTTTTTTTGTCTTTTGTACAAAAGGGCTCCCTTTTTGGTTTTTCTAGCAGTTTTAAAAGTTTAATAAAACCTCTAAAGTAAACGAAGTCAGAACAGCATAACTGATTACGTAAGAGTCTGAATATTGTATTGGTTATAGCTGGTGTTGATAAACACTACACTGTGTCATAGCACCCAGCTCCAAGTTATCTTGATGGGTATCTTGGAAAATCCAGCAGACTAGAGCGGTGGTTTCTGTTGAGGGCTGAAAGAGAAGTGGAGAATTCTTTTTTTTCTTTCAAGGATCTGTAGTCCGGAGATCAAAATGTGGTTTTCTGTTGTTGGAAGAACAGAATCCATGGTAAGTCTGTTCAGGTTTCTGTTGGGACTGTTTTTTCTCTGAAGTTTTAAATACTATCCCTGTACTTTTTCCTCCTCTCTTGCTTGTTTAAACCTGCCAGTAGTTATTTGCTCATGTAGCAACAATGTAATACAGCATGCAGTTAAATATAGTCAGATGTTAGTAGCTAACTTTCTAAAAACTAGAAAGAAAACACTAATTTTTTAGCTTGTTCTTCATATGCAATTCTCAAATTTGTGGAAGTGACTATTAATAAAGTTTCAGGTGTTGTAACTACTGTTTTACCGTGGCAGAGCATGAATAGCATGAGCTGTGATCTGTTTACCTGTCGTATTAGTTGTTTTTAATCCAGGTTCCTCTAAAAGTATTTTTCCTATATAAAGTCTTTGTAGAATAATTGTAATTGGCATCTCAAACACTATGTATAAGATTGTTTTAATACTCAGTAGACCTTTCTGAAAAGATCATTGCATTTAGTATACCTTATGTTGAACACATTCACAGAATAGAGACATTTAAATTCTGTTTAGATTGCTGCTGCACAAAATAAAGGATTTCTGTGTTCTACAGGGTTGATAGAGTAGGTTTTGTTGATTAATCTTCCCATGCTGATTTTATTTATTAGTATGCTACGATTTAGTTATTTAAAGTGTGGCACACTTCTACTTCTTGCTCTGTCATCGTTTATTACTTTAATAGAAAAAGTTACCTTAAAATATATATTGTCACCTTAAAATATATATGTATATGCTGCTTTCAGCATTAAGCCAGAGTGTATTTTCTATGCTTTTTAAAAGATAGATTAAATATTTTCATGGCTCTTGCTAAAACAGGATGAGATGATGAAAAGATGTTTGGGGTTTTTTTTTGGGGGGGGGGGGAGGGTGGGGTTTGTTTTGTTGTTTTGGAGGGTTTTTTCCTTGGTAATGGAAGCATTTCAAAGTCCGAGTGTGACAGTTCATCAGTAAATATCCTGGGGAAGTGGCTTACTTTTCTGAAAATAAGTGTGTAGTGTATCTTAGCGATATAAAAAATACATATTATTTGGCAACCTACTTTGTTCCTAAGATGTAATTAAGTCATTCTAAGTTGCTGTATTTTCCAAGTCGTTGTTTGTTATTTTATATCTAACAGTCACTTTAAGGTACTAAATTGAAGAAGGGTTTGAGACTACCAGGAATATCATTTTTTCTCTGAAAGTTAGTTCTACAACCACCTTGTAGGTAATTTGTCAAAGGAACAAGCTTAAAGATTCATTTAAAACTTTAACTTTTTTTTTCCCAAAATTGAAAGTTAGGTTGATAGTTGCAAATAATACTGATAACAGAGATTTGGTTATAACTGCTCTGAGTTTGCAAATACAGATAGTTTTTTTTAAGTGTTTGTTAGATTCTTACTTCTGTTCCAGATCTTAAGATTTCAGATACCTCAGTATACGAGGGCTTCTTGTGTCTATGCTTTCTACATTTTTAGGGAAAATCTTTGCCCTTTCCTTGCAACATGAGTAATTAAAATGCTGGAGTAAGATAACATAGCAGATTTTAATTTATTATTTTTATTTTTAATATTTGCTGCTAATTAACATCAGTGGTCTGTGCTGCTCAGAAGGAACCTAAACTGACAATGTAGTATTTAACTGCAATTTCCAGCACAGATTTCTCAGTCCCACAGGAATAAGATAGTATATAAATCGCCATCTTAGTCTTCATCATGAACGATTAAGTAGCAGTGTGTTAGTAATTCGTCTGTTATTGATCCATAATTTCCAGTGGGATTTTTGGTTAAATTTCAGTACCTTGTAGATGTTCCATAAAACTTCGATAATGCTTTCATATGCAGTGCAAAAACTGAAGCTTATGCCAGCACAGCATGATTTTTCTTCCCACTAGCTGAGACTGGAACTCTCAAGTAGAATTCTCTATCATTTTTTTACTGGGTTGTATTTAGAATGATATTGCAAATGGGTCACCCAGACTTTGTATTCCATGCCTTCTGGAACAGAGGGGTTTAAAATTGATGTGGGCGTTCCTCTTTTCGCTAATATTTTCTGTATGCAGGCACTTAGCAAGCCCACAGAAGCTGAAGTGCGTGTATGCTTTAACTAGCTTTGCTCTACTGGACTGGATTCAGTTCTGTTGTTCTAGAACTTCCAAAATTCCATTTGGGTACAAGTCAGTACAGCATCTTAATTTTATTTTTTTTTTTACTCCTATTAATGAAAAAGGCATTCAGAAGTTAACAAATTCTGTGTTTACCTTTTTGTGTATGAATAATACTCTCAATTGGAGTAGAAATTTAAGTGCTTAGTAATACTTGGTAGTGTACCCTCTGACAGGAGAGTCAAGTTCTTTCCATTTTAAAGTGCAGATCAGCAGTATGTAGAGGATCATGCTGTGGGTTTTTTCCTGGTTGTAATTTGTCCTTAAGTATTAGAGCTGAGAGCCATTTCCTGGAAAAAGTGCAGAAATATATGGTGATTTTTTTTCCCAAAATAGATTGCCCAGATATGTTTTGCTCATAAAGACCTCTCCACAGACCTTAAGATGTGGTGTAAGTTCAGAGTTGTCTTAACAGGAAAGAGCATCACACAATCTACAGTGTGTCTTGTAGACAGGTACATAACTCTGAATATCCCTTAGCGTGTCACTACTCATAAGGTATAGCAAACATATGTTAAAAAATTAACCCCTTGTTTGGAGAAACAGAGCTCAACCAATATATTTTCCTTGAACTTGGCAAAATATTTTTCCTTTGAAACAAAAGAGAAATGGAAGAACACAGGCTCATGTATTTCATTTCTTTTGTCAAAAATTAAGGATACGTTTATACATTTGTAGAATGTCCCCTGAATCTTACATTGCAGCATTTATAATAATAAAAGAAGCTTGTTTTCATAAAGGTTAAGAAAGAGTAATGATTAAAACTTAGTCTTTTACAATGTCATGCATTAAGCATTTTCCTTTTATTGACCACTTTTCTTGTTCTACGAGAGCAAGACTAAAGGACAGTTAGGTAGGAGCTATTGCATACTTGATTCTAGCCTCAGAGTGAGACATTAGGCCAGTTGCTCTAGCTAGTTTGTTTAGTTGCCCTGGATTTTCATCAAAGATGATGATATCTTTCAGCAACACTCAATTTCCAGAGTGTGAGAGAAATTGTTACAAATTTAAATGCTTCTGTCTAGCACAGAAGACACCATAGTTTTTTGTCTCGGCATGCTTGCTTTCCATGTTTATCTAACTGCATTATTACGGTTTCTAAATACTGTATTTTTTTAATTTTATTTTTAAAAAGACTCCATACGCACAAGACTACAGTGCTGCATATTTTATTAATGCTATTTTAGGAAGTCCATTGCAGAACATCCTTGGTACTTTGGTCATTTATATCAAGGGGGAAGCTTTAGGAAGACAAAGGATATATTCACTTGCTTGCTTTGTGACTCTTTAAAAGAGTAACAGGTAACCTTTATGCCATAAAAGAGAACAACAAAATTCTTCAGTCCTTTCTCTTTGCTCCTTTTGAGGCTATTTGCAAATAGGGCAATTGGATATATTGGATGTGAAGTTTCAAGTTGTCACATGCTTCAGAGTCCCCTGATATTGCACTGCTTGCAATCTAGATATTTCCCCACTGAATGAGAAGGTAGTTTTTAATCTGTTTTCCAACCCAGTGCAACTTAAAGCTACAATGGAATTGTTTACAGATGTTAAATGCTGTATATTTCTTTACCTGTGAATAATATTGATTGTCAGCTAAGTTTGACTCTCCACTATCTTGTTTTGTCCACTTGTGACTGCAGTTTGTCCAGCTCCAACAGTATTTATTTTCCCACACACCCACCATGGAGGAGAATTTGAGGGGAGAAAGGAGAAGCTTATATATGTGGAGCATGGGTCAGTTTTAAAATTCTTTTTAAGTCAGGGTATGACGTGACTCACAGCAGCTGTAGCCACAACTGACAGACCAGTTTTACATATAGTGGGCTGGTTCACCTCATTTATATTTGGAATTGTACAGTGCATGCTCTGAAGTACTCTTCATAGCAACAACAAATTTCCAAAATCTGTACATGTTTAGGTGGCTGAGGTCTTCACTTCCTGTGGCAAAATTGAGGGTTTTTTCCCTAATCATCAAGTAGCTACAAAGTTGGTCTTTCTCATTCTTCTGGACTGATAGCAAGTAGTGTAATGAGTCATAGACATGTATTTGGTACATAAAGTAGATAAATTGGAGCCATCCAGATATAACCTACAAAACATGCACACAGTTTTAGGTGATGCAAATGTTTAAGTGGTCAGAAATTTTGCTGTTGCCTTCTAGAGAGTACATTTGTAAACTGGCTGCATAGTTCAGTGAACTGGTATTCTTTAAAATGCTTACAAGTTTGGGTTATTTAAATACATCTAGACTAATTACTTGCCAGGGAGGTCAAACTGAGACTTGATTCTGTGGTATAAACCTACCTTTAAGGATGTTTATAAAAACTTAGAGGTTTTCTGTGTATACTTAAGATTCTGGAATTGGAGAATTAGCTTTGATAAAAATCAGTATAATTTACTCTGGGTTGAGACAGATAAAAGATTTTAGGCCTGATGGTTAGTATCAGACTTGATAGCTACATTTCTGTCCTGTTTAGTTTAAAGACATTTTAGTTGCAGGGATTCATTCTGCTTAAACTGTCTCATTTTTATAAAAAAAGATAAAATAAATAGAAACTTAACAAAAATGGCCAACTTGTGGTGACAGTGTCATCTTTGAAATTTTATGAGAGATGGCAGGTTCTAATATTTCAGTAAGACACATACATATGTACAATATCTACGTTCTTACAATGAATTTTTTTTAATGTTTGCATAGTTATGCAAAATTCAAGAAAGTCTTGAAAATTACTTATTTAAAATCTCCAGTGGCTTATGGGGCATTTTGACATGTAGTCTTGGTATCTGGACCAGGTTAAAGTTAAATATTTTTAAAAGCTTGGTAACTGTATGATACTTTTTTGTGGATTCAGTTGAACTATAATTGGAGAGTGAAGATGCTTCTACTTCAGAACTAGTTTTTCATGTTGCTAGCTAAGTGAAACTTGAAACCATCTAAATTTTCATGTACTTAAGACATCTTCAAATCAATGTTAAAAGGTCATTAGGAAGGCTTTTGTGTGTTTTACCTAAATAAGTGTGACATTTAAAAAAAACTGATATTGAAGTATATTTTTTCAATCTAATAAAATGTAATTCTGCCAGTCTTTATTGGAAGCTGTTGATTGCTCCAGTTGTATTGAAGTGATAAACAAAGTATGCAAAGGTAAGCAGGTATAGGCAAATACTGGTTTTAGAACAAGTAAAGACAAGACCTTACTGTTAATTGTCTGGAACATTACCAGTTTGGTTATGTGCTGTGTCTGCAGATATGTCATGCGGTTGCATAGATTTTTCCTTAATTACTTAATACTACAATTTTATTGTCATTCCTAACAACTGGAAAGGTTTTTCTGTGATAGTTTTCATGCTTTTAATGATAGGTATTGAAATAACTAGGTCATCCTACAGATCTGCTGAAACTGCAAGAATATTACTAACCTTGCAGAAAGTACAGCTAGTTTGTGATCTACATAGGCTAGTTGTGAGGCATGATGTTTGAGGATGGGAATAGTCTAACTGTTAAGAGGTTATCACCTCATCAACAGATAGACCTTTATTCCAATTCTCATACCTTTACACTGGGTGCTGGTAGGTCTGCATGGTGTCTAGACACCTTCAGCCCTTCACGCTGTTGGTGGCAGGTCCCCATGTGGCATGGCATGGGTGGCTTGCCTGGGAACCTAGCTGTGTGTTGGCACTCACTAGAAGGAGCTGCCTGTTGTTTCCACCATGCCATTACAGCTGCTTGTCCTGGCAGATACTAACTGGGGAAGATTTCTTTTGCCTGCTTTTAATGCTTCTGTGGTGACTGAGTCACCAGTTCCTGGGCTAGTTGTGATGCAGCCATTAGGAAGACTCTATCTGATGTTCCTGTTAGTCAAACTGCTGCTTTGTGTACAGTTGTGGTATATGGCATGTTCCAATTTTATGACTGATGTAATACATGTAAGTCAAAGTTTCCTGTGTTTGTTGTTACACATTTAAACAGTTTGTTCTTAGGACAAGGAAGTCTTGCAAAACTCATTTGCAGTAAATTCTGTTTTCCCCAAATACTTTCTTTAATTCTGACATTTTTATTAATTCATTACTACTGTTCTCTTGTACATGCAGAATTTCACATTGTTCTGGTTTAGGAATAGTTACTTCTTTCTCCAAATCACTGTAATTTATCTTATTTTTTTCCTTTTTGATCTGATTACTCTGTAGAAGTAGCTGTAAATTTTTTTTTCAGTGCTACCTCTTTTATGTCTATAATTCTGATAGTAGTATTTTTAAGCAAATACTGTATTTGGGGCCTAATATTGTTAGAACATGGAGGTGTTTGCAACATAATGCTAATAGTGAAAACAAGTATAGATTGCTGTACATTGATGTGTTACTTGATAAGCAGATTTGATGGAAAATGACTTGTTTCTCGTTAGGCTCTCAAAAGCCAAGGTTAGATTGCATTATGTAACTTGGTCCTTTGGCTTCTTTACTGTGATACAATTTTTGTAGTCAAGCAAAGAATTGTACCAGATTTAAGAGGAAAATACTCATTTGGACAGCAGGTTTGAAATCTTTGCATACCTTCGTGTACCATAAATCTTAGTCAACTGTTTTTTTGGGGTTTTTTTTTTTTTTTTTTTTTTTTTTTTTTTTTTTTGCATTAAATGTGTGATTGACTTGGCTCTGTTGTATTAACTTTGCTTTCCTTCCATCCTCCTGCTCCCAGAAAATTTCCAGATTTTTCTTGAGGTTGCAGTCTGTGTGACTTTACAGGATTTCCACTCTTCCAGAAGGTTAATAAATATTTGGGGGCTTTTCTTCACCTTCCAGGCTCTCTTTTAATGAGGAACTACAGTGTTGGATGCTTTTTGTTCCCTGCTGCCTCCTATCTCCCACCCTCTGTCAGTGCCATGACTCTTGAATTTCCTGAATGCTGATAAAATGTTTAAGTTGTGCTGACCAGAGGTGCCAAAATTTGCTCTTTAACTCCTGTTATAGGATTGCCGCAGTTGAATGGATTTTCTGGATTTTTCTTATCTTTCAGACCCTAGAGGAGATTCAGTCAGTCAGTTACTTTGGTTGTTCATTCAGTAAATTCTTTACTAAATGCCTTGATACCAGGTGGTGCGTCCTGGGATACTAGCTTAAGTTTTCCAGTTGTTCTACTGCTTATTTAGAAGACATTTTTAAATGAAAGATTACAGAGTTTTGTTACTTATTAATTTTCCAAATGTAAGTACTTAAGTACTTTTTCTAAATTAGTAGAGAAGGAATAAATATATATATATATATATATATATAAAATATCTGTGTATATCACCACAAGAAGGATGTTGAGGCTCTGGAGCAAGTCCAGAGAAGAGCAACGAGGCTGGTGAAGGGGCTGGAGAACAGAACCTGTGAGGAGTGGCTGAGAGAGCTGGGGTTGTTTAACCTGGAGAAAAGGAGGCTGAGAGGAGACCTCATTACTCTCTACAAGTACCTGAAGGGAGGTTGTAGAGAGGAGGGAGCTGGGCTCTTCTCCCAAGTGACAGGGGACAGGACAAGAGGGAATGGCCTCAAGCTCCACCAGGGGAGATTTAGGCTGGAGATTAGGAAGAAGTTTTTCACAGAAAGGGTCATTGGGCATTGGAATAGGCTGCCCAGGGAAGTAGTTGATTCACCTTCCCTGGAGGTGTTTAAGGCACGGGTGGATGAGGTCTTGAGGGACTTGGTTTAGTGTTTGATAGGAATGGTTGGACTAGAAGATCCGATGGGTCCCTTCCAACCTGGTTCTTCTATGATTCTATGATATAAAACATATATGTCATAGAATCATACAATAACCAGGTTGGAAAAGACCTCTTGGATTGAGTCCAACCATTCCTCTGTGTTCAGTATATACATTCATGTTGACCCTTATTTGCTGGCTACTGTCGGTCTGAATTCTGATCTCTGAGATAGTTTGGGGGGTTTTTTTGAAAGAGGCACTATTTTCAGATGAAGTTCTTCTGTTGGAGTTTTAAGTATATTAGCTTTGGTATAATCTAATTCTTTCTTGTTCATTAAATCCTCTGCTGTTTTATTATGTATGTTGATATACGTGTTACTTTATGGTTTGAGAATATAGTCTGTAATTTTAGTTTCTTTTAACAGATCAAGATTCTTTGCTTTTAAAAGAATTTACTTAGAAAGTTTCAGATTTATTTTACAAAATAGTCACTTAGATATTGGAGGAGGCACATAAACTTATTTCTGATCATTTTACAGTATTTTGGATTTGCATCTAGAATATTTATATATTTTATAGTGTTTGGGAGTTTACCTGCAATATTTATTGCATGTGCAGACTTCAGATGCAGAAGATTCATTGTCATTTCCTAGGTAGGGTCTACTCAGTTATTTGAGAAGGTCCCTTGATAGTTCAACTAGAAGCCACTAGGAAAATAAATATCTCTTATAATTTGTTTTCCTTATATGCATTAGACAGATTAGAACATAGCAGAACATTGTTGAATAATGCTTACACTAAACTAAGGCCTAATTAGTACCTCTTCAATAATTTGAAGTTTTCATTTATTTTTAAATGAAGAATTCGGTTTGCGTGTTATGCAACCCATGAACTACGAAGTTTACTGATGAAACTCTCAATACTTCTCATCATCCAAATGTGTAATAAACTTAACAAGCCTCTCTCAGTTTTACTTCCTTGCTTTTATTTATATCCTCAGGTTGTAATTTTAGACTCTTATCTACCAAGACTTTTCTAAATACGTTTTTGTTCTGTGATAAGAGCTAGGGTAGTATGACAAAAAGCTAGGGTAATATGATGAAAATAAAGCTAGTCCTCTTTTCTGAAAGCTTACCTATCTTATCTTCTGTCCCACTTTAAATATTCTTATACGGTGTATATGCGCTTCACAGATGTAATAATGTGAGATCTAAGGGAAAGAGACCTTCTAGAAAATTTTAATTGTTGGATTTATTGATAGTGCTTCATACCTCTGGGGTTTTTTGCTGATCTTGTAGCTCCTTTTGTTCTTGCTGTCAATGAGAAGGACTCATCGTTCATTTACTTTTTACAAGGTAGTCTGGTCCCTTGAAACATTTCCCCATCTGATGTTTCCTTCATTTAGGTTTAGGATAAAGACCTCAGTTACCATTCTAAACAGACTTCTGTATCCAAAAATGACTCTCTGTGTTTGCCTTTACCTCCCAAGTAAGATTAGATCTATTAAAATTCCATCTAAATGTGAGAGAATGTTCCCTATTGTTACAAGTTGCTGTAGAAATTCTGTAAGTCACAGCAAATGTAGGTTTAATTGTTCTGATATTGTGACTAAACTTAAGTGCGCACCAAACTTTTAAGTACAATATGTTAATATCTTTCAACTTGTGCTGTTTGACAGCATTAAATTACTTAAGTGTAAGGTGATAATAAAAACTTGATATGGGTACATTGTATCTCATGCAAATGTATGACTTCATTTTAAGAACTGTACTTCATTGTTTTCGTCTGTTTACCATATGTGTTGACTGTGTACATCCACCTTAAAGATGAATAAACCCAAACATGGAGCAGATGATTTTCAGGAATCTTGGATGTTTTTACTCAGAGGGCTAATTCAGCTTTCTGGAAGAAAAATAAGATGTTTTTATCTCACTATGTCATTGCATCAGTAATGGTGTCTTGTTGGATTTTTGTGTTTTGTTGTTTTGGGTTTTTTTTAAACAGGATGCATTAAGTTCAGCTCTTGATGTGCTATTAATCTCTCTTCCTTGCTAAAATTATGTTGATTTGAATTCTCTGTGGCCAATGGGTGGTCCTTGGCAAATTTGGGAAGTGTCATTTGGGTGCATTTGCCATCCAGACTATAAAAAGTTTAAAAAGATGAAATGTTCATAACTTCCTTACTGACCCTGCCCCCTCACCCCCGACTCCCACCCCCCCACCTTGTAGTTTGCTTCTGATGTGTGGATCTTTATCTAGTTTTGTGACTTTTTTTTTTTTTCCCCCCGGAACTCAACATCCCCTAGAATACTTTTTTACTCTGCAGCTTGTAGCTGCTTGACAAGTCAATAGGTGACCTGTAACAGAATTTAGAAATTTGAAATGGTTTAAATATTGAGTTGAATATCACACCATTCACCAAATACTGGAGCCTGAACCTGCAGCAGAGACACTCATTTTTTTACATCATAGTGGTTTAACCCATTTGAGAATTGCATGGGCAGTGCTTAAAAAGAAACATTCTCTTTCAGTTTTAATTCCATTGGTGGTTCAAGCACAAGACAGCATGGGAGGCAGGCAGATGGCTTTCTTTCTGTCACATTGTATGAGTTCACTACTAGTGCCATTGTAATCAATTTAGTGCAACATAGTTTTTAAAAGTACTGAAATGTGTAAACAGTGCTGCACTGCTGGACACAAAATTTGGTTTTCTCTGCTGTATGCAATTTTTTGAGTGTTGTTCTTTCATGCTGATTATTTGACTTTATTGCAAAAATACAGATTGGAGATGCTTCTCGTTTTTAAATTTAGTCGTAATATTCTTGAGGTATCAGAAATTTTAAATGTCTTGTAATTACCTTTCAGTCCACCAATCACTATTTATCTAACTCTGATCAGCTAATATTCGTTATAAACTTTTTTCCCTATGCTTCCCTGCAATAGATAATATTTAGAGCTAAAGAAAGGGTGCCCTCAGAGTAGAGTGTTATAAAGTTCAGGTCAGGAATATTGTCACCCAGATGAAGCTTGTGTTTGATTGGTTTTGATGTAATGATTGTGCTCATTTTCTGTAAGTGGTTCTTCCAGTTGAAAGCTGTGACTAAAAAGTGCAACTGCTAATTGGGAAGCAATAAGAAGCAGCAGCAGTAGGTTGGGGTTTTCTTCCAGTTCAACTTGAAAATCTTCCCTTAGTCAAGGGTAAGGTTTTCCCAAATATTTCCTCAAAGGCCTACTATCACTTCACTTTCTGCAAGTATTATGGGGAAAAAGTTGTTTCAACTGCAGAAACGAAACAGGTAGATTGGCAGCAGTAGCAAGTTTACTGCTATTGATGAGGGCTTGGTTCCCTACAGTTGTGCTCTTCTGTTCAGACTAGCAACTTTAGAGATACACGTGCTTTTAGTATTCAAAATTGGAGAAAATAAATGAACTGAAAAGAATGTTTACTGTATTATTGTTATTGATGCACTGATGATATTGCTCTGTTTTGTTTGTGGGGTAATATTTCTAGTTATGTTGACTTTCACATTGCTTCTGAAGAAAAGCAGGTTAATAAGCAGTTTATAAAGAACCCTGTTTTATTGTCATGTCAATAAATGATAGGATAAAAATCCATATGGTGTTTATGAGAATTTTGCACACTTTGGCGTTTAGTATGCATGTCTGACTATATACTAACATCTTTTTTGTGTTCTTAATAACTGTACATTTCCTTCTAATGCAGTCTCCTGGAAGGTGGAACAAGAACCAAATTAAGTCTCTTTCAGTAGAAATTAGTAATTTGAATTTGAATTACTGTAAAGCTTAGGGTAGGTGTTAAAGGAAGGTGAGGAGTTACCTTTGAGGATACTTAGCGAGAGGTCTTCACAGGCGTGAGAACATGTAGAGGCATGTTGCTGGAAACCTATTAAATGGCACATGAATTACATAGAGAAGGAACTAGTTTGTCATACTAATATGGGAGTAGAAGTGGTAGCCAATAAGTATTTTTTATGTACTCTGAATGAAAAATTATTTTTAAATCATTTTTTATACTTTCAAAATTCATTAGGTTTGTATTAAACAGGATGACTTGGACCTAACACATCTGCTTATAACTTATCTTTAAGTTTGTCAGTCCCTTTCTAGTTCTTTTATAGGCTTCATAAAAGCATTAAAGAAGAAGGAACAAGGAGTAGAATGTCAGCTCCTTCAAATTATAATTAAGAATTACTGTAAGGCTTATACTTAGTTGTATTCAGAGAAAAAAAATCCATTTGATCTGGTATCTTCCAGCTGCAGGGTATGTAGCTGAAGAATGTAACAAAACAAATGTAAAATGATTCCTCCTAGTTTCTAGCTTTCTGTAACTTAAGAATTTCTTTCAGAGTGTATTATATCGGTATCATTTTTTTCTGAAAGCCCTTGAAGGACCTACTGTGAATTGGTGATCATTCTTGTGCATGCTTACACTCTAGCATTTTATAGCATTATAGTTCCTGGAATTTCCCCAATTTAATTGTGAAATCCCATGAGAAGTGCTCATTTGTGGTGGGGCTTAAGTTTTGGGTTGTTTTTACTTTTTAAAATACGTTCACTAATAGCATGAATAATAAAGCTTTCTGTTTCCTGATTAGAGGGATGATAAATAAGCCAGTACTTCACCTCTTTGATTATTACTAAGCTGAGAAGTCCATATCTAGTTAGTTGTCTCAAGGAAGCTATTCCATGTTTTCTGATCATCCTTTTTATCCTTTGAGCCTCAGAGTAATCAGAATTATAAACATTTTTCCAAATGTGAACCTTTCGGATTTTTTTAGTGACTGTGCTGGTTTCTGTTTTGTTTGTTCATGATTTTCTAATAGTTTTAATGTTGACTTCCAGGTGTTTGAGCTGATATGTGAAGATAGCTCTGAAAACTGTGACTAAAAAGATCTATCTCAAGGAGTTAAAAGTCAGTTTAGAAACTATTGAATGGATGTGTGTGCAATTGCAAATGTTTTCTTATCACTATCTGCAAACAAGCGCACATAGCATGGAGGCTTTAGCAGAAGGTTTAGCTTCATTCAGTGTGTGCTAACGATCATTGTCAGGCATAAAAAAGGTGGTATATATGTAATTCATGAGTACCGAAGTATTGATCCCAAAATTGTTTGATTAATATGTGCACTGCTTGAAGTGTCAGTGTTCTTCCGGAGGCTTGCTGATTTTACCTGACGTTTGACTGTATTAAGCAGATCTTCACCTGCCTTACTGGACGCAAGGGAGATGAATTTCTTGCTAGCATCCTTTTAAGTTAGGTCTGAAAGCAGCAGCAATCCCAAGTGGCTTCAGAGTATATAAACCCAAGCATCTTAATTTTCAGTTCACAACAATGTGGAGGTGGTAGCTAGTTCTGCCAACAGTGCCCTGATGGGGACTCATCCCTCACAAGGTTGGAGCATTACTGTGTGTTTGGACCAGTAAAATACATCCTCCCCCCAACATTGCTGCAGTATTCAGTATTATGTGATCCTTCTCCAACCTTTGATTTTAACTTACCTGATAAATTTTATATATGACAGTTAAAAAGTTTGCCCTTTTCCAAGAATACTTTAAAGCATGGCGAACAGCCTATTCCTTTAGGGCTTCTCTGACAACTTTCATTCCTTATGAAAACAAAAAGCTTCCTTTCCATTGCTGAATTAGTTATTAATACACAAGGACAAGTTCCCTCTTATCCCATGTCACCTTCATGTCTTGAAGAACTCCTGGTAAGAGATCTTGCCACGTGTGTCCTAGAAGTCTAGGTGTTCTGTCAACCAGATCATCCTTTCCCACATGCTTCTTGGTCGCTTAGGGGGGAAAAATAAAATTGCGATACATGCTTTCATTTTTCATTATATTTATCTAGCTGTCTTCTGACTTGTGTTTCTCCATAATATTAACTGATATTTCTAGTTAAAAATATTCTTTAGTTAGCTCAGTGTTTCTTTGGAGCCTTTTAAAAGACAAACAAAAGAGTAGCTAAGCTTTTTTTAACTACCTTTATATTATTTCCAGATAAAGAAAGTGTCCTTACTTTAGTTATTTATTGCATTTATTTTTCCTTTATGTATGACTTAAGCAATCATTTTGAAAAAAATGTTCATGTAGAGTGTTAATCTGGAATTGTGGGACTGGAAGTAATTCTTTTTGTGTGACTTTTGAATAAAGATTTGGATTTAACTCCAGATATAATGAATTAAAATATATCCTATGCTTGCTTAGAAGACTGTAGAACATTACCTTTTGAATTATCTTCACTTCTAATTTTTATTTTACTTTATTATGGTAGTGGGAGTAATGAATGCTTTTACTGCCAAAATAAAGAACTGAAAAAGCTGGGGGAAAAACAGTGGTTGCAGTTTCAGTATCAAAGCAACTTGAGGAGTTATTTTAGAAAACAACATTACATTAAGAACTGTGCTCTGTTGAAAACTTACTTGGGACTCTTCTTCCAAGTGACTTGCAGAGTAAAACGGCACTTTTTGCTATAGTAGATGATGCAGTCACAAGTGATTGCCTTACATTGCAAGTGATAAAGGTTTGATACTAACATTTAGACTGTTTTGTATGGTGTCTTGTAAATTGGAGCATGTGGGTGATGCAACAGCATGGCTTGAATAGATGCTTATGTTCTCTTGTCTTGAATCTATTGGTTGTCGTGTAGCAAGAAGTTCACTATTAACAGTCCTTTTAGCAGAATACTTGGAGGCAGATGTTTTCTGTAAAACATTGCATGGTTTTGCAGTAGCCTTCAATGTTGGCTCTGTCAACTCTGAAAGACATATTAATTACAATGTCTACTTTACTTGTTTATTGTAAAACTGGAGTCACTATTTGTTCCTTTATGCTAGCTTCTTTACAGTCCTAATGAACATAAAAAGCATTTCTATTCCTTTTTCTTGCAATCTGCAATTTATCTTGTTTCATTTGGGTATTAGCAAGGGAAACAGGGGAGTCTTTTGGAATGTAATGCATAGAGGTATATAAACAATAACATGCATGCAAAAGTGCAAGTAAGTATTTCTTATAAGAATGAGGTTAGAACAAACTTCTAAAGTGTAACTTTAAGTTAATATATTTTCTCTTGTATTCAAACTTGAATTAAGACCAAATATTCTTTTCTTCTAACAGTGCTTGTAGGTTCTATAGGCCTAGTAATAACATTTTCTATTGACTTCAAATGAATTTCTATATAGTTGTTTTTTTTCCAGTTTGGGAATATATAAGAGTAACAAGAACTTAAGAGGTTTACCCAGCCATGTAAAATTCTGATTAATGATTGTGGGATGCTTTAATATAGGTGTAATAAATGAATGTCTCTTTCTTTCTAGGGTGCTGGTCAAGACAAACTTGGAATATATGTCAAGTCTGTTGTGAAAGGAGGTGCTGCAGATGTGGTTAGTAATACTCTTAAACATCACAAGTTCAAAAGCGGAAAGATCTTTTGGAAAGGCTTTTAAATTCTTTGTTTACTACTATGAGTGAATAACTGTTTTCATTTAGACCATGTTAGTGCTGGCGTGTGACTTCTCCTCTCTCTTGAATATGTAATTAGGATGGTCGTCTGGCTGCAGGGGATCAGTTGCTCAGTGTGGATGGTCGAAGTTTGGTGGGTCTGTCCCAGGAGAGGTAGGAAATTCTTTCCTTGGGTATCTTTACATGAAGAAAATGCTAGAGTAGTACTTTACTGAAAAAACTCTTCTTTTACATGTTAGGCTGTATTGTAGATTTTTATAACTTCCCTTGAATAACCTTACCAAAAATTTCAGCCATGCATGTGCAGTTTGTGTATGAAACAGGTTACCTATATAGAAAAATTAGCTTTAGTTTTCAGTAAACTTTATTTAGCTACCTTTTAAAATATTTTGGTTTCTGAACTTTTAACTGCAGAAACTGGAAATAGTACTTACCTGTGGGGTTTGTGTATTTACTAAGTGTCTAGTCATCATCTTCAAATTTCCTTTAAAGTGATTTTAATTATTAATCAGAAAAGATGTTTTCTCAAACAAAAGATTACTGGAATAAATATGAGAAATCATGACGTACAAACTAATAAGGAGAAACAAGTAATATAGTACCTTATTTTACTTTGATTATTTGTTTTGGCTTTCATTGCAGGGCAGCAGAACTTATGACCAGGACAGGTTCTGTGGTAACACTAGAAGTAGCAAAACAAGGAGCAATTTACCATGGGCTTGCAACCCTGCTTAATCAGCCATCCCCAATGATGCAGAGAGGTAAAAATGCTAATGTTATTTATGTTAATAACAGCTTTATAAGCCTCAGAATGCAAAAAATTATAATGATTCACACTAGGTTTCCAAATATTACAAAATTTTTAAATCAGCAAAGAAACATAATGGCACAGAAAAGAAGCATTTCCTTTCTTATCTAAAATGCACATTTTTAAATGTTTGAAATTATGCTAGTCTAATCATTAATAAACTGTGCATTTAAAACACACTTTTAGTTTGAAGTAATTTTTATTTTAAGAAGTAAAATCAAATAAATGCAAAGGGCATTAAACTTCAGTGACTTTTGTATCCCTTTCATAAAAGCTTTTCTCCTGCTCTCTGAATATAACTTCTGTGTAACCAGAGTGCAGTATAATTACTGAGAGAGAAATAGAAACAGGCAGCTATGGGTTTGCCTTTTTTTTTTTTTTTTAAACTAGGGATATTGAGACATCTTTTCTTCAGTTTCTGATCGTAAGGAGTTCCTGGATGTTTCTCCAGTGCTATATTTTATTGTCCTAATTCTGTGAATTAACTCAAAAAGACATATTGAAGTTTTACACAGAATAATGTAGTGAAGGAAAGAATTTTGTAAAGGAAGACCTTTTCTGCATATAGGGTAGTACCAGCATATAGAAAAGAATGGGTTAAAAAAATAAATCCTTATTATCGCAGTTTACAACACCATCCCAGATGCCATATGCCTCCAAGAGTCAGCAGGAGATTTTTCAGCAAAGCACATTTGGCTTTTCCAAATATTGTGGTACCTTTTCAAAAGCTGTTTTGAAGCATACAAATCAAAGGAATCCTATAGAGGTGATAGAAGAGTTGGGAGTGTGTCTGAAGAAGAAAATATTTTAAAAGTTAGCATTTGCATTACCAGGAACTCATTTTTAATTTTACACACAAGGTAGCTCCGATTTGAGAAAGAACATGCTAGACAGTAGATAATATAAGTGAAAGCGGGAAAATGCATATCCAACTGTTACAGTTTCTGACCGCCGTGGCTCAGGTAAACCCCGACCAAAGAGTGAAGGTTTTGAGCTGTATAATAACTCCACTCAAAATGGGTCACCTGAGAGTCCTCAGCTGCCGTGGACGGAGTACAGCGAACCAAAGAAGCTGCCTGGGGATGACAGATTGATGAAAAACAGAGCCGATCATCGCTCCAGTCCCAATGTAGCAAGTAAGTAAGATTATCCTTCTTTAAGGGGTAGGTGCCTCCTGCAATGTGTTTAGAGTCTGTTGAATTGAAAAATACATGATTGTTTTTAAAAATTGATTAAGTCTGAAATGCAAATATAGTAGTAACAAGCAAGCCTCATTAGACCTATTCAGGGGAAGAATCATTGTTACTTTGTGGATACTATTATTTTATTTGGTTGTGTAAATTATTATTAACAGTTAGATAAATGCTTGCTTTAACTTTCCAACAGATCAGCCTCCAAGTCCCGGGGGGAAAAATGCGTATGCAACTGGAACTACCACCAAAATAACCTCAGTCTCTACTGGAAATCTTTGTACAGAGGTCAGAAGTGGCAAGCAAAATGCTGGCTATTAAACTTTCTTTCGCTATACATAGCACTAGTGTGCTTGAGTCAAAGCAGCATCTCACTTAACTATTTGAACATAATGCTGATGTTAGTGACTGAATGGGAGGGTGAGATTATTAAAGCTAATGAAAGACTGACAGCTCTGAGTGATTTTATTAAATTTTGTTCATTAAGTTGTCTTAATGATTTCTTAGGTTTGTGCAAATATTGCGTACTTGTTTTCAGGCCATAAAACATGATTCATAAGCACAATTTATATTTGATACTAGGTAACCTATCATATTTTTTGGGGGGGACAAATAATGCTCTTATGAGCCAAATGGGAGCATTTGGAAAATGCATGTTTAAAATAATATTCTGTACAGATCTGTGTGATTAGAAAATCCTACCTTATGTTCTTCCTGCCGTTTTCAGGAACAGACTCTGCCCCCGCGTCCTGAAGCTTATCCCATCCCAACACAGACCTATACTAGAGAATATTTCACATTCCCAGCTTCAAAGTCACAGGATCGAATGGGTCCAGCTCAGGGTCAGTGGCCAAATTATGAAGAGAAACCACAGGTCCAGGCAGAAAGTAACCATTCAATCAATACTACAATGCAGGTGAGGAAATAATTTCTTTCAATATAAGAGGGAAACACATGCACACACACCCTGCCAAAAGCAGCAACCAACAAAACCAAACCAGAAAGAAACTGCTTGCTTTCCACTACCAGACTGCTGGAGATATTTTTGCAGAACAGTCAGCTATAATTCCCTACTTCTTCCCCTGGTAGGATTTATATTATCAAGTTTGGCAGACTTATCTGGGATGCTGTAATCCCCCATTAGAGGTAATGGTGTGGAGATGGTAATAGAGTTTTCCTTGTGAAATGTTTTGTGGTTTCATTCTTCGAAAGACTTTTGCATGGAAAAACCTCTGCCTGCAGAGTACATTGTTTAAGTGACAAAGTGAGTATTAAAAATGAAATAAAACTGTATTCTCAGACATGTCCAAAGTCTTCTGTGAAAATCATTCCTTCTCACAGTTAATGCCAAATAATAAAGTGACTTTTTTTTTTCTCCTTGCATTGATACTTCCCTGTTATTCAAATGTGGATGATTCTTGACCTGAAATGAATTTACCCCCTTCTTACAATTTTAAAATATAAGGTGGTTCTACTCTTTGTAATTGAGGACTTTACTCAAATCCATACAGGAAATTAAATCTAGATCTACTAAATCCAGTGAGTGTATCTTCTTTTGCTCTAATCCACCAGAGACTTAAAAATATGAAGACTAAACTTTTTTTTTTTTGCTATTTCTTGATTTCTGATAAAAGCAAAGCCTTATACCAGGCTCAGTCATTTTTTTTGATTTGGGAAAAGCAGTATCATCTAAATTATCTTGAGATTGCATCTTAGAAAGAAAGTAGAGATTGATTATTGATTACCCACACTTAAATTGTGAAGTGAATTCAGTGAAAAGTCAATTTGATAAAAACCTGGTGTAATTTCATATTTTAAATTGAGTATTATAGATACCAAATCCTAATTATATCAGGTGTTAGGAAAATAGATGTTATACCCAAAGCATTACGATAGTTTTGAAGGAGAATTAAGTTCAGTGACTGTGGCAAATAATTACAGAAAGATTTTGCTCCTTTGTTTTGTAATTTCATTTCACCTCATCTGCATAGTTAACATCTAAGCGCTCTCTGTGGATGATTGGCAGGGGGGAGGCTAAGGTCTCCAGAGGGGAGTTCCTACTCATTTGTCTTAACAGGATGAATTGCTGCCTGGACATGCGTCTCTACCCTGCTTAAGACAAGCTTAAGTGAGTAGCTGAGATGAAGTGGTTAAAACTGGTGATATGACCTCCATCTGTTAAAGTTGTTGACAAACACAGAATTTCAACTGTGTCCTGAAGGCTGAGCGCATGGCAGAAAAGCATTTTTATAAGCAAATGACTAGAAGCTTCAGCTCCCTACAAGCACTGAAAGTATACACAATTTTTCCCTGCTCTACAATAGCTCTTTTAAGTTGAAAATTAGGGCAAAGTAGCCTTAAAAATTAATATTTATGCTTTTATTTTTTTCAGTGAGAACTATGCTTGTAAAACAAGTTGCCATAAGGTACTGACTGATGTTAGACTCTTGTTTTCTGTTCTGGAGGCATTAACAGTTTTGCTAGGTGCATCTTTACAGCAAATCTAACACAAATAGCTGTGTGTTCAGCTCTACTGAACTAATAGAGCATAAAAAATACACTTGTTCATCTCAAAGAAGGCATTCTTTTTAGAGATCATGGTTAAGGTCGTTGATGGAGGAGAAAGAAAAGGATTTTGCTTTGTTAGTCTTTTCTCAGTTGTTGTTAATTGGTACATTGTATTTAGTGCTGAGTAGTTCCTGACATTCAGAGTGTGAATATTTGCTTCAAGAAAATCATTTACAGGTTTGATTAGCATTTAATTAATGGTCCAGTATTCCTTTTGAGGTGGTCATACAGTGCAGATGAGATCCTGAGCTTGTATAAAAAAAGACCTTGTGTTTGACATACTAAAAATTGACAAAAGCACAGACCGATACACCCATGCCCTAAGAGCAGGTAGAATTAGATCTGACTGCCCAGATTCCACATTAGCAAATGACAATATAGTAATGAGAGCTTTCTGTGGGTGAGCTCGCCTGTTAGTGGAGGAGGATGGTCAGTGGCTCCATTGTTGTTTCTTCAGCAGCCGTTCTGTTTGTTTTCCCAATAGGAAAAATGTTCAGTCAAGCCAGCTGGAAGCCTGAATGGCAGAGCTAGTATGCCTGAGCTGCTGTGCAGAGCTGCCAGGACTCCCATTGCTCACATGTGGGGGAGGGAATGTTAGGGATAGTCCTGAGAAATTATGTGAGCTCAGGCTTAATTTTACATTCACCCTTCCTCCCACTCCAGGTTTCCAGGCATTTCAGAGGTTGCAAAATCTTCAGTCTCTCAAATGAGTTAAGGCAACTGAGAATAAATACTTTATTGTTGGTTTTGGGAAGCTTACTGGGCATGGAAATCCTGAAATTCACTGAAGATAATTACCTCCAGTGAAAACAATGCAGTTTGAGCCGTTTGCAAGTATGTTTTAATATAGATGGACTATGAAATATATTCTTTTAATTTTTTCCAGCGTGTGGCTCGTTCCCAGGAAGAACTCAGAGATAAAGTTTTCCAGCCAGAGAGGAATCGTTTGGAAGTTGTTATACGGAAGGAAGTAGAATACATCGATCGGAAGTCAGACAGTGATCAATGGATGAATTCATCTGTGGATTCTAGTACATCTAGCCAAGAACACTTGAACCATTCATCCAAACCAGTCTCACCTGGTTCTTGTTTAAGTAAAAGTGGACCTGGCCGTTGGAAAACTCCAGCTACTAGCCAGCCAACTCCAGTGGCCATTTCCCAGCCCATCAGAACAGATCTTCCCCCTCCACCGCCACCTCCTCCAGTGCATTATGCAGCTGAATTTGATGAACTACAAATGGACATGCCTCTGCCACCTCCTCCTCCTCCAAATCAGATAGGAGCACAAGCATCCTCCCAGGTAGCTGCTGCTGAGCGTAAAAAAAGAGAAGAGCATCAGAGGTGGTATGAAAAGGAAAAGGCACGTTTGGAAGAAGAGCGAGAAAGGAAACGTCGTGAGCAGGAGAGAAAACTGGGCCAAATGCGTTCTCAGCCACTAATTCCTGCTCAGCCGGTGGTTCCTCCTGTTTCACTTCAGCAAGTGAAATTGGAAAAACCTTCAACTTTGCAGAGGTCTCAAGAAACAGTCATTAGAGAGTTGCAGCCCCAACAGCAGCCTCGGACTATTGAGCGGAGAGATCTGCAGTACATTACTATCAGCAAGGAAGAACTGTCCTCTAGTGACAGCCTCTCTCCAGATCCCTGGAAACGGGATGCTAAGGAGAAACTGGAGAAGCAGCAACAGATGCACATTGTGGATATGCTAAGTAAAGAGATTCAGGAACTTCAGAACAAGCCTGATCGTACAGCAGAAGAAAATGACCGCCTGCGCAAACTCATGCTTGAGTGGCAGTTCCAAAAGCGACTTCAGGAATCAAAGCAGAAGGATGAAGATGATGATGAAGAGGAGGATGATGATGTGGATACTATGCTCATCATGCAGCGACTGGAGGCAGAAAGAAGAGCAAGGGTAAAATGGGATAATCCTTTCTAGAGAAAAATATAGTAAATATGTATTTTGGTGGATTCTCTGGATTCTTGTGAGTATTTTGATGTTCTTAGGATAGAGGAGGATGAAGTGCTGATCTAAAATACCTTGAATTCTAAAATTGCTCACTTACAGTGGCTTTACCAGTTAAGTGATGTAGTATGAAAGTATCATAGCTACCTGTTATAGAATCCAAGTTGGCAGTTGAATTTACTTTTCCAGTAATGGGGAAAGAAATTCACTTTGGATTTTGCCATGTAGCTGGAGTAGGATTAGAAAGTTAAATATGGTAGGAGTTTGCTTACAGAAAGGTAAGCAAAAAACATTTGAAGTTATGAAAGACTCTAGGAAGACTCTGTGAACAAAATCTGGTGATTTCCCATCACCCCAATATATTTGTCTTTAAGAGTTCTTATTTACAATCTTGATCCTGAACACAGACTCTGAATGCACGCTGTTTCCAGGGAAAAGTGAACTGAACTGAAGTCCAAGTAGAGACTGGGGCATAAGGCAGGTGCTGCATGTACCTTTACCATCACTGCAGTGGTGATCCCAACAGTGCTGGGGGCAAGCGTTAGGCTGAGCCATGTGATTTTGGGTACACCCTGTCCAGGGCTCACATACCTGGATTTTTCATGGTGTCCAATTTAATCAGTTTCTGACAAGGTTCGGTTACCATAGCTTTGGTACTGTGAAATGTCATAATATCTGTAATGAGACAGTACAACTGAAGAGTGTGATGACGTTTATATCACTCTGCTGGTGGCCATTGTCTCTCAGAATCTGTTACAACCATTGTTACTGGGAAACCATTTCCATAATAATATCTGTTCTGAATAATAGCGTGATACCAAAGTTACATCCCAGTAGCTATGCTTCGACAGGCTTAAAAGCTAGCTCTGTAATATGCTGAGCGTGTTCTGTTTATCTTGAAAAGTTGACTTAATTCTGTGATAAGCAGCTTTTAATTCTTGAGAAATGTTTGCTCATGCTTATTTTGACATTCAGAAATAGCTATCTGCTTGAGTAGTATTTGTGTTCAGGATTGTTTTGGCAGCTTGATTTCCTAAACTTACTCATTTTGTATTTGCTGCAGTCTGCATTGCTTTCCCTTTTTTCTTGTGGCTAACTTTACTACTGTGTAAAACAATAGACACCTCAGACTTGGAAACTGAAGAAACGAAAAGCTAAATACATCTTTGGCAAACAGGTTATGTTAAAGCCCAGCATTGCTAACATGTAATTTGTAGCACATAGGCAATTACCTGTGCACATAAAAGAATCCATGTAAAACCATCATTTTAACAAACAATGTCTTTAAAATTTTACTGCAGTAAGGCTTAAAAAGACATATGTTGTTAATAGAAAGCCAATTGTATTGCATAATGTGTCAGTCTTCTCTGCAAGTGCTGGGTTTAAAATACTATTTGTGCATAAAGCTCTTGCAGCATTTTGCAACATTTTGAAACTAAAAATTTACAGTTGTTTTGAAGTAATGTTTTTGCATTTTACTTACATTCCACTGTCTATAGTACTGGAGATGCAGTAACCGGCATCTCTGGAGAAATACTAAGGTTTTGAATGAGTCAAACTGATACTGATAAAACCTTTGAATTACTTGATTGTGTTCATTTCTGTATTTCAGGATTACATCAGTTCAGTTCCTCGTTCCAAAGCAGCTGATTTAACAAATAAAAGAAAATGCTTTTGAAATAGTGCAAGTCTAACCTATCTTTATTTTCACTGTGCATCTTACTTTTTTCTCCTTTCTTACTACCTGCAGCAGACTGCTGTGCCAGCAATCTCTGTTCTAGATTTGGTATGTTTGCTTCTTTCTCTTCAATATCTCTTTCCCATTTCAATTCCTGATATCATTAACCACCTTATGTGCTTTGGATGATGATTTGGCATCTTTGCGTGTTCAAAAATCATTGTGATACTTTAAGCAGTAAGTTAACGGTAAGCATGCATTTGAATGTTTCCAGCTGTGGTGACTCTTTTCTCTGTGTTTTCTTCCTCTTCAATGTTGCTTGCAGGCTTGATATGTTTGTTGTAACAGTGGTCTAATGTGAAACTGTGTATTTGATGTTTTGTCCAGTTGTGTTTATAAGATCTTACTAACTTAAATGAACAGGCTGTGAAGTAAGATTTCCCCTGCTTCCCCCACCCCAGCAGGTTTTAGAAGAGCTCTAGCAACACTATTCCTTTCCAATTTGAACTTAATTTGTTCTGAGACACTAATGCTTCAGCCTACTGTTTCAGCACATATTGAAACCCTGTTGTTTACAGGTGTTACAATTTTCTCATTTAAAAAAATGGATTGTAAACTCAGAAATTACTTCTGGATTAATATTTCCAAGTAGATACATAAACATGGAATAATTAAGTTACTGTGTAATCTCAGTTTCCCTTTTGTTAATAACATTCTCTTATATCTGAAACATGACAGGCTTTCAAATTGGAGCAGTTAATTGTTATGACTCAAGCTAATAGTCTATTTTATTGTTCTCTTTGGAAATGGGTGCATGGAAAAAGCATTCTCTAGTCTTCTCCAGGAAAAATACGTCCCCTTCAAAGTGTACTTCCATATAATTACTATAGTAGTTTGAAAGAAAAGTAATTCTTGCAGGTCTTGTTAGTATAATTCATTTGTACTACCAGAAAATAACTTGTAAACATGTCTGTCCAAAATACAGGCTTGGATATTCGGCACTACTTTACTTAAAAAATAATAATCTTTTAAAATGCATCCTTTAGATAACTTAATATGCCTAAGTTGTTAGGTTTAATATCTCTGTGGCATATAAGCATTAAGCAATTTGGACAGCAGGGAACCAGATGCAGTGTGTCAGCTTTCTGAATTAGTGGATGAGCCACAAGTCAGGGATTTTTCAGACTTAGTTCAAATCAATTCTTATTAGTACTGTACTTTTTTGCTTAAACTTTGGTCCTTGGAGCTGTGACTGGGTATATCAAGTTCTTTACCAAGCAGGCTGTAAACTTCTGGATCTTCTGCAATGGGAAGTTGTGAAGGTAGATGGTATCATTAGCTTAAAAAATGGATTAGATTCATAGCCATCATGCCTGTAAACAGCTACTCCAAGGATTACACAAGGTTGTACCAGCTGATATCTCTATTATGCTGAATGCTGGGGAAATGCTAAGGCTTGTGTGCTGTTGTTCTTGTCGTGGTCAGAGACGCAATACTGCAGTAGATGGATCCATATCCTGAGTCAGTCGAGGATTTCTTATGTTCATAAATTTAGCTCTAAAAAAAAGTAAGCTAATTCTGAAACAGGTTATGTTGAACACTGTACCCAGCAAATACCTCTTTTTCCTAAATTCATCATTTTTATTCTGTTCACATGACTTTCTGGGGGCATAGTTGTCTCTGTCCTTTACCAGTTCATTTACTATAGTAATTATGTCTTCATTTCTAGAGGGGGAAAAAAAATACAGTTCTGAATGCTCAGTGTTTTCTGTGTGTCTGATGTGAGCATTGGTGATAGAGTCACAAGGCTGGTGAAAGGTGACAGTTAATGGATGAATTGTGAATTTGGATAGTGTTTGTTTTCTTAAGTTCCCTGGGCCACTAACAAATCTGGGTCAGGTTTAGCTGTCATAAATGGGTATGAATTTAAAGTTCTTCTGAAACATCTTTTGAAGTGTTTTAAGCAGTGCTCGAGAAAATTAATTTTCTCTGCTGCCTGAGACTTCGTGGGTGCCTGCCAGTCCCGTTTAATATCTTAACATTTTTGATATGGATCAACCCTTCAGCACCTTTACAAAAAGCAATAACTGAGCAGAAGGGTGGCCTTTGCCCTTCTAGGCAGGAATAGTGCTGCAAGCTGTGTTGGCAATGGGGGACAGTCCTACAGCTGAGCAAACTGTTGGCAGTTTGTAGTAGAGCTGGGACAGCGCAGGGGGAAAGAATTAGCACTTAGGTCTTAGCTGCTTCACTCAGTTGCAGCTAGGAGAATGCTCTTTTCTGTCACTCTGGCTGTACAGCTCTGTTATTTCCACCTGTTACAACAGAAACGTGCTGCTTTGGAGCAGCCCTGGAAGTGCAGTAAATGGCATGAAAACATGATTTTTAAACTAGAAGAAAAACTAATTGGGACAGAGAAGTTCTGGATCAAAATATTCGACCTGTCAGTTTAACAGCCCTCTTACTAGAAATGCGATGTGAAGGTGGCTTTCTTTAGTGTCTGGAAAATTAGAGAGCTGATTTGAGCTGGGTACTGTTGTATGCACTAGCAAACACAAATGCCTGCTCTGGGTGCCTTGCCATCCCACTGCTCCCTGCCTTGGTCTGGGAATATTCCAAAGCAGATATGAGTTACTAATCACAAAGAAATGAAACTCTGCAATAGTTGCTCTTTTCCTGCTTGTGCCTTATATATAATTTTTGGCCTTTTTACTAGGTATTATGTTTTGAACAGCTTTGGGCTGGGATACAGTTGTCTTTGCAATTACTGTGGTTGACAACAGTTTCTAGGCAGGCATCCTGTCCAGTTTTTCCTTCTCTCTTCAGTTCAACTCACAAGAAAATAAAACTCCTCTTTAATTTAGTTTGAAATATTTTCTTGTTTAAGTGCACTTGAACAGGAAAACTTGCTACTAACCAAAAAGGCATGCATGCTTTGACCTGGAATCAGTAACTGCCACGCTCAGAGTTTTTCTTGAAATGCAATTGGGACAGAGTTGAGTTCTCCTCTGTTTTTTATACTGTGCATTTTTTACCTTTTTTTTTTTTTTAAGAGGAAATTACTGCTCTTCTATAAACTCTTTGGAATTACTAGCTGTCTTTCCTTTTGACAGCAATATTGCCTCCTTTACTAAAATAATATCTTTTTAATAACCAGGATGATGTCCTAATCTAAGCAGGGAGCTGGTTAACTGCTTTATTCCCTGTGCTACCATATATACTGGGCTTGATCTCTCTCTGTCATGTTCAGTCAGGAATTACAAGAAGTTTTAGCCCTAAATATGGGTAATTGGAGGTAGCATCCTTGAGAGTATACATTTGCCAAATTCCTGCCTAAATGAAATTAATTTTGTTCTTTATTGTTCATGCTCAAAAATGGTGGGTTTTAACACTTCGTATTAGAGGTGTTTTCGCTTCTGTTAGTCTGTATCGCTGCTTGAAGATGCAGAAGGTAAATGTTTTCAAAATGATCTGTTGTGCAAGTCATAACATACACGTAACAAATACTGCATGGAAGGAGAGGGGGAAATAATTACCAGAAAATTATTTTAAAACATAAAAAGTTTAGGTTTAGAACTGATTGGAAAATATATTACAAAATCTAATCTGCTTTAAAGCATGTCTCCTGTTACTTATTTGTGGGGAAGAGGTGCCAACATGAAGGTTGCCCTCACAAAGTAAAATACATTTCTCTTGCATATATCATTATTGCTTTGTTTCTTAAGGATCTTTCTCTGTAACTGGAGCTGGGTTGTAAAAACAAATGCAAGAGTAGAGAAGTGTGTGTTATATGCAGCTCATAGCAAGATACAGCAGTCTGTACAGAAGATCTTGCTGGGTGGAAAGTCACTTTGAAATATACCCCACAGTAAGAAATAACACAGCACATAGTCCAGTTAATTTCTGTTTGTGAATATTATTGTGCTGATGAATACTCCTATTATTCAAGGATTCAGATGGTGTTAGTTTTAGAGAATCATGCAAAGTAGGGATTGTTACTCAGTTTTCTTATCAGTGCTGTGTTTGTCGTGAGCATGAAGAAATTAATATTGGACATCAGTTGCTCATGTGAGCTGTTTGATCTCAGTAGTCAAAGATTTCATTGCCTCCCTCTCTGCCTTTTCCGTAACACATCTGTTGCAGATACAGTGGGAGATTTTATTTATCTCCAGAGACTATTTGCTAAACTTGCTGAATGAGCCTGTTATTTTAAATGGATTGGCCCTTTGACTAATGAGCCCTGATTTTCCAGTGCTTAAATACTAATCCAAAATGAAAAATCTGTTGACTGCTGGAGCTGTAGACTGTTGGTTCCAAGTATTCAATTTCACTTTACTGTACCTGAGACTATCATTGCTCAAGCTGTCTGGAACATGAGTCATCTCATTCTTCCGCTAGGGGTTCATATATGACTGCTAAAAGTGTCTCCCTATGTGTGTTTTGTGCTTTTATTGATGTAGTTCTGTGCATCTCTTTCTTTTTTTATCTTGGGGGGTGGCTAAAGGGAATTGGTGTAACAAAATGTACTCTTAAAATCTGAAAATTGTATTGATTTATTTATAGTACAGCATTTTTTACTGAATTAGTTATTTTTAGATGCAAATACTATGGTTACACTGTTTTTGACCCATCTTACCCACATGAGTAATGAAAATATTAAAGACATGTCTCTTGTTAGTTACAGGATGAAGAACGCAGACGGCAGCAACAGTTGGAAGAAATGCGCAAACGAGAAGCAGAAGACAGGGCTAGGCAAGAAGAAGAGCGCCGACAGCAAGAGGAGGAGCGGACCAGAAGAGAGGCTGAAGAAAAGGTTGTGGTCTTCCGAGTGCTGCAGAAGTTCTTACAGGCCTCTGTTCTTTCGCCTGGCTAGTAACAGCCCAGTGTTGGGTCAGGAGGGGTTAAAAATGCTAGCCTTAGTGGTAATGGTCTGGCCCAAAGATTCAGTTTACTCAATATAAACCAAAAACCGATTAAACAAATACCCTGTTTGTTGTGGCTGGAGTTGACTGGTATTGCAGAAATAGTACTGCAGGCTTACCAGCTGAAGGTTTTTAGCAGTGGCAAAGTGTTGCCTTCAGAGCCTTTTTTGAAAGTTACAACAGAGGTCTAACTCCTGGTTTTCTTGAGCCCCAAAATGTGACTAGCTTCTAATGGCTGAGTGGAGAGGGAGTGCTCTACAGTATCTTTTATGTTAGACTATAGGAGGAAAAGGAACTTGCTTAATTAGTTTCTAGAAGGGGAATAAATTATTTCAGAAGATAAGTAACTGTACTCAAACAGATTTTAAGGTTTCAGGCTTCTAGGGTCTTTCAGAACATTATACATGAATTTGAGAAGCTTTACTAGTCCAAAACGGACAACAAAGCTTCTCATTTGACTTGTGTGTATTAAGACCCTCTTCTTCCTGGTGAAAGAGCAGTTACTTTTGTTCAGGTTGAAGACCTGCTAGTTAGTAATACTGACTTCTGAATGAAGAAAGAGAGCTAGCTTTTAATGTTGTGAGAAATTTCATCTTTAAAAATTGAGCAAATATATTTTAATAATTAAAACCCACAAATATATGCACTTTAATTGCTATTGTTAGATTGTTTTCAAGCTCTTTTAAACTGTTTTCCATAAGGAGTATGGCTTGATGAGCAGAAGAAAGGTAATCTGGGGGTGATAATAGGATGACGTTTGGATCACACACTTGAGGGTTTTTCACTGAGAGATCTTGACTGAGACGCTTGCATATCTATCAACTCAGAATGACCATCTGGCCTCTGCAGTGGTTTTAAAGAAGTAGTAAAAGGAGATGATTCCTATGTCTTTCCTCTAAATAAACAAGATCAGGTTTGGGTGGGGTTTTTTGGGTTTTTTTGGTTTTTTTTTTTTTTTTAAGGATAACTGACTCAGTGTTGAATAGATAAGGTGGATTTTTTTTAAACACATAGATTAAGAACAGAAACTGGGTTTTTGCCCAAAATATCATGTATTCCCAGCATGCTTAGACAAAAGACTTTTGTAACATGGTTTCCAAATACATGTTTTTATTTGTTATTTAACTACTGAATAGACCCTTGTCTTAATTTACAATGTGGCTTAGACAACACGTGAACAGAATTAAAAGCTATTTAGTTTAAAAACAGTAAAAATCTTCTAAACTGGAAAAATACATAGGAGTTGCTTCATGGCTTTTTAAATGGTCACTAGCCTTATAAATATCATTAGCATAGGCTTGTAGGGTTTTTTTTAATCTTTTTTTAAAACAGTTATTTGATGTTTTAGAGAAATTTTGTAATTTGATTTCCATGGTAAAAACAGTTTCCCTGGTATTTATACTAGAAGCTTTGTTAGAAGTCACCTATTCTAAGGGTCTGTTGATTAATTTACATTGTGTAAGCATGCAGCAAAATTACAAAGTTTCTATTTTGAGATGGTAGTTAATTTTATTTATTTTCTTCTCCCACTGATTCACGGTCTCAGTAAATCTACCCCTTATTACCTGTAGTTACTTTTTGAGTAATAAATGCTGGAATTGCCCTTAATTCACACAGGCGGTTGCCTTAGTTGTTACCACAGGCAGTAGTAAATCTGGAAATAACAGCAACACTGTTAAAGGAGAACTGCTGTTTTTTTAATAGCACTAAATATTCTTTGTATGAGTCCATAGAGACATCCATATAGGTTGTAGCTTGGTGATGGAAAACTTAGATTTCTCTTCAATTGAAATGTCTGTTTTTCTGACCACTGTTTATTTCCTCTGGCCTTACAGAGGCGACAGGAAGAGGAGTATTACAGTCGCTTAGAGGCTGAAAGGCGCAGGCAGCACGATGAAGCAGAACGAAGATTACTGGAACCTGACGAGCCTGGTCTGTACAGACCTCCGCTTCCACGGGAATATGAACTCCCATCCCCAACCCCTTCATCTAACGCTCCTCCTCCCCCACCTCAGCGAAACACCTCTTACCTCAAAACACAGGTCCTCTCCCCTGACACGATTTATACTGCCAAGTTTGTTGCATACAATGATGATGATGAGGAGGAGGAGGATTCCAGTCTAGCAGGTCAGGATAAGTACTCCAGCACAAGAAAATCTTATGGTGACTTTCCTCCTGCCATCCTTAAGCCACAGCAGCCCTCCCGCCAGCCTCGCCCAGTTTCAGATGGTCTCTTCCTTTCCAACTCATTCCAGTCATCTGCAGTCAATGCCAACAGTACTACTGCCAAAAAAACCCAGCCCCCTCCCCCACCAAACAAACCGAGTTTCATCCATGCCAGCAGCTCAAAAGGTAGACACCATGAAATCAATAATCTCTTCAGAACTATCCTCATGTTTTCAACTCTGGTGTTGCAGATTGAATCACTTTACTTTGTGATTTATTTTTTTTCCCTACTTAATCACTATTTTCCCTATGGTGATCTAACTTAAATCCTGATATTAATATGAATCCTCCGATTTTGAATAGTTTTTGTCTATCAGATTTCTTTGTTCCTTACCCAAACTCTTTAAAACCAAAAATTCCATCTTTCACACAATGAATCAAATTATATTAACTGTTACTCAATCAATTCAAAGTACTGTTGGTTTTGGCTTTCACTCTGTATCTTTCAAGTGATTTGTTTTGTATGACTGACCACTGATTACTCAGAGCATCTGAAAGTGCATCTTTCTTGACCACAGCAAATCTTTTCTAATGGGTTCATGGACAGAGCTTATCTTCTACTTTCATTATTGGTGCTGGGGTTCTGTCTTTAGTAGCGTGTGCAAATGGCTTTAAAAATGGCCTTGGTAAATGTAGTTTTTAAATATGCAAGCACCAACAGATGTATTGGACATGCAGTTATTTTGGGGTATTAGGCACCATTCCTGTACTTCTGACTTCTATGGTGCCATTTTCTTGCAAAGAAAGACAACGATACAAATTTCATCTTAGTGCTTTTTGCCTTAATCCTTCCCTTTCCTACACCCCTGTATTCTTAGTCTCCTCACTTTGTTTCTTTTATAACTCCTTGTGGGCAGCCATAATGGAGTTTAATTTCAAGTAGAGCTCTAACTGCTCTAACTTCAGCACTGCTGTTATATGCAGAATACTAGTTTAGCTATACCTGAGAATTTAAAGCTGATTAAGTCCAGAGTTTCATGCTAATTTTTTTTTAACTGCTGTCTATGTAGATCTCACTCTAATAAATTTGCAGTTTGTTAATAAAGGTCCTTAAATAGCAGCATCTTCCAGGGCTTCCCCTACATTTTTCTTCTTCTGTAATCTTCTGAAGGGAATGCTGGCCATGACATTTCCCTAGTTCATTCTTTTTACTTGTGCTGGAAGCCAACTAATGCCTGACAACCAACTCCAGCTGATCAAGTCATCCTTCTAAAAAGCAAAGGCTAGCAAGTCACCTGAGATGGTAGGGGAGTGTTTATGCTGGCTGTTAAATGGCTAACTTGTTTACTGGATTCAAGTCTCGTTGACAAATGTGGAAGCCTACATTATGGTATATCCCTAATCACCTTTTTGGCCCCCTAAGGAATTATGGAAAGCACTTTCTTTATTCAGAAATGTTGGTGTGCTGCTGTCATAGGGAGCATATGAACTTCAAAATAGTTTTCATCTATCAGAAGCATTTCTAGTCCAGCTGCAGTAGTGTATGAATCTAATTTAGGATATTTAAGAGACCATACAGGTATATGATACTCAGGGCTTCCTGTCTGCATCCATTTCAATTAAGGCTTAAATTATTGTTTTCCAGCAAGACATCCATTTCTTTGCAGGACAAATTAGCTTCTGCTACAATTGGACTGCTTCTAGTGTCAAAGAGAAACTGAACAGCGTTGTGTAGTTTTAATATTGCCGCAGGGATAGTAGTTTAGCTCAGTAATAATTATTGTCCAGTTGATAACAGCTGATGTTTCTTAGTTTCACTGTTAGAAGTCAATACAGCACCAAAGTTGCATAAAAAGTATGCACGCTGATACTGCTTTAAAAGAAAAAAATCCAACACTATTTATTTACCCTAGTGTTGCCTCTGAGATCTTGTGATGTAATAGTCCCTATGGATTCTGCAAGCTTGTCTTATCGCTCCTGTCTGACTCTGTCATAAGTTCCAAATGTTAAAAGGAGATAAAGTTTTAGCTTTTCAGTATGTTGTCATTCAACTGGAGTCTGAATGGACACACTGTGTACTACCTGCTGTGTGCTACCTTTAGAATGCTAATAATTCCATTATGCCTGCATACCATGCAAATGAGCCCACGGATAAACTCACAACCAGTGAATCCACATCATGAGTTTGTACCAGGAGGACTTTAGCTTTTGAGCACCTTACATCACACAATTAGTGAGTTAGAATAAGATTAAAGGAAGACAGGAAATGTGTGGAAGAGATTCCCTTTAAAAACTCATGACTGTGTTGTCAGCTTGGTCTTAGGAATATTCTGAAGCAGCAGGCTTCTGATATCCAACTTGTGTACTGTATGTCTGTACTGAGTTCTTATGGTTTCAAAGGACATTCTTTTTCTAGAAATTCTTACTTGAAAATTACTATAATAGACTAAAATGTGCCTTTCATCATAACACGTATGCTTCCAAAGGCCCTTGCTTCCCTTCCTTATTTGGCACGTTGAAGGCTGTACATATAATGAAAGAAGTAGCTTTAGACCCATCAGTCACTTGTCACCACCACTCCTTTTGCCTCCCATCATTCATAACCCGGAATGCCATTTCATATGCATTTCCCAGTCCTGCTTTCTGTTAATTTTAATGGAAAATTGAATGCCAGGAATGTGAATTGTGATACTTTTTGTGTGCACACAATCTACAAAGCTTTGGTTATGGTTTTGGTAACAATTAAGGAATATTGTAGTATGATGCTTCGGCTTTAATAACCTAATTCATAAACCATACAACTAATTTTGAGTACTCTTATTTCATAATTTTTAAAATGGCCATGAGAACAGGTTAACTTCACCTGATTGCTCAAGCTTCTAAGAAGACTGCCTGCGTAACGTACAAAGCCGTTTGCACAAAATGCAGAATTCACTGTGCAGTTTACCATCTTCTCATCTCTCTGACTCTTACATTACTGTCTTTTACAGCTCTCTTCTGTTCTGAATGTTAACTCTAGTAAACCATGCTTCTGCAAATTTTGTTCTTGTACCTTCTTCCACTGGGTCTCTTAAGACCTTTGGGTCTGTCAGCTAAAGAAAAAGCCAACACCCAAATCAAAACTACTGCCCTAAAGCAGGTGAAAGTGTGAGCCACAACATGTGGATACAGACTTTTTAACATAGGGAAGATACCAGTTGTATGTATGTAAGACATGTCTTAAAGGAAAAAGGTCTTTGTGTGCCCTGCATACCTAGCATGATTTGGTCTGTTACAAATTTTTCATGGAAAATACTTTGCCTGCAACACTCTGGTTAATTTTGCTGTGTGTTCCAGCAACATATGTATGTTTTATTGAATATTTATGAGAAGTTACATATACCAGTGGAAGAAGCAAACATTTCCTTCTGTACCAAAGAAGGTTCACAAGACATAACATGTAAAATCTTGAGATCAGAACTGTCTAAAAACAAATCCAAGTATTATGCTCACACTTACTTTTACTCTTTTCCTGGCAGTTATTAACTGTCTTAATAACGAGAACGTGGTCTTAAATACAGATCAAATTATTAAGCTTTTTGATTGGAAAGAAAACGTTTTGTCTTGTGGCCTTTAGAAAGTATTAATATATAATGTGTAAGCCTGTGTGTTATGTCAACTTAAACCAAAGGTGCAGTGCTGCAAGATACTTGCTTGAAATTTAAAGGGAAAGAGGGCTCTTTCTGAGTGATACTGTTTACTTAATTAGATTAAAGAGGGACAAAAGTTCTGACTGCTGAGTTGCAAACGTGGTATATACTAATCTACCCTTGTAAAAAGCAACTGCAGCTAATATCTTTCCTGTGGAGCTTGTTACAGGATAATGAAGTGTTCTGCTCTTTCCATCAGTCTCCTTGAACAACTTCTAACGTCTGTCTTACAGTATGCCATAATAAGATGAAGACCATGATTTCATATGGTCTTTGTAACCTGAACTAAATATTTTCTGACTCAAAATTTGGAATAAAAAAATTACAACTGTTTTGAGATCAGATGAATTTAGTAGTATGGATTTAAAATATTCTACAGATTAGATGATCCTCTACATTTATTTCTGATTTTAGTTTGAGAAGCACTGCACCTTTTTGAATAAATATAATATAGGAATTCTGTATTGTAACTGCAATCCTTCAACTTGCTTTTTCTTTTGCATAAGGAATAAATTCATACACTGGATCTACAGGAGCAGCTGTTGGGGCCCATGAAGTCTATCGGGATCCAAGAGACAAAAGATCTAAAAGGTGACATGTTGGGAGACCATTGGCTTTTACACACCTGAATTGTTTAACTTCTGCAGTATTTTTTGTTGTTGTATCTCCGTGGGCTATTTAAGAGTTCTGCAGATGGCTCTGGAGTATCTTGGGTTGCTATAAAATACAAATATTTTCTCCGCAAGTTCTTTAGGTGATCAGGATTACTGTTTCACAGCAGCACATGTGAGTGCTACAGCTGACTCAACTCAGTAAATCATTTTAAATGAAAAACTTCAACTGCTTTAGGTGTATTTATAAATATTAACAGTACCTTTCAAGTGGGATTCTCAAATTTGTAATAAGCATAAATAATACAGACCGTGTCTTATATGTGAGTGGTAAGCTTTAAAGTGTAGCATGTTGAAGATGCGACTGGACTTGGCTAGTATTCCATTGAAGTTTTTAGCCCAATTTCTGCATTTTAAAATGTAGCTAATGTTTTGGTGGAGTATGCAGACCAGAGACATCTTGGGGCAAAAAGGGAAACCCCTCTTGATCGAGAAAATGAAATATATATTAAAGCTTTACTATATGATATCTAATCACATACATTAAAGTGTTGTTACAGCAACAACTAAGAATCATTTCAGATCTTCTCTGTGGTGGTCAGAAACTTGTAATATAAAACCTCATTTGCTACAAAGGTAAAAGATAGGTGCAAGAGCTTAGGCAACTATTGCACTTGGAACCTTTGCCTGTATGGAATGAAATACAGAGGTGTTAGGCTGCTACAGCATACCTCAGTACTAGTAGGCTTGGTAAACAAGTCATAAAAGCTCTCTATTCCAGTGCTCATTCCTAGACATATACTGCAAAGGCTTGCCGATACAGCCATAACGACAATGTTGTGCTAATATAGGTGATGCCCTAGTTTACACCTCCACTTCACTTTGAAAACTAGCAGTTTCATTCATGACAATGTGCAAGAGATGGTTATGAGCCATTAATTTGTCTAAGTGGTAGCATAATGTCAGAATTAAAGGTATGTGTGGGAACAAAACCTTGCAGAACACTGCATGGAGGATCTTGTGCTGTAGACAGAAAAGCTACTAGTCCATACATGCTGCTAAGAATTACTGTATTTAAGGATATTGTAGATAAGAATTATAACAAAGACTTCTTTTTTACCTTTCCAGTCAAGATACAGATTTACCTGGAGCACCTGAAAACTTGACATTTAGGGAACGTCAGCGACTTTTTTCACAGGGTCAGGATGTATCAAATAAAGTAAAAGCTTCGAGGAAATTAATGGAACTGGAAAATGAGCTGAACACAAAATAATATGAAAGCACCTTATCAGATGTAACCTGAAGATCTCTAAATTGAGGGATTGAGAAGGGGGCACACTACTAGTGAACGGAAAATGAATGTTTTCTGAAAAGAGTGACTTTGATTCCTCTATATCTAAGACTGTTAATTAAGATTTAGAGATGTTGCAATAGCAAGAAATCTGATTACTTTGCCAGGAGCTTGTGGTTTATGCAATGAAAGCACTGTAAAATTTTAAAGATATGAATCACGTGAAGGCAACTCTTTCTTTTTTTCCTTTCTTTCTGTTTTGGGGGTTAAGTACTTGTGCACCAGACCAAGTAGCACTTGTCAAAGATAAGTTCTGTTTCCTGGTGTTTTACAGACACACTTTTGTTTTAGCTGCTGAGCAGAGAGAGTGAGAATAGCTTGAACTGCCTAAACTGTGCACTAGAAATTAGTATTTTAGTTTGATAAGAAGATAATACCTGGGCCACCTTAAATAATACTTCATACATATGCAAGTTTGACATGCTGTATGGCATTCATACAATGATCAGCATATCAGCAGAGATCTTACCGTTACTCGCTACTGGTATAACACACAATCTATAGGTATAACCTTGGAATAAAAACTTTTCTAGTCCTATGTAGTTGTTGGGTCCCGAATGGTTGCTTAAGAATTTATCTGTGGTTGTGGAGAAGTTTCTATATTGATGCATCCCCACTGTATGTGCTTCAAACTCTGAAAAATGTGAAGATAAAACATGTGGATAGTTGTTTTACATATGCAATAGATAGCAGGCTACTCTAGTGGCCCTTCATCAGCTAGGACCAAAATGTTAGTATTGTATCAAAGTACAGGAGTAATGATTCCAGTTGCAAGGTGAGCAGAACAGATACGTATGTTTTCTGAGAAAGGTAGATGAGAAGTTAGTAGGCATGGAACAGTATTGATAAGTCTGCTGTGGCCAGTCCAATGATATCCTTTTTGATTTCCTATGGAGAAGTGAACTAGCATATTAGAGAGAGAGGCTGGGATACAGCACTGCTGGCTGGAGTGGGAATGTTAATAAGGTCGTTAATGGACCTGGTGTGCTGGCAACAAAACGTCTCTGCTCATGCTGAGGAAAGCAGTGCTAGCAAGCTCTTTTTTAATCAAACTGGCTTTACTGACATCCTTTTACTGTTGTACTGAAAATCTTTTTGGCAGTTCAAGCTATTTTTCCACACTGTAATAGCCTTATTTAATTTAAAATTCTTATTTTTTCCTCCCACTATTTCTTCAGCTATGTGTATGTGGCTGATGATGTTGGGATTAAGGACCTCATCAGAGTTTTTCTCATTGTGTGATGTTAAGACAGTATATATTGCGATTCCAAACAAATTTTCTATTTGACAAAGCCCTTTACTGGCTTTAGATGATTTTTTTTCCTGTACCATATTGTTCTCTTATAAATATATATTTAGGGAATTGTGCACACTTCCAAATACAAAGGGGTAGACTTTCACTGCCTTAGGAAAGAAATCACTTTTAATAAGAGCTGTATGATAAATAAATGCAGGTTAATGAAAATTGGAGTGTAAATATTTTTTACGTGTTTCAGGTTTCCTATTTGAAAGTGTGCTTTTACCGTTTCACCTGTTAAATATGAAGTAGAAGATTAAACTGGTTTGAAGTGTTAATGAAGGATCTGCATGCTTGCTACGTCTGTTAATCAGGAAAAGCAAGCCTCTCCCAATTTATCTTGAGAACACTAGCAGCCTTACAGTTACAAATTTTTCTTAAGGAAAAAAGAAACTTATGCTGTGGCTGAATTACTGTTTCTGCTAGAATCTGAAAAAGGCTTAGCAAAAAAATACCTATAACCTTCAGTTGAGTGGATTTGGCCGCTATTGGGCATTCGGGTCAAGTGTGAATATGTGTAAAAGTGCTTTTCATATTTGTCTGTGCATTATTATGGAAAACATCAAAACTGCTGTAGTTTCCCATTTCTACTGTATTTCACTTGCAACTATTTTTAATAAAGTTTGTATTGTATTTAACTTTGCATTAAATGTTTACTGTTTGTTATTTAATTCTGCATTCATAACAGTGTTACCATAAACTGAAAAGGCTCTTTATATGTTTTGCCTTTCTCATCCTTTTAAAATTTTACATGGAGAGTTAACAAAGGAGGCAGATTCCTATTAGCAACCAGCAGCTTATGAAACAAGAAATACTGGAGGGATGAATTATGCAGGTGGTCTTACTGTGTTTGTAAGCTCCCGAAGTGCGAAGTTGTATTTCTAACAGAGAAGAACCTGAAATGCAGCTTCTTTCGAAAAGTAAATAACATTACAACCAGAGTCTCCATTTGGATTGCTGTGGTAAAAAGTCATTTGATCTCTTTATTTTGAATGCAAAGGGAGAATAACATTTTTGTCAAATCTCTGGGAAAAGAGAAAAAAACAGCTTGGCTGACCTGAAAGTTTAGGGGGGTGGACTCAAATTCAATGTGTAGTTTTGAATGAAGGTGAGTTAATGGTGATGCTCCTCTTTTGTCACTGGATTGATAAAGTTAGGTGACAGTTGATGGAACACAGCAGTTTTGCTTGAGGAGGTTGGTGAAGGGGGAAGCAGGGCCCAGTGAAGAGCTATAGGTGCCTTCTGCTGTAGCCGCATGTCCACTGGAGCCAGGATTGAGAACTACCTACATCTCTTCCCAAGTGAGTACCTTAATCTCTTCAATTGTGGAGTCTGTGCTCTTGGATTTTCAAAATCACTAATGAGGACATTATGGATTTTACTATGAGATGTGTATAAAAAGGCAGGAAAGAAGCTAAATGAACCCTAGAATGCCAGAAGCAATGTGTAATTGCAAGGAAATGGCTGTCAGGACCTCAAGGCATGGCCAAGTGGCCTCTTTTATCCATGTTTTCAGTCTGTATCTTTTGACTATGAGAACAGACTCAAGAAAAACTTTGACAATAGAATCTGTAGTCTAGAAGAAAAAGGAAACAATCCATTGTCCTTCTGTATGGTGGTTCCTTCAGTCTAAGCAAGAGCAAGGAACTGGAATAAGCAAAAACTGATGTGTTTGAGACTGAAGTGGCAACTGTGAACTGTGTCACAGAAACTTGTATTTCCAGACTAAAGTAGTCCAGGGGTTGTGGGGGAGGAACTGTGATATAAAACAGTAGTAAAGCATTTACAGTGGTTAAGCAAGTTTTGAGCTATTCCTTGTACAGTTCAGATGAAGTTTGCTAAGTAAGGTGCTCACTGCTTTGCTTTAGGGACATGAGTTTTAATTCTTAGTAGCAGAGCTCTTCGTACTTCCAACTAATGATTATCCTTATGGTTATACGTGTGTGAAATAACATTTGCATATGCAGCCAGGTCTACTTCTTCCAGCAAAGACTCCAGTTACTTTAAACCTCTGTCAGATTCTCCCTTTGGCACCTATCATGCACATACACTGCTTTTCAACTGCTGTTATGTATTTTTTTTTTGTACTTTAGTCTTGCTGGTAACTGAGGAAAAGGCAGGGAAAACAAGAAATGGGCAAGAGCTGGCAGTCTGTCAAAGTACTTGTCTTGTTTACTGAAATAATTATGTATGTGATTGTACAGATTGTTGTTTGTAGGTCAACCGATGAGTACACAAGCAGCAGAATAAATAAGATAATTTAAGGTCATCCTAATTCAATTAGATAAATCATAACAAAAATAGGAATGGTAGACAATGAACTTCACCAAGAATATCTTAAAACACATACAGTAACCACGTATTTGGTAGTAAGAATGGGAGAATATTTGGCTCTTCTTCCTGTTTCACCAAATAATGTTAATGTCTCAAATGATCACTTAGTGGCTGTGTGGTGCAGAAGGCAAAGCCTCACATGTAATTTGGATTCAGCCAACTTCTTTTGCAGCTGCAATTTCAGGTACACTGCTTAAGAACAACAAAATGCAATACACCTGCTCAGAGAATCTTTAGTACCATATGGATGTTCAGAACTGACCTTCAGTTACTGAAGCAAATGTCTTGTTAAAAATGTGAGATGAAATATTTAGAGCTTCACTGAATAATATTTTGGGAGGTTCACATGATAAAGAGTGTGTGCAATACAGCAGTCTTACGTTACAGTCAGCTGAACATGGCAAATATGCTGTCATACAGGCTGGGAACATCCAAAGGCACATAGCAATGCTCCTCTCCATATTTGTCACAAGAGAGATAACAATCCTCTCTCATGGTATTTTTCCAAGTGCTTTTCTACACATTTTGTTTCTAGTAACTGCTTTTGGAAGTGCCGTAATAGATGATTTTCAGAATACTGAAGCTGGGACCTTATTAGGCTTGTTGGTTCCGCTACTGGGGTTCATGTGAAATGCATCTCACGTATTCAAGTCAATAGTTACTTTGTAGTGTCTTAAGATACATAATCCACCACGGTATTTCACTGATGCTAAAATTACAGTAAAATGTGGATTTAGGAAATTTCATTAAATTTCTGGCCCTCTGTTTCCCCAGTATGATCTGTAGTAAGGCAGGGCTCTGCCCTGGATCAAGTTGGTAGAAGTTTGAGGGAAAACCAAGATTCTTCAAAGCAGAGAATCATTTAGAAAGGTAAGCTGGAATACAGCCTTGCAGCATTTCCAGAAGATAGTTTGATTTTAATATTGGTTGCCTAGGTCTCACTTGACAGCCTGTTTTGTTCCCTGCCCATCAAGCAACTTCTGAGCTATGGAAATAGAAGGATGTTCCCAAAAGACAATTGATAATGTTATACTGAGTCACAGATCACATTGGGAGGCTTGGTGGGTTTTGTTTGACATAGATGAGTCTGAGCTTTCAGTACTATCCAACTTCTAGGTGTGCCTGGACAGGCACACACTCTCCTGGGTGGAAAACTGGTTGGATGGCCATGCCCAGAGAGTGGTGGTAAATGGTGTTAAATCCAGCTGGAGGCCAGTGACAAGTGGGGTTCCCCAGGGCTCAGTGCCGGGTCCAGCCCTGTTCAATGTCTTCATCAATGACCTGGATGAAGGCATTGAGGGTACCCTTAGCAAGTTTGCAGATGACACTAAGCTGTGTGGAAGTGTTGATCTGCTGGAGGGTAGGGAGGCTCTGCAAAGGGATCTGAACAGGTTGGACCACTGGGCAGAGTCCAATGGTATGAGGTTTAACATGGCCAAATGCCGGGTCCTGCACTTGGGGCACAACCACCCCAAGCAGAGCTACAGACTAGGAGAAGTCTGTCTAGAAAGCTGTCAGGAGGTGAGGGACCTGGGGGTGTTGGTTGGCAGCTGACTGAACATGAGCTAGCAGTGTGCCCAGGTGGCCAAGAAGGCCAATGGCATCTTGGCTTGTATCAGAAACAGTGTGACCAGCAGGTCCAAGGAGGTTATTCTCCCTCTGTACTCAGCACTGGTGAGACTGCTCCTTGAATCCTGTGTTCAGTTCTGGGCCCCTCACCACAAGAAGGATGTTCACGTTCTGGAGCGAGTCCAGAGAAGAGCAACAAAGCTGTTGAAGGGGCTGCAGAACAGGCCTTATGAGGAGCGGCTGAGAGAGCTGGGGTTGTTTGGCCTAGAGAAAAGGAGGCTGAGAGGAGACCTCATTGCTCTCTACAACTACCTGAAAGAAGGTTGTGGAGAGAAGGGAGCTGGCCCCTAGTGACAGGGGACAGGACAAGAGGGAATGGCCTCAAGCTCCACCAGGGGAGATTTAAGCTAGACATGAGGAGGAAGTTTTTCACAGAAAGGGTCATTGGGCATTGGAACAGGCTGCCCAGGGAGGTGGTCGATTCACCTTCCCTGGAGGTGTTTAAGGCACGGGTAGAACAAGGTGCTGAGGGACATGGTTTAGTGTTTGATAGGAATGGTTGGACTCAATGATCTGATGGGTCTCTTCCAACCTGGTGATTCTATGATTCTATATGCATTAAATAAGGTACGATTAGTTTTAGGTTACTAAGTCAGAGTGATAGTAAACTAAGTCTTCAGTGTTGCAGCTGACAGAAACCAGGTTCTCAGTCTCATTCATAGTGGATGAAACCCACAGTAGGGGAGAGATCAACTTTCAGAGATGATCTTCTTGAGGTTAGGCTGATTTACATTGGGAAATAACATTGTTCTGACTTGATTGCTGCTGCAGGATAAGCATTACATATAAAAATCACAGCTTGGTGTCAAAAAGTGAGTCATATGCCCCAAGCTACCAAAATATTATCCCCAAAATAGACAATGTTGATAAAATCCTGTCTGCCTTACTTAGTGCCAACACCTCTCAACATCCTCAGTGTTGCAGTACTTTGGAACTCTTTTTCTTTTTTTTTTTTTTTCTTCTTAGCCTAAATCCACTTGTCAGTTTTCATTTTTCTACCAATGCAGAACTAGTTGCAAGGTTGAACTGCTGAGGGGCTTCCAGTCAGATGGGGGGGGTGTTTTGGTTTTGGTTTTGGTTTGTTGTTTTGTTTCGGGTTTTTTTGTTGTTTTTTTTTTTTTTTTTTTTTGCGTTTTTGGGGTTTTTTTGTTTGTTTTGTTTTTTGGGTTTTTTTAACTGAGACTATAGGAGGATGTTGCAGTATCACAGAAGACTAGAGAGAGATGCAGAGAGACGTTTGGTTTGGAATGAGAAAGATGGGCTATATCTGGTTCCTCTGTAAAAGACTGCTATCCCTTTTGTGCCAAAGATGGCAAGACTTAACTGCTGTCTGTCTTTGGAATTTCTGCTGCCCATATAACAGCATATTCACCATATTCAGCAGTCAGTAACTTAAGACTGCTGTTTTGCAAAACTGGATTACTCTTTAATTATGATGTTGGCTTCAGTTTCCTCAAAAAAACCCCAAACCCTGTTGTGCAAAAATAGCAGTATTTCCCACTTCCAAGAAGCTGATGCATTTATATCTGGCATACTTCACATTTGGTAGCTAAGATGCCAATGGCACCTTGGCTTGTATCGGAAATGGCGTGACCAGCAGGTCCAGGGAGGTTATTCTCCCTCTGTACTCAGCACTGCTGAGACCGCTCCTCGAATCCTGTGTTCAGTTCTAGGCCCCTCACCAGGGGAGGCTCTGGAGTGAGTCCAGAGAAGAGCAACAAAGCTGGTGAAGGGGCTGGAGAACAGGCCCTATGAGTAACAGCTGGGAGAGCTGGGGTTGTTTAGCCTGGAGAATAGGAGGCTGAGGAGAGACCTCATTGCTCTCTACAACCTGAAAGGAGGTTGTAGAGAGGAGGGAGCTGGCCTCTTCTCCCAAGTGACAGGGGACAGGACAAGAGGGAATGGCCTCTAAGCTCCGCCAGGGGAGGTTCAGGCTGGACATTTGGAAAAAACATTTCACAGAAAGAGTAATTGGGCACTGGCACAGGCTGCCCAGGGAGGTGGTTGAATCATTTTCCCTGGAGGTGTTTAAAAAATGGCTGGATGAGGTCCTGAGGGGCATGGTTTAGAGATTGGTGGGAATGGTTGGACTCAATGAGCCAGTGGGTCCTTTCCAACCTGGTGATTCTAAATAGTATTCAGAATGCTTTTGAGATAGCGTTAATCTTCCAGTGCAATAAGGTACAGCGCTAAATAGCATTATTAACAGTTGTCACACACTGACCTTGGAAACCTTGGTATCAGACCCTCAGCCACAGCCTGAACAGCTCCTTTCTTGGTCAGCCTCTTGCCACTCCACACCAGCTGGACCTGCAGGCTTTGTCCCCCTCTGAGGACTAGCCCTAAACCCTGACTTTGTTCACAGAGGTACTGACCACTTGCGGTTGGAAGAGACCGCTAGGTAGCACCTGGCACAGGGTTAAAACAAGGTCAGCTACAGCCGGTTTCCCAGGACAGTGCCTAGTTGGGTTTTGAGTCTCTTCAACGATGGAAACCCAACTAGCCCCTCTGGGCAGCCTCTGCCAGTGTTTGACTATTCACACTAAAAAAATGAGAAGGGGTGGGGAATGTTTAAAGGGAGTTTTGTCTCAGTTTGTGCTTGTTGCCTCTTGTTCTCATTGGGCAGCACTGGCTCTGTTCTTATCCTCTCCCTTCAGAAATTCATACAGGTTGCTCGGCACCCCTTCAGCCGCCCCTCCTCCAGGCAACAGATGTTCCTATCCCTTAATCTTCTTTGGGGCCTTGGCAGCCTTCAGACCAAGTGTTCAAAGGAGAAATCCCTCACGGGATTTCCAGGCAGAGCCAATCGCAGCGCTTGCTGGTGGGTCGGGGGGAGGGAGGCGAGGCCTGTCACTCCGGCAACGGCGTAGACGCCTCAAGTGCGTTTTCCATTGGCCGGGGCGGGGACCACCGGGAGAGGGAGGTCCCGGTTCGGGCTCGGCGGGGAGGAGGACGATGCGGCCGCGGCGCGGGCTCGACGCGGGCTCCGTCTGGGCTCAGCGTCTGAGGCAGCTGGAGCACCGCCTGCGCGTGAGCCCCGTGCGGGAAGGGGCGGAGGGGGCGTGGCCTGAAGGCCGTAAGAGGCGTGGAGGGGGCGTGGCCAGGCCTTTGAGCTGTTAGAGGGTCGTGGGAGCGGGCGTGGCCTGTCTATATATGTGGGCGCGTTGGAGGGGGCGTGGCCTGACCTTGCATGTGGGCATAGGGGCGTGGCCTGCGCTCTTCCATGAGGGGGCGTGGCCTATCAGATCTATAAATGCGTTGGGGGCGGGATCTAGGGCCGCCATGACGTGAGGATGGTGCTGCCCAGGAAAGGAGGGGTTGATGCGGTAGCTTATAAATAAATACAATTAGAGCAGCCTTGGCGTCCTGGGAAACGGTTTTGTGAGGAAGAAATAGTTTAAATGCTTGTGCGTTTCCACATAAGCAGGCAAAGTGACAGGGAACTTAAATCTCAGTCGAAATAAAACCGTCTCCCTCTGTACTCAACACTGGTGAGGCTGCTCCTTGAATCCTGTGTTGAGTTCTGGGCCCCTCACCACAAGAAGGATGTTCACGTTCTGGAGTCCAGAGAAGAGCAACAAAACTGGTGAAGGAGATAGAGAACAGGCCCTATGAGAGAGCTAGGGTTGTTTATCCTGCAGAAGAGGAGGCTGAGAGGAGACAACTACAACTACCTGAAAGGAGGTTGTAGAGAGGAGGGAGCTGGCCTCTTCTCCCAAGTGACAGGGGACAGGACAAGAGGGAATGGCCTCTAAGCTCTGCCAGGGGAGATTTAGGCTGGAGATTAGGAGGAAGTTTTTCACAGAAAGGGTCACTGGGCACTGGCAGAGGCTGCCCATGGAGGTGGTTGAGTTACCTTCCCTGGAGGTGTTTAAGGCACGGGTAGATGAGGTCCTGAGGCACATGGTTTGATGTCTGATAGGAATGGTTGGACTCGATGATCCGATGGGTCTCTTCCAATCTGGTTGTTCTATGATTCTGTGATCTTAAGATTCTTTTTTTTTGGAATTTGAGAAAGCAGTCGTTCTGTTCTTTTTGTTCTGCTTTATAATATTTACTAAAAATCTTAAGTATTTCCACTGTTGTTTGGTTTTCTTGTTTTTCTTTTTTTTGCTTTGTTTTTTTTTTTTTTTTTTTTTTTGGTTTTTTTTACACTCACAAACATTATAAATCGTTTTAATCAATGCGGTTCAGATATAGCAAGTTCTCATCTGGGTATTGGATAACAAAGCCTTATTTTCCAAGTCCAGCAGTCTTTCAGTTTATTACAAAATGTGCCGACTACAGATGTGTGAGGAGTGCGGCAAACGATTGGTAAAAGTATTTTGCCTTTGACCTTCTGCTGATGTTTTTATTCAGGTCGTTATTTAAACACATTTAAAAGACTTCAGCTTTTCCTTGATTAATTTGCCCCAGCAACCTCCAAACCTGAATTAAAGTGACAAAATAGTTTCACCTTGATTGAAGTGTGTCTGTTAATTAGATGGATTTAAGGCATTCAGCAGCACTGGGCGCACAGGGGATCGGCTCCTCCTAAGATGTGCACACCCAGATACTAGTAATAGAATTTTTTATCTTTTCATTGTGTGTGTATGTATCTTATTTCATGGAAAGGTTTTACATATTCACGCTGTTTCTCAGAACTAATTTTAATAACGACATGCTCATTACGCTAGTAGGGTCTCTCTGGTGGTATTCAGGAATCACTTCCAAGTATCTCTTTGTCCAACTGCCCCGTTGACCATGCCTGGTTAAGGTGATGTTGTACAACGTGTCCCCTCTGTAAGTTTTTATTCTCTAGCCAGCCAATTCTGGCTTTCTAGTCACTAAATACTCCTTTCTTTTGATTTATGCAACTGAAGCATACAAAGATACACATCAGTCTAAGTAATCATTATTATACATGGATAGAAATCTGTACAGGCTGCCTGTAATTGTGGGATGTTTTTGTTCATCCTAATTTTCATGTGCTCATAGACAAACATTACACTGAAGAGACTGGGGACAGGCAGTCCTTTGATTCTGGGAGGCAGAGAAACAGAAGAATGTAATAACATTCTATAATGAAGTAATGTTTCTTGGACTCATTTATTTCATTTTTACTTTTGTGGGGTTTGGGTGATTTTTTTTTTTTTTTTCCTTAGGCCAAAGAAGAAAGAATAGTTGTCCTGGAAACTGAAAATGCTGCTCTTCACCTAAAACTTGCAGAGGTAACTGTTGTTTGTTTATCCAAAATAAATTCTTAAGAAAATAGGAAGAAAAAAAAGGCACTGAAATCTACTTTCCTGTTTTCAAGTGTTGTGCTCTTTGCCTGTTGGGGGAATCTATGAAGGGATTAAGGTTCATTGTGTGTTTCTTTGGTTTTATTCTTTAAAAAAATTTTAATAAGCAATAATGATAGGTTGATTAAGTAATTAGAAGTTGACATACATTTAGATATTTGATATTGTTTTAAATTTAATAACTGAAGTGAGGGAATGACTCTATGTGTGTTAAATATGGAATATTGCTTTCTGCTTGCAGGGAAAATCTTTTTCTAAAAGACAAGATGTGATTTTTAGGTTAATTGGGATGATCATTTAAAAAAAAGACTTCATGGAGTGCAGGAAAGACATTTTGTTATGAATAGATTTACCAAAGATGTGTTATTGCATGTCTGCATCACACTCGTGTTATACTTGTCTAGAAAAGGCAAGGTACTGTTGCTTAACCTAGTCACAAGAGCATACAGAAACTAATGGATGCTCTCATTCTCTTCTACCCTTCTACAGAAGGATATGTGTTCCTAGACCGTTATTGAAATAAGGAGCAGCCTGTGATAATGTTTGAGGTCTTCAAAGATAGGATTTTAGAGATTTACAGAATTTTGAACATTGATCTACACCACTAGACCAGAGCCAGCTGTATCATCTGCGATAAAGACTGTTGGCCAGGAGTTTCTAATCTGAGCTGAAACATTAAATGTCTGGGTGACCTCAGGAAAGCCGTTTGCCCTCCCTGTGGGCTTGTTAACACCTGTGGATAAAAGTGGGTTTAACATTTTTCAAAGCCTGACTGGAAGCAGATGGTACATCTGAAAATAGTTTTGCAAGGTATACAGAGGAATATAGTCATTGATTCTGAGAAAATGTTTCTGTGGTCTACAGCACTATTTCAATTTATTGCAAAATGTGTTGGAAGGTACAAGAACCTACAGACACATGAGGAGCATGTCTAGTGGTTGGTGAAAATACTTTGCCTTTAACCTTCTACTGATGTTTCTATTCAGGTGGTTATTTAAATGTGTTTAAAAAGACTTCTGCTTCTCCTTGGTTAATTTCCTTCAACAATCTGATAATGTGAGCTAAGCTGACATGAAATAGTTTTACTTCAATTGAAGAGTCTCTATTAAAGGGAATGCTAATTTTAATTAGATGAATATAGGATCATGCAGTGTTGCACCGTATCTCCCAATATTTCACCAGTTGTGCTGCTGAAAAAAAATTACTGCCCTCAGCTATCTGTCACTGACCCTTCAGGTGACACATTCACTTGCAGTGACCAGGGTTAACAGAGGTCTCATTCTTAACTTGTAAAAGCTAATTGGATTCGTTTTGGCCAAAGTGAGTGAGCGAGCTTTGGAGACAAACTTATGAGGACGGCCATAAATTAGGATTTGTAGTGTAAATGTTTTCTGTATCTTGCATCAGTCTAATAAAAATGTTATCTCTTGCTATAGACCCTCCCTTGCTTAAGGGAACCAAGGGCAACCTTTGCAATAAAGATAAACTTGATAGTGGAAGCGATGAGAGGTTAACTGCAATGAAAGTAGAATTAGCCATTCTGCTTTTATTGTCCATGTTGAGAAAAATGGGGGACTCACAGGGAAGCTGTGCAGATGGCAGAAAATGGATTAGATGTTAAAAATAGTCTTTAACTAGCTTAAGCTTGTTTAATAATAAGGCTTGATTACTGCTTATATATATGCTGAACTTTTCATATGTAATTAGAGATACTAATTCTGATGAGCTTGTATGCATTTTTGTTAAGCATGTTTGTAAATATTGCATCTGAGTAGCATGAGTCTTGAAAATCTTCAGGGCAAAAGATCACATGAATGCTATACAGAACTCATCTCAACTTCTGGAAGTTTAAAGCCTACAACAACAACAAAAAAGAACTATTCTAAAATAATCTCTTCCTGCTATTTCCTTTTCATGTAAGAGTTTTCTGTATAAGTGCTAAGGTGGTGCATAGCTGTACCTTAGGCTGCATTTCTAAATAGAAGATGCATGCTTTGTGAAGGTGGAAAAGCCACATGAAGAGTTTGGTTTAGATAAGTGAAGGATTTTTCTTGGAAAATAACATTCTTTATTCTAGAAGCTCCAGGATATTGTGGTGTTGTTCTTGCAGATATTGTCTGTAGATAAAATGGGGTTTTTTTACCTATCACCATCAGATGATTCGAATTAAATCAAACCCATTCACAGAATCACTAGGTTGGAAAAGACCTCTTGGATCATCAAGTCCAACCGTTCCCCTACCAAACACTAAACCATGCCCCTCAGTACCTCATCCACCCATGCCTTAAACACCTCCACGGAAGGTGAGTCAACCACCTCCCTGGGCAGACCATTCCATTGCCTAATGACACTTTCAGTGAAGAATTTTTTCCTAATGTCCAGCCTGAACCTCCCCTGGTGGAGCTTGAGGCCATTCCCTCTTGTCCTCTCCCCTGTCACTTGGTAGAAGAGCCCAGCTCCCTCCTCTCCACAACCTCTTTTCAGGTAATTGTAGAGAGCAGTGAGGTCTCCTCTCAGCCTCCTCTTCTCCAGGCTAAACAACCCTAGCTCTCTGTGTTGCTCCTTGTAAGACTTGTTTTCCCGGCCCTTCACCAGCTTTGTTGCTTTTCTCTGGACTCTCTCCAGAGCCTCAACATCCTTCTTGTGGAGAGGGGCCCAGAACTGAACACAGGATTCAAGGAGCGATCTCAGCAGTGCTGAGTACAGAGGGAGTATAACCTCCCTGGACCTGTTGGTCACGCCGTTTCTGATACAAGCCAAGATGCTATTGGCCTTCTTGGCCACCTGGGCACACTGCTAGCTCATGTTCAGTCAGCTGCCAACCAACACCCCTAGGTCCCTCTCCTCCAGGCAGCTTTCTAGACAAACTTCTCCTAGTCTGTAGCTCTGCTTGGGGTGGTTGTGTCCCAAGTGCAGGACCCGGCATTTGGCTCTGTTAAACCTCATGCCATTGATCTCTGCCCAGCAGTCCATCCTGTTCAGATCCCTTTGCAGAGCCTCCCTACCCTCCAGCAGATCAACACTTCCACACAGCTTAGTGTCATGTGCAAACTTACTTAGGGTGCATTTGATCCCCTCATCCCAGTCATTCATGAAGGCATTGAACAGGGCTGGACCCACCACTGAACCCTGGAGGAGATCACTTATAACTGGCCTCCAGCTGGAGTTAACTCCATTTACCACCACTCCCTCTCATTATGTGAGTAGATTTAGATCTTCCATGTCATTGCACTCTTTTATGCTCTGTTAGCTCAAATAACAGGGAACTACAGGCACAGAATTTATGGATTGAATGAAGTAGGAACTAAGTCTTGCCAGAGACAAACACATTCCAAAAATAAGGAAAGAAGCTATTAGTGCTGGTTAAGGAATGATAAACATCAGCAGGTTGCAGAGGAAAGTAGTTGAAGAAGTTGCAACTAATTTTAAGCACCAGGAGTGTCAGTAAATTATGAAAATGCATGTTTTAATATCATACAGGTTCTATTATAGAGAAGAATTTCACAAGTACTCTACAGAGATCTTTGTGTGTGTGTTCTTGCCTGTAAACATATTTTCCTTTTGATTTCAACATCTCCAGAACATTTGGCCGTAAAATTGATGTTGCGTAATAGGTAGTTTTAGATTACTAGAAAACATTTTTCTCCACATCCTTTAAAAATTGCTTTGCTTGCTTTGATCTCAAAAGACCCAGCTTAGTGCTTTATTGATACAGTTTCGCACCATGGCAACTCTACTGAGTGTAATGGAGTCAGTGTTAGCAGGAAGGTAAAGAAATGAAGACTAAGTTGGGGGCTGTGTACTACCACCTTCTTAAGGACTTCAGCTGTTAATACAGGCCTAAGTGCATCCTCATTGTGCTCCATGTCCTTTCAGAGAACTTCCTAAGTTAAACATAGTTAAAAGAAGACACTTTAACAGCTATGTAACCAGCCCTTTTCCCTAAGGAAAGGCACAGTTTTAACCATTTAGATCCTCCTCAACTGTAATGAAGGGGTTTTAGGTACTGCAAAAGCATTTTAGTAATCAAATGCTGAGGTTTACCACCCTCAGAAATAGAATAGTGTGATGTTAGCCAGTTACCTCAAGGTAATCCTTCACATGACTCAGAAAAAAGGTAAATGCAAACAAATTGTCTATTTATAACATCACATGTAATGTGATGGTAGAGTTACAAATGTTTAAAGGGGCAAAAAAGACAGAATAAAGCAATAAACATGAGTGCTTTAAAGCAATTTTTGGGGTGATTTTTTTGTTGTTTGTTTTTTTAAATAGTATCAAGGGTTGGCTGGAAGAAGCACCAGCGAAGTATTGCAGCTCTACTCTGCTCGTGGCCAGCAGCAGAAATTGCAGAGGAGTTCTGTTGTAACACAGCTGCATGGAGCACTAAAGGTAAAGACATTTAGTAATATTGTAGGCATAATCTATGCTCTAAACATTTATATCCTTATCAAATATAGTAAAACTCAGAAAATTGTTAGATATGAACCTGATCTGTGGCTTTATTTTATTCACAGTAGTGCTTGCAGTGAAGTGTAGTGTGCCTGAGTTTGCTTAAAATTTACAGTGGTTTCCCTGCAATATGCTGCAAAGTCGCCTGAGAAGCTGCTAAAAGTGGCTGTTTCTGAGCTGCAGGTTCTTATGTATAGGCTGCTATTGACACCTGAGATGGATATTTTCATAATTAGTAATAAAACCTCACAATCTTTATATATATATATATTCACCCATACACACTCTTTCTATATATACTACAATATAGACATCCCTCAAAAATCTATAATTTTGGTATACTTTTAATGAGGTAAGCACATCCTTTAAAAAAAGCATTGGAGAGCTCCATTGATTTCACTCTGGTTCTGCTCTGGTGGACTGCACAAGAGGGAGTAGTTTGTTCTGTGCTCAACCAGATTATCTTAATTTTGCATCACAGAGATTGGAACAGTTCTCCAGTACCACTTTGTTCAAGTACTTACTCCTTAACTTACTCCTTAGAGTAGTGAGTTCATTTTAGGGACGCTACCAAATATCAGCTTTTCTCAGGGCAGCACTGAATTTTTGCATAAAATGGCTGAAAAGTATTGCGGGAAAGAAATCTGATTCTTAACAGGCACAAGGGTGTAGCTTATTTCATGGCTGAGTTGAACAGGATGATTGTTGTAGGTCCCTTCCAACTGAACTATCCTGTTCTATTTTAATAACAATGATTATGCTCAGTAAACTTTGTGATAGTTTTATTAGGTTAGCTAGAATGGCAGAACTGCTTGTGATGGAATACCAGTGGATTGAGATGGTTTCCTGTCAGAGATCAATTAATGTCAGGAGAGAGCAAAACTCTTCAAAGAAATGTCTAGATTAATAGTACTCTTATACCTATAATAATTTTAAATGTTCTCAGTTATATTCAGTGGTTTTTGAGACTAGGAATTGCAGTGATCTTTCTCCCTTTAGTTTGGATTATTGTTTTGTCATTGAAATTTGTCATAAATTCAAGATCGTATCACAGGTGTTAAAATAAAATGTATAAATATAAAGGTTTCTGATCTTTTCAAAATATTACCTATTCTCATAGGAAGGCATAGAACTGGCTTATTTAAGAAACGACTTAGAGTGAGGCTTAGCAAACAACTCCTGATCAAAGGGTGGAAAATGAATGCAGTAAGAAATATGAATCACAAATTTTCATTGCTAATTCTGGATATAGCTTACAAGTGGACAGAACACACACATAGTCACACACACTTATTTTTGTTTGATGAAATAAGAAAGAGAGTTGGTTACACCTGAAGATGTGTTATTGTTGAAGTGCATAACATTAAGAGGATAAGGATCCATAAAGTCTTGTTGAAGTCTTTAGGAAATTATATCACTTAGTATCTTGCACGGTCCATTTTTAAACATCCTGGAAGATATATTCCTGAACACTTTCTTTCATCAAGTAAAGGCTTTCTTCCTGACTATGATATCTCACCATAATTATTTGTGGTGGTGTTATATTGATTCTTCCTGAACTACTGTTTTTGTATCTTTATCCTGTATTTTTTCTTTTTGTTGAGAAGAGGCTTAAGCAAGACCTGAAAAGCCTACGTTCATTTGTTCTTGAACTTTCAAAAGATTTTCAGCGTCAAAGCAAGACTCATCTTTACCAAGTTTTAACGGCAGTCCAAGGGATACAGCTGGAAAATGAAGCAATGCAAAGTAAGGCTCATTGCGCTCATGTTTCAAGCATGTATTATCAACAATATCATTGTGAAGTGTTACTGACATTAAAAGGCTGAGTTTGATTTTTGAGAAATGTGTCACTGAAATTGTAGCACTTGTTTGTTGTCGTGTTCTGGAAAAAAGGCCGGCAGGGGAAAAAACCAGCTTGGTTAAGTAGGGAAATCTTGAGAGAAATTAAAAAAAAAAGGAATATTTATAGGCTCTGGAAGGGGGGACAGGCCTCTTGGAGGGACTACAGGAGGGAAGCGAGGCTATGTAGGGAAAAAATCAGAGGGGCTAAGGCTGAGCTAGAGATCAGATTAGCTAAGTCTGCAAAAGACAATAAAAAATCTTTTTATAAGTATATTAACGGTAAAAGGAGGACAAGGGAGACCATACAGTCCCTTTTGGACTCTGAGGGAACAGCAGTGACAGGGGACGAGGAGAAGGCTGAGATACTTAATGCCTTCTTTGCCTCAGTCTTTAATTGTAAAGAAAGCTGTTCCCTCTGTGTAGATACCCGGGAAACAGAGGAGCAATACGAAGCTCCCATAGTCCAAGAGGAGGTGGTCAGAGCCCTGCTTGGCCAACTGGACACCCACAAGTCTATGGTGCCTGATGGGATACATCCTAGGGTTTTGAGGGAGCTGGCGGATGTATTGGCCAAACCCCTTTCCATCATCTTCCAGCAGTCCTGGAAGACTGGGGAGGTACCTCTGGACTGGAGACTGGCTGATGTAGTTCCCATTTACAAGAAGGGTAGCAGGGAGGATCCGGGGAACTACAGGCCAGTCAGTCTGACCTCAGTGCCAGGGAAAGTCATGGAACAGGTGATCTTGAGTGCTATCATGAAGCACATGCAAGAGAAGCGGGTGATCAGGCCCAGTCAACATGGGTTTACCAGAGGCAGGTCCTGCCAAACCAACCTGATCACCTTCTATGACAAAGTCACTCGGCTGCTGGATGAGGGAAAGGCTGTGGATGTGGTCTTTCTGGACTTCAGTAAAGCCTTTGACACAGTTTCTCACAGCATTCTGCTATGGAGACTGTCAGCCTCTGGCCTGGACAGACGCACACTCTCCTGGGTGGAAAACTGGTTGGATGGCCGGACCCAGAGAGTGGTGGTAAATGGTGTTAAATCCAGCTGGAGGCCAGTGACAAGTGGTGTTCCCCAGGGCTCAGTGCTAGGTCCAGTCCTGTTCAATGTCTTCATCAATGACCTGGATGAGGGCATTGAGTGTACCCTTAGCAAGTTTGCAGATGACACAAAGCTGTGTGCAAGTGTCGATCTGCTGGAGGGCAGGGAGGCTTTGCAAAGGGACCTAAACAGGCTGGACAGCTGGGCAGTGTCCAACGGCATGAGGTTTAACACGGCCAAATGCCGGGTCCTGCACTTGGGACACAACAACCCTTTGCAGAACTACAGACTGGGAGAAGCCTGGCTGGAAAACTGCCAGGAGGAGAGGGCCAGCAGTGTGCCCAGGTGGCCAAGAAGGCCAATGGCATCCTGGCTTGTATCAGAAACGGTGTGACCAGCAGGTCCAGGGAGGTGATTCTCCCTCTGTATTCAGCACTGGTGAGGCCTCTCCTTGAATATTGTGTCCAGTTCTGGGCCCCTTACCACAAGAAGGATGTTGAGACTCTGGAGCAAGTCCAGAGAAGAGCAACGACGCTGGTGAAGGGGCTGGAGAACAGACCCTATGAGGAGCGGCTGAGAGAGCTGGGGTTGTTTAGCCTGGAGAAGAGGAGGCTGAGAGGAGACCTCATTACTCTCTACAAGTACCTGAAAGGAGGTTGTAGTGAGGAGGGAGCTGGCCTCTTCTCCCAAGTGACAGGGGACAGGACGAGAGGGAATGGCCTCAAGCTCCGCCAGGGTAGGTTTAGGCTGGAGATTAGGAGGAGGTTTTTCACGCAGAGGGTCATTGGGCATTGGAATAGGCTGCCCAGGGAGGTGGTTGAGTCACCTTCCCTGGAGGTGTTTAAGGCATGGGTGGATGAGGTATTGAGGGACTTGGTTTAGTGTTAGTGGATAGGAATGGTTGGACTAGAAGATCCAATGGGTCTCTTCCAACCTGGTTGTTCTGTGATTCTGTGACATCATTAGACCATCAAGGAGTACTGAAGCGTTAAAAAGAGTACAGATATCTCTGCAGAGGTTATGACTGATTTAGTTTTTTTGTTGACTGCAGTTGCTATTAGACTGTTGCTGAATTAGCTCAGCTGTAACAATTTTAATCTGAAGTTCTGGGGCTTTTTATCTGTTCTGTTTTAAAACAGCTGAATAAAGAATGTATTGCTTTAGCTGAAATGTGCCAACTTTAGACTACATGTGAAAAGGATTCAAGTGATTTCAGAGATATCTGAAAATACTGTCTGAAATTAGGGGAGACTGGAATTTTGATACTTCTTTGTATTCCTGGAGAAAATTTTATTTGCAAATCAAAAGCAGTTCCATTCGCTAGACTCTAGATAATAACACCACAGACTACTGTGTTGGAATTAGAAGTCCTTCCTTGTTCCTGTGTACGTATAAAGATGACTTTGTAGTGCAGTAGTATGCTCAGCGCACATCATAGAGGAGTAAGTGCATTGATCCTACACCTGGTCTCTTGACATGGATCCCTGCACCTGCCTTCAATAATGCTGATTGTGGTGGAGCTTCTACTAGGCCTGAGTAGCATGTGAGACATGCAGCTTAAATTGTTTTGAACCTTAGCAGCCTAATGAACTAACAACAGATACATAAATTTAAGATTAGGGTCCATGGGTGATGCTCTGATAGCCATGTGTTGCCATTTAAAAGGTATGTTTTTCTCCTGCTTTACTTTTTGGTTGAAATATTTAATTATGGGACTGATTTGGTTTTGATGGGACTGCTCATGTCAATAGCAGCAAACTGCATGCTCAGTGATGTGTGTTTGCAGAACTGTGTGTTGTAAACTAAGTTATGAATAAAAATTATTTGATTACTGTATTATCCATGTGGAAAAAATGTTTAATCAAAAACAAAGTGAAAAATTAACCCCAGATAAACACGAAGGTTTCCCTTATTGAAGTAGGGAGCTAAATGAACAGATGGGAGGCTGGATTTGGCACTTCAGCACTGTAAACTAGGCTGAGGATAAATGATAGGATAACTTCTTGTAAAGTTTGGTGCCATGAACCTAATAATCCGTAAATATGGCATGAGCCTGGCAAGTGATAGCTCCATCCAGGAGCAAGTGGGTTCAAGTTGGGGTTTCAGGCTTCACTGATAGAAAACATTGCTCTAACTACACTGACACATTTGAACAGCTTTTAAATACCTTGTCTTCTTGATTGTTTTTCAAGATTTCACATATATATAACTGTGGTAATTATCTGTAATTCTGCCTAGCTTTTTAATAGCCAGAAGTATGATAAGATTTTAAAGAAATGTCTAGTAAATCAGCAGTTAACCCTCTTAAATTAAGTCTGATAGAAGCTTAAAAGGTTTATGCTTGCATTTCATGGGGTGCTACTGGGAAATTTGTTTTGTGAAGTCAGAAAATTTAATTGTTTGAAAGAGCTTTCTTCATCCAGTGTTTCAGATAAAAGTTTTTGATCTTGAGCAGTCTCTACAAGAGGTGACAGAGAGATATGAAAAAGAAAAGCAAAAGAGGAGAGCTCTACATAACAACTTAGTTGTAAGTATCTTTACTGTCAGAACATTTTCTTATTTTGGAGTTATGCCCATAATTTCCTTATTAATAAAACTAATGAGTATACATTTCATGGATATATAATTTGTTTTTCCCAGCTGTCTGTATACGACTTTAGTAAGATTTGTCTTATAATAAGCCCCAGCCCATTCTTTTTACACAAGCATCTTCCAGTTGCACTCCTGGAGCATATTGCACTAAGGTGTATCATCCATTTTGAACAGTGAACAAAACTTGAGTTTCTTTAAATTAGCAGCTTCTGAAACTGTTTTAGAATTCTTAAAATTCTTAACTTGAAATTTTAAATTTATTTTCTTTTATATTTTTTTCAAATATATCTATCTGTAACCTGTTCAGTTGTTAGTGATGGTTTTGGATTAATTTTTTCCTTCTTGTACTTTAACTTTGCTCTTCCTGCCCACCTCCACAAATGACTAGTTTTGGGTTGCCTGACTCAGAACCTGACTTTCGGAAACACTAGCTACCTTCAAACAACTTTATTTTAATTTTTTCTGCCTGGGAAAATGAAACTCTTTGGTTAAAAAGTACTTAAATTCCAAACTCTGCCTTGTCTTGCAATTTACTGACAAGATGTTCCTGAAGGCAGTGGGGATGCCAGTGATCACTACCATACAAAATAAGAAGAACTGATCACCAATAGAAAGGAAGGAGAAGCATAATAGTAGATAAACTGAAGTCTGAAACAGCCCACTGAGAAAAATCAGTTACTGGCTTTTCGATCATGTATGAACACACTGAGGAGGAGAAGGTACGCAATACTTTATATCCCACATCTTCCTCAGGACTGGTGGAAGAGAAATAGAGTGCGTAATCTCGTCTGTTGAGTTAATACATGTGTCTGAAGAAGCTCAAGCAAAGAGGAAGGAGGCTGAAGACAGGAAAATGGCTTGAATTGGAAGTCTTATTTTTCCCATAGAGACTAGAGAAAGCTACACTTTTCCAGAACTCTGAAGAGTTTGTACTTCCTGGTGTACTTTCTCCTAACTTCTCAAGGCAAATGAAATTGATACTAGTTTTCTCTCCTGAGTCTAAGGTTGTGATATTGTAAAGACCTTCTTATTTAAATATGCTCATGTCTGCTTCACAAATTCCACTGTATTTGAACTCTCCAGTAGTGTGTTAAATACATCTTATTATTCTAACCCTAGGAACTGAGAGGAAATATCAGAGTCCACTGCAGGATCCGACCATTACTACCCTTTGATACAGCTTCTGGACATTCAATATCAGAAGACAGGTAATTTATTTTGACTGTGTTAGATCTCAGATGACTTATAATTAATATACAGAGGGGAAAAAAAGTAGTTATATGTATGTGAGAACAACTGTGCTCTTGATTTTTCTGTTTTTATATGTGGGGGTAGATAATTATGGTATCATAAAAACCAATTGCTGTTTTCTTTTCTTTCTCCTGCTGAGTTAGCTTTAGCCATTTTTCTCCCCTTGTTTAAAAGTATTTTTACCTGAACAGTTTAGAGTATATTTGCTATCATATACAAATTCTGGAATACAGTAATGTAATGACTGTCAAAAGCCATGGGTAGAGAAACACATTCAGCATTACAGTTGTTTTGTAATGATATAGAGCAGATTTGCTGTTAGCACAAACACTGATAATTCTATTTCAGTATAATTTGGCTCTGCATCCCTAATTTATAATACACTTTCTGTAACTGAAGTGTCAAAATATTCAAAGATCCAAAAGGAAAAGAAGAAATAGATACACTTATGTGTTATAACAAGCTTCCTTGTGACTAACAAGGAAGGAATTGTAATACACAAAGAAAGAAGAGGAACCTAGGTGGGTGGCTCGAAACTGTTAACGTTAACATTTGCTCTATCAGTAAAAAAGTGATTTGGGGCTTTGTTTTACTTTGGATGGCTAGTAATTCTGAAAGGCTACATTCAGTGTTTTAATGTGTATTAATTTTTGGCAAATCTTTAAAAAATATAGAATTGTTTTCATAACAGCAATATCAAAGGTAGTATAAAAAAATTCAAGAAGCCTGAAGGGGAAACTTGCATTAACCTGTGCATGATATTCAAGGGAAGGAACCCACTTACTGGATTTGTTGCTTTATGGAATAGTGCAATCAGATGCTGAATTGCAGTATAAAATAGGATGGACTGGGCCAAACAAGCAATCATTAAGACTAAATTTTCTTAATTCATCAAGAACTTAGTTGTAAAGCAAAGAGCTGATTCTAAAAAACACTTACATGCATGAATGAATTTATACTCCTTACAATCTCAGTCAAATTCTGGACTAAATATGGATACAAGATAAGGGCCGAATACCTAAAAAGAGAGTGAATTTTTCAATTTAATGTTCTAAAGTGAAAGCCTCTTTTTACAAGTTCACGTTAAAATAGAACAATTTACATGTGCATTCATCTTAAATGGGTTTGTTCTAAATTTCTGTTTTAAAGAAGACTATTTTGCTTGATTGCACTTTAATTTGGGGGTTTTTTTATTCACAATTAACTGTGGTGTTAGTATGTACACAAGATACAATAAAGATGGCAATTTTGAAAGCTACTTTTCAGACAATGTGTAGTTCCCTGACATTTTAAGCACTGGATTTCCTGAGCCAAATGGAACATTCATGGTTTGAAAGACACCTGTTCTCCTGATTGGTTTGGGTTTTTTTCTTACAGGCAAAGAAGCTTCTCGGAGAAAGTGGCATATGCAGCTGATGATGTGAGTATTTGATGGTGAAATTCAAAAGCACATTTGCAGATACTAGGAAGGAGAAACAAGTAGGACCTGTGAACCATGGGTTTAAAAAAAAAAAAAAATTACATACTCTCTTGTCAATCAGTGCCCAGCTTTGATCAACCAAAGGTGCAATAGCAGGTGATTTGTGCTATTGTCATCCCGACTCTTTGGAGTTTCTGCTGGTGCAGTCATCCATGAATTGGAGGTTGTATGTTTGCAGTAGATATTGCTGCAGACTTCCTGCCTCACTTGTATTTGCTGTAACTATTTCTGAAATTATGTCAGGCTTTTTTCATTTTATTATTGCAACATAACTCATGTATTAGAGAAATACGCTATCATCTCATGAACCACAACAGCCTATGTGGTACTGCAGTCAAGCACATTAAAGTGACCTGGCATAGATCCATCAGAGGAAAGGAGAATGAGCATTGAGGCTGCAAATCCAGATGATGTTCTATCAAAAATTAAGGCCATTACCATGATATAATATTTAAGAAGGCACAGTAGTGTAAGCTAAGGTTAGCGTATTGATTTGGTTTTTAATTTTCTTAGCGACGATAGTTCTTAGTTGGCTGCTCCCTGTTACTTATGTAGTGACTAGCCAAATTCTACTTGATAGTATAGTGCTTAAAATATTGCTGAAGTGACCTATACTGTTATGCATTTAAATCTCCCAAATTATAGCTTAATTAGGCACATTTCAGTTGCATAAAGTGGTTACTTGAAGATATATGTGCAATTAGGAAACTAAAGGAGCATATGAAGAATCAGCAAAGGAGGATAAAAAGGCCAGGAGATAAAAAATGGGCCTGTAATGGTTTGATCTGTTAAAGATTATTGCAAGAAGATGAAATCAGTTATTATTTAGGTTTTGAATTATTTCAGAGAGATACCTGATAGATTACAGTATTTGTATGTCTACAGGCAAAGCAGTGTCTGCTTCCTTGTGCCAATTTGCGAGTTTAAGTGTGTGAAACAGTGCCTGGTAACCTTGAATATGCTAACTTCTTCTCAAGCTTAAAGTCCTTATGAAGTACTCCAGGAAAAGAAATATATGCCTGGACTTGATAATATCTTGCAAATTTCATTTTACGGTCTCCTGGTTTTGTAAAACAGCATTGACTTCCAATGTTTTATTGGTTTGCCTTGATATTTACTTGGTTAAAATGCTTCCTGTTTTTGATCAAACACCTTAAGTCTTTGTGTTAGTTTCTTAATATAAATAATTTTTAAGAAGAAAATAAATATTTTTGCTTGAAGTATCTAGGTTCATGAGGTAGGATAAAAACACAGCTGACTTCTTACAAAAAGCAGTCAATTTAGACTAATCTAACAAAAGTATAGGAAAACAATGTTTATTGCCTCTTCTTTTGCTTTTAACAACTCAAAATGTTACACTTGTGGCTAGGATAAATATGCAATTTTCAGGTAAAGTTATGGGGCTTGATTTGTTATTGAGCTTTTAGTTGCAACACCATCAAAGCTCTTATTTCTGGAAACAGGTTAACTGTTTTCCAGACAAGTATTTCTGATTCAAAGGAAAATTTAAATCAAAATGAAGGAAGACTGTCTGTGATAGAGGACTGAGTTTATTAGTTTTGCTTTTTAGGTCATGGTTGTCTTTCCAGATTTTTCCTTGAAAAGACTTCACACAAGTACTATAACTGGGCAGTTTTCTGCCATGATAGTTTTAGAGATAATGTGCATCAGAAATCAGAGCTGCATTTGAGATTTACAGTCACAGTGCAGTCCACCATACATATTGGGCATTATGGTTGGATCTTCTCGAGAAGCTTCTGCTTGATGTTATTCCTGGACTGTACTGGAACTCTAGTAATATGCTGATCCGTCTCATCTGTGCTGCAACTTTATCATGTTATAATTATAATAAGGAAAACATCTGTCTCGTAGTGAAAGACCACAACAGAAACTGCAGTATAAAGTAGCTCTGCTTCTCCTCTGCGAGACACTGTTAAGACTTTCTCTAAACTGTCTGTAGATGGGCAGAACTGACAGACAGAGTGGTGGTGTCTCTTTTTGTGAGAGTAAGACTATGTGAATTCCATATAGTCTTTTGAGTGTTTTTTCTTTTGTTTGTTTAGAAATACATATTATACTTCAAAAGATGTGATCTTTTCTATCATTTTGTTCATCTTGTCTAGAGAATCATTATTCTGATTCTAAGACTAAAAAGGCTAAGGATTTTACTGAATGTACAGAAGAGTATTTAATTTCTGTTGTTCAGCTACTTGGAAAACCTTGACATTTGCTTTCTCCTGTACATCCAGCTCCTCAGTGTAACAATAACAACTGTTTGAGCCTTTTTCCCGATGCTTGTTGTGCAGTAGTAGTGGAGAGTGAGTAGGCACTACACATGTGCTTGAACTGCTTCATGTAGATCAGGACATTGAGTAAGGCTGGTACTGTTGCTACCAGACAAAATGAGTAGGTGAGGTATTGAATGCTCAGAATCTTCATGGTGATGACAAGACAAGGGGAAATGGGCACAAATTGAAATACAGGAAATTTGGCTTAAACATGAGAAGCTGTGAGGGTAGTTAAACATGGGAACAGCTTGCCCAGAGAAAATGTGGAGTCTCCATCTTTGGAGATACTTAAAATCTGGCTGGACATGGTCTTGGGCAACCTGCTCTGGCTAACCCTGCTCTGGGTATTGGGTTGGACTCATCGATCTCCAAGTCCCTTCCTGCCTCAGCAATTCTGTGATTCTCATCTAGGATTCCACTTGCAGCTTACTTTTCTGGAATTTCATCCATCTCAGGCAGGGTGTGCTGAGTGTGCTAATGAACGTAGGAATCCAGCTTCGTTTTTCACAGAGTAAAGCTGGCTCTAAGTGATTAGTTCCTTTCAAATTATTTTGAGAACATTTTCACTTGTGAGTAGTTGAGGACAAAAGGGGATAGTGAAGAGGCTGCCATTAGAGAAAAGTGCAGGATTCTGCTGTTTCAAGATAGGACAGGGAAAACATTAATTGACACAGACAAGATCCTCCTTTTCCTGGAAGATAATTTTGTAATAGATCAGATGGATGTCGCTATAGCAGTTGGAGCCATTATTGCTCCTCAATTGCTTATCGACATCCCGAGCTAGACATTTTTTCCCCTGGTGCGTAGCCAGTATGGGGAATCATTTAAACTGTCCATGTTAGCCTCAGTGCTATGCCGGCTGGCTGCACTGAAGCTGACAGTGAAACATGAGGAACAGTTGTAGACTCTGCTGTGGAGCAGTAGTCCTGGGAAAGAGGGCATAGCCTTCAGCAGATATGCAGTAACAAATGATAAGAAATTATAATTATTGCAGCTGGGTTCTGTAATCATATCTATATCTGATATTTCATAGAACTCATTTAGAATTATTTCTCTGCCTTCCTGAATTTCACTCACTAAATTTATCCCAAATCAAAGAGATTCAGACTTGGGTGTCAGGACAGATGGTGAATATTTATGAAGTATCCTTTTGTCATTTCCATGATTCATATTGCCCTGAAAGAACTCAGATTGGGAATATTGTGTAACTCTGGGGTAAAATAAGGGTTCCTCAGTATTCACGTGAGACAGCTGTATGGATTTTAAAAGCACTATTGACAGGGAAACCTGATGAATTCTGTTGACCAGCAGCTGTGGTGGATATGTTAAGCCACACCGATTTCCTGAGAAAGAAAGGTTATTACCAGTGTTTATATGAAACTTCTGCCTACTAGCAATTCTTTTGTTTCTGTATTATGTATATGGGGTTTCTGTCCTGTTTCTCACCTTAGGGAAAGCTGGTCTGCAAGTCAATTTGATCTCTCAATAACAAACATATTCCATAACTCTGTATCCTTTTCCCATTTTGGGGGTTTTTCCTTTCTGTTTTCCTTCCCCTACATCAGACTTTCGGTTACTGATTCTATTAGAATTCCTTTGTCAGGCCATTTTGTAGTGAAGTGTTGTACTCACCTGTATTGCTGCTCAATTCACCAGTACTGGCATGGGTAACAGCTCATTCTGTAGAATGAGTTTTGTCATCATCAGGTTGATAATGATACATTGTCCTTCTCCAGAGAGAAAGAAATACCTGTAACCTGTAAACTCAAAACAGCTGTTGGCATACTGGACATACTATTATGTAATTTTTATTTGCTTAGCTCTGTAACATTCCATTCCATGGCAATACTCATTTGAAGGCCATTAGTTTGGCACTCAACTATTTGCCTGAAGTACAGTAGAAATTTCAGCACTCTTATTAAATGCAGTAATATAACTGCAGGTTAATAAGCTAGGAAAGCAAGGAAACCTTCTTGAAGCAGATGAAGTATTTTCTGTGCTAGTAAGCTTCCACCCAAATATGCTATGAGGAACAGAAGAGCACAGAAATTGCTATGTAAGGCATGCCAAATTGCTGTGATTACACTAACAGTAGTTTAAAGAGCTACTTACATATCTGTCAGACTTACAAAAATACTATATAATCCATCAGGACAGTGGATTCCACTAAAAACTCATGGAATTCTATCAGTTGTACTAGTGCAGTTCTTTCTCACTAGTTGTGGATTAGCATGTTATTTTATGAAAGGTGCATCTTCTGCTCAGTTCTAGCCACAAATATATACGAAATCAACCTGAAAAGACACTGTGAAAACTGACCATATAATAAAAAAGGGCTCTTTTAGCCATGTTTTCTACCTGTGGTAGCAGTTAGGGAGGTTGAGTTTACTTCCCTCTGGCTTTCTAGGCATGTAAGAAGTTCAGGAAAGGGTTTGGAACTTCCTTATGATCATAAGTTCTCATATTCTTTTTGTTATTGTTCTTTAATAATCTGAATGTGTTTTGAGATCCTTTCTTGTGGTCTTGCTAGCCCACTGCAGTATACAGGCTCTAGAGCATCATGTATTGGTGGTGGCTGCTGGAGAAGGACTTTGGGCTTTATGATCCTTGTTACTGTCACCTGGAACATTAGAAATGATAGATATTTATTTGTGTATATATGCCTATGATATTAATTGTAAGTATTTTGTTTTTCTCTTAGGAAACTGTCCTCGTAAAGTGTAGCCGTCCTGGTCATACATCAGTAAACAGGACTTTTCAGTTCGAGAGGTGGGTAGTCCTGCATAGCAATCTGAATTGCTGGAAGATTTGTGTAGTGAAAGCTAGTTTTTCAGTAGGCATTGACTAGAAGGTAATGTTCACAATTTTTTTTTCTTTATTCATGTGGTATTCATGTTATTCCCAGGACAGAATAATGCACTTTATGATATAGATGGCCCATTCAGTTCTCCAGCAAAGACTACTGATATGCCTAAAGTCTGAAAACTATGTCATTCATTTCACCTTCCAAGTATACCTAGCACAGCAATACTTGTTGAAGTAAATGCATAAAAGTGCTGAAATTCAACTTTGTAGAGCAACCCAGTTAATGGTATTGACACACGACTCCAGAGGAGCTGTGATTTTACATGTGGTGTAGATTCTGATAATCAGGAAGAGGGATAAAAAAAAAAGTAAATCCCCCAAAGAATGCAGTTCTTGGAGAATGTTTTTTCAGTGTCCCAGCACAGCTCTTTTTTATAAACAGAAGAGCATATGGTTCTTATGAACTCAAAAATGTTTATTTTTTAAGCAAAGTTTTATGGAACTAATAAATGTCACAATATTTTATTTCAGCTCAGGAAGAAAATTCCAGCTTTCGGCATGTTATGCTTTTGAAATTGTATTGGCAAATCAGTTAGCAAAACAAAAAAAAAAGCTCAGATTTTTCAAGGTGAAAAAAACATTAATTGCTACACAGGGACAAATCTATCATCATTTTGGTAAAAATACCCAGAGAGAGATTCTCAGGATTTGCTACATATTTCATGGTCTCAGATAGCTAAGTAAGTGGGTGTCCATGCTTAGGCCAGCACTGTGATTACAGTGTGGCATAAACTAGTTCAAGCTAACCCTAAGCTATTTCATTTGGGTATTGGTAGCATTTGAACCACCACAGCGAAGTAGTGGCAGTAAAATTCCTTTAGGAAGTTGAGTAAATATTTGGAGTAGTTACTATAACATGGAACCTTGTGCCTTTCCTCTGAAGGGCTACCAGAACCTGAACCTGGCCTAGTTAAGCTGTGGCTATACTACTTTGCAGTGCAGACTACAAAGTTTGGTTTGCTTTATTAGGCAGCAAAACCTATCAAAAGCAAGTGCAGGCTACATAAATGTTTTAGTTTCTAAAACACATTTTTAAGGTTTTTTGAGTTTTGTCTTTTTTCTTGTAGTAACTCTGAGGTGTTTTGAAGCATTAATTAAAAAAAAATTCAACACATTGAGTTGGAGTCTTAGTTGCTTAAGATGAAGAACTTAGTGCTAATGAATATTTAATCAGCTGCAGATGATAATGAAGCAGAGAGAAATGTTTGGAAGTGCTTTTTCTCTCTTATACTGACTTTAGAGATTTGATGTGCAAAGTTTGCTGAAGCACACATGCAAAGCAAGGATGGGAGTACTGCTGCTCAGTTTCTGTGTCTTCTCAGTACAAACTGTGCCACATGTTTGCATATTTGTCGGTTTCTCTGTGTAATATGACAGCACATCAGTGGAACGGCGAGACAAGCAATATTTGTCCATCAAGCCAGACAAGTGCGCCTTTCCTGACTAAAGAAAGTACATTTTCATGCAACTTACAATTAGACTGTGGAACACGTTGCCACAGGATGTTACTCCAGGCCAAGAATTCAGCAAGATGCAAAAAGAAACTGAATACTAATTCTAATAATATTTTTTTTGAAACAGAGATGCAGCTCATATTTCAACTTTGAGACTAGTTTACAGCTTTTAAGGATTAAGATCAGACACAGAGATGAATTATTGTGTTCCCAGCCACCATAGTGGTTTTTTGGCTCCTTCCTCTGTCTATTGTCAGGAACAAAATGCTGAATTAAGTGGGTTGGCCCTAATTTGGTATCTGTTTATCAGTGATCCCTCGGTACAGTCATATTTATGGAGAACATAAATACAAAATCTATATTTGTGTAGGCTGTAGACTAGTGCCAGATCCTGGTCAAGTATACAAAGAGACTGGAGTAAATGCTAAAGAGCAGAGTCTTAATTGAGTTAAACTTGTGGTATCATATATAAACTGTCTAATACTGCTAAGTGAAATATATTAATATGTTGTATATAAAGAGAAGTAACTATGCTTTTAAATGTTTGCTGCTACCACAATTCCTGTTTCTTATTAGTTGTTTTGCTATAAGCTATAAAGAACATGCATCACTCCTTGGAAAATAAAGCTAAACCACAATGACAAAAAGAATCACAACTCTATGATATCAGAAAAGGAAGCTTTTTCCAAAGATAAACATTCATGCCTCAAATACCTAATGGTATTTATGGTTTAGATTCTGTTCATCTTGTTAAAACAGTATTTGCTGCAGGCTGTAATCTTGAGGAGATTGTGGGTTTGGTGTGCTAAAGAAGAAATGAATAAGTTAGGATGTCCACGTTTTATGACCAGAATTTCTTCCCTTAGATGATTTTCTGTTTTCAGGTCTTGATATTTAATGTTGTTCAAACTTGATATTTGAAAGGTTTGAAGGAAAAATTTCTTTGGAGTGCCTTGTATTAAATTCTTTTCCCCTTGAATCTGAAAAAAATATATGCAGTTGTTTTAAACATCATTGTTGCAGCCTAAGGTCTTGGTTCTTTTCTAAGGGGTAGAGTAACTCATTGAGTGCAGTTGTCTTTCATTCTGTTTAAAAATTAGTCTGAAGTCCACCTCGCAATGTAAAAGAAAGTCTTTCCTTGAGTGCTAAGTGTTTCAGAGTAGATAGTTCAGCAGAAGCGAGGATAACACCTTAGGCTGATGCTGCCCACAGAGCCAGTGCATCCTTAAAAAAGGCCTTTAAAGGCTTTCTGGTTTTCTTCTGCCACTGAAGGTTGTGAGACAAGTCCTGAGGCAAGTTTGCAGCCTCTGTACCTCTTCCCCCCAACCCCACCAATCCACATATATAGGAAATCAAAACCTGACCACTCCATTCATAAGTGTGACACAAAGGAGACTCAGGCAGCAGGGATATTTCAGAATCTAGTAGGTGGGAGAAAATAACAAGGATCTAGTATAGCCTGGAAAAAGACTCCATCTGCGAGAGAGCCAGGCAGAAGGATCAGGATGAGCTCAGAGAGCGACAAGTGTACAACTGCAGGTTGTTCCTTCCATTACAGACAACAAACAATTCCAAAACCTAAGTGAGAACCTTGGAGTTCTACTTTTCAGTTCCCTGAAACAGTAATGTTGGCAGGTCATGAGATTTATGTCACTAGCCTACGTTTTCCCTAGTTTGTATTCTTCTATTCTGACAACTTATTTATACTTTTTCTTCATCTAATAATCGCATTTTGCTCCTCAGAGTTTACAGTGCTTTGGAAACTCAAGACATAGTATTTGCAGATGTGGCCCCATTGCTAACATCTCTCTTGGATGGGTAAGTTAAAAGAATTGGCGTAAGAAAGCTAAAGAACAGTAACCTACTGGAGTCCATCAATTAAAAAAATTACTTAATAGTGGTGGTCCTGTCAAGTTTTGTGGCTTTGCAGGTGCTTTTCCCTCTTTTCTTTCTACTCAAGACCAAGTGAATGTTGTTTCTCTGTATAAACAGTGAAGACACTATTTACAAAATTTGGTAGAACACCCAAATCTGGGAGAAAATTAAATAGGTTTTGTTTTTTTCTCTAGTCTCTTTCAGGAAAACTTAGGTATTGCTTCCAATGGAGAATACAATATTTTTGTGTGTGTTTTGGTAACTGTTCTTCAGCTGTAGACACAGTATCCTGCATCTTTTTCATCAGTGCATTCATATATGAAAAGCCTGCCAGGACCACTCTCTGATCACCTGTTCTGCTTTTGTGTACAGCACAGGCCATAGGAAGTAACTTAATCAATTCCTCGTTGAACCAGAACTGAGCATCCTCAGTCATAGTTATAACACTTCTTCAGGCACTGGGGTTAGAACGGAATTCTGGTTTGAATAAGAAACTGGTCAGTAACAGCCACAAACAAATGTGCATAATTATTTCTAGCTACTGAAGTTCATGAAGTGTGATTTTTTCATTATGCTACAGCAAATGTAATCTACTCTTGTAGATTACAAGATCTTCTTTGTAGATCCTCTTCTCGTGAAGAGCCCTTGAAGTGCATGTTGTTACAAGCCTTGAGGGCTGAACTGAGCTATGTACAAAACTTCCTTTCTCAAGGAAGATTCATACAAAACTTCTCTTTCTGCTCCAATTCCTCTCAATTATAGATGGTGGTTGTAGAGCTGTCATGGACCTTTCCCTCCAGAAAGCCAGAGTGGCATAGTTGAACAGTGTCAATCCTTGTTCCCAGCAGTCTGCACACTGCAGTTTCCAAGTCTCCTTTTCTTAAAAGCAGCCTAAAAGAGGCATATTGGGATATTGTGAATATTGGGAAATCCCAATCATCACTTTACGCAGGCCACAGAGGGGCCCGAAAGGGCTACCTATGCTTAAGGAGAGTCCTGCATGGCCCATATGGTATTATTGTAGTTTACCAAGGATGAGTAACCATAGTTTCCATTGCCGAGCAGCCTAGGGACCTCCACTATGTTAGAGGAGCTTGAAGAAGCTCTTACAGCCACTGTTTTCCTTTTGCAATGAACAGAAGTTTGCTTAGGCTCAAGATGTTGCCCCTGTATCTTCAGGCATATCTGATCTATACCTTGATCTGCACTACTTCCCACTTTCTAATTTCCACATTGAGAGAATCTTGCCCTAAACACTAGGACTTTTATATTCACTTAGGAAATGTTCTGTTATTGAAAACAAAAGAGTTTTCTTGTTCTTCCAGGAGCACTATTTAAACAGAAGCAGATTTTCAGAGAAGGCAAGGCAATGCATACAACAGCCTTCCTATTGGAAATGGGAAACAGACATACTTGGTCTGAACCTGAACCTTTTTGCTGCTCCTGATTGTTTTAGTCTGGGCTACAAAGTGGTCTGTAACAACTTTTAGCTTAAGCAGAAAGGAGTGTTCCACTCCCTTTCTTTACTTTTTCTTTATTTTTCTTTTTCAATGAATTGTTTCATTTTTCAGTATAAATATACAGGAAGAAAAGATTGTTCCATATACAAAACAGACAAAGTACAGGGCCATACAGGCCCAGCCAGAGAGTAATAATGTTTCTTTTCTTTACAGCACTGAAGAATCAAACGCGTTTGTTTATTTTAAAGAATACATTTTTTTTCTCCTTTGATTTCCTTTAATGGTGTTTTGTCCTAGTGAAAACTTCGCTACACCAAACATTCACACTTTCTTTCAGGAGAGAAATACTATGAAACTATTGTTATTCTGGCTTAATGGTAAGAACTTTTTTGAAACAAGAGTATAACTAATGAAGCAAAGTAGAGAAGTGTCAGGGTACATGAATGGATCATAGTCTAAAATGTTCAGATAGCTGTATTGGAAAACCTTATGTTGGTACCAGAACACCAACAAAGTAAACCAGGTAAATATAAACTAGTCTGTTGAATCTCCCAACAATTCATTCTCCTACTGATGTACAATACTGCTTTGGATAGTCTGAGCATATTTGGACTTACTGAAATACTGGTTTGGCATCGGCAGAAAATTTATCACTTACTCTCACCTAATTTGCATCTCTATCTTCAGGCTTCTAATCATATCATCTATATCTTGTCAGAACTATTCTGTCCATAATGCTTACTTTCTACCAAGTAGCAGTTAAATGAATTTGAATAGCTGGACTTTGTGAAAGTTTGAGATATTTCTAAAAATACTTCCATTTTGTTTTTTCCTAAGGAAAGCTTCTGGTTCCCTTATTGTTTCCAAAGACCTCTCTGATTTTGAAGTGGAGCTAGAAGTCTCAGTAAACTCCCAGCTGGCAAGGCAGTGCATGTTAGGAATGGAATTGTGAAAGTTGCTCATTGTTAGCTTAGCTAAAACTACCAAAATTAGTGGGAGCTTTCCACTGACATAAATACAAGCAGAGTTGTGTCAGTAGTGAATATTTAAAGAACTCTTGTTTCGGCTTTACAGTCCTAATTTCTAGCACATTTCATTTTCAGTTATAGTTATCTTCTTTACTTTATCAAATCTGTAACTAGACTTCTGTTTTATACTCTGCATCCTGAAACGTGGAGGGAACTTAATGTAGATTCACTGACTGCAACTTTGACTTCTCATCCCTGGGACGGGTACCCAGGTATTTGCTGAGTTGCTTATCTGCCCACATTTCTTTCTAACAAGAGAAAGCTTTCTACATAATCCTCCAAAAATAATTGTTGCTAGGCATGTTTAATATGCAACTATGCAATGGTCATGTAAGTACTTCATGGCTTGAAACCATAAATTTAAAACAATTAGATGAGGGGCGTTCATTGAAATTTGCTGGCATGTGCTTGGAACAACATTTTTGATATGAGGAAAAGCATTCTATAACCAAAAGCAGCTGTTCAGTTCTGCCCATGGAGGAAGTACAGCTTAGGCAGTGAAATTTTACTCCCTAGCGGAAGAGGAGCAAGCCCATTCCTGCAGATGTAGTAGAGAAGAAATTTCAGCGTACTGCAAAGCTCTCACCACCTATGGAGATTCTGCTAATGTTGTGTCTCCGAATTTGGGGAAAGAGCAGTCCTGTCAGTATAACTGTGTGTCTTCCTCCCTCTCTGCAGGCGCAGCCAAGCAGAGACTAACCTTCAGCTGCACAGTACAGTACTCGTCCTCAACACAAAGTAGTACAGTGGCTGGATGCGTTTATATCCACCCACTTGTTTTGCTTAGGATGTTGACTTCGATCCAGCTGTCTTAGAAGCACACTTTGTGAATAGGATTCATACATCTTAATTTAGAACCATGCAGCAGAGACATGGAGAACACAGTTCACAGATGTGGAGTACTATTTATTATTTTCAGTGCAGAGAAACAGGCATTTTCAGCATCTAATTAGAAGGTGATGAATTGTGTTTCATAGGTGCCTGTATCTCTACATTTTCGCCTTTTGTGAGTCCATACCAGAGCAGTTCCCACCACTGTTATTCCAGAGCAGTCGTTGTGTGCATAGTTATACCAAACTAATTCATTTGGTTTAAGATTTGTGCCTTGTATTATTAGGGCTCTCTTATCTTTTCCAGTGACTAAGGGATGTTACTAATGTACCAGCCTGAAAAAGTATATGGAGCTGTAAGGTTTACTGTTCCCAGCTGTTAAGAAATTAGTTCTGTGCATGGAACTGTAAGACAAATCAAACCCAGCAATGGTTTGCTTTGAAATGCTGGACTGTAAACTGCAGTCGTTCAGGAGCTGATTAACAAGTAGCCCAGTACAGTGTGAACTGGAAGCTGGGCAGACAGGATGTCTAACCTCATCAGTCATTCCAAGACAAGCATCCCTTCAACTCTGCTTAACATTATCTAAACATTTTATGAGCAGTACTCTAATTTCTGTCAGATTTTGAGATCTCCAGAAAGAAATCTGCAGGGGCAGTGTATTTTTTTTTTGTTTCAGTTAGTGTTCCCTAATTGTTTGGGGTTTGACTTGCCACTTCATGCACATATTTATTAAGAGTAAAATAAATGAAGGCCCTTTTAATTTTCAGGTACAATGTGTGTATCATGGCTTATGGACAAACTGGAAGTGGGAAGACATACACAATGTTGGGACCACAGTTAGAGGAGAACTTTGCATTCTCCATAGAAGATGAATCAGAACTTGGAATTATTCCTCGAGCCACTCAAGAAGTGTTCAGGTAATAACTAATTAAAGGCTCGTTTCAGTGGCAGTCATCTTAAACTTTATAGAAAGGATGAAATAATGTTTGTAACATATTTGTCATTATACATTTCAGCTTCCCAATGACTAATATTTATAACTTCTCTAATTACCATTTGATATTTGATTTCTAGTCTTTTTTCCTGCTTAATCAGATTTTATAAGAAAATAGGATTATGCTGTCTTGCTGTGTGTTATTTTTCTTTCAGACTTGTAATTAACTTTTTGGTTTCAACCAAAGTTGCAGGAGTCCAAACAATAATTGATTTCTTACAAGTTTTGTGAAAATTGACAACTAGAATAAATGATTTGGATTAGAACCCAGTCCCCAGGAAGAATAGTAGTATATTTTTTTAGCCACAGTCAATTCTTGCTTTGAGAATTCTCATATTTTTTAATTGAACCTAATATATGCTTTGAACTGATGCTTTGCTATATTAGAAGAGCCTCTAGAGGTTTCTTCAAGTAAGACTGTTTCTTTTGGGGAATATTATAGGAAAAATCAAAGATCCAATCTTCTACCAGAATAATTGTGTCTAAATGTAAATGCTTTCCTAAATAGATGAGTTCTTAATTTTTGCAGTTTCTGAGGCTGTAGACAGATAACCTCTTACAGATCTAGCTGGGCAGTTTACCATCACTGTGTGTTCATTGTATGCACTCTGCCAGAGTTTATGATAGCTTGAACTCTGAATGCAATCAGATCCAGAGAGAAATGGTATAAAAAATACTTGAGGGGGGCTAGTGGAGAAACACAATGTAGATGGCACAACTGTTTGGAAAAGGAAATTCTATTTACTGTTTCACATATAATTTAGCTATATATTCTTCAGCTTAACATTAGCATGTGGATGAGGCAAAGCCACAGCTGTGGATATTTATTAAGCACTTTTATCAGTCTGTAATTAGATTATAATTAAAGAATAGATCTTTATTTACAGATTGTTCACTTGGAGTTTGATTTCAACATTTTTTGTCTTTTTTTCCTGGTTCTCTCCCCCACCCCTTTGTTTTTATTACCCAGGCTTCTTTCAGAAAAGCCACCAGGAAGTTACTGGGTTGAGGTTTCTGTTGTAGAAGTGTATAACAATGAAATTTTTGATCTTTTGGCCAAAGACAATTATGGAAAAGTATTTGGTGTCAAACGTGAAGTTGTCACAACCAGAGAAGGCAAGAGCGATGTTCCATTGCTTATGCATGAGTAAGTACACAATGTGATCCTTATCTAACCATGATCTGGCATCAATGCAATTTATAGCTGTCACAAAATGGCATTAGAGGCACCAGTTATTGCTTCTAAACATCCAGTCCTTACCATATGCAAAAGAGCTGTGTCCATTAGCTCAGTTGCTGGATTTCATTGTTGCTGGATCTAGAGCACCTTGTCAGCTGCAGAAAAAGAATGGTTAACTCAGTCACAAAGCACTTTTCCTTCAGTACTACCAGATTATAAAATTTATGGATTATATTACTTCTTGTATTGCCTCTGCCTTCCCTATATACACAGTACATTTTAAAAAAAAAGTACTTTAGAAAGAATAAGATTTTAAGTGACCTTTTAATATAAATATCCATCTTGCACTGCTTAGTATTCAGTTTTCGTAACTGTGAAGGCATTTAAGTGGGAATTGATATGCTGGCATCTGAACCCATAGTTCTGGAATATCCAGGTTCTTCAAACTAAAAGCTAAGAAGTAGCAAAGCTTCTACCCATTCAGTTTTAAGATATGTATCTTTCCAACACTGGTTTATGGTAAGTTAGATTCTTTATACATCTTCACAGTGCAGGGAGGGCTGAGGAATTAAGGCTACAGCTATACTTATTTTAATGCCTTCTTGTACTTACTAAGCATTAGAAAGGCTTTTTCTAGTACACTTGGTAATGATTCTTGGTGTTGTGTACATGTAGTATACAAAGCAAATGTATAATACCGTGTATGAAAAATTTATATGAAAAATCACGTCCATAACAATTCATCCATTAACAAAAGTGAATCTGTTTCAGATGCTTCCTTTATTAACGGCTGTGTTGTTTATGCTGGTATAAAAGCAACATTAGCAAAGAATTTTATGACAAGCAGTAGTAGTGGCACCAGAGAGGTGATGTTACCTGTTAGAATTAAGGAACTGTGTGTGCTCAGCACGTGAACAGATGCCAGAAGGGAGCACTACAGAGAGGACTAAAAACTTAGAAAAAATGTTCTGCTCCTTGAGCAAATAAGTTTTTTGTGAAAAGAAATATCTTGCCCTATTGACATATTTCGCACAGTAGTACAGTGCTTTCCGTTTCTGGGGGGAAACATGATGTTTTTCTTCACTTCTCTATAATAATGCTTGTCATGGTCTAATCTCTACTTTTCCAGGAAGAATTAGAAGTCTTATATGAAAAGCACTCCCTCCCCACCCCAATTAAAATTAAAAGCACCCTCAGTGGAAATAATTGAAGGCAGTATTTTTGTCTTGTGGGACTTAATCCCATAAGCAGACTAGTAGTTGTTTGTTTATATGGGTTTATGCTATTGCCAGAAAGCCTTGATAAAAATACAAGAATGTACTGGAGGGTTGTGCAAACAGGCTTTTATTCTTCCTAGTTATATGCATTTATTGACTTGTATTTTTTAGCCATTGAGTTGCTCGTAGAAAAGTAGGACCCCAGAGAAATTGTGAAGTGGCTTTCTTCACCTGAGGGGCTACATAGCCCTCCTTTCTTTCTGTAAAATAATAATCACTGCAATATTCTAGGAAGGATTAACATTTGTATCTGAGTTATGCCTCCTCTTCAGTCTTGAAATTATATTTGATTTCCAGAGAAATTCTGCATCCTTGATTATACTCTGCATGCTCCATAAGAGCATGGAATGAATTAAAAATGACTGGAGTTTAAGTGATGAATCCTTCTGCCCTCTCTGTCTGTATTATGGTGACTGGTGGGTTTATCTCAGTCACTCTTCTTGCATTTTCCCAATTGTGACTCCATTCCAACTTTTAGTGTCTGGTTAAGAGAATTAGTGTCTGTCAAAGGAATGAAAAACTCCTTCAAGAAGAAGCTGGGAGCAGAGCCTAACCTATGTGTGTTCTCTTTTTCTTGAAGAAGCTAACCTTTTCCCTTTGACTAGAGAAGAAAGGAACTGTATGACTTAGTAAATGAAGATGAGTGCATACAGTTTAAGTATGATGGGAGTTGAATTTTTCCTGCTTTATCAGAACATCCAAGTAATTTTTAATTGTGGTATTTCAGATGTTGGCCTGGTTTCATTCCTAACAAATGCATACTCTGCTTCCCAAGGGAGCTTTACAGAGTTAGAGGGTGACCCATTTCTTTTCCTAGGCTTTGGGGAAGGGAAAGGTGAGATGTAGCTCAACTTGTGCCACAGAGACAAGAACTAGAAGCTAAATAAGGTTTCATTTGTCCTTCCAGCTAATGAAATGGCTGCTCTGTATATTTCTGTAAATTTTAACCTACAGTAAAGGAACCTGGTGCCTTGAACTAAGCACCTCTTAAAAAACACTTATCTCAATCAATTGATAAATACTCAATTCTAATGCAAATATAAATAAGAATATGGTCCTGTAGCTCAATTACAATGCAAGCAATGAAAAAAATACAATTCATAAACAGATTATATTAATAATTACATAGAAAGGTTAATAAGAAAAAGCAAACACAAACAAAGTAAGGGAATCATTGAATGAGGCAACCCAGCTGCCTGAACTCTAAAGTAAACAACTGGTGCTTTGAATAAAAACACATCCTCTTTTGTGATAATATTTCATGTAGAATATATTGGCCTGGTGGGTCTCATTGGCTTCTCTATATATCCATTAAAGTACAGTAGTCTCTTTCCTGCTAATACATAGATCTTAGTGAATCACAAAACCCTCAGTCTCTTTCTTCTTGGTTGACTTTGGAGAATATTCAGCATCAAATTTTTAACCTAACCGCAACAGGGTTTCTCTTTGTGGAATCTGGTTCTGGAACATGCATTGCATACAGTGTGATAAAGTTGTAGAGATTATTCTAAAAAATTATTGCTGTCAGTCCTGCTGAGAAGCTACTGTGCCAAGCTTGCAGCACTGGGCAGGAGGTGCTTTTAAAATTCCACAGTCAACTGCAGTTTCCCAGTAGGTGACCAGCACTGACAGCACGCCCTGAGACATACCTTCTTGTGCAAACGATAGTGAGGAGGCAGCAGCTTGTAGCACTGACCCCTTGCCAGTGTACAGAAGCAGCTTGTCAAAGGCAATTGTCTGTTGCTACATCCTATCAAAGGGTGCTTACCTTTCAGGCTGTCTAGTCCTGGCTGAATAGTTACTGGAAGATGCAGTTCAAAACTTAGGAAGCCAGGATGTATCTCCTCAGACTTGAGGCAACAGTCTTGTCACCCCAGTGTGAGATTCTACCTTCTCAGACAGCAGGAACTAGAGCCACTGCTTCCCTGCTGGTGCCAACTCAGACTACCAGAGAGACAATCCTAGTGGATACAGAGGTAGAGATATTACAGGGGAGGCCAGCATTTGTGGCTCAGGATTGACAGGCAAACTACAGTGATCATTTGGCTCCTGCAGCCCTGCTTATGCAGGGAACTGCATTTGGGGGCTGCTTTTCTTAAGTGTCTGTAAGCATGGTGTGGTTAAGTGTTTTTCTGTTCTTCAGATACCCTTGTTTTATTTTCAGGGGAAATTGTTTTAGTTGGGTATAGCTTTTTTGTCTCTAAACTCTTCATGTCTCCTTCTTAGCATAAAATAGGTTTGTGTGCAGTTTGACTTTGACTGAAATCAACCAAATCTAAGTAATTAAGGCCTTGCCTTTTATCACGTAGTTGATTTTGCTGACTGCAGTGATGTGGAACGAGGCCTGTAGCCTGTCAGGAGGATTGTAAATGGTGCTGGTGTTACAGGGCATTCAGTGAGCAGGCTGTGATATGTGCTCAACATAATATATAACCCCATCTATAAATAAGAGTTTAGGTAATGTAAATTGAGTCATTACTGAAGAAGGCAGTGGAGTGAAAGGAAAGGGTAGGCAATCTTGCCTCATTTGTTTTAAATGTTGCAAACCTAGGGTAAATCACAATGTGTGTTTTCTTAACCTAATGAGTTTATCCCACTTTCTGTGTTTTTTTTTTCTTTTGATTAGTATATTTACAATATTTCCTTTTAATGGAAAATAAAATGGATACTATGAGATAAAATGGTCTATAGAAGCTTATGCCTCTCTATGAATAGATACTGTGCTGGAGTCCCTGGTCACTGAACAGTGGAACTGAACTTCCTTCCAAAAATCATTGTTTTAATTCCAAATGTGAAATACCATTTCCAAAGGCCCTGAGAAGTTTCTTCTCCCTCCTCCAATTCTGTACCTCCCAGACATTAGATACCTTAACATAAACTGGGTAACCCCACTTCTGTAAGATTGGAGATTCCAGGAATATCTAGATTTGTGTCTTTTCTAAAGTGTGGAGGTGTAGAAGATATTTCAGTCACTTCCACAGCTGAGCTACAGTACCTATAGGACCTGTAAGGCTGGCAAGGCAAATCTTCAGTACTTTCAGTACTACATCACTTCTTTGTCTTGAATTTTCATTTTGGATTATATCCCACCTGAAAAATTCTATATACAGTTGTTAGTAACCTCAGTTTTGATCTCCACAATAAGGAGTTAGAAGAGCAAGGAAGTGGAAATGCTCAGATTCACATCTAAGTTGTCAGCTTTTTTGTGTGATTTTGTTCTGAGAGTCAGTTAAATCTTCTGTTTCTTTCTTTGCTTCCTAGGACTGTTGAAAACGCAGCTGAGTTTTTGCATTTAGTCAACAAAGGCCTACAGCTGAGAGTCAGGCACCCCACACTGGTGCATGCTCATTCCTCTCGGTCTCATCTGGTAGTTACATTGACCATAACCACAATCATCTCTGGAGATAACTTTGGTGAGCAGGACACTACTAAAATACATCTAGAACTAGTTGTTTTTTGACAAAGTCTGTGGCCTGAGAGATTTCCATCTTTTATTTTCCCTCCTTTTACCCATGTTTTGATGTCTGAATTCTACTGAAGTTTTCACTATGATAAAAAATTTTCACTTTTCTTTACATGTCTTGACTTAGAGTTCTTGAAGTTTTATAGCATTAAACAATTAATGAAATTAATTTTATCCATAAGTCATAAGATGAGGTGTAAGATAGAAAAGATATCTTTAAGATAGATGCTGAAATACAGTAGATGAATAACTCCCTGTGGCATATCATACAATTAGTCATGCTAATTTTGTGGTAGAACTAACCACACATTTTAGGGATTACCATATGCTTTTGGGTGAGAGAAAATTATTTTTTTACCTGCTGCCTGGCAAAAACACCCATTAAATTCAGGGTCTCTTGAGTTATTAATAACACGGCACTATAAGAACAGACAACATAGTTGTCTTATTTATTATGGCAAAGTGCATGTTTCTACTTTTCATTACCATGCCAAGACTTACAGTTTATTGCTTTAGGAATAACTTCAGATTTGGGAAGTTAATTTTGTTTACTTTTGCTCATGTTTATAATTAGGCTCTCTGCTTCCAGTGCTGTGGTCCATCTCCTTCATACTTTGTAACAACATTATGGTTTTCAAAAGTGGAAAATATTTAACATTTTTTCCCTTAGATTGCTATCAGAACTTAAACTGATAATTTTAGCAAAACAGAATAAACAGTGCCCTCGCCCACCCATGGACCTTGCCAAAAGACATGGTTACTTCACAAGTGCAACTCCAGCATTCTAGATGTTAGCTCTAGCCAGTTCCAGATTCTTGTCTATCAGACTATCAGACAGATGTTACTTTTCAAAATAGTGTCTGCACCATTAGCTCACAAGCCATCTTGTCTGGCCCAGTCTTCCCTTTGCCATTCTGACTTGTGGTCACCCTACCGCACTGTGTTGTCTGGCAGCAGAATTCCATACACATGTCTCATTTATGCTGAATGCAGGCTCAAGCTCTCAGCTCATAGTAATAAAAATAGTAATAAGCAATACTGAGAGGTAGAGCAGCAATGCAAATGGGACCTCTCTATAGCAATGTGACAGTACATTCTGTCCTGTTTAAAAGGAGAAATTCCTGATTTAAAAGCTAAGCACAATTGTCACATATCTCAGCACCAGAAATGTAAGTCACTAAATAAAAAGTTGTGAAGCCTGTGCCAAGTTCTGCACACAAAGCAGAACAAAGGATTGACAAGCCAGCACTTTGTTTGATTACAGTCTTTTTAGCATTTTTTTTTTTCCCCAGGAATATCTGCTGTTTGAGCACAGCAGTTTCTTCATTCTCTTGTCTCAAACTGAGAAGTGAGAACACTTATTTTTACATTGTGTGGCTTGAAGCCATTTAGTCTGTGTAAACCAACACAGCTGCTCTATCTGAACTGTGAACAGTCAGCTTAGATTTTAGCAACAGCCTAGCTGGAGAGGTTCAGAGTACTACAACCCTATTCAGTCAGGGAACTTTGTACTATTGCAACTTTTTAAATCCCCAGGAGAGTATTGTCTATAGTACCTGTTGGAAAATCTGCACCTTTTATTCTTTTATGTCTTTCAGAGAGAGAGAGAGCGCGCGCGCAGAAAACAGTAAAGAAAAAATGCAAAACTGTTTTGGGAAAGTCCTTTTGCATACTCTCCTGCTAAGCTAACATACACTATGTCAAAGCAGCTTTCCCAGAGAATCTATCTTCCTCTTCCTTCCCAGCACAAAGTGAAAGCCAGATGCTGCTGCTGAGGAAGAGGAAGGATGTGAAGCAGTGTATTGCAAATACAGAACTGCCAGGAGTAGTAGGTACTCAACCTGAACAAATGGGAATAACACTATTGAGGCAAAACTGCTCATCATGCTGTTAGAGATGGAGCAGTAGCATATGAGGGCTGAAGGACATCTAGAGGGAATGGCAGCAAACGATAAAATACAAAGAGATAAACTTTTTTTTCCCCCCAAAGCACCAGCAGGTGATGTTTCAAATACATAGAAACAGACTTCAGAGCTTACTGCTCCCAAACATTCAAAATCTCACTTTGGTTGCAGTCAATCTAAAACATGAAAAAGTATCCTTTAAAGTCATTACTGGACTCTTATTTTTTGTTTTCCGCATAGAATTGTGAACAATGGGGATATTAGATACAACAGAACCTGCACCCAAATGTTGTGATGAACTGGTATGATTGTTTTGATGAACTAAACCTTAAATAAGATGGAAAAAGTCATTTAGCCTGCCCATGCCATTGGTTCCGACTTGTATATTGCTTCTGTTAGAATAGTCTAAACCAGCAGATATTGTGCTTCCCCTCTTGATACCCAGTTTTTCCCCTTCTCAATTTCCAGTGTTAGTGAAAACCTCCCCTTGTTTGTTTTTCCAATAACCAGGTACTTCATGGGAAGATGAACAAACCAGTCACAGACTAAATAAAGAGGTTTCCTGCACCTTTCCACAAAAAATGAGAGATAATAAATCCACCTCTTCTTCCAGAGCTTCATCACCAACACAACTTGAAGCTACTGAGAAACTGAAGCAAGTCAAAACTAGATTGCAGCTGGTGGATCTGGCTGGTAGTGAGTGTGTTGGTAAGCAAACACATCTGTTTATGGGCAAAGATCCTCTCTGATCTAGATTACAATAGTTGCCTTTGCCTCTTTAGGAAGGCACATGTGCTACCCTGCTTTCACACAGGCTGTGGTTTAAACCCACAGATCCGGACATAAACAAAATTTGTGGGCCTGATTGTTCCACGTATATACCAGTGCAGTTTAACTGAAAATCTGCATAAGCCCAAAATAAGCCTAGGGCAGTTATTCATGTCATAGGTATATTATTTTCTCAGGCTGGTTTTATTAGACCTGTTTTTCTACTCTTAAAATTAGCATGTCTTTGTACAGAAATGTTAAAAGTGCATAAATTATTTAAATATTACAAATATCTGTAATAACTGATATCACCATGTGTGGGGTTTTCTGCCTTTATGTGGAAAAAGTCTCGGGGAAAGTTAGTGTTGAAAAGATAATACTGTTTTCTTTGTTTCTTCAAAGCATTTTCCTCCACCCTCCTCCTCCTCTATGCACACAACAATTTCAAAAATTTGATTATTTCCTAAAGGACAAGTTTTCTTACCAAGAAAAGCCACGCAGCCAAATGCACCATTCCAGAAATAATGTTTTGAAAACTGAAACAGTATTATGAAAGAGACTTCTGCTTTACTGCCAGGAATTCTTGCTGTTGCTCACTGTTAAACTTTTGTTCTAGAGAGAAACCTAATATAATATATTACTTTTTTTATATTTGCTCTAAGGGCTGGAAAGTGGTAAATGTGTAATTGAGCAAGAGTGTGTGTGCTCGTTCTCTCAGTTTAACCAGGACTAACATTTACTTGGTTTACGGCTTGGTGGGCCAGATCCTCCAGTGAAGTCCAGAAGAACTGAGCTCACTTACATCAGTGTCAGATGTGGGCCAGCACATACAGCAGACTAACCTTTGCCATCAGCAGTGCTGGTGGAGATTAGAAGATGTTGGATTTACTGTGATAAAAGTGAGCAGCAGTAGCAGGCATCTCACACACTTTGAATCTACATCTGCATTCTGCCTTGTTAGCTCCACCTCCATCCTGCATCATTTACAGCACTTACTTACTAAATGGTCCCTTTTTAGCAAACTAGGTTTCAGTTCAAAAACTTGGCTAAATGCTTTAGCCAAAAACTTGGCTAAATGGAAGTTCCTCTGACCAAAGGTAGATAATCAGCAGTTTAAACATGTATCCCCTCACCTATTTGCAGTTTTCTGCTTTTGGGTAATATTTATTGTCTCAGGAATCCACTTTCACTGAGTATAAAAGAAGCCTGGGGATGGCTGTAGATACAGACTCCCAGTAAAGTTAGTCTGAGATTTATGCCACCTAGAGTATTGTGTCCAGTTCTGGAATACCCAACACAGGAAGGATAAGGAACTGTTGGAATGGGTCCAGAGGAGGGCAACAAAGATGGAGCACCTTCCATATGAGGACAGGCTGAGAGAGTTGGGGCTGTTGGGGCCTGGAGAAGAGAAGGGTCTGGGGAAAGCTTACAGCAACCTTCCAGTACCTGAAGGGGACTACAAGAAACCTGGTGAGTTTTTATGACGGCATGTAGTGAGAGGACAAGGGGGAATGGCTTTAAATTGGAGAAGGGAAGATTTAGATTACACATTAGGAAGAAATTCTTCACAATGAATGTGATGAGACACTGGAACAGGCTGCCTAGGGAAGTTGTGACTGCCCCATCCCTGGAAGCGTTCAAGGTGAGATTTGATGGGGTCTGGAGCAGCCTGGTCTGCTTGGAGGCATCCCTGCCTATGGCAGGGGGTTGGAACTAGACGGGCTCTAAGTTCCATTCCAACCAAAACCATTCTATGATTCTGTAATAATTGACACCCTGTGGTAGGGTCTTCCAAACTGTTTTGCTCTGTGCCTATCTGCAAAGAGACTCTACTATTCCAGACTCATCCTGTCCCACAGTTACATTTGTCCAGCTCTCACTGTCCATACTTCTGGAGGTTTATTTTCTGTAACTGTGCCTTTTCACACTTGCTTCTTGAACTCCTCTCTTGTTCTCTCATTTGGAAGAATTATGGCCTAAAGGGAAAAAAAGACCCTTAGCCTCTGTAGAGGTGGGACAGAAGGCAGTTACAGAAACTCTTAGCCCCTCTGCCTATCCCACTACAATTAGCTCTGCCTAGTGTGGATTAGGCTTTGCATAATGAGCAGTGATTTCAGATACACCTGTGGCTCATCCACTATTTCTGAAGAAAGGTTGAATTTGAATAAAGTTATGCTAAATGCTAATAGTAAGTTTCTCTTCCCCAAAACGCAGTGGTAAGTACAGGAGGAATTAATTACTCTTAACCACATGCTCATCCAAACTGATCACAGGAGCTTGCAGCACCTCTTGAAATTGTTGTGTCTTGATTTGTAGACCAAATCTTTCCACCATTGCTGAGGTCATCATAGCTACAAACTACTATGTTGGGTGGATGGCAAAAGGGCATTGTTGTTTCCCTGTATTGATTTCCTTACAGCAAATCATACTGCAAAGGACAGCACCTTAAAGACTTTGGTGAACATAAACCTCTCATGCTCATGGCTGCTGTACAGTTTTGTTTCTGCAGCTTATGCCATCAGCATCACTCCTCTTCTTCCTAAGGGATACATACAGAGCAGCTGACTATTCTAAAAAATGGTGGAATGCCACAGGCTTCTCTCTGCAGACACTGTGGACTGGTAGTTTCAAAAGCAGTGTCATCTTGTCTGATCATATGGTGTTCTGACTTTCTTAGTTCTATAATATGGTAGGAGCCAAGATACATTATACCGCTGAAAAGATCAACTTTAACTGAGATACTTCAGACCATCTGCAGGCACTGAACCTTCTTTAACCATCCTTCAAAGAGCAGAAACTCAGAACAATGTATTGGCAATCTGGAGTAAACAGTCACTGCAGCCTGCTTTTGGCATTAATGGACTGAAGGTCATGGTGCAGAATTTGGGTTCCAAAATGCCGCACCAGAAGTAGATGATAAAGCAACAGAACTTTCCACAATGACAGCTGAAGCAGCTTTGCTTAGTCTTACCATTGCCTTTTTCTGCTCTCTACTAGGTATGTCTGGAGTGACGGGTGCAGCACTGAGGGAGACATCATATATTAACCGCAGTTTGTCTGCCCTAGCAGACGTTCTGGGAGCAATAGCAGAACAGCGATCTCATGTACCATATCGAAACAGCAAACTTACACATTTGCTTCAGGACTCTTTAGGTGAGGGTCTATGATGACTTTTTTTTAATAGTGTAAATTTCTTTTCCCAATCTTTCCCCTCCTTTCTTGAGTCCAACAAGATGACCATCTTCTACATGGGCCTCTATTAAAAGATTCTGGCTTTGGAACAGTGTGAGTACACAAAAAGAGTTCTGAACTCCTCCTGAATTTGGCTAAACCTTGCAGTTTAAACCTGTTTCCAAGGTTCACTTTAGGAATGTAATTGTAAATATTGCATAATCTCTAATAGGATCATGTAAAGGGTAATAATTGAATTTCATTGGTGTTTCATGCCAGGTACAGTTTACAATTTAAACTTCAATCTTCATTTCTACAGGGTGTAGCCACACATTTGTACATTCCTTAACATTGTGCTCTGTAGCAGTAAGACAAAGGAGGGAGACTGGAACATAGTCATGTACTGTGCTACAACTTCTTATTGTGTTTTGATTGCCCGCTCTTCTCTGGCTCCTTATCTATGCAGAAATAGTTTTCAAGCAAGTGTAATTCCTGTAGTAATATCAGCTTTGTGTCCATCTGTATTGTATATTAGTCCATTTTTTTTCAGCCAGAAAGCATCAGCTCCATAGTCTCTAGTTCAAGACACTGACAGTGACTGAGGTAGCAGTTCTTCAAAGCTTCTGAAAGACACTTAATTTTTGCTTGAACTTAGAATTTCCCCTAGTGCTGGAGTCTCCCCTGTGAAAAAGTAAAGCCAAAGAAAGAAGCGAGTTTAGAAGCTATGTTGTGTGGGCACTGAGCCTGGTTTTAACCACCTGGTGTATGACTTGGATGACACTGTTTAGGTGACATGTTGAAAGTATGAATTTGTTTGTTTAATCATTCTCTGTGAACTTCTAACAAGTTTGTTTTGCTTTATTGTCACACAAATAAGCCATTTTGCCATTACCCTGAATTTACAAACATTTGACAGAGCTTAAGGAAGCACTCAGGCCTGCAACATACAATGCAAACTAACCAAAGAAGCTCTAAGGGGGTGAGGGGAAATCTACATTAGAACTGAAGAAACATTTATCCTGTTAGGAAAGATATCACATAGTGAGATACGGACTTGCCTTGAAAGAGCCAGCTGCTAACAGTACTCTTAAAGTAGTTTTCTGCTTCATAAAAGAAATGGTAGCCTGCACTTCTTGTTGTGTAGATAAATACACTGTCAGTGTATAACTTAACAAAAATTATGAGGTAAGTAAGTATGTATGTATGTTTTGCCTTTTTCCTGCTTTTAGGAGGTGATGCTAAACTGCTGGTGATGCTGTGCATCTCTCCTGACCAGAAGTATTTAACGGAATCAATGCAGACTCTGGGATTTGGAACTCGTGCTCGTCAAGTTCAGAGAGGACAAGTCAAGAAAAAAACTTTCACAGTGCTGAGCAAAGCAAAATAAAACATTAGACTCCTGTGGATTAAAGTATTATTAATGAGTTCCTCAGACTGAAATGTATATTGTTGTCCTAAAGCCCTTCTTTTAGATATCAACTGCCAGGCAAAATAAACAATCTTCAACATGGCATTAGTAAGCCATAACCCGCTGATAATGTTCTTGCTCCAAAGATAACAGCAAGTATTGACAACAACTACCAGCTGTATGGAATGACATAGAAATAAATCAGGCTTTTTTAAGAAAGCTACTTCAAGACGTGTTTTTGTGATGTGTTTCCTTTGGGCAAGTAGAACTAAGTCAACAGAGCCGTGATTTAGGATGGCTTGCTTCTGAAAGGCCCAGGGTGTGTTCTGTTTTGTCAGTTGAAGGCAGAAGTCTGAGAATCATTCCAGTGCCTCAAAGCAGGAAGTGAAATATTTCATCCCAGCTTGGATTAATAAGAGACGTGTTCTCTGTTTTTAGGTAGGAAATAACAGCACTACTGAGATGGAGAAAAAGGAGTAAGGGTATATCTCTTATCACTCTGGAATGTAGTTTAGGGAGCAAAAGAGGGATTATAAAACGTTTTGAAAACACACTCAGGTTAACTGGTTGCAGCAAATCCCAACTCAGCTGAGTTCACAGAGATTATAGCTTTGCCTGTTTGGGGTGGGTTTTTTTGTTTTTGCTTCATGAGTGCTAAAAGGCCCTGAACTTCAGATCTGAGCAGCGAATGGGACCTGACTTGTACAACTGTTTTAGTATTAGTCTGACCTGTTATTTCGCTTCTATTTCTGAAACAAGTTAAAACACAGCTCAACCTTGAAGATGTGCCTGCACACTTGAAAAGGTTAACTACATCCTTAGGCTTTGCAGCTGTTACATGGATAAAATACCAAAAACTGAACTTGTGATGTGATGCTTGTCATCTTCAAGAGGCTTTCACCGTCTTACACCAATGTACTTCATGCAGGGCTTATGAATGAAGTTACCCTGGGAGAAGTGACAAGGAGATTTAAGCAATGTTAGAGATGAGAATTGTTTCTGAGATAAATAGCTGAGTTCAGATAACATCTGATTTGTTTTGTGCGTTGTGTTACTGCTCAGCGGAGGCCTCAGGATCCACTCTGAATTTTTACCTCCAGCACTGGCTCTGCCTGTAGCCTGGGAGAGGTCACTGGTAGGTCACTGCATGAAGGCTTAAATTGCAGTGGTCTGCCCAGAAGGATGGAGTTCATAGTACTCCAGTCACTTAACCTTCACAAGCGTAAATATTTATCCAGAGATTATACAGCATACTATTATTGGAATTTCACCCTTGAATATATAACAGCTGATGTGTTGCATGCAGTGCTCTGGTGACCGGAGAGCTGTAATAATACTTGTTTTCCTAAATAATGTCACAAGGTTAAAAATGCCTTAATTTTACCTGATTCCAGGAGCAATAGATGGGTAGGAAAAGGATCTGGACACAGGACCTTACGAAGCTGAATGGTCACTAAAGCAATCTCAGATGAGAAAGTGTCAGAGTGAGGAACGTTAAGCCTGGTGAATGAAAGGCAGGAGCAGTCAGCTTCAAGCGCACCTTTGCCTCCTGTCAGTAGGGCTACTAAAGCAGCCTGGATTAGACCTCTAAAAGAGTTTAAGTGAAAAGGGAGGGCTAGCTGACAGCAGTTTTAAGTAAGTTCTTCTAATATTTTTAACGATTTGGTATTTTTTTATGGAAATATAACTTGTCATGAACTGCATTTTCTTTTCTGGAGCTGCTTTTTGAAACTTGGCATTTATTTACAATCTATGTGGTAGGAAAAATCAGCAATACTTACTGTTAGGGCTCAAAAATAACCCCCTCAAATATCAGAAGTTTAAATTTCTTTATTAACTCTATCAAATTTCTTTATTAACTCTACTTCTTTATTAACTCTATTTCTTTATTACAGAGTTAATAAAGAAACAGTTAATAAAGAAATAGAGTTAATAAAGAAACAGTTAATAAAGAAATAGAGTTATTAACTCTATTTCTTTATTAACTCTACCAAATTGTACATATGCAGGATTCCCTATCCCTGTTTTCCTAGTAAGCCTAGCATAACATTTTGCTTTAAGAACCTTCAGGTTTGGTATTTCCTGGGCTAGAGAGATGCAGTTGCACAATCCCAGTTTACCCAGTAAGGGTAAACTATGTAAGGGTGAAATGGCTTTACTCCAGCATCTAAGCTGACTTGTCTTCTGCCTGAAGATTTACTTGGACCTGCTAAAGGAGAGGCAGGGATCTTCATACTTCTTACTGCAGTCCTGAGGAGCAAGGAAAGCAGCATGTGCAGGGCTGTTTTCAGATCTTGTAAGCTTGGAAATGACAACTATAATAAAAAAAAGAATGCGTGACTTTAAGGTTCCCTCTGCTGATCAAAACCTATCCTGTTAAACCAGTCCTCATCATCTTGACCCTATAAAGCTGAAGACACGCAATAACAGTGGGAAACAGAAAGAAAGTGACAGGAGGTCATAAGCACCAGGAGATTGGTGGTTATTTTAAGAGTGCTGATGTAGTCTATTGGCTACTACAGCTTTGCTTTCTGGGAGGGCAGGGATGCAAGAAAACGAGAGTAAAAACTACATAAATCACAAGCAAATCCTTTCAGTGAAGCCCATGAGGGTGTAATCCAGAGCTCACCTGGTCTCTTGGTGCATTGAAGCAAGACCTCTCAATCCTGCTTTACCCCCTGCCAGCTCAATGGGGTGACTGGGTCACTGTTTTGGAGGGAGTGCTGCTCAGTATAGGGCATCCTCGCTCCTACCAACATGCCTTGGTGGCAGCCAACATGTTAATTATTCACTGCTGGGCTCTCATTCTCCTTCCCTGGCTACTCACTTTCATCATACAGCAAGGCAAGGTATCACAAACCCCAGCTACCCATCGGGCTGGCCTTCAGACACCCCTCTCAAATTTATTACAACTTCTTTCTTGCCCTGCAGTAGAGTTTAGCAAAGCCATTTTAGCAACAGTCGATAGATAGGATGATGTCCTCATCAAAAAGAAGCCTACCCATTATGGAAAGTACAGCAAGCAAAAGAGAATTTGTTCTGGTGAATACATCGGTATTCAGCATTGTGGTTTAGTGTCAAGTTGGCTGGAGAGTCAATGGTGCGAAGCCTGACCAGTGCAGCAGCTGCCTATGAGGGCCAGGGTCACACCAATGTACCCCAACCACCCCACCTAAGGTGGAAGCTGCTTCCACACAGCAAGCATCCTTCAACCCCTACTCCCTCAATCCTCTAATCCATGGACCAAACATCCTCCCAGAAAGCAGAAAGTTTGGATCTGGTTCAAACACAAAGCATTTGAGCTTGTGTCTCCCTGCACAAGTGAATGCTCCAGTTTGTAGGACATCCAGCAGACCTGGACATGGGGCTGAGAAAATGGGACTCAACCAGACCAGTTCCCAAATTGTAATAGCAACGAGTGCTCATCTAGGACAAAATACACAGATACTTGTATACACAGACCTACACAAAGACAGCAGGAGAAACCTAGGCAAATCTAGTATCAGGCAATAGCCTTCAAGGTACCAGTCCAAAGTTTGACCCACAAGTACAGCTTGGTGTCCACATTTCTTCGTAGATTTGTCATTACAGATGGAATTTGTCAACTCCAATTTTTTGTTCCTTTTGCAGCCAAAGGGAAGGGATTTACAGAAGAGACCCACTTTCAGAAAGCACTTCTGCTTCCCCACTCTAGTGAAGGAGTCTAGGCAAACTGTTTAAAGCTCAGTCATGAAAACTGATTGCTCAAGGGCCAAGTCTGAAGGACATACAATTGCTGGGGGCGGCGGGGGGGGGCTTCACTTATTCTATTAAAACTCAATTGCTACTGCACCCATCCAGGTCTAACATTAAGCTCTCCAGAGCTGGTCCAAAACACTTTCTTTCGACCTTTGCAAATCTGTCCCCAATTCACTTGCAGCACCTGGATTTCCACACAGGGGAAGGCAGTGTGCAATTGTGCAATGGGGCAGAGTAAGAGTGTACGGGACAGGAGCTGCTCCTTATCAGGTTCCTGTATGGATGTTTTGTTCAGCACCCGCAGGGAATGCCTTTCTGAGGCCAGTTTACCATTCTGCAAGAGCTGCCAAGCACGTGGCTGGCGTGCTGTAAATTCACGCTGCAGCTCATAATACTCTGCACCCTCTGCAGCCAAGCTATTAATCTTTCTCACCACTTCGGAGTACTCTTATCAGCAGAGCCCAAGGAAACAATGTGATCTACTCTTGCTTAACAATCTTGCTGCATCTCATCACGGGGTAAAAAAAAAAAAGGCAGTAATTAAACCAGCCAGCATCTTTGGCCCACTCTTAAACAAACCTTGACCTATGCTGACATTTGAAAATTACATATTTAATTTCCACATGTGGCTTCATGCCTTGGCAGGAGCCACACCACAAAGAGAGGCTGCTCTTGGTTTTAGCCAGGCTAGGAAAACCATAATTAACATTGGAAGGTTCACAAAAATGTTTAATTTGTTACTAAATTGCCAATTTCATTTTATAAAGCAGTTTTCCAAACCTCTGCAGTTTTCCAAACCTCTGCAGAATGCAAGGCCCAGGCAGAATGAAACTGTTATCAGGAAAGGCACTTGGCTCCTGCTGTGGACAAGGAGTTGCAAGCTGATGGGCTTTCAAGGCCCTTCCAACTAGAGGAAGAGACAGCAGCATCTGCTCACTGACGACCATGGGTCCAGAGTGCAGGAACACCAAAGGTACCACAACTTTTCACAAAACCAACATAGCGTTTGAGCAACGTCATTAACCATGGCCCTAGCCAGACAAAAATGCAAGCCACATACCACACAAAGGAGGGCACAGGGTAATCTAATTGAAGGGCACGACTGAGAGGAGACATTGCCTACAATTCTTTTTCCTTACATCCATTTTTATCAAACCAGCTTGATCTTGCAACGCATTTGTTCCTTTTAATGTCATTTATATAAAGGGAGGCAAAATAATCTAACATAAAATTTGATACTTCTTGAACTCCTACAAGAATCTGCAAGGAGGCTGGGAGAGTGTAGAGTTGCATTCAGTTTTGTTTATCTGAATTCATCTTTAATAAGTGGAAAAGGTGCTTGCAGTCTTGACTAATGTTAGCAACACATCTAGACAATAACTGTCCCAAAGCTGCATTGAAATATTTTTTGGCAACATTTAGAGGTGAGCATTTCACAGCACAACTGTAGGGGCAGGGAGAGCTAACATAGCAAATTGATGGGGCACTGTAGCACTCAAAAGGTTTCAGTTTGTGCCTGGCAACAGGTCCACTGGATGACACTAAGCTGGGTGGAAGTGTCAATCTGCTTGAGGGTAGGGAGGCTCTGCAAAGGGATCTGAACAGGCTGGACTGCTGGGCAGAGATTAATAGCAGGAGGTTTAACAAGGCCAAATGCCAGGTCCTGCACTTGGGGCATAACAACCCTATGCAGTGCTACAGACTGGGAGAAGACTGGCTGGAAAGCTGTCAGGAGGAGAAGGGCCTGGGTGTGTAGGTTGACAGCCAACTGAACATAAGCCAGCAGTGTGCCCAGGTGGCCAAGAAGGCCAATGGCATCCTGGCTTGTATCAGAATAGGCGTGACCAGCAGGTCCAGGGAGGTTATTCTCCCTCTATACTAGGCACTGGTGAGACTGCTCCTTGAATCCTGTGTTGAGTTCTGGGCCCCTCACCACAAGAAGGACAGTTGCGGTTCTGGAGCGAGTCCAGAGAAGAGCAACAAAGCTGGTGAAGGGTCTGGAGAACAGGCCTTATGAGGAGCAACACAGAGAGCTGGGGTTGTTTAGCCTGGAGAAGAGGAGGCTGAGGGGAGACCTTATTGCTCTCTACAACTACCTGAGGGGAGGTTGTGGAGAGGAGGGTAATGGCCTCTTCTCCCAAGTGATAGGGGACAGGACAAGAGGGAATGGCCTCAAGCTCCACCAGATGAGGTTCGGGCTCGACATAAGGAAAAAATTCTTCACTGAAAGGGTCATTAGGCAATGGAATGGTCTGCCCAGGGAGGTGGTTGACTTGCCTTCCCTGGATGTGTTTAAGGTACGGGTGGATGAGGTACTGAGGGGCATGTTTTAAAGATTGGTAGGAATGGTTGGACTTGATGATCCGGTGGGTCTCTTACAACCTAGTGATTCTATGAAAAAAATCCACGGTTATCAAACTCCAGGACCATGAGATTTGTGCAACTTATCCACAGACTTGCAGCCTTTTGCTCATTTTCCCAGGCAACCACAGTGAAGCTGAATTATCAGGCCTATGTTCTTCCAGCTTCATGCTTGCAAGCATCAACTCCAACACATGAACCCTCTCACCCATCTTCTGTTACAGGAAATTACTATCCTGGCTGGAATGAGTCACTGTCCAGTAGTCCACTGAAAGGCAAGTACCAGGAGTGGTTTTGCCTCTCATTTTCTTTCCTCTGGACTTTGCTAATCAGTTCCTTCCCTCTTCTAAACAAAAATAAAAGCAAAACAACAAAAGTAACCCCCACCCCTCTACTATAAAAAAGCTTTGGAAACCACACCAAAAGCTTTGAAGGTCCAAGAGACAGAAAATGATACTTTCTCTCTCACTTCACACATTTGGGGTTTTAGCAGTCTGAGCCTCCTCCACCTCCTTTTGAGCATGCACACACACAGACTCTGCCCACTACATTCTCTGAGCTGGCATTTGGAATAACACAAACTCCATGTTAAGCTCACAACAGGCTTCAGAAATGTAAGCATTTTGCAAAGGAAATTGCACATTAGCAAGCACTCCTTTATGCTTTAGCCATCAGCCTCCAATATTTCCAGCCCTACATGCTCTAGCCATGCTGTACTGACGATCCGGACACAATGTACGTTACACTTGCTCCGATGATGAGTTTCACCTGGATTTGAGATCCAGGCATCTGTACTCCTTTTCTCCTGACCCGTCTTCCAAGCCCTGCCTGAGGTAGGTAGCTCAGCATGGGTGGTTGCATGCACTCATCCACACACTACTTAGCTGGAGCAGCATGGGCTACTCCTCCAGCTCCTTTCTGAGTCTGCTGCCAAGGTTGAGTCCATGGAGAAGGTCCAGCTGGTGCTTAACATGCTGCTGCTCTTGGCACTCTGTAACACAACTGAGCTTAGGAAGCAAGGTCTGGCAAGTTATTTCATGGTGCCTGATTTATGGGAAGAACTTCCCCACAGAGATGGGTCAAAGTTCAAGAGAGGTTATTGCAGTATCTAAATGGGGACACCTCACAGACACGGCACAGGGCTCCATCCAGAGGAACTACAAACTGGGTGCTGACAAGGTACCAGGCACTGCAAAAGCCATTACGCAGGCTACCTCCAAGGAATGCAAGGGACCATCAAGGGCACTGTACCTCTGGACAGCCCCCACTTACGCTGTTTTATGGAAAGACATTTGTCCTATCTGCTGCCCTCCCGGTCTCCATCTGGAAGAAAGGCTTTTGTAATGCCTTTTTGTGAAAACCTGTTGTATATTCACTGTGGGCATGTGCCAGCTGTAAGTTCCAGCAGTACCTCTTGCTACTGTTCACTACCTAATACAGTGAGAGCAGAATAACATCTCTTGGTAGCAAGTCCCTGAAGATCAGCCAAGACACTACAGATGTACTTTTTACCTCTCCTCTTACCTTGGTTCATGAAATCTCTTAAACTGTCTATACCAGCGACCAGGCCAGCAGGTGTGATGTGGGGAACATGCTACAAGCAATGCAAAGGGGAAAAAAGAAGAGGTGCATAGACAGATCTGAGCCTGACTTCTGCTTCCTTACCAGATACGATTTACTTGCTAAATTTAGCATAGTTTTTGCAACAGCAAGAGGCAGGATGAGGCTGTGATACCTGAACACAAGAAGCTGTAACTGCATGTTCACCCAGCATCAGCTCCACACCAACAAGGAGAGAGGACTTCAGGGGAAAAAAAGAAAAAAAAAAGAGGCAAACAACCGCAAAAAAAAGGCCAGGTTGGAAGGGGCCTTGAGAAGCTTGGTCTAGTGGGAGGTGCCCTCGCCCATGGCAGGGGGGTTGGAACTGGATGATCTTTAAGGTCCCCTCCAACCCAAACCATTCTATGATTCTATGGACACAGCAACGTAGACAATAAATGATTGCAGAGCAGCCACGTTCGGGACATGAGATGCAAGCAAGAGGCCTACAGTTTTTCAGCATGAGCAGGTCTGTGTTAACCTCTTCTACCTTAGTCTCATAAATCCTGGCACATCAAACCATCACCCTTGCAACCCCAGGTGCAACTCATCCCAGCTCAGCTCCAAGGTATACAGAGAAAAAGCACAAGAACTTATCAATAATGTAAATGTAAAAGTGTGAAGTTGCATGAGGACATGAGGCAGAGGAAGAGAAGTGAGCTACTTGCACAATCACTGCTCTGGTCCTGGGAGAGCTCCTGCTGGTGAGGATAGAGCAGTGCCTGAAATCCTGTTAAAAAACCCTTCTCTAGTCAAGTTACATAGCATGAAAATGTGATACTTGGGGAAGGAGGGCACATAGCTACTGCCTCTTGCATCACCAGGACTGCATCCAGTCTGATTGCGGATCTTGCATGAGCTTAGAAGACACTACAGGCATTACCCCTGGTCAAATTCAGCTGCCTTCTCCATGCTTATACATCTAGGAAGCATCTACCTCCTCTTGTTGGAGGTAAACACGCATACTCGCGCCCAGGTATGCTCCTGCTGTTTCTCTCTTGATGTGAGCCATGCATTGCACAGTAAGGTGATCACAGTAAGGTGATCCCTCTGCAGAACAGACCAAGCTTTACCTGAGGAAGGAGAGATGTCAATGCCTATTCACAGCCAAGCCTGGTGCTGCACAGGCAACAGCAAATTGCCTTTAGCCAGGAATCCTTTTTGGAGAGCCCAGCCAAGCACTCAGGATACCATCACGGTATATGGTAACCCTGAGAGAGCTGGAGAGGCCCTGAACCACTGACTGGGCCCCACCAGTGCTGCCACAGACACAGACAGGCACAGACTGCACACATGGGATGCGCACAGACTGCACACATGGGATGCTCACAGCCAGCTGTGCTCTGGGTCACACACAATGCCACTGTCATGGGATGATGTGGGGACAATAAGGCTGAAGGCAAGGAGATGCCTCAGTCCAGGCACAAGAGAGCAAAAGTATATGACCTTTGGACACTGCCCATCTCCTATAACGAGTGGAAAGGGAAGACGATAAGAGGGCATGGAATCCTGAAGGAGTTCCAATAAAGTTCTGGCAGGCGTAAGGTATTTGAGATGTAGTAACACCAACTCATACAACATTAACTCATTGAAATTCTGTAAACAACCCTGGCCTGGCCCTGGGAGTTCAGATTTCACTGGCACTTCACAGCAGGCAGATGAAGTTCCATCCTCAGGGCAGAGGTTTTGCCAGACCCTGGCTAGCATCTCAGTGTAGCCACTCACTTTCAACAAAGGAAGTCCAAAAGTCCCCTGGAATCTCTCACTCAGCAGCACCAAATGGCATTACAGTACCACTGCCACATCCTGAGCTGCCACCTTCTCCCAGCCACTGCTGGCAGTCACCTGGAGTCTCACAGCTAGCCTTCCAGAAGGTTGGACTTGGCAACTACAGGATATGTGGCCTGGGAGAGGACACTGTTGGACAATTAATACATGAGGCAAGGGAGCTCTGCAGCCCAAGAGACTTGGGACCACAGTGCTACTCTCCTAGGAAAGCTTCAAGCTCCAGGCAGGACAAGATCCACAGACAAGATAAAATAAGGACAGTCAGAGATAAAATAAGCCCTGACCTAATAATGCAGTGATCACGTGAGACCCTTATCAAGGTCCCGCTGAGTTACTGCCACCCTCACTTATACTATTTCTGCCTGAAGTCTTTGCAAATTGTTCTTTATACTAGCACTTCCTGAGGAAGAGTCAGCAGGTTTAACACTAGAGCATGGCAGGTAGGTGGAAGGAAGAAGCAGTTTCCAGGCCCCATCCTCACAACTGCATATGACTCCTAAAGCAAACAACATCTAGGCAAAACTGAGAGACAGGCAAGCCCTTCCCTACCACCCCAACAGACCCCTCCTTACTTCTCTCCTGGTCATCTTATCCATAGAATTGTGACACTGGAACCTGCTTGTAACTTCTCCCAGAGATGTCTGCAGATTCCTTCTCCTTCCCCTGCCTCTTCTCAGAAGGGAGCTGATTTCTTGGGCTTTGATTGCTTCCTCTGTAGTAGCCTCCACCTGGACTTGCTACCAACTGCAGCAAGGAAAACACCTGAGTCACTAGTAACCTTTTCTGGCCCTTGCTTTTAGGCAGAGGAGGTCAGCTTAGGAACACCACAAACCACCACATGCTTCTCCACATCTAGGATGTTATCACTGAAGCAGCTGTCTCTGATGCTACCATGCCTCATGAGGCTCTGCATTTTATCCACGCATCCTCTACATGGGAAGACATTGTACCTGCAGTTTTGTGGGCACCTGCCTGGAGTTAGAAAAGCAGCTCTGAGCCTGCAGGACAGCATCAACAAAGCAGGGGCAGAGTGGTAATAGCAGCAGTCTTGGACACCAGCTTTGGGGAGTCTTTATAATTTGTTAGCCTTAAAGGTGCTGGGGTTTCTGAAAGCTCAGCCAATACTCTGGCAGTATGCCTAGGAAAGGCAGCCTTCAAGAGCTCCTGCCCTCCTCTGTTTATTCTGAAAAGAGGATAAAACCAGCCCCACAGCTGCAGAGCATTCCCTTAGCATGATAGCCCTGTATTTTTCAGCAGTAATTCTGCTTTGGATCTCAAAGTGATTTGTGCTGAAGCAGATTGGAAAGCAGTGTTTTGCAGTGCAAATGTTAAGCCAAATTGTATCCAGCTACTCCCAAAGCAAATCCTGCTGCTCATCCCCTCCTGCAGGACGTGGCTAGTTGGATGCCAGTGCTGGCAGCCAGGCCGGGCTGGGACTGGCAGGCACACAGTCCCATGTTTGCACCCCTAGTCCCAAAGCATCTCCAAAGTGTGAGTTTGGATCTAGAGGTTCAAACCACACCTGTACTTGGGAATCCCTTTATTGCTCTTCTGGCATAGGCCCTTTGAGCAGTCCTATTGTCGACTTTTCCCCTCAGCAATATAGGCTGGGAAGGATTCCTTGTTTTTCTCTCTTACAAGGTGTGAGCCTTACACAGAAACATGATTGAGGGAGCAGAGGCTTTTAAAAGATCTTGTCTTCTACTGCAACACCTGTGAGAAACGGAGTCAAACCAAAAATACTGATAACAGTCCACCTGGTCCCAGGTACCTCGCTGGCCTTAAAACACCCATCTGGGTCACTGGCCTGTCTTTCTTGACCATAAGAATGGGAGCTTCCAAAAATGTAACTTATAACCCACCAGCACTTTTAACAAAGTGATTATGGGAGCCCTCTGTCCATGTCTGACTTGTAAGACCATGAGCAGAAAGTCTTCATTAGCCATAGAAATATCATATGGGTAGAAGACACTCCCTGGTCCCAGCACTAGCTGCATGCCAGAGGAGATGATGGCAGTACTGCTGGTGTTGGTCCTGAAAACCCAGAGAGCCTAGGATGCACTTCAGCAGATGCTGCAGATAAAAGCCAGGCTGGCTTCCCAGGCTTCTCATATACACACAGATAGCCATTTAACCCTAAATATAGGAACACAGCCCACAAGTCAGACAAGAACGATTTCAATACAACTGCCAGGAACAACAAGCTGCACCACAGGCTTTGTTTCCAATGGTGGGTAAGCACAAGTGCCTCAGAGGAGGACAAAAAGCCTCCTTGCTCTCATCCTCTGAAGTTACACATAAAGGAGAAAGAAGTGCCTGGCTTCCTGTAGCACGTGTTTTTGCTCAGGAATATCCACCCCAATAGCCAGAACTCTTTTGAACACACTTCAGTCTGAGATGGTGTGGAGCAGAGGACAACCCCAACGACTGCAGAAGAGCAGGGAGGGGCTGCCTCAATGCAACCCTTCAAATCTGAACTCCCTTGATTAGACAGTGAGCCACACTCAAGTCTTCATTTTCTAGAAGGGTAGTGCGGAGAAAGTAGCTGTGGGAATCGGTCACCATTGTCATGAGCATCAAACTACTTGGGTTATTTGTCAGCTGGTTGTAGCAAAGGGGCTGAGTACTTTCTGTGGCTAATGCAAACTAAATTTTCCTATACTGAATGCTCTGTTGTTGCTGAAGTATTCGGAGGTGTTTTCCACGTGGTGGATTGAGACTTGAGGCTCCTAGCACATGCCATATCCAATTATCTCATGGCATATTGCTAAGAGTAGTGGTTGAAGAAAGAATAATAAAGATTGGTATAAATATACTTATGACATTTAAAATAAAAATGTGAGACTGATATTTCCAGGAATAAAAATAAAGCAGACCTTTAAAATACCACAGCTATGTTTTTCAATAGCCCATGTTCAGCCACCTCTGCAGTCTACCAGAAAGGATAAATATGATTTTTGCTCATTACATCTCTGTGGTAGTACAACAGACATCCAATGCAAGGGGTGCTATCTGCATCTTGCTCTACTAAGTACAATCTCCTCCTTCCACTGCCAAATTCAGGGTCCTGAAGGACAGATGCAGCCAGTACCTGGCTGACCAGCAGTGTGAAAATGCAGCACAGTCACAGGCTAGAGTGTGTTCCCAAAAACTGAGCTGCAGGGACGTAATACATGCCAGCAATGCAGGGATGGGAAGTACTTTGATGTGGATTTACTTTATAAAATGTCGCGGAGATGCCACCCAAGGGGGTCATGAAGGTGGAGCTGGACTGTGATAAGTGGCAACAGACAAGTGATTGCAACAGTGCACAAATGTAATTAAAAATTCAGCATGGAAATAAAAATTTGGTATGTGTGATTTTCTGGGTGTGGCTGTGTGTGATGCTGCTCTGACACATGCAGAGGGTTTTAGAAAGGGTGCTCAGCCTGAGAGGAGGCAGCTCAGTGATGAAAGATAGGCATGGTGGTGTTGGGCTGACAGTTGCATTGACTGATCTTACAGGTCTTTTCCAACTTTAATTATTATGAGTGGTACCCAAGGTTCATCCTCACCCATCCATGTCCAGCAGTCACCCATGCATGATACTGGAGGAGGCTGCAGGCACTGAGCAGCATCACTGTAGTTGCCCCGTCCCAGGGATGTATCAAATTGAATGGGGTTGTCTTCAATAAACACAATTGTTCAAGATTTTTGAACCAATATAAACATTTCATTCGGAACGGGTGCCCAGGAGGCTACGAAGATGATCAGAGGGCTTGCACACCTCTGCTATGAGGAGAGGTTGAAAGAGTTGGGGATAAACTTACGCTGGGGATAAAGCTGCCACTCCTTAGGCTCTGGGACCCCTTTGTACTGGATAATCTGGGTGCGAAATCATAGAATCATAGAGTGGTTTGGGGTTGGAAGGGACCTTAAAAATCATCTAGTTCCAACCCCCCTGCCATTGGCAGGGACACCTCCCACTAGACCAGGCTGCCCAAGGCCCCATCCAACCTGGCCTGAAACACCTCCAGGGATGGGGCAGCCCTGGAAGATTTGTGCCAGTGCCTCACCACCCTCATCCTGAAGAATTTCTTCCTAATGTCTATTCTAAATCTTCCACCTTCCAATTTAAAGCCATTCCCCCTCATCCTGTCACTCCATGCCCTTGTAAAATGCCCCTCCCAAAGTTTCCTGCAGCCCCTTCAGGTACTGGATGGTCGCTATTAGATCTCCCCGGAGCCTTCTCTTTTCCAAGCTGAGCAACCTCGACTCTCTCAGCCTGTCTTCATATGGAAGGTACTCCAGCCCTTGGATCATCCTTGCAGCCCTCCTCTGGACCCATTCCAACAGCTCCACATCATTCTTATGTCAGGGATTCCCGTACTGGGCACAGGACCCTAGTCAGGATCTTACGGTAGTGACTGGAAAGGAGCATAGAATCATAGAACAACCAGGTTGGAAGAGACCCATCGGATCATCAAGTCCAAGCATTCCTATGAAACACTAAACCATGTGCCTCAGGACCTCATCTACCTGTGCCTTAAACACCTCCAGGGAAGGTGAGTCAACCACCTCCCTGGGCAGACCGTTCCAATGCCTTTTCCGTGAAAAACTTCCTCCTAGACTCCAGCCTAAATCTCTCCTGGTGGAGCTTGAGGCCATTCCCTCTTGTCCTGTCCCCTGTCACTTGGGAGAAGAGGCCAGCTCCCTCCTCTCTACAACCTCCTTTCAGGTAGCTGTAGAGAGTAATGAGGTCTCCTCTCAGCCTCCTCTTCTCCAGGCTAAACAACCCCAGCTCTCTCAGCCGCTCCTCATAGGGCCTGTTCTCCAGCCCCTTCACCAGCTTCGTGGTTCTTCTCTGGACTCGTTCCAGAGCCTCAACATCCTTCGTATGGTGAGGGGCCCAGAACTCAACACAGGATTCAAGGAGCGGCCTCACCAGTGCTGAGTACAGAGGGAGAATCACCTCCCTGGACCTGCTGGTCACACCATTTCTGATACAAGCCAGGATGCCATTGGTCTTCTTGGCCACCTGGGCACACTGCTGGCTCATGTTCAGTCAGCTGTCGGCCAACACCCCCAGGTCCCTCTCCTCCAGCTTTCTAGACAGACTTCTCCCAGTCTGTAGTTCTGCAAAGGGTTGTTGTGCCCCAAGTGCAGGACCCGGTGTTAAACCTCGTGCCATTGGACTCAGCCCAGCGGTCCAGCCTGTTTAGGTCCCTTTGCAGAGCCTCCCTACCCTCCAGCAGATCCACACTTCCACCCAGCTGAGTGTCATCTGCAAACTTGCTAAAGGTACCCTCAATGCCTTCATCCAGGTCGTTGATGAAGACATTGAACAGGGCTGGACCCAGCACTGAGCCCTGGGGAACACCTCTTGTCACTTCTCCCTCCCTCCCTCCCTTCCCGAGGGGCGGCCAGAGCCTCGGCGCTTCCCGAACCGCCGGGAGCCGCTGCAAGGGCGCGCGGGGAATGGCGGGTGGAGAGGCGGGCGGAGGGGAGCTTGGGTAACAGAGAAAGGTTCTTCGCCCACAGGGCAGCGGAGAGCTGAAACGGGCGCCCCAGGGAAGCAGTCACGGCGCCAAGCCTGACGGTGTTGGAAGGGGGCCAGAGCAGGGCTACAAAAATGATCCGAGGGCTGAAGCGCCTCCCGTACGAGGACAGACTGAGAGAGTTGCGAGTTGTTCAGCCTGCAGAAGAGAAGGCTCCACAGAGACCTTACAGCAACCTTCCAGTACCTGAAGGGGCTACAAAACACCTGGGAAGGGACTGATTACAAAGGCTGGTAGTGATAGGATGAGGGGCAATGGGTTTAAACTGGAGAGGGGCAGATTTAGACTAGACAGAGGGAAGAATTTCTTCACGGTGAGCATGGTGAAGGCACTGGCACAGGTTGCCCAGGGAAGCTGTGGCTGCCCCATTCCTGGAGGTGTCCAAGGCCAGGTTGGATGGGGCCTTGGGCAGCCTGATCTACTGAGATGTCCCTGCCCATGGCAGGGAGGTTGTAACTGGATGATCTTTTAAGGTCCCTTCCAACATAAACTATTCAATGATTCTATACTGAGGAAGCATTTGGACAACACACTCGGACACACGCTGTGAATGTTGGAGTTGTTCCATGCAGGGACAGCAGTTGGACTTGATGATCCTTGTGGGTCCTTCTAACTTGGATCATTCTGGATTCTGTTTATTCCTGCCCTCCTCGCTCCCTACAGCTGGCTGGTCTGCAGGAGAGACACAAGGGCTGTTCCTGGGCATCAACCCTCCGTGAAGACACCAGGGGCTCTGAGATGCAGGCAGAGGAAGCAAGGGTAGGGACAAGCAGAGCTGCCAGGAGGAGCCTAAACAGCCTGACTGGGAATCAACCATGCCTAGATGCGGGAAGCACCATTGCTGGTGGGCATGGAGCAGCGTGAGACTCCATAGCCACTTCTTGCTCTAAAGCATTCAAGCTCTTAAAACAGCACATCAACCTTCAGCACATCAGACTTTGCTGCCAACATCTCCACTGTGGAACTGGTATCAGTTCACCCAGAATAGTGGGTGTTCTAAAACACCCCTTCCCTTCAGCTTTAGCACACACCTTCAGACCTTACCTCCATGAGACTACCACACACATATTGCACCTGATATGTGTTGAGGTAACAATATCTTCCCCATCCCATGCTGTATCACTTCAGCAAACCTACACAGGACTTGCTGGTATCACAAGAAACCCAGTTTTCAGACCCAGTCTTCAGGTCTGTCTGACCTTTATATTCTCGTCAGCAGGAGAACACCCTAGCAAGCAAGGTGCTATTACTCACCAAGCAAACAAAGACAGACAAGTTTCAAAGCTGTTCAGTTAGATGACTTAATATTTGCCTATTATTTAATTTTACCTCGTTACAAAGCTCAATCTGTAACCAAACCACCTCCTTCCAGCATCCTCAAACTAAAGCTGGATAATCGTAGAATCACAGAATCACGAGGTTGGAAGAGACCCATCAGATCATCAAGTCCATCATAATGCCCTAAAGTCCTTGAAAATTTTCATACAGGGAACACAGTGAACACTGGAAATCATACAAATAGGGACAACACTACAATATCAAAGCATATTAAAAAAATTCTTTTTTTTTTTTTGGGAACACTAGCTTTAGTGTTCCATAACATTTAGAGAAAAGGGAACCCTAGTCAGCAAGTCTTCAAGAAGTGTGAATAGTTATGTTATGGCACTCCTTTCTAAGTTTTTGTCCCAAGAAAAGCAGAACTTTCCTTTATCCATGCCAGACACCAGGCCAGCAGGTTAGGTGACTTACAGAAGAACACTTTGCATCACGTAGGTTGGTGTGCCTGTCCTCAGATGCAGCCCCTGGGAGGATGCTGACAGGATCTTTCTACACCCTCAGGAGTTCGCACGCTCAGTTTTCTGGACTAACCACCACAAGCAGTTTAACTTGTCTCTTCAGTTACATTAGCTCCCATTAGTGTTCCCACTAATGCAAACCTGCTTGACTGGGTCCTCAATGCCTGACAGAGGCCCCTTTGGCAATGTGCTACTGAGAGTGGCAGGGAACAAAAGGCTGCAGTGCCTCTGGGTTCACCGTCACAAGCTGAGCTCACATGAGTTACAGTCTGGCAGCAAATTTATTTCTACAACCTACCTATGTCAAGATTTCACTGACATGGACCTCTTGGAGGAAAAATGAATTATAAAGATTCACAATTACCTTTTTTCTATCCATACTTTATTGCAGGTGTACATATAATTATTTATATTTTATTTCAAACAAGAAATTCCTTTCATAGAAAGGAGAAACTTTTACCATTAAAATAGTGATTATACCACAAGTATTTTACAAATATATACAAATATTGGCAGCTAGTTTCTAACATCAACTGATAAATGCCTACACATTACCCTATACCAAACTAATCAAAGCTCAAAATAGGAGACCTTCTAAATTCAAAGACAAACAAAAAATAAATCTATTACTAACAGGAACAGATTTTCTGGTTTCTTTTTTTTTCCATATGAATAGAAAAAATTGCATAATAGATATTCACAGTGCTTATAAGATATGAACTCATTTAGTCTACACACAGAAGTGTCAAGTCTCCCCTTCATATGCATAGGTAACTTAAAGTACTGGAAGGAGCTGTGTAGACCACTGAGAGAAGATGGTCAGACCCGAAGTTTGCTTTCCCCACCAGCCAAGAATAAATACAAGAAACCCCTGTGTATATACAAGGCAGTGGATGCTCATGCAAGAGCCAATTACACTGTTATCAGGCATTGGTGTATTTTGTAACCAGCAACAACAAGATTATACAGCATTTCACCAAATCCACTGAATGTTTCCTAACTGCGAAAAGAAAATGCCAACCTTCTTGGTGGCAGTAAACAATTCAGTGAGGTGGTTAGGGTGAAGCAGGTATGAATGTGATTGTCTTTGAGATGATGCGAGCGGATGTGAGCGCAAGGTGCACAGATGTTTTATGACACCCTTCCAAACACGTATACTACCTGCTTGATTTTGAGTTTTTTCTCCTGCTAACAATTGCCAGAACCACAAGTAACTGTACACCTGCACAGGTGGGAGAGCAACAGTCTAGCAGGGCTGTTGCTCCAAACTCCCCCCCCTTTTCCAGAGACAGATGGGCACTGTAGCAGTACTAGCCATTCCTCCAGGTCTGTGACAGCTGCAAAAACCAGCATGGCCACTGGCACCCTGGATCCTGGCCTTGCCCACCTTACACAGCTTATGGCCAAACAGGCCTCAAGTAACAGCAGGAGGCTTGACTGACTGGTCATGTGTAGTCAGGTTTCCTTTACACTTTTAGATCCATTTAGGAGAGTTCATTTTGGATGCATTAAATGTACCTGAAGTACTCTGTAAAGGCATTTTGGCTTTGCTTCGAAGAAAGGACAAGAGGCTACAGTGAACCCACAGCTCTTAATTGATCATTACAAAAATAAAATTAAAAAACAAAAACAAAAAGCCCAAACAAACAAACAAAAAAACCCCAGTGCGATCAAAGAGGGCACGGTAAAATGGTAAATTAAGTTGTGGCTACAGTGAGCTTGTGCCCATCATTCATTCCAGAAACACATAGTGAGGGTTTGGTGCTAGGTTAATCTCAGAGGATGTACAGCCACTGATGCCACTTCAGTAAATACAGATGCACCTGCATGCTGTCTCCACACCACACTCACTCACACAGAAACAGTGAGATGACAGACTTTGCTATTTTAACAGTTTAGGGGAACACAACTTACCAGACAGCAACTGCTAATCCAGCAAGCCTACAGTCAAAGCAGCAGTTCAAACCCTCATCATTATGGTATGGTTTCCTTCTGTTCCTGAATTCAGCCATCTTCAGCTTTTGAGTGATCAATACTGCACAACATACAGTTCCTCAGCCAGCACAATAGCATCATTCTAATTCCAGAGTTTGAAAAAAAACTACTAAATCCCACCTGCAAGGTTGTCAAAGGCTGGGCAGAGGTTACACATGTCTGTAAAGTACAAGCCTCCCAAATGCTCGGAATTGATGAGGGGAAGAGGTACTGGTGGAAGATGAGGGAAAATAATAAAATAAATATACATTTATTTGGATGTAACAAAGTAGCAGGATGTTTTCCACACCAATGTTTGAATCAAACAGCATAATTTTCGTTATTTCCTAGTGAGAACAAATGCAGCCTGCTCCACCACTCAGCATCACCAAACAAGTACCCCTGGTTTGGCTCACAAACACCCTACGCTTTCACCAACACTAACCCTGCAGCACCGCACACTCACATTTGCATGACCTATGTGTGACTAAGTTGGACACAGTCACTCTGTCCTTCCAAAGTTACTTTCTCCAGTTAATACTTGCCTCCTAAGCAGAGGAAAAAAAGTCTAAGGAACAGAATTATTTAAAACAAAGAAAAGAACAACATAAAAGTGTGATTCAAACTAAGGTGTGATCACGCCTGGATGAATTCTGCAGTCACACTCATGTCTTCAACAGCCAGTAAATTAACATTCTTAATCTGTCTGTCTGTCTGCTGTACTCTCAGAAGCAGAAGTGTCGTTTGTTTTAGCCCTTTCCCCATCTCCCCAGGGAAATAAGCCTTATTTACTAATTGGTATACTGACAGTAGCAGACAGCTGAGAGACAGTTCCATTTGTTGCAATTAAAAAAAAACAAACAACAAAAAAGACAAAACAAAAAGACCACCACACATTGTATTTGGCTGGATGCTTAGAACAAGACAACAGAAAGAGAAATAAACTCCTAGCAGAGCAAGTCTTGCTCCCAGTAAAGCTAATAGGCAACTTGTGTTCATTACAACAGGAACAGGCTAGATACTTCCATACACAGCCCTCCAAATGTGCTCAGAGTATATCCTGACCTGACAGCTGTCGGCAGCATTGCAGCAGCACAAACTCAAGACAACCAAACTATCTGTACACTAGCATTAACATAAATGGACCACAAGAGAAAGGCAAGAAGATAAACTGACATAGACCTTAAATTTCTTTCTGATAAATCCATTTAGACACAGCGTTTGCTTTATTACCTCAGTATCAGTTTTGGTCCAGTTTTTGGTTTAAGTTGGTTGTATCACTGTTAATGGTGCAGGCCACTTCCATTTTTCTGCTCAGGCAGACACTTCAAATGCCAGTGTTAAGTGCTACACCACAGTTGATTTGCCCTGTAGTCAGGTCTGCAGAAGTGATGCCACTTACTGATTATGGAGCTGAAAAACAAAGCCGCTTACAATCTCCTGCAAGAACCAGAGTGACATCACATGTGTTAATGAGGTATATATTTCCATGATAAGCTATTTCTGGTTATGGAAGAGCTCCAAATCTCATTACACCACAAATTCCTCTGGGAGTTGGTCCTCTCCCAGAAGATCCAAAGAGAGGCAGTTCATAGATCGCTTCCCATAAAGGGCGGACTTGGTTTTGCAGTCTGCTGTGGAATAAACACAGCCATAGATAGACAGCTTATCCTCCAGGCTGCAGCCAAATGTATAGCTGTGGGATGTGTCTGAAGACAGCATGGCACTTAGTGGTGGGTGCTGATGCTTGTAGAGACGGATGTCATCCAAACTCTGGCTATGCTGGTCCGTGCGGCTCCTGCTTTTGGGAGATCCGACCTGATGGTTCAGTAAGAGATACAAATAAAAACGATGAGCTCAGACACAGCCTAAGGATGCTGGCTATGCATGCTACAAGTTTTCCAAAATAATTCTTTCACTCCTTCAAAACAGCCTCAACAGCTTTCTGAAGGATGTTGGCTTAATGAAGAAGCTGTGAATCACTGAGACATTACAAGTGTATTAAGCAGCCCTGCCATGCTAAGCCAGATCCTGATTTCTCTCCATTGTGTCAAAACACTTGACATCTGGATGACTTGACACTCCTTGGCAGATCTGTGTAGTCACCCCCAAATCAACAAAGTGCATATAACAAAGAAGTACCCGAATTGCTTGTACACACTAAGTAAGTGAAAGTCTGAAACTGAAAGTCTTAAAGTCTGAAAGAACTGAAACGAAGGTTGAGAAGGTAACCATGCAAACTAACGGGTTATAGTGTACAAAAATCACAAAGTGCAACATACAGTTTCATCTACATAAAGCTATGCAGCAATGAAGAAAATGGCAGTGAGAATCCAATAGTAATTCCCAGAAGCAGCATCTTGCTACGCAAGGTGTAGTGACTAAAGATCTGTGGAGGAATTACTGACCATTTGAGACATTTCCAACTTCTCCACCTGTTTTTTCTTACTCTGTCTCTTCATAATCGGCTTTTTAAATGCTAGTATTAAGACTTATTTCAGGAATATCACTTTTAAATCAACATCTTCCGTTGGCAACACAGAAAACTTGCTCCCAGTATCACTTCTCTCACCTCCAAAGGATGAGAATTAAAAAACCACCCTGAGGAAAACCTGTGCTGGCTCAGCCACACTCCTAGAAATACATACACACTGCTCAGTCCAGTCAATGCTAAGGAAACCCAGTTCTACAGTGTTTAGTTATAAGGTGTTTGTTGTTTCTGGTTTTGTTTTTGTTTTTTGAAGTTGCACTAAGTATTTGATGCATAGAAGTGGCAGTCAGATCCTTGCAATTGCTTAAACAGTCCTGTGTTGATCAGAAACACTCCAATAAAAATAGATAAATAACAGATAAACATTCTAATAAAACAGATACCTCCCAATCAATTAATAGCATAAGAATGTGCTGGTAAAAGTGTTAACACAAAAACATTACTTTAAGCAAGGTGCTCACTCCCTGCACTTTTAAGTCATTCCACTCAAATATAGGAACAAGTTTGTTACGGTTTGTACTGCATGGTCTTCAGCTTTGGAAATAAACCCCAAAGATTTAAATAAAATCTCCTATAGCACTTTAAAGACTATTTCGTTGATAAGTGAAAATTTCTTACGACTTTTGACTGGGGCCAGGAAGAAACACAGCAAGAAAAAAACAAGCCCAAAGAAGTGATTGAAGACTGTTCAGAAAAGTTGAAAGGGTAAAGGGGAAAACAATGAATAGATTTCTAAAATTAATTTTGCAGATAAGGTTAATTTGGATTCAGAGTTAGAAGAAATGGAGGGTTATTTTGATATGTTTTTTGTTAAAAAAAACCAAAACAGCCCACACAACATTTGTACCCCTGTGGGTACAGCTATACTTTGAGAAGAGATGTTGTTTGGCCTTGGAAGATATTTTAATTAGCTTTTTTCAAGGACAACTTATGATATGACATGTTTTACCATATACAGTTGCCTTTTCTCAAGGGTTCGATGAAAAGAAAATGCTGACAGAGACTGCAGCACACACAGAATAATCACAAATGATAGTAATTAGAGCTTGAGCATCTGGTTTTGCTCTGATATGAGCTCATTCTGGCTTCAGAAGCAGAAAGATGATCAAGTGCACAACCCACATCCAAACTGCATGGATGGTCTTGGCTCTGTGTTGCACTGAAAATTTGCAAGTGGTTTATTTCCCATTTCCCATCTCAAACCCTAAGGCAGACAATAGTAGGTTTAGAAGATTTCCATGTTGGTTGTTCCAAACCTCTCTATCCTATTCTAGATTGAAATGCTGCTCTCATTCTATTCCTGATAGCAGTAGCTGGCTAACAGCTGGTTTTGGTTATACATCAGTCAAATCCACACCAATCATCTGATTTACAGCTGAACCCATCACACTCGACCCTGGTTCAATGCCTACACAAAGAATATCCTGCAGAGTGCCCGGCCTTACCTGGTGGAGAGATTCCACACTTCGACCTCTCATTTTTATTAGCGTGACTTGCACTACAGACAGCGATTCCTGATTTGCAGCTGCAAAGTAGAAGGAGAAAGTGAAAAGCATTGCAGGTTTGAGCTTTTGTAGGCTGGGGAACAGGGAAGTTATTCTCACAGGCCACATTCAAGCAGTGCTGTAAGTACACATCAGTAAGCTATGGGAGTTTTGCCTACAAGTAGTTCTTTTTGCCTCTAGGGGTCAATGTCTAAAAACTCACAAGTGAACCACTTTTCACCAGCTTGTCCCATGTTCACCAACCTTGCTTTGCTATAAAGGCCAGATGGCTCCTGACTGACACTGTCTAGCATTCCCTGTACTACAGGCCACAAAACTTCACCTATTAATTCCTGCAACTAGCCCATTAACCTGAGGTTGAAACCCCTGACTCTTTTGTAGTACACAAGATTTTGAAGTAAATTCCTTCACTACAACAGGTTTGCCTCATCTTCTTGTCATTAATTGAGTGTAAACTGGGTACATGCGGAGAAGGGAGACCTTGAAGAGAACAGAGGAGAGCACCACTGTACAATGCAAAGGCCTTTAACCTCTAGAGGAGCTGACTTAAAAAGCTGTTGTAGTACACTAGTGAGTAGCACTAGCAGCTGTTTGGAAGAAAACAGAGCTTTCTGAGATCCCTCAGATTATGTCAGACATACCTTCCTATTGCTACAGTGTAAAGAAAAGCACTGAGCAGTATCAGAAAGCCATCTCACCTTGGCAGCTAGCAGCATCTAGAGGAAGAGAGTCAACAGATTCTCCCATAATGGTCTTGTCTAACTGGTCTTCCTCTAAAGGCTCATCTACAGGCACCTCCTCTGGCTCATCTACTGCCAGCTCAAGCTCTAGGAGAAAGAGAGCGGCAGGTGAAGGGTTAGCATTACACTTCTGCTCCAAGCTGCTTCATGTTCTCTTAATTCCCATTCTCCTTCAGGAGAGGGCAAGAGCGGGCTTAGAAGCTGCTCTGCATCTCCAAATTTTTTACCATCATCCTGAGAGTCGTCTTCAGCTCGCCCTTTGCTGCCACTGTCAATGCCAGAGCTACCGTAGCTGATAGTCGAGCTGCAGGATTTTTCTTTCCTATGCACTCGGTCAATGCTGAAGGGCTCATCCACTGACATTTCCACCGACACCCGGTGCCTGGAGTCAGCCTCAATGCCCGATGTGTGCGAGCTTCCATGACTCCCTGTGGACTGTCGTGAGAGACGGTTGTCCCTCCGGCTGCCCCCGCTGCTCCCACTGCCGCGTGAGTTCTTATCACATGGGTCCAGGTCCATGTCTAGTGTGTCACTGATATAGGACTCTCGGTAGCGCTTCTTCTCTGAGGAAGAAAGATGACAGAAACCAGTAGGAACTTTAGGCAAGACCAAAGGAAGGGTAGCAAAAATAATAAATTCCAGGACTGGCACAATGGAACAATTAGGAAACAACTGATACAGCTACCACACATATACAGCAACAGTTTTGTATTTTGTTTGCTGAACAGATACTGGTATGTCCAGCTGATTGTAAAAGAATTAGTCAGTCATACTTGCAGTAAAACCAGCATCTCCTTAATTAAAACGGACAGGTAGAGGCAGAAAATGATACAGAAATAGTAACTTCCAGAAAGAAGGAAAGGTCAGAAAAAGTGAATTACTTAGCTAGCTTAACTGCTCAGTCTTTAAAAAGAGTGTGTTCTCATAACAATCACCAACATGTGGAGACAGCTAAGAACAGGAACCCCATGGCTGGTATTTATTAACGATTTTTTATTTTTCCTATGGCTTGTATCTGTCACCCAGAGAAAAGTGTACTGAAAGTGGTCAAGAAATCCACAAGACACTAGCACACACTAAAAAAGCCTCTGGCCTATTTCCCAATCACACTTGATTAGTGAGGCTTCCTACAGGTAGCTGGCATATGCCACTGGTTGTGCTTAGAAAGCTCAAGGTCATTTCTATAATCCCACCAAAGGGAAAGGTGGAAATAACTAAGCTAGATGACACCAAGGACTACTCAGCCCTGTACACTGCTTCCACAGAACTAGCGATGACCAGTTCAGAGAAGGACACAAGCTCGTTAGAGACAGTCAAGACAGGGAATAGCTAGAAACAAATTTCTTTCTGACTCGTCCCTGGAAGGAGTCAACCTATGTCTCAGACAAGAGGACTGACTACTGCTGGCTGACTTATACAACTGCACTTACTAGTGCAGTATTTAATTTGGTGACAGGTTTGTCTAATGACTTGGAATGAAGCTTTATAAATCTACTCCAAATCTACGGATATTGTATGACTCTGACAGTTAAAGTAAGTTTACTTGGCAATAAATAATACGGGAAAAAATGGAAAGGAACCTGCAAATATGTAATAAAATAGACCGGCATTATGATATTGAATGAAATCAGATCCTTTTCAATCTCAGAAGACTCATTTCTTTCCCTATTAGCATGAGGAATTCTGTGACCCTGAAGGTAATGATGCAAGCCTTACAAACCTCAGAGAAGACCGAGAAGGTGTGAATGGAGAATAGAAGAAACAGTGTTAAGAATTAAAGCGAAATAAGCATTCACAGGAAGGTCAGAGGAAAGAGGACACAATCCCATGAAAAAAGACCTATGCATTGCATTAAAAAGTCATCAGGGAGATGTAGGCTGAGAAGCTGTGGGACACCCAGCTTGCAGGCCTGGAAAATGGAAGGAGGCAAGCTTAGAGGTGATGAAATGACTCAAGTCTGCCTGGGAGGATACCAAGGACTGTCACTGTTCAACCACTGTTCCTACAAAGAGAGGACCCCATCACAAAAGGCAGCTCTCAGGCTGTTTCTGGAACCTGCAACTCCTAGCTCTTGACAGTCCAGAGCTAAAGATCAAATTGTGTGCAGTGTTTAGTGAAAAAAAAAAATAGCACAAAAATCCTAAAACACAGGCTCATAACTTGTACTGCTGCTTGAACACAAGAAGATCTTATCTCAATGGAAAGCTTTGTATTCCCCTGTTGTTGTTCCCCCCGTGTACAAACAGTCTTTAATTGTAAAGAAAGTTGTTCCCTCTGTGTACAAACCCTGGAACTAGAGGATCAAAATGAGGCTCCCATGGCCCAAGAGGAGGTGGTCAGAGCCTTGCTAACTTGACTAGACACCCACAAGTCTATGGGGCCAGACAGGATTCACCCTAGGGTATTGAGGGAGCTGGTGGATGTGCTGGCCAAACCCCTTTCCATCATCTTCCCACAGTCCTGGAAGACTGAGGAGGTTCCACTGGACTAGAGGCTGGCTGATGTTGTGCCCATCTACAAGAAGGGTCGCAGGGAGGATCCAGGGAACTACAGGCCTGTCAGTCTGACCTCAGTGCCAGGGAAAGTCAGGGAACAGGTGATCTTGAGTGCTATCATGAGGCACATGCAAGAGAACCAGGTGATCAGGCCCAGTCAACATGGGTTTACAAAAGGCAGATCTTGCCAAGCTAACCTGATCTCCTTCTATGACAAAGTGACTCGGCTGCTGGATGAGGGAAAGGCTGTGGATGTGGTCTTTCTGGACTTTAGTAAAGCCTTTGACACAGTTTCTTACAGCATTCTGTTATGGAAACTGTCAACCTCTGGCCTGGATAGGCACACACTCTCCTGGGTGGAAAACTGGTTGGATGGCTGGGCCCAGAGAGTGGTGGTAAATGGTGTTAAATCCAGCTGGAGGCCAGTGACAAGTGGGGTTCCCCAGGGCTCAGTGCTGGGCCCAGTCCTGTTCAATGTCTTCATCAATGACCTGGATGAAGGCATTGAGGGTACCCTTAGCAAGTTTGCAGATGACACTAAGCTGGGTGGAAGTATGGATCTGCTGGAGGGTAGGGAGGCTCTGCAAAGGGACCTAAACAGGCTGGACCGCTGGGCTGAGACCAATGGCTTGAGGTTTAATAAGGCCAAATGCTGGGTCCTGCACTTGGGGCACAACAACCCTATGCCGAGCTACAGACTGGGAGAAGTCTGTCTAGAAAGCTGTCAGGAGGAGAGGGACCTGGGGGTGTTGGTTGACAGCCGGCTGAACATAAGCCAGCAGTGTGCCCAGGTGGCCAAGAAGGCCAATGGCATCTTGGCTTGTATCAGAAAAGGCGTGACCAGCAGGTGCAGGGAGGTTATTCTCCCTATGTACTCTGGTAAGACCATACTCTGTGCACTGGTGAGACCACTCCTTGAATCCTGTGTTGAGTTCTGGGCCCCTCACCACAAGAAGGATGTTGAGGCTCTGTAGCGAGTCCAGAGGAGAGCAACGAAGCTGGGGAAGGGTCTGGAGAATAGGCCTTATGAGGAAGGGCTGAGAGAGCTGGGGTTGTTTAGCCTGGAGAAGAGACATAATTGCTCTACAGCTACCTGAAAGGAGGCTGTAGAGAGGAGGGAGCTGGCTTCTTCTCCCAAGTGACAGGGGACAGGATGAGAGAAAATGGCCTCAAGCTCTGCCAGAGGAGATTTAGGCTAGACATTAGGAGGAAGTTTTTCACGGAAAGGGTCATTGGGCACTGGAACAGACTGCCCAGGGAGGTGGTTGACTCACCTTTCCTGGAGGTGTTTATGGCACGGGTGGACAAGGTCCTGAGGGGCATGGTTTAATATTTGATAGGAATGGTTGGACTCGATGATCCGGTGGGTCTCTTCCAACCTGGTGATTCTATGATTCTAAATTACTTTTACTCAGAAGCGTGTATCAAAAGTGCACAAACTGGGAGCATGGAAAGCAAAGATCTCTTAAGGGAGATATTCCCCCTCTACCACCCTCACACGTGCTTTCTAATCAGTCTAGAATGTGGGAGCCATAAACAATTCCAAGTAATAGAACTGAAATACATTTAACACTTCCATTTCTATCACTGGCTTCCTGATAAGGCAGAAACACCATTAATTCAGATAGAGAGCAGCCACTGTGAAACCACAGCAGAACCTAATGTGCTGTACTCTTACCCTTACCAAAGCCACCTGTTCTTCCATCACGTACCTTCAGCCTCCTCTAGTTTTTGGATTTGCTTCAAAACTGGCTGGATATTCAGAAAGAGCCGGTGGCTGTTGCTGAGCAGCTGTAGCAAGTGCCGTGACCTGAAGGGGCAACCTGTGTAGTAAACCAGTTTCCGTGCAGAGGGCAAACCATCTGGCTGGATCTCAAATTTTTTCCCCTGAGTAAAGAGGAGAGATGCCAGTGAATTGAGCATGTTTTCAGCCACACAGTGACCAAAGATAGCTGTGGTCTTGCATGTATGAGTGACAGGACTTGACGTGGCAGTTTGGGCTAGCTGACAGCTTTGCCAGCTCCCGGGTTGACAGCCTGCAGCCAGAGGCACTCTGTTCAGTCATACTCACCAGAAATGCCAGTTTCCCAATGTGTGACCAGGGAAAGTCATAGAGGAGCTGGCGAACATGATTCACCTCCTGCAACACATCAAAATCAGAGTGACACAGGGGCTGGCAGGTACAAGGTGGAGTCAGTGATGTGCAAAGAATTCGCAAACAACCAAGAATCTGAGATATGCAGACCCTGGTGCTCACAGGGGAGGCAGAGGAGCTGCAGTGCAGAGGGGAGCTGGGTGGAGTTAATGCTACACCAGGCAGCTTTCACAGCAATCTATTACCTGATAGATGTGCATTCCTCGCAGGGTCAGGCCCAGGATAACAGTTGGGCGATCCTCCTTCTTATCCTAAAAGAACAGAAGAGCCTGGAGTCAAAGGTTAATCCACAAAGACCACTCTCTTGTTCTGGCACTTAATGCAGAAGAAGTAGCAGGACTACTCATAAGACAGATGCCATCAGCTCATTTGGTTTTTATTGTGTTTGTAAAGTGCACCTTGCCTTGTTGACCCTTGAAATATCTACACCCCAAATCCCTTTATGCTGGGCGTCTCAAGCATTTCACCAGCAAACAGAGCTGTCCTGGACGGACAATCCTGTAGCTTTAGTGACTTGAGGACATGGTACCTTGTAGCCTCTCATACTGCCACACACTGTCTCCACTGTCCCCACAAACATGCACCACTCTTGCTCTCCAGGTGACAGAGAGACTAAAACTGAAGGAATACCCCCTTCTTGTCATAACACTGCTGTTCCCACCAGGGACCTTCAGGATCTTAGATGTGCCTTGGCTAGGAGAGAGCTATCAATTCCCAGAATTACATGGACTTGGCTCCTAACCTTCTGATCTCAGTATAAGGACAGGTGGTTTTAGATGTTTGTGGCTGGGTTTGAACACTGCCTTGTTCTTCCCCATGCTTTATTTTGGTATGACATACTTAGTCACTAATGAGATTCCCGTGATTGAAGGCCAGATACTATCATAAACTAGTTCTTTCAGTCTCTTTGGGTATGGCAGAGTTGGGGAAGGGAACACACACTTTTCTTGCTAGGAGGAGGAGAAGGAAGAAAATCCTGGGGTAAAAATTTTGAGCTCACAGAGCTCAAACTTTACATCAAAACTTTCTCTCGTCATCTGACTTGTCAAGACGCAGGCCTTATGCCATCACATTACCTCACTCTTTGCCCCTGCTACTATCGATGTCTCCAGCTTGAAGTCACTATGAAATCTTTCTGCATCCTAAGGGCAAGGAGCTCTGTAAATGAGTATTGGTCTGGAGGAGAGATATGGGGCTCAGTGTTGTGTTTTCTTTCCGAGTTCCTAACCTCAGTAGCAGCCATAAGAAGGGTGTAAGACAAAAGTGACTGCTTTTGAAACCTCAGGGCAGCAAATGCACTGACATCTTCACCTGGCACCCCTGTGTGCTTTAACAGGAGTTTTGTGACCCAAATGTCACGCAGGAGGAGGAAATCTTATCACAAGATGAATTAACTGTGTCACACAGCAGGAAGAAGAGCACATTGTGGATCAAACAACATACAAAGGAGTTAGCAAGATATACAATTTAAGTTCAAGTCAGAAAGGAATCTGGATTTTAAGAGTAACCAATTTCACAGCCCCAGTGCTTTTGGATATAAATTGTATCACATCATGCCAGCTGGATTTCTTATGGCATTCAAGTGTAACCAACACTCTTATGACCACATTGTTAACAGCATTAGAATCAAAACAGAGAGAACAGAGAACAGGAAGAAAAGTATCTATGCTTTTTGAGGAACTGAAATTAAGCCTGGACTACAGGCCAAACTGGAACTTATTTCCTCCAGAAAACACATGTTTCTCCAGTAACTGCTATATCTAGTCAAAGGACCCTGATACTTCCCAGACAATTCCCACAACCAATAAGTTTAATTATGGGTCTGACTAAGTGGAGTACCTCCATTTGGAAAAAAACATCCAAGCCATGCCTAATTGCATGAGCAGGTTTCACTCACGTAAGTGGAACTGAAAGCATGTCTTTAGTTCTATTTCTAGACCTAAATTCTCTAAGTATGTGAAACTGAAGTGTGTTCTGTTTAAGCAGGCTTGGGTAATGAGTCTAAGACTCAGAGACAAGCAACAATCCAGGCATCAAGAAGACAGACATACAGCTGGAAAAACACCAACCACTCTGAAAGGGTTGGAGGAAGAAGGGGATAAGAAAGTCAGAATGACTCAGTGTCATGTTCAGTTATTATACAGTATCTGTGTGAAAGCTGGCCAACCTCTGATCATCATTTCAATGGAGCACAACCAAAAGCAGGCTTCTCAGTGATTTCCCTGATGCTACTCTACGAACAGACAGAGAAAAAAATTAAGTTCTGCCATTTCTATGGCCAGTTCCTGCCATACCAACTATACTTGTGTCTTCGAAACAGATTTGTTTGTGGGGACAGGTCTCAGTGGCTGAACATTTTAGACTTGTTTGTCCTCTGAATGAGAGGCAACTGCCCCTTGAATAAACAGAAAGTTAAAAATGCAATGGTGCACTCAATTAATGATGGAAGAGAAGTTCAAAAAAGAAGTTCTTTGCCTAACCTTCTGTAGCCTGTAGAAGTGGACAGGCACATCTTCCAGTAGGCAGGACTCTTTAATGAATTTCAGTACTGCTTCCTTAGCACTCAGCCCTTCTTGTTCTCGGTGCATCTCTGGGGCGTGTTTCAGGATGTAGTCGCTCCCCCTCTTTGCAATTATCTGAAACACAAGAAAAACAAACAAGTCAGCAACTCTTTAGTGATCCCCATGGGAGGCAGCTGTGATCAACAGCAAAGCAGAGACTGGAAGTGGAAGAGGTTCATACAGTCCCTCAAGACGTTAATTCCACATTCGTCTCTGCCTCCCTAGAGGATAAGCATTTAAACCAGCCCAAATGATACTGATGTCTCCAAACAGATCCTAGATGGCAAAATCACAACAGACCGAGACTACCAAGCTCATGTCAGCTCTTTTCATTCTCAGGTTCTGGAATTAGTTTTTCTAACTCTTGGCATCTCTAAATGTTTATGGCCAGATAACAAATACTGCTCTGCACACCAACACAATCAACAGCAACATCTCCTAACACTGCAGAAATGCTAGGTTTCTTTTAAGACCAGAAATTGCATTTTCTGTCTGTTGGGAATGGTTGGCAGGCATGTGGCTTTGCCAGGCAGTATGAAAACCCACATAGGGCCTTTTACTCTTGCCCTGCAAGTGCCCCATTCCCATGCTTGCCTATGTCCCCTCTTGGTACAAAGCTACAGGGCAGCCTGGCCCTTCCTGTGCCAGGCTGCCTCTTTCCAGGCTGTGAACAGCAGTGAGAGATAAGAAGAGGGGTGTTGCTGAATTCGCTTCACAAAATCTTCTACCACAAAGGGCTTTTAAAACTAGATCTCACCAGGTAACCAAGAACAGCCTGCCAGTGGCAGCTTGCCCTGGCTCAATGCAACCAGATCCCATCACCACCCAGTCCTCACTTCCATTGTAAATTAAGCCTCTTGTTTACTCCGTTAAATAACACCTCTGCCCTCGTCTGCATGCCTTGCCAGACTAGTTACTCTCCCACAAAGGAGGTTGGTCTTTGTGGAAAGAAAACATCGATGCCATTGTCTGAGCAACATCAGCAGAAAAAGACACATCAGCAGAAAGAGATGCACCAGACTCCACAGTTCACCCTGCGGCAGCACCACCTCTCCTCACAATCACTAGGCTTGGGGCAGCCCTCGGCCAAACGATCTCAAGCATATGTTGGAGGAGGATATAGCTCAGTATCTCTCCATGGGAGCCCAGGGGCTGGGAGAGAAGCGTCTCCATGCCTGCCAGATTTTGCTCTTTGCAATGATGTAATAAATCACCCACATACTTGCTTGGGGTTGTGGCTCAGCACAGGTAAGCTAGGCTCTGCCTTGGCCTTTGCAATGTTTGCCAGATGAGCAAGTCTGTGATAAGACTTTTAACTGCCCTAGAAACACTACACATGAAATCCACCTATTACAGCCCTTTGTAAGCTACCTCATGCCAGGCACTCGGTAGCAAGGAATGTCATGGGATGAAGGCCTGTTGTCTGGGAGAACAGAGCATTTCTGCATAACAAGGCAGGCAGGCTGGGGACTTGTGCATAAAGGAGACCACCAGCCTTGCCTTCCTCATACAACCCCTGTCACTGCCCTGAATCTTCTCCCAAAAGCAGAGGACTCCCACCTTTCAGGGGAGATGTGACTTGCCTGGTGACACGTAGCCAGTTACCAGAGGCACCTGGGCTTTTCCACAGCTATCTGAAGGTGCAAGCTGGACTAAAATCCACTGTCACAAGACAGATGGGGGCTCCAGAACTGAATCAGGTTGCAGAAGAAAGTCTGTCCAGGGCCCAGGGAACACCCTGCTACAACAGATGTAATCAGATGTTGCAGTCATGTGTCTGTAGCAAAACTAGCTTCCCTTTCTATTTTTATGGGCAATAAAGTGTTTATCAACAGTTTTCCTGACATTTCGCCACAAAGAGAAGAACTCTCTGCAAGTAACCAGCTCTGACAAGAGCCTTAGCTGATCTCCCTTCATTTGACAACTACATCAACTCTTGGCTTTCTAAGCTGTCTGTAAGCCTTGAAAGGTATAAGCCCATGAGCACATGCTTATAAACAAACACACAAACCCATTTGTAGGCCATTCCTTTTTCTCTTACTGCAGTTAAGTCAGAGATTAATGACATAGTAAACACCAGGGGCACTGTGCAGCAGTACTGCTCCTTAGAGTTTGGGTCCATTCATCCTAGAGGTAACTGTTACAGAGATTGGAACAACAGGCAATGGACTTGGCATTGCAGCCCTAAGGTTTTCTGTAAAGCTTAGGCTGTGCAGATCTTGCTGATGCAAACACACAACCCTTTAAGCCACAGAAGAATTAAACAAAGACAGTCACATTGCAGGAGTTATTCATTTGACACCAACAAGTTCCCTAAACAAGGAAAGGTACACACCACCCACTTCACTGATGAGTGAGGCCAGGAGGAATGGGCACCTACATCCCAGAGAAAGAGAGGAGATATTTCCTGAGGGAAATTTAGGATGATGCCCTACCACTCTGCCTGATCATTGCAATGGTAGTTGGAAAAGTTGCATGGTTGCAGTTAGGCATCACCTTGACACAGGTCCTGCTGCGTGCAGCACCTGTTGACAGAAAGATCCCCCGAAACTTACCCATTGTGGGAAATAAGCCTGAGGTTCAAAATATTTGCCAGCATGGACCTTCTCTCTGTAGTTGCCCAAATCTGCCTGCAAGCTGTAGGCAGCCAGCAAAAAGTAGATTTCTTCTTTGTGGTTGCACCGAGACATAAGTACTTGCTCTTTGAGATGGCAGTAGTAGAGTTGCCGTGCCACCTTATCACTGCAAGACACAAAGGCAAATTTACTTGAAGAAAAGAAAGTTCAGGCTCAGATAAGGGCCCTCAAACACATCTTCCTTCTGAAACGAATGACTGAACTTTGACGTTCTTGGTATGTGCCAATGCCACCCTGATACAGTTACCTGTGTGTAAGCCAAGATTAAGGTCTTCTCCCACTAAGTATTGCACAAACATGGGAAATTGTAGCTTCTATTCTGAGAAGCATGAGATCTAAGAAGCTAAGGCAGAAGGTAGATGAAAGAAAAATCACGCCACACCTGTTTTGGAGACTGACTACATCAAGCACTTCTGTTTCTCTGGAAAGCCTGTAGTAGTCTGAAGAGTCAACTCCCTTGACTACTAGTCCTGTTTCTTGCACACCTGTCCTTCTTTCCCCTCTAAACCTGGCACTGCTTTTCCATTTCACCCTGCCTCAGGTTTAAGGTACTTTTCAGCAGCTAATTCCCTGCAAGGTAGATCAAGAGATGCAGGAGCCTCAGGCTTTTTCTTTTTTCTTTACTTCTTCCTCAAGCAGCTACACAAGGATAGTCTGATAAGGCATAACTAACACATAGCATTGATAACGCACTCCCCCTCACTCTAACATCTCATGGGAAGGAGGTTGTTGACATGTATATCTGCTCATAAAAGTGTGTGTGTGTATAGTCTGAAGGTGCCATATAACCAGCTCTGCATGGCTCCACAGATCTGCCAAATTAGATTACTAATGCAAGAGAAAATTGTTTGTGATGCCAAAGGATATGTACGTCGGGGGTGGAAGAATGATATGCGATCTCACTTTGCACCTTAAAGCAAAACTAAATAAAACCCACTTAACAGCCAAACAGACTCCAGGAGAAAGACTCTCCTGTATCCAGAATGAAAGATTGTGGAGAGGGAAAACCAAAAAAACACTAAGCTTTGTTCAAGATGAGAACAAATGCCAAAAATTTGGTAAAGATATTAATTCACCTGAATGATCCCAGCTTTTGGCTTGCCCCAGGGCCACAGCCACACCAGAAGTACTGATGCAAATTAACTCTGTCAGTTGTTCATTTTTAACTACCTCATCCTTTGATCTGTACTGTGCGTGAGGGTGGTTGTTTCAGTGCAGCCCATATTCCATGTGAATGGACTACACTCAAATGCAAAACTCTAACTTACTTTTTGTCCTTTTCTCAATTTCTTTTGCTCTTTTACAGAAGTATATTTCCAGGAGTAGAATGCACAGAGCACTGCTAAGATAAAAAAACCAAAAAACCAACAGATCCAAATTTATATTCTGGAGTATAACTAGCTATTTTCGGTATAGTCATCTGATGCTTTTCATACAACCAGAAGATGTAAGCAAGAACACTAAACATATTTTGATACTGTTGTAATTCAACCTGCTTTCTAAACACAGGTGGAAGAGTAGTTACAGCTTTTGTAGGGCCAAGGAGTATGATTCAGGGGGAAAACATTCATGGCTGGGTGAGGAAGTCTGTGATGGTTTGGAAAAAAAGATTTTTTTAAGCTTACTTCTTCTCTGAGAGATGAGCTTAATATAGAAACATTTTTCTTGCCTTTTAAGAACACATTGAATAATTCAAAGCACAGCAACTACCACAGAAGAGAACTTACCTTATCACTCTTCCGTTTTCTACATAATATTGTACTCTGAAGAATGCAACAAAAGGAGGGCTAAATTTCTCTGTTCCCTAGAGCAGAGACAGAAGACAAGTTTAATAACACTCAACCTCCAAAATTCTGTCTGGTAACATTCTCTTCTCCCAAGCTTGCTCCCCATGCTGCTTTTCATTTTCTGCTCTTGGCAAGTTTTGGGAAGGATCTGACTGTCTTGGAGCCTCACAGAAATGAGGCATCATAAAACATTTAGACTGAAAACATCCTAGGGAGAGCTGAAGATTCGGGACGAGGGGGATGAGTAGCTATAGAAGAGTCAGCACAGCCCAGGGATGCCCAGTCTGGCCCAGAGATAACTAGGTCAGCACCTGGCAGCACTGCAGATGCATTAGTGCTGAATGCAGCAAGTTTAGCTCAGCCTCCCTCAAAGCACCAGGCAAGGAGGCAGGGCAGCGTGCCACGCTGGCACAGCTGTGGCGTTTCCAGGGCACACCTAGGAGTATCCAGCTATCTCTGCACTGCACCACATCACTCAAGAGGGACACGTGTTGCTGCGTTCAGCATTTACTGCCTGAGGCTGAGGTGCACCAGCCTGATATTAACTCCTTGCCTTTTGTTTGGCAGGGCTACTGTTTATCTATTCACACCTTCCTGCAGCCACAGACCAAAAGGAGACACTGATGTCTGCTTCCCACTGAAGAGATCTATTAGAAGAAAGCCAGAAAGACTTCGGTTGTTTCAACTACCTTGTTTCAACTACCGTCTACCTTTCAGACTTAGAGGCTTGTTTAAACAGGAGAGAAAAAAGAAAAAAGGGGGGAGGGAAGGAACATCTTATCTTACTAGCTTATTCTCGTATCTTTCCTACTTTGACACTTGCTTCTTTAATGTTTGCACAGGTAACTGCTCATACAGACAGTTTCAAGGCTTTGACGGTCAGACCCATCTCACGAGGACAAGGTATGTAGCATGCCATGCACTTCTGGTGCAGACAGCAACTTTTTTGATCATCATGCAAATATTTACATTTTATTTCTGGAACTTGTTCATAGTCACACTATTTCAACAGCTGAACCGGGCTTTCTACCCAAAACCTCTTCATAGGAACTAAATCCCTGTCTGCTAACCCATTCCAGTAGCCAAAGTCCTCTCAGACTTCAGTATGGCCAATAGCAACTCATTCTGCCTTTTATGACTCACCTCACACCAAAGGTTTAAGACTTACTTTGAATTAAGAAGTGCTGCAAGAATCCAGCCTCAAAGCAACCACAAAGCATACCCCATCCTGAGGTCACCAGAAACATATGCCTTGGGATAACCTCACTGGCTGGACAGACAGCCCTCTGCACAACTGTTAACTGCTTTGAAGTAACCCCTACTCATTTGGGAGAAGCACAATGGAATAAGAGAGATCCGTGAACCTCACTAGTCATCTGCAAACTTCTCTGAACAGCAGAAATGGCAAACGTGCCTACTCTGCAAAAGAAAACCCTTAAGGAAGGTGGAAAAAGTAATAATGAGATAATTAAGACATTTAAAGGTAATTGCATACTACACTTTGTTCTAGGTTGTGGCTGCTTTAATAATGACAAATATAAACAAGCACTATCATGTCTGAATGACCGGCACTAAAAAAAATTACATAGGCTTGTCTTTATTTCATGTAGATCTTTCCTCCCTTGGCAGGGCTGGCTAGCCTTAAAGAACTAAGATTCTTCTCTCATTCCACATGTCTGAAAGTGTCACAGCTCCAGCCCTCTCCCTCATATCAGGTTCAAGTCACCAAAGGTCACCTTAGACTGCTTTGCCTAAGAATAATGAGGTCTCCAGATTCTTCATGAGCTGGGCTAAGTTCAAAAGGCAGACTGGCCAGCTGACCTTCACCCCTCCTGCAGCAGGTAAGCAGCAACCACATGGCTACTATTGCTCATATAAAGTTGTGTAAGGGGTTGGTTTAGCTCTTTTAATTAATTGTACAACTGTGCACGGGTCACTGCATTTTGCTACTGCACAGCATTCTACAGACCACCTTCAAGAAATGCTTTAAGGACCTTAGTTTAAGAGCATTCATTTTACTGTGTAGTCCCATACCAAAGCAGTAGTCTCTGAAATTAAACATCTCTTACTTTGGTGGTCTCTTTCTTCCATTCCTTTGAAAAGTATTTGCTAAGCTTCTGCTCCAGGTCTATAAAAACATACTCATTATCTGAAAGATAAGAAGCAAAACCATGTCACGTTAAAGAATTAGAAATTCCTATTAATGAAGTACTTAAATGACTATACAAGTTGTTACCAAGCAATACAATTCAGGACAAATCTGTCCAGGGAGTAGACAGGGCAGGGGAGAGAGAGTGCCCAGTGTATCTCAAGTATGTGCACTCCTCCAGACAGTACAGAAAAAAGGTCAGCTGCGCTTTGAGTCAAAAAATACTGAGCCAGTTTCCCAAACACCTTAGCCAGAAATGCAGAATTCTTGCATTATAAGCAAGAAGGCACTTACAGAAGAAAAATATCATCTTAGCGAGCTAATTGTACTGTAAGTTTACCAGATTCAGTTTTTCATTATAATTAAACAATCAAGCCCTACCTAAACTTCTACTCTACCAGCACATGGCATAAGCAGGAGGACTAAGCCAAGTATATGACAGGTTTGATCCTCTGCATACCAATGAAATCCTCTGAAATGGTAAGAAGGAGGAGGACCAAACCCAAATGCCCTCCTGTGAAGGTCTGGCGTCTCCTGCTCACACCCAACTTCTTTCAGGGAGCAAAAAGATGAATGAAAGGCAGGAAAACCTGGCCTGCCTCAAAGGACCAGGACCTGTTCTCCATCCAGGTGAGAACGAACAAGAAACAACCTGAGCAGCACATGATTCTGAAAGAGCTCTGCGCTACTTTCAAACCCAACATTTTCTAATACTGCTTACCAATTATCAAATACAAACAAATCAGTGAAAGATTTTTTTCCCTAAGACTTGAAGTCTCTTTAAAAAAAAAAGAAGAGCTGAATGATGTTTCAGGCTTCAGTGGCAATGCAGCTGAGCACATTCACTTGACCAGTCACTCTACTCTTTGGTCCTGCCTAGGAAAGTGTTTTGACCCATGACATACATGCTATGTTGAAGAGCTTGTTCCTTAGACATGAAAAGAGCAGGAAAAAGAGGGAAAAAGAACTGAACCTGTCACAAAACAATCTTCTGCCTCTGAAGACCAGCACAAACTTCCAAGTTTGGCTTTTGTTTTCTGATGTTATAAAGAAAAAAAGGAAGGGGAGAATAGTGGTGAAAACTTTCTGATGGGGGTTTACAACCAAATGAGAGTCTGTGCTCATATCTGTAGGTAGGTGAATGACTGGCAGAGGCTAGCATTACAGCAGGTATTCAAGGGGGCTCTGAGCCACTTTGCAGCCATCTTCCCAGAGCATTCCAGTTCCTTACAGGGGCAGACACAGCAAATACTTCCTTTGCAAGAATTGGTCCACACACCACGCTAACAGGAAGCCGTGTATAAAATATCAGTAACACAGAACACAAAGATTACAATCCCCAAAAAGTCCTGTTTCTATCTCTATGGTCTTTCCTGCACTGTACTAATTATAGCTGTAATTTTAATGCAATTACACTGCTGTTACCGCATTGCTTGATGTCACATTCATACGCAACGCAGTATTTAATAGCACTGTTGAATCTGCTGTAGAGAAATCCTGAAAATATTAGTGGTGGGAATTATAGTGCTGAAGCACACAAGGTGATATGGAAGTTGTTTTGCTATTCTGACAAGGGGAAGAAGAAGTTTTAGCACCACAGAGACTGCATCTTATACTTGCCTCTTCACATAAGCCAGCAAGACAGGGTGGCTGGAAGGGGCTATTCTAGCCTCAGCCCTTGCCTTTCTAAAATCAGTAAGATCAGATAACACTGCCTTGAAAATGTTGATAGAAGTCCTAATCAGTGAGAGAGATGGGTTTGGTCCATGTCTTGGACTTGTTTCTGTCCCTTGTCAGCTGCCAAGTTGATAAGGGCCTCTGTAAAGCTTTTCTCAAAAAATAAATAAAAGCTCATCTAGGGAGCAGCTGCACAGCAAGCGACAAGACTGGGATAACACAAGGACAGCACCCACTCCCTCCCTGGACTTTGGCAGTCCCAGGGCAGTGTGCTCACTCCATTCTGGGCTCCTACAAGAGAATGGGCTGCTCCTGACGATGGCACAGTAGTCTTGGGCAAAGCCTGTATCACTCCTGCAAGGATTGTGGTGTTTAGCTGACATTTTGTGAAGAGGGAAGGGAACTTGCATGGCTGTAACAAGCTGTGGGGGAAGTTTTTCCCTTCTTGCTCAGGAATGATCGTGTGCTCAGGGGCATTGAGGAAATACTGGAATTACTCTTGAGCCATGATGAAAAGATGGCACAGCAAGTGCAGTGATACGCTCTGAGCCATCTGATCACACACTTACACTAGGACTGGAAGGGGGAAAGGATGCCAGAGCAGTTCCACCATAGTAAAGCCATTTGTTACCCACTGCCTCTATTTATCTGTTGTGTTAATTAGGTTAGAGAGATGATTCTGGGAGAATTCAGATGCAAAGCCTAAGGACCCTAGGTCATTATCATGCCTACTGACAGGTGCACATAAATTCCCAGAATAAGCCAGACTGAAGAAGGACACCCAGATATACCAGCTCTCCCTGGAGGTCCCGTCCCTCCCCAGATCAGCCCAGCAAACTCTCTGTCCTCCCTCCCTTGCAAGAATGCAGCACTGCATTCCTGTCTTAATGAAGCTAATACTGCTGGAATGTCAACCTGCAGTGCAAGCCACCATCTACAAAAACAAAGAGGTATTTCCCTTCCAGCCTGGTGTGGGTTATAGGTTTCACTTTTTTCTTAAACTTGATTAGCAGTGAAACTCAGAAACCTTTTGTCAGGTGCTGAAGCTGTTTCTGTTTGAAAACCAGCATCTCTAACAAAGACAAGGGCATCAAATGGCAGCACCTCAGAGCAGTGCTGTAAAGGACAGTATAGAAGTGCACAGAAGGA